>CM042693.1:298859633-300059633 GCA_023614405.1 Avena insularis | reverse complement strand
CATACCGGCAAAACATCTGGAAATACATCGGGGTATTCACAGACTATCCGAACTTGGTCGATGGTAGGTTGGGATATACTCTTGTTGCACTTGAATTAACGAGGTAAGGTTTCAGATACATGCTCCACTGATACTCCAGCTGTAATGGTCATGGTTATGGCTTTCTTGGCACAGTCAATTAAGCCTTTATGTTTGGACGTCCAATCCATTCCTAGTACTACTTCCAAACCTTTAGTTCCGAGTACTATCAAGTTACATAAAAATCTATGCCATGGATTCGGATAGGGACAACTTTGCAAATTTGCCTAGCTTTGGTGGTTGAACCGGGGATTTGAACAATCATAACATGCTTCAGTTTGGTGGGTTGAATCTTACTAGTTCATACAAATTCTACGGTGACAAATGAGTGCAATGCACCAGAATCAAACAACACTCTTCCAAGTACTGAATTAACAGAAAACATACCCAGCACGACATCTGGCGCTTCCTGGGCTTTTTCAGCATGCATGAGAAAAAGACGGCCGTTGCGGTTGAGCGAGTTCCCTGGGGCAAACCTTCTTCCTGGTTGAACACGACGCTGCTGCTGAGCTGGGGCATTTGCATTGGGGGAAGCGGCATTCTTCTTGGGACACTCATTGGAGTAGTGACCCTTATTTCCATAGTCTTGACAAGTCACTTGCGACTTGTCCTTTGCTACAACAGGCACAACATTGCTTCTAGTCCTTGGGGCAGTGTTGGTGTTGGCGGTAGCATTGTTGTTGTTGAACTTGGGTGGTGTGCGGTTGAAATTGCCTGAGTTGCCGGGGTTGTTGTGATTTCCTCCGGGCCTTGGGTTTCCACGGTTGGGATAGGTCAAACGGTTCATCGGGGGTCTGTTGGTTCTCGGGGCAAATCCTGGAGGTGGGTTGGGGCGATACTTTGGGGTATGATGGGTTCCTCGCTGATGCATCATGCGGCGCTTGCGGTTCTCATTGGCTTGGTTGATCTTTCCTTCCATCTGAATGGCAGAGTGGACGAGGGATTCAATATCAGCAAAGGGGATATTGACCAACACCGTCTGCATCTCATCGTGCAGACCATTCAAGAATCTTTATTTCTTCTTGGCTTCAGTGTCGATCTCATCCGGGGCATACCTAGCTAATGACAAGAATTTGTCACGGTATTCCACTACGGTCATCCTTCCTTGCTTCAGTTCTTTGAACTCATCTCTCATCCTCTTGATCAAACCCATCGGCACATGGGTTCTGCTGAACTTGACCTTGAATTCCTCCAAGGTCATCATCTGTCCTCTAGTCATTGCACGAACGCTGTTCCACCATGCTCTTGCATCTTCGGCTAGATAGTGGGTGGCGAACAGAACTTTCTCATTAGCTTCCACCATGTTGCATATCTGTAGCACACATGGGGATGGTGCTCTACAGATGTTATGGTTAACCGTGGCGCACGTGGAGGGGGTGCGCTACGCCTAAGTGGAGGCCTCTCTGTTCTGTAAATGGCCAGACACATCCGTGGCGCACTAGGGCCATGTGCGCCACGGTTGTGTTTTGTTCCTGTGGCGCACTAGGGACATGTGTGCCACGGTTGTGTCGACCAGTATTTTTTTGGTAGCTCCGTTTTGTGCACATGTGTGATCATCTACCACCCCACACTTCACTTTCCCCTTCTTCTTCCTCCTTACATCTAGTCGGGATCCTTATCCTTCCCACCTCAATTTCTCCACTCATTCACCATTTTTAGCATGTGGAACTTGCCTTGGATGTTACATACGTAATAGAGGAAGCTCTTCGGTCTCTCTCATCTCCTTCTCCAGTCTCGCGCGCACCTATCCTTTCCATCTTCTCGCAATCTCGGTCTCTCATCTCGGTAAGTTGTCCATGTAAGGATGTGTTCATGTGTATATGGATGATATGCTCATATGTATGTAGATGATTGATGCTCATGATGTGTGTATGGAGAGGATCGATGGTCATGTGTGTGTATCTATGGAGAGTATCGATGCTCATATGCATGTGTGTATGGAGAGGATAATGATATGTTCATGTGTGTATGGATCGGTCTCTCTCTCTCTTGTGTTTGTGTGTGAACAAGTTGCCATTTGTTTTGCCAAAATGTTGATTCATTTCCATTTTGGCAAGACTTTGGCATTTCGCAAAGGTCCTAATTTTAGGATAGGTCATGCCAAAATTTTCTATCGACCATTGCATGCATGCATTCATTATGTGGTTCTAATAGACTTCTAATTGTACCGTGTACACCATGCAGGCAAAAATGGTCCGCATAATGAGCGAAGGCATTGTGGCTAGATTTTTGAAATGTGAGAAGGCCGATATGATACAAAATAACAAGACGGATATAAGATGTCCGTGCAGAAGATGCAAACTCAACTGGGTGATCGACCCAGATTCTGGGAATCTGCAGGCGCACCTGCTCCGCCATGGTTTCATGGTGAAGGTGCGGGACCCTTATGTGCAAGACTGCTTCTCAAGCAGACGAGTAACACCAAGGCTGCAGCTAGAGAGAAAGCCAAGCTTGCGCAACTTGAGAAAGACGCGGTTACTCCATTGTATGAAGGATGCAGGCCCGATGATACCCGGTTGAATGTAACGCTCAAGGCTATGGAGATGAAGGCAAAACACAAATTGAGCAATGCAAGCTTCGATGTTATGATGGCATTCTGGCACAATCGTCTCCCGGAGGGGAACACGTGTCCAACTAGTATCGAGGACGCCAAGAAAATCATCTGTCCTCTCGATCTACCGCACGTTAGATATCACGTATGCATCAAAGATTGCATCATTTATTGGGGCGAGGACGCGGAGAAAACCACATGTCCGATGTGCGGCGTGAGCGATACAAGAAAGGGAAGAAAGCACCTCGAAAAGTGTTATGGTACTTTCCTATCACTCCTTGATAGGGCAAAGGTGTCCGATCTTTCGATGAGAAGGTGATAATCGATTTGGTGGAGTTCTGGCTTGACGATCCGACTACACGTGTGAGCACGAGCGCCAATGCAATCGCTAGGCCAATCTCCTGGAGGTTACCAATCCTGCGAAAACACGATCAGCCTGACCAGCGAGGGTCTTAATTCGTACCTGAAATCGAGAACAAGTAAGAACTAATATTGCAATCAAGATATTGCAGATTAAGAGGAAAGCTTTATTAAAAAGGTGGGATCTTGTATAGGTGCGAAGTACAAGAGGCCTCTGCGACGCTCGAGCCTTGGCGAAGTTGCTATGATGGCTAACTTAATGTCTAAACAAAATTCGAGTCTAAAGTGATGGCTATGGGGAGTATTTAAGGAGGAAAAGGTGGGGTTTCGGCCATCCATAGAAGTCGTGGCCTAATCCAACCCTAGAAGTCCTTTTCTCCTCAACTACGGACTCTAAAAAGTGGCTAATTAAAATCCTGTGAAAATTACATGGGCCTAGCCCAAAATAAAGGTGTCGCAACACCATATTAAGCTATGGACGAATTTGTGAAGTATTAATCTTGAATATTTCCTCCAAGCCTTCTTTCTTCATTATGGTGGCCTCAAAGTTCTGAAATCTTCATCTGTGGACTTCTCTTGAATCATCTCATGCTTGCTGCCATCTCCATGCATGGCCATGCTCTAATGCTTGTCCCTGTCATCCATGCTTGGTCCATCATTCCTAAGATTAATAAATACATCTGATTTAGGCAGCATCATATTCTCATGTATGTGAGGAATAGTTCCAAGAAACGAAAGTACCTGATAGTTAAGTTGTTTGGCACGAGATCTTGTGATAGGTCCTTGTATGTGTGTAGCTGTAGGTACAACGGTTGTATCAATAGATGGGATGTCCACATCATGCTCCCCTTCTTGAATTGAAGTCGTCCTCGACGCAATCTCATCTTCCTCACCAAAGTAAGGCTTCAAATCTGCAATGTTAAACGTAGGACTAACCGTACCAAAGTCTGCAGGCAACTCAAGTTTATATGCATTATCATCTATTTTCTCTAACACCTTAAAGGGACCAGCAGCATGCGGCATTAACTTAGACTTGCATAAATCAGGAAAACGATCCTTACACAAATGTAACCAAACAAGATCTCCAACATCAAACACAACATGCTTTCTCCCTTTATCCCCAGCAAGTTTATACTTAGCATTCATGTGTTCTATGTTATCTTTAGTAGTCTTATGCAAGTTTAATATCATTTCAGCATGTTGTGTAGCATCCAAATTATTTTGCACCGAAGTAGGTAAAGGCAATAAATCAATAGGTGCACGAGGAACAAAACCATACACGATCTCAAACGGGCACATCTTTGTGGTAGAATGCAGCGAATGATTATAAGCAAATTCTATATGAGGTAAACACTCTTCCCATAATTTTAAGTTCTTCTTTAAAACAGCCCGCAACATAGTAGACAAAGTTCTATTTACTACTTCAGTTTGTCCATCAGTTTGGGGATGACATGTAGTACTAAACAGCAATTTAGTCACCAACTTAGCCCATAAACATCTCCAAAAGTGGCTAAGAAATTTAGTATCACGATCAGAAACAATAGTATTTGGCACACCATGTAAACTAACAATTTCACGAAAGAACAAATCAGCAATATGCGTAGCATCATCCGTTTTATGACAAGGAATAAAGTGTGCCATCTTAGAAAACCGATCCACAACAACAAAAATACTATCCCTCCCCTTCTGTGTATGTGGTAATCCCAAAACAAAGTCCATAGAAATATCCTCCCAAGGAACACTAGGAACAAGAAGAGGCATATATAAACCATGTGGATTAAGGCGAGACTTAGCTTTTTGACAAGTAGTGCAGCGTGCCACAAATCCCTCAACATCTCGATGCATACGTGGCCAAAAGAAGTGTGCAGCAAGAACATCCTCCGTTTTCTTGACACCAAAGTGTCCCATCAATCCTCCTCCATGCGCCTCCTGTAACAACAGAAGACGAACAAAACTATCTGGAATGCATAGTTTGTTAGCACGGAACACAAATCCATCATTAAAGACGAACTTGTTCCATGTTCTACCATCTCTACAATTCTGCAACACATCTTTAAATTCAGCATCATGCACATATTGTTCCTTAATAGTTTCTAATCCAAATATTTTGAAGTCAAGTTGAGATAACAAAGTATAACGGCGCGGCAAAGCATCAGCAATAATATTATCTTTACCCTTTTGTGTTTGATAACATAAGGAAAAGACTCAATAAATTCAACCCACTTTGCATGACGACGATTCAACTTAGCTTAACTACGAATATGATTCAAAGATTCATGATCAGAATGTAGAACAAATTCTTTAGGCCATAGATAATGTTGCCAAGTTTCTAATGTCCGAACCAACGCATATAATTCTTTATCATAAGTAGAATAGTTCAGACTAGCCCCACTCAATTTTTCACTAAAATATGCAACAGGTTTTCCCTCTTGTAATAACACACCTCCCAAACCAATTCCACTAGCATCACATTCAAGCTCAAAAGTCTTAGTAAAATCAGGAAGTTAGAGTAAAGGAGCATGTGTTAGCTTATCTTTCAATGTGACGAAGGCATGTTGTTGTGCATCGCCCCAAACAAAGGGCACATCCTTCTTGGTAAGTTCATTCAGCGGCGCAGCAATTGATCCAAAGTCTTTGACAAAGCGCCTATAAAAACCAGCGAGGCCAAGAAAACTCCTCACTTGTGTGACCGTCTTGGGCTACGACCAATTCTCAATAGCTTCAATCGTGGCTAGATCCACTTCAATACCCTGTGATGTAACAACATAGCCAAGAAATGCAACACGATTGGTGCAAAAGGTGCACTTCTCAAGATTACCAAACAAATGTGCATCACGTAAAGCATTGAAAACAGCACGTAAATGGTCCAAATGATCCTCTAAAATTTTTCTATAAATCAGAATATCATCAAAGTAGACTAGCACAATACGTCCAATGAAAGCACGTATTTCGTTCATTAATCTCATGAAAGTTCTGGGTGCATTAGTTAAACCAAACGGCATCACTAACCACTCATACAAACCGAACTTAGTTTTAAATGTCGTTTTCCATTCATCTCCCAATTTCATACGAATCTGGTGGTAACCACTACGCAAATCAACTTTAGAAAACATGGTAGAGCCACTCAATTCATCAAGCATGTCATCTAAACATGGAATAGGATGACGATATCGAATAATAATATTATTGATAGCTCTACAATCAATACACATGCGCGAAGAACCATCTTTCTTAGGTACCAAAATAATAGGAACAGCACAGGGGCTAAGGGACTCACGAATATGATCTATGTCGAGTAGTTCCTGAATTTGGCGTTGTATCTCCTTTGTCTCCTCTGGATTGGTTCTATATGGCGCAGTTGGGAAACGTAGCACCAGGAATTAGATCAATTTGGTGCTTAATTCCTCTAATAGTAGGTAGTCCTAGTGGCAGCTCATCGGGGAAGACGTCCTCATATTCCTGCAAAAGGTTAGCAATAGCGGGTGGCATAGAAGGAGGCATATCCTCAAATGAAAACAAAACCTCTTTGCAGACAATTGCATAACATTGAGTATTGTTTACATCTAGTTCAGCAATATCAATTTTATTTGCAAGCATATATGGACTCTTCAAACGTATTTCAGTAGCATGTTTAGAATCGGATTTAGTGGTCTTTGGTGGTACAAAATCTGCAGCAACAATCTTATTCTCACTTTTATTTTTCTCCTCACTTTTAGCTCTACTAGATCTAGCAAGATCATCCTTTAAAATTAGTTCGGGAGTCATAGGTTTTAGACCAATTTTCTTTCCATCATGCATAAGAGAATAGTGATTAGTTTTGCCATTATGAACAGATTCTCTATCAAATTGCCATGGTCTACCAAGTAACAAAGAACAAGCTTGCATAGGTACAACATCACAATCAACAAAAGCAGAATATGTACCAATAGTAAAATGCACACGTACCGTTCTTGTTACCTTGATCTTGCGAGAACTCTCAAACCATTGGATGTAATATGAATGTGTGTGTTGTCTTGTTGGAAGTGCAAGCTTCTCTACCATGTCAACACTAGCCAGATTATTACAACTTCCTCCATCAATGATGATCCGTATAGCTCTTTCCTTGACAACACCACGTGTTTGGAACAGGTTGTGGCATTGATCTTGCTCAGATTTGCTCAATTGCACACTCAACACACGTTGTGTAATTAATCTCTTGTTTTATTAGCAGCTTCAGCTCCCATTACCTCCATCTCTTCATCAGAATCACAATTGTCTCCATCTCGAGAAGAAATAAGGGCTAATGTATCTTCATCAAAGTCACTCGATGCATCGTATTGACCATCATCACGCACCATCATAACACGTTGTTTTGTGCACTGTCTCTCAATATGACCAAAACCCCAGCACTTGCGGCATTGTATATCCTTTGTTTTACCCGTGGAAGCCATAGAAGATGCACTACGAGCAGGAGCATTGGATGATGGTGGAGGGGCAGCTAGAAATCTTGTGGTGGCCTTGGATGTGGTAGTAGCTGGTGGTGAATCACGAGAAGGAGGTGCTGATTGTCGGGATGTCCAAGTGGATGTGCGACCTGCAGAATTATTAGTCGTCCTCCATGGTGTTTGGCGATCCTGCACTTCACGTTCAGCTTTTCAAGCAAGATGAAACAAACGAGTGATAGAATTATATTCCTTATAATCTAATATGTGTTGAATGTCCTTGTTTAATCCACCAAAGAAACGTGCAAGCATTTGTTCAGTAGATTCAACAAGACCACACCAAACCATCCCTGTTTGCAATTCCTGATAATACTCTTCTACAGAATTTTTCCCTTGTTCTAAACGTGTCAGATTCTTTAGTAAATCACGTTGATAAGTGGGAGGTACAAAACGAACACGCATAGCAGTTTTTAAAGCAGTCCAAGTACTGGGAATAGTAGTATGATTTAAACGACAATACTCAGACCACCAAAGGGAAGCAAATTTAGTAAATTCACATGTAGCAGCACTAACACGCATATTCTCATGATATTTTAAACATGCA
Source organism: Avena insularis (assembly GCA_023614405.1). NCBI lineage: Eukaryota > Viridiplantae > Streptophyta > Magnoliopsida > Poales > Poaceae > Avena > Avena insularis. The sequence continues at coordinate 300,051,619 of CM042693.1, read as the reverse complement.
AAACATTGTTCTACTTCCATCTCCCATGTAAGATATTGTAAGGGGTCCCAATCTTTAATAAGGTAGAGCCCCCTGTGTTTACAATGCTAGTCCCTGGATCAATAGCTAGCATCCACAGTTTAGATGTAATATCAAGAAACAAAGGTCATAATATAACTTTATAACCAGGAATAACATAATTTTATTACATCATTACATAGCTCATTTGGCTATTACATTACATTGCAGCAGAATAACTATAAGTATGGGTCCTTCATCTTTAAAGTGCCACAGGCAGATGTTGGTTGTAGACTTTGTAATCCTATTCAATCAATCTTCATTAGAAACAATCAAACCTGCAACATTACAAGTTACAGCCACAAGGGTCAATACATTTGAATTGTATTGGCAAGTGATACTATGGTATTATAGTGGAGTCCATCATCTATATGCATTTGGCTAAGTGGAGTTTGAGGCTTGCATTGCTCAAAATATATTTTTCCTTAACAATTGAAAATACTAAGTTTTTGCTTTGACAAAATCATTTTTCTCAATCAAAGATTGAAGATCCTTTACAAGGCATCTCTCAATCAAAGATTGAAGATTTCAAACAACCCTTGTTCAATCCACAAGTTTTAACTTAGAAATTTGAATGATGAGATTCTTGATTGCTTCCATGTCTTGATGCTCAAATTGTCCTTTACCAGGGACATGGCTAAGTACTTAGATTTTACACTCTGCAGAGGTGGTACACTTTCCCCACAAGACTTGGTTTCCCAAGACAAGATCTTTCAGAAGCTTTCCCTTAGACCAAAATGGACGCGCTCCAACCTATCAAACACTACCACCCACTGTCCATATGGCTAAGTTCTTGCAACCTATATGATCATGGCAGAGCCCATATTGCCAAGTGGTTGCACTTGAAGCTTCTCAACATTTGACATCTCAAATCTCTTTGTGCCTGCGTGGCATACCACAAGTGAGATACACAAGCCAAGTCCATGGCCTTGTGAACCACTCAACCAAAAACCACCAAGCAAGCCCATTCCACCCAGGTGATTCATTAACTTAGTTGTTTTATTAGACAAAATCACAAGTCCCCAGACTTAGAATATTTTTCCATAGTGTGAATATATATTCCACCCATGTTTTCTATTAGCTAGGCTAAGCTTGATAGTAATAGGAATCTTAACTTAGGAAGATTTCCACTAAGGTTTCATCTACTAGTTTTCCTATAGTAAGGTTTATACTTAGCAAAATCCATGCAAGATTTACTTAGCAAAATCACTAATGCATAGTGAAAGTAATGGGATAGAAAGTATGAAGCATCACTTGCCTTTTTGGTAGGGAATGGTGGTTCACTCCTTGATCTTGCTAGTCTCACACTTCACTACAAGTCAATCAAGCAAACACAACTTCAATTCACATTCCAAACCAAAGTCAAACAAACAATTTTTCATACACAAAGTAATGGAATCTAAGTCATGCATAAGCATGCAAAGGTTGGTTCTATTGTAAGTATGGTCTCCACTAGGCTTCTAAACTTTGTAAGGTCCAAATTGGTCATTTACCAAAATGGCAAAGTCATTTGCAAATGGGTTTTATCCAAAACCATTTTTAAATCCATTCATCATTTCATGTGGTGAAAAATGTTTTTTTTATCAAGGCAAAACTCTTAAGTTGTTCACCAAATGAGTTGCTAATTTGCAAAACTTGGTGTTTTGGTTCAGTGGGTTTGATCAAACCATTTTCTTAAAGTTTTCTTTCCATAACATTTTCATAACAAAAACCATTCTTTTTATTTGGCTAGAAAATGACTAAGTCAAGTAATCCAACCTAAATCTTACCAAAATCATTTTTAACACCAAGGGTTGGTTCCTAGGGTCAGTAAGGTCACAACATACCATTTTGCAAAGGTTTTAACCCTAAATTCAATTTTAAACAATTTTTCTACTCTAAACAAGCACACAAATGATTCTGTAAAAACAAGCAAGCTAACAGATACTATTTTCTAAACTAAGGCCATGGTTGGCTAGGTCTTGTTCCACTGAATTTATTGATATAAAATTTGTAATTTTTGGACGTGTGGTTTGAAAGTTACAGAGGTTTGAAAATGGCATTTAAATCTGATTTCAAACTCTATTCTCAAACGTCTGGTGCCACGCGTCTTAATATCATTCGCTCATACCGTTTCGTATGGATTGGCTATTCTGGCGCGTTGGATCTAGTCCGATCGTGCGACCCTGAATGCATACCCCTTCGCGTTAAGTGATTCTTTCGTAGCCAATGGATCTGCATCTAATGGTCGCTGCGCGTTTGACCTAAAAGGAGCGGCGCTGACGGCGGCTGTTGTAACTACCTCGGTGAATTACGCTCCTAGTTACAAGCCTGGATGAGCGGAAATGGTTGAAATAGTATGGTGGGGCCCAAATGCCACTCACAGGTAGACCTTTCGGCCGTCCCAACCATTTCCAAACATCGGGACAAGAACGGGCGGCGTAATCGTCAGGCGAAGGGATCAACTACATACACAAATGAGTATGTATGCAAGCCACCATACAACAGTACATCAGAGCCATTCCATCTAAAAGAAAGGAAATATAGCAACGCCATACGGCAAGATTCAAATGTCCTAGATAGATATAATAGTTTAGGATATCTCCTCATACATCAAACATCAGAGTATCAGGCGGAAGCGGCAAACAAGATCCGAGTACGGATAAGAAGCAAATCGGCATAAGATGCCCCATGAATAAACACATCCCGACCACAGATCTCACGGATCCCCGTTCCCGGAATCTCTACACCGAATGATCGTTGCCCACATCGTCCGCCTCCTCCACCCAGTATCCCTCTTGTGAGTGTACCTGTCCATCTGAATCAAATAATTTATCGTGTGAGACCCTAGGGGTACTCAGCAAGTCTTTCATGCCTCTAAAGGGGACACAACCTGGGGTGACGCAATTGCAGCAAAAGATAAACCCTAACAATTCTATAGATACTCGCTAACCATCCGCCTAACCAAAGATTGACGGATGTCCGTGAATTAATGACAACAGTTATAACAGTAATATCATCAGATCCATCCTCCTCCCCGCTTACCAACGAGGAAGCGGACGAACAACCCCCATTCGTTGGCAGTTTTATTATCCATTCCATGAGTGTTGCACTATTTACTAGTCAGTTACTTAGTCAAATTAAAAGCGGTACTTTAGTTATGCTTGTCTATGATCGAGAAACTGTGCTCCAAGTCGTCCATAACCGCGGACACGGCTTTCAGAAAGTTTTACCTGCAGGTGCACAAATAGCAACACACACTCGATCAACCTCGGAAAAACCAAATCAAACCCAACGAGGCTTTCACGACAAAGCAATCACAAGATTGAAATATTTCAGGGGCCACCCCATTAAGTATACCATAGCGAAGTTAATGACTTGAGACGGACTCAAGGTTTGTGGAAGTCAGAACGCATCGGGAACCCGAAAGTGTGGATCTGGGCTTGTCGATACACAAAACGGGTCACGATCCTAAACAGTACAGTGTTCTCCTCGCACAATCGTAAATAAAGCAAGAAGCATGGCATAAGTACAGGATAGTAAATAAAACCTCAAACTAGTTTGTGGCCCCAAGAAATAAGAATGAATCAAGCTCTGGCTCAGGGGGGTCCCATAATCCTCCCGGATGTGGATAGCGCGAATATTCAAGGAACAGGTATCAAGTACTCGGGGTCCTACGGGACACAAGTGAGCATGAAAAACCAAATAGCAGATATTTCTCACCGGTGCCACTTTCATTAGTTATCCCATTACTACTTAGGTTAAGTTGTTTAGGTACCTCGTTATCCATCCGACTCTCACATACCCTACACATGTTGTTCTACGACTCGCATGGCTCATACAACTCCTGTAATAATGGCTCATGGGATGGAGGAACAAGCTTCGGTGGGGTTTAAAAGTAAAGGCTATGCAATACTTGGGATTCAGTTTAATGCAATCGCGACTCAATGATGCAAGAATAAGACAGAGGCAATAGGTACTATATGTATGCAAGCATGTGGTAGTGCTTGTCTGGCAGCTCAGTTGAAGCGAGAGAAGGATCTGGGTAGTGCTCCTGGGTTTCTTGATATATCCCCTGCTCAGCGTCTATTCGAAGAAGAACCAAACAAACAAGGTCCAACATAAATAAAGTGCACAAGCATATGAATCAAAAGCGTCAAGCAAACAACCATGCCATGATGAATGATGCACAATTTGCATGGCAATAAAGTAGCATGGCATGGGTGAGGTGTAGAATACAAGAAATAAACATTTTATGGAGTTTTAGTCACCTTTTATACTCAAATAAGTTGCTGTATACTTTATATTTATATGATGCATGATGCAATTTAAGTCATGGATAGCATAAACAGAAAGGTCTCGTCGAGCTGATCGATTTAGACATATCAGTTGTCAGATTCGGAGTTATAAAACAAAAGTTATTAATTAATTAAGAAAAAGGGCACTTTATTGTAATTTTAACCAACTCGAAAATTAAAGTGTCCAAAATATATTTTGAAGGCCATATTTGAAATCCTCACATTTTTCTGATTTGAAAACATATATTATTTGTATTATTTGGATTTATGAATTTAAATTTATTTTTAAAGTCAAAAATACTAAATAGGGTCAAAGTCAAAGGTTGACTAGTTGAATCAATTCTGAAAATATTTGATTAAAGATTTGAATTAACATTCAAAAACAAAACATTTTTCATATAAGGTTTGAATTCAAATTCCAAACCATTTGAAAGTTATGAATTAATTCATATTTAAACAGATTATAAACATTTGAATTTGAATTCAGAAAAAGGTTCTGGACTTTTGCTACTCGCTGGTCTTCTACCCATAGAGAGTGACAGGTGGGCCAGAGGAGCATAATGGGTCCACCCACGTGTGGCCAGATGGGGGATGCCACGTGGTGGAGCCAAGGACGGCGTGTTGAGAAAGAGAAAACCACGGGGGCCTTTTTATAAAAAGTTCGGGGAGGTGGTTTTGGAACTGACGAAACTGAATTTAAATCCGGCGAAAACTGCTAGCTGACTCAAATTTGCGTCGAAGATGGCGAGCAATCCGTTGGAAATTTAGCGACGCTACAAAAATGAAAGTTGTAGAGACAACGTTGGACTACAACTTTGGTGTTTGGAGCTTTGCCAACGGAGGTCTGCAGCGGACGGGGCAAGGAGATGAACAGAGGAGATCTCGCGGTTTAAAAACTGACGGAAAATAATTTGCAGAAACGGGCTGAGATCGGGCTGGTTTGCGACGACGATTGCGACCGAACGGAGACGAATTCCGCCCTGCCGTAAAAAGGAAAACTGAAGAGGGTGGTGCGGGCTACAAAATCGGTTAAGGAGTCTGGCCAAGATCTGGGCTGCATCTCTCGGAAACTTGACGACAACAGAGAGGGTAGAGGGTTGGTTCGCGGTATCTGCAGAGGTGTCCTGCCGCTGCCAGGCGCGACGCGTGCATGGCGCGAGAGCTTCGGCGAGCCGGTAGCGCACAGGTGAATGGGGAGGGGGGCACCTTGTCTAGGAGGAAGCTAGGGGCTCACCGAGGGTGTTGATGGCGGCCGAGGTAGCGGGACGACGCGGATCAGCGGCGATGCTCGGCGGCTGCAGCGTCCTGCGGTCCCGGCACGGCGGCGGCAAGGAGAACTCCGGCGAGGGAGCGGCTTCTGGAGTTCATGGCGACGACGACGGTTGTCTGAGGCTTCCCAGACGCTCCTGGATCGCCTATGGGAGCGTCATATCGACGAGGCTAGAGGGTGGACAAGCTTAGGTTTTGGTAGAGCATGGAGATGGCCATGTCCATCTAGAGGAAGAAGAGTAGGGAGGAGGAAGAGCTGGGGGAATCTTGATCTGGAGCTGGACTAACATGGAGGTGGTGGGCGCTGCTGAAAAGAGAGGAGGGGGAGGATCATGGGTGTTGCTTTGCAAAAAGTGGAGAGGGAGGTAGGGCTCGTGGAGGGTTCTTTCTCCTCTCTTTTTGCCTTAGCTAGGGAGGAGGGGAGAGGGGACCAGGGGAGGGCAGAGGGCAGGTGAGGCGTGTGGGCTAGTGGTGGTCTGATCTTCTTGCCAGGCAAGACAAGAGGGGAGAGGATCACATGGGTAGCTTCACCTTTTGGCAAAGTAGAGGAAGGGCCTCGGGTGATCTCTCTCCTCTCTCTCCTGTTGCTTTGCTAAGAGAGGAAGGGAGGAGACCAGGGTAGCTCGGGTTGGGGCTAGCCCAGCAGGGAGAGAGAAAGAAAGAAGAGAGGAGGCTCGGGTGAGCTAGGGTTGGGGCTAGAGGGGGCTCGGGTTAGGGTTGGTGCTAGGGTTGGGGTAGGAGGGTAGCTCGGCCAGGAGGGGTAGGGTGGCTAGGTGGGACCTGCAAGGGGAGGCTCGGCATGGTTGGAGGAGAGGTGAGAAGAGAGGGGGGTTAGGGCTAGATTAGGTGATCCACTAAGATCAAGCAAGGGTGGAGGATGTGATGATGGATAAGGAGAGTGAGATAGAGAGATGTGGTGGCTTTTTAGCAAGACCAAACTAGACCAAGCCAAAGGAGAGGTAGAGTGGGAGATGGGTGATTCACTCAAAAGATCAAATAAAAACAAAGGAGGTCAAAAGATGGAGATGGTTGCATGGCCCATGCAAGGGTATTAAATGCCATGTCTTAATCTTGTGAAAACAAAATAATAAGCATGGCATTATTCCTATGCATTACCCAAAATGTGGAGTAAGGCCAAGCAAAAGAATTTGTAGAAGTGGATCCATCCTATCTCCCATGAGCTAGATTAAATACCAAAAGAAAATCAAATGCAAGCTCATGGATAATGGAATGGTGGAATTATAAGGTGGTGAAAAGAAAGGGTGGTGGAGTAGATTAAAAGATATGCCCCCAACTCAACTTGGGCATTTAAACAATATATCAATAACCAAATACAATATCAAGAGGCAAATACAATTGACAATGCATATGAGAGAAGATCCAAAACAAAAAGGGTTTTATATGATGCTCAAGTGCAAGGTGGCATGATGACATGAGCATGATATAATTATGATGCAACAATTATATATAGTAAGTAGCCATATATATAGACTAGGCTAGTAGCATTGCAATTGTTAGACAATTGGGATGCTACAGCTGTGCAGCGGCGGCGCTCTGTCGGCGAGGTTGTCGACGATGCAGGAAGCGAGGGAGAAGAAGGAGATGCTCACCAGAATCGCGGGATCGTGGTGAAGCTCAAGGTACTCGCGAGAAGGCAAGGGGCGCACGGGTGTCGTCGGAATTCCTCGCCGGAGTTGCTCTGGTTCAAAAGCGGTCGACGTTGTCGGGCGAGCACAGGCTGCTCGCCAAGCAAGGCAGAGGGTGTGTTAGACGCGCCTGGTACTAAGGAGTATGTGAGCATCACTGAATGGCATCGGGAAGGTCCGAGCTTACCCGGAAGACTCGCCGGAGTTTGCAGTAGACGCGGTGGTGCTTAGAAGTGAGTGGAGCCAACGCTCTGGGGCGCCCGCGGGTGAGTTGTGGCTGCAGAAAGATCTGCTGGGGGATGCTGATCACATCTGCGTGATCGAGGAGGCAGAAGGGGGCGTGTGCTGGCCGGAATCGGCGAGAAGGGTCGTCCGAGGCAGAGGGAGTGTCTGGCGAAATACGGCATCCTGGGGGCGTGCTTTGGGGAGGGGTCAGAGGGAAACGAGAGAGGAGGTGCTGGCGTTTTATCAGGCATGGTCAATGGCGGTTTAATCCATCCTTCAATGCGAATTACGTCGGGTTTAACTCGCCTACAACAGCCGGCGAGGGGGAAAGGCGTGGTCCACGGGTGGGGAAGAAGGGGGCGTGGAGTAGGGTCCTCTGGCAGTGAGAGAAAGGAAGTGGAGGTGGGGCCAGTAGTCAGTCGCTCGGTGGGTAAGTTGCTGGGTGAAAGAAAACGATTCGGGGTGGAAAGAGGAGCTGGGCTGGCGCTGGGCCTTGATGGGCTGATGGGTTGGGTCGGCCTAACTCTATTTTTTTTCTTCCGGTATTCCTTTTCTTTTTCTGAATCTAAATTTCTGTTTTGAATTTTTAAACAAACAAACATCAACCAAATCAATTCAAACAACACCCAAACTTTGTAATATTGAAGTTAGTTCTGCTCAGTAGCATGAACCAAAAACCAAATTCAAAATAATAATTTTAATAATAGGATCCATTATTAATTAAATAAATAGATATACCAATTATTAAATTCATAGGTTTTGTTTTAATTCAAAGCTCCTCTTGAGAACTAAATAATTTTAAACCATTCAGTAGGTTGTATTTGAAAATAAGGAATATTTGGAAAGCTTGTTTAAAATAAGATAACATTTTTGTTATAAGGTCCATTAATAATTAAATAAAGTGGACTTTTAGTTATTTAATAAAATAGGGTTTGATTTAATTAATAGAATCTCCATTTGAAATCCAAATATTTTCAAAATCAATCAGTAGGTTTTATTTGGAAATAAAGAATACTTGGAAACTTGTTTAAAATAAAATAACATTTTATTTTAGGGTCCAATAAAAATTAAATGAATAGACCTTATTCACTTAATTCAAATAAGATTTGTTTTATTGAAATCTTTATTTTGAAAACTGAAATAATACCAAACCACTTCAGTAGGTTTTATTTGAGAATATAATTTACTTTAGAAAACTTATTTAAAATAAATAAATAAGTTTTGGTGTTTATTTAAAATGGGAAAAGTCTTTACTCAAATAAAATTTGGATATTAAATCCTTATTAATTTATTTAAATCAACTTTTGCTATTTTTATTCAAAGCAAAATGTTTTAAATCCAAAGCCCGGCCAAGGTTTAATTTGGCTTTTATAAATAATCTTTATTTATGAATCCACCTTTCTTTTGAAAACTAAATCTTTTATTAAAAGATTCCAAAATAGTAATACCAAAATATTTTATTTTCTTTTTATTAAATGTTTAACTCTTTAATTTCCTTTGGGATTTTATTTAATTCAAATGGGTTTGAAGTTCCAATTGAATTCAAAAGTTTCTTCTGGCCCTGAAAATCAAACAAAGTTTTATTTTATTCATTTATTTTCACATTATAAGATTTGGAAAATCTTGGGATGTGACAGGCTACCACCCTTAAAATAAATCTCGTCCCGAGATTTTGGGAGGCTAGGGGTTACAGGCAGGTTCAAAACAACTAGGGTACTACCACCCTTAAAAATTTTCAAACAAAAATTACATATTGTCCTTCTTGGGATCCTGAGGAAATTTCTCTAAGCAACATTTGCAAGGTGTCCTTGGTTTCCATACTTGACTCATGGGCCAAGGTTGAGATCCTTCATAGACTTGTTTAACTTGTTCTCCATCCTTTCTGGACAATTATTTGCATAGTGGCCTAGTTCCTTGCATTTGAAACATGTGACAAGGCTGAGATCCCTCATAGGCTGGTTTATCTTATGCTTCATCTTTTCTGGACAGTTGCTTGCATAATGTCCTAACTCTTTGCAGTGTTTGCACATCACTTGGCTAATATCTTTCTTTTCCTTGGGTTTCACTAGCCTTTGTTTGTTTTCTTGGCTCTTCTCCTTTTTTGGGCATTCATTGTCATAGTGTCCTATCTCTTTGCATTTGAAACATTGCACTTGTGTAATATCCTTCTTGCTAGTGTTGGGGCATTTCTTCTTCTTCTTGGGTCTCTCCAAAGCTAGGAGTTCTTCTAGTTCATGTTCTTCATAGGTGGGAGATCTTTCTCTCTTCTTGGGGCATTGATCTTCATGTTCCTTGGATGCATGATCCTTATCTCTAAAAATATTGTTAACTTGGGTTTCTTCTAGATTAGCATCTTTGTCATCCTTGTTGTCATTAGCTCTTGGGGAAAAGTTTTCTCCCATGTTGATCATTTGAGTAACCAATCTTTGCATCAATTGGGATTGAAGTTTCAAAATCCTTTGTATGGCTGGGTCTAGTCCATTGTTGTTGGCTAAAAGCTGAGTTGTCTCTTGGCTCAACTGGTTTTGGGTTGCTATAATTTCTCTCATGTTGTCCTCTTGATTGTTGTTGGTGTCATCAACCTTGATGTTGGAGTTTCTTGGAGAAGTCATCTGTTTGGGTTGAGTAGGGATTAGAATAGGCAAGATATTTCTAAGGAGTCAATTCTAATTACACACATCACAATTCACACAAGCAATGTGCATGCAATCACAAACCAAACAATTCACTCAAACAACAAGTTCTAGCACATACTTTGGCAACAAAATATTTTTGTTACACCACATAAGTTGGTGTGTTTTGACTTAACTAAATTATGGTGGTCCATCTATATGGTTCACTTGTGATCTTTCCATCCTTCTTGGTTGCTTCTTCTTACATGAGATCATGGTTTCCTTAGGAGAATTTTTTGGTCTCAAATCTCCAAGTGATGTGGACTCTTTCTAACTTTTGCATTCCCTCTGTCTCCAATTCTTGAGCAGGATTTCCTTGTTTCTCTTGTGGTCCTTAGTAGTTTCCAAGATGGGAATCCTTGGTGAATAAGCTGAAGATGTTGAAGTCATTAGAGTTGAAGAAGTTTAAGTCATTAGAGTTGAAGAAGTCCTTTGCACATGGTGTAGTCTTTGGTCATGGGGTAGGTTTTTCCATCAAGTTGAAGTAGAAGAGGTGTAGAGTTGAAACCAAAATGGTTAAGGAAAGAGTCTTACTAGATTGTTTTTGTAAATAAGTTTTGGATCAAAATATAACTCCTATTTTTCTAAGGGTTTTTGTCCAATCCTAGGGTTTACAAATTCTACAGGCAACACAATGCTCTGATACCATCTGTAAGGGGTCCCAATCTTTAATAAGGTAGAGCCCCCTGTGTTTACAATGCTAGTCCCTGGATTAATAGCTAGCATCCACAGTTTAGATGTAATATCAAGAAACAAAGGTCATAATATAACTTTATAACCAGGAATAACATAATTTTATTACATCATTACATAGCTCATTTGGCTATTACATTACATTGCAGCGGAATAACTATAAGTATGGGTCCTTCATCTTCAAAGTGCCACACTTCACTAGAAACAATCAAACCTGCAACATTACAAGTTACAGCCACAAGGGTCAATACATTTGAATTGTATTGGCAAGTGATACTATGGTAGTATAGTGGAGTCTATCATCTATATGCATTTGGCTAAGTGGAGTTTGAGGCTTGCATTGCTCAAAATAGATTTTTCCTTAACAATTGAAAATACTAAGTTTTTGCTTTGACAAAATCATTTTTCTCAATCAAAGATTGAAGATCCTTTACAAGGCATCTCTCAATCAAAGATTGAAGATTTCAAACAACCCTTGTTCAATCCACAAGTTTTAACTTAGAAATTTGAATGATGAGATTCTTGATTGCTTCCATGTCTTGATGCTCAAATTGTCCTTTACCAAGGACATGGCTAAGTACTTAGATTTTACACTCTGCAGAGGTGGTGCACTTTCCCCACAAGACTTGGTTTCCCAAGACAAGATCTTTCAGAAGCTTTCCCTTAGACCAAAATGGATGCGCTCCAACCTATCAAACACTACCACCCACTGTCCATATGGCTAAGTTCTTGCAACCTATATGATCATGGCAGAGCCCATATTGCCAAGTGGTTGCACTTGAAGCTTCTCAACATTTGACATCTCAAATCTCTTTGTGCCTGGGTGGCATACCACAAGTGAGATACACAAGCCAAGTCCATGGCCTTGTGAACCACTCAACCAAAAACCACCAAGCAAGCCCATTCCACCCAGGTGATTCATTAACTTAGTTGTTTTATTAGACAAAATCACAAGTCCCCAGACTTAGAATATTTTTCCATAGTGTGAATATATATTCCACCCATGTTTTCTATTAGCTAGGCTAAGCTTGATAGTAATAGGAATCTTAACTTAGGAAGATTTCCACTAAGGTTTCATCTACTAGTTTTCCTATAGTAAGGTTTATACTTAGCAAAATCCATGCAAGATTTACTTAGCAAAATCACTAATGCATAGTGAAAGTAATGGGATAGAAAGTATGAAGCATCACTTGCCTTTTTGGTAGGGAATGGTGGTTCACTCCTTGATCTTGCTAGTCTCACACTTCACTACAAGTCAATCAAGCAAACACAACTTCAATTCACATTCCAAACCAAAGTCAAACAAACAATTTTTCATACACAAAGTAATGGAATCTAAGTCATGCATAAGCATGCAAAGGTTGGTTCTATTGTAAGGATGGTCTCCACTAGGCTTCTAGACTTTGTAAGGTCCAAATTGGTCATTTACCAAAATGGCAAAGTCATTTGCAAATGGGTTTTATCCAAAACCATTTTTAAATCCATTCATCATTTCATGTGGTGAAAAATGTTTTTTTTTATCAAGGCAAAACTCTTAAGTTGTTCACCAAATGAGTTGATAATTTGCAAAACTTGGTGTTTTGGTTCAGTGGGTTTGATCAAACCATTTTCTTAAAGTTTTCTTTCCATAACATTTTCATAACAAAAACCATTCTTTTTATTTGGCTAGAAAATGACTAAGTCAAGTAATCCAACCTAAATCTTACCATAATCATTTTTAACACCAAGGGATGGTTCCTAGGGTCAGTAAGGTCACAACATACCATTTTGCAAAGGTTTTAACCCTAAATTCAATTTTAAACAAATTTTCTACTCTAAACAAGCACGCAAATGATTCTGTAAAAACAAGCAAGCTAACAGATACTATTTTCTAAACTAAGGCCATGGTTGGCTAGGTCTTGTTCCACTGAATCCATTGATATAAAATTTGTAATTTTTGGACGTGTGGTTTGAAAGTTACAGAGGTTTGAAAATGGCATTTAAATCTGATTTCAAACTCTATTCTCAAACGTCTGGTGCCACGCGTCTCAATATCATTCGCTCATACCGTTTCGTCTGGATTGGCTATTTTGGCGCGTTGGATCTAGTCCGATCGTGCGACCCTGAACGCATACCCCTTCGCGTTAAGTGATTCTTTCGTAGCCAATGGATCTGCATCTAACGGTCGTTGCGCGTTTGACCTAAAAGGCCGACGGCATTTGTCTTGGCGGCGCTCTGTCGGCGAGGTTGTCGACGATGCAGGAAGCAAGGGAGAAGAAGGAGATGCTCACCAGAATCGCGGGATCATGGTGAAGCTCAAGGTACTCGCGAGAAGGCAAGGGGCGCACGGGTGTCGTCGGAATTACTCGCCGGAGTTGCTCTGGTTCTCGTGTGCGGTCGAGCGTTGTCGAGGCTGAGGGCTCGCCGAAGCAAGGCAGAGGGTGTGTTATACGCGCCTGGTACTAAGGAGTATGTGAGCATCACTGAATGGCATCGGGAAGGTCCGAGCTTACCCGGAAGACTCGCCGGAGTTTGCAGTAGACGCGGTGGTGCTCAGAAGTGAGCGGAGCCAACGCTCTGGGGTGCCCGCGGGTGAGTTGTGGCTGCAGAAAGATCCGTTGGGGGATGCTGATCACATCTGCGTGATCGAGGAGGCAGAAGGGGGCGTGTGCTGGCCGGAATCGGCGAGAAGGGTCGTCCGAGGCAGAGGGAGTGTCTGGCGAAATACGGCAGCCTGGGGGCATGCTTTGCGGAGGGGTCAGAGGGAAACGAGAGAGGAGGTGCTGGCGTTTTATCAGGCATGGTCAATGGCGGTTTAATCCATCCTTCAATGCGAATTACGTCGGGTTTAACTCGCCTACAACGGCCGGCGAGGGGGAAAGGCGTGGTCCGCGGGTGGGGAAGAAGGGGGCGTGGAGTAGGGTCCTCTGGCAGTGAGAGAAAGGAAGTGGAGGGCCGATGGGAGATCGCTCGGTGGGTAAGTTGCTGGGTGAAAGAAAATGATTCGGGGTGGAAAGAGGAGATGGGCTGGCGCTGGGCCTTGATGGGCTGATGGGTTGGGTCGGCCTAACTCTATTTTTTTTCTTCCGGTATTCCTTTTCTTTTTCTGAATCTAAATTTCTGTTTTGAATTTTTAAACAAACAAACATCAACCAAATCAATTCAAACAACACCCAAACTTTGTAATATTGAAGTTAGTTCTGCTCAGTAGCATGAACCAAAAACCAAATTCAAAATAATAATTTTAATAATAGGATCCATTATTAATTAAATAAATAGATATACCAATTATTAAATTCATAGGTTTTGTTTTAATTCAAAGCTCCTCTTGAGAACTAAATAATTTTAAACCATTCAGTAGGTTGTATTTGAAAATAAGGAATATTTGGAAAGCTTGTTTAAAATAAGATAACATTTTTGTTATAAGGTCCATTAATAATTAAATAAAGTGGACTTTTAGTTATTTAATAAAATAGGGTTTGATTTAATTAATAGAATCTCCATTTGAAATCCAAATATTTTCAAAATCAATCAGTAGGTTTTATTTGGAAATAAAGAATACTTGGAAACTTGTTTAAAATAAAATAACATTTTATTTTAGGGTCCAATAACAATTAAATGAATAGACCTTATTCACTTAATTCAAATAAGATTTGTTTTATTGAAATCTTTATTTTGAAAACTGAAATAATACCAAACCACTTCAGTAGGTTTTATTTGAGAATATAATTTACTTTAGAAAACTTATTTAAAATAAATAAATAAGTTTTGGTGTTTATTTAAAATGGGAAAAGTCTTTACTCAAATAAAATTTGGATATTAAATCCTTATTAATTTATTTAAATCAACTTTTGCTATTTTTATTCAAAACAAAATGTTTTAAATCCAAAGCCCGGCCAAGGTTTAATTTGGCTTTTATAAATAATCTTTATTTATGAATCCACCTTTCTTTTGAAAACTAAATCTTTTATTAAAAGATTCCAAAATAGTAATACCAAAATATTTTATTTTCTTTTTATTAAATGTTTAACTCTTTAATTTCCTTTGGGATTTTATAATTCAAATGGGTTTGAAGTTCCAATTGAATTCAAAAGTTTCTTCTGGCCCTAAAAATCAAACAAAGTTTTATTTTATTCATTTATTTTCACATTACAAGATTTGGAAAATCTTGGGATGTGACAGATATGCATCAGGATTATATTTACCCTCGAAAGATGGAATATTTAATTTAAGCTTTGCAACATGATCATCATCACGTACCGGTGGTCGAGCGTTGTAGTGGTAATGTCGGGGATGGCCAGCAAGGTGTGGAGGTTGCTCAACCTCCTCGTCAAACAGATCATCGTCGTCGGGGTCGTAGTAGTACCCTGTCGTCTGTCCCCAATGTCGCAGTAGCAGCCGCGGCGGAGGTCTGAGGTGCCTCGGCTGCAGCGGTAGCCGCCTGAGGTGCAGCGGCAGCCGAACCAGCAGTACGACCCGTGATCGGGATGCGCCGTGCGCCATGCCGAGGTGCCAATGGGGCGGGTGAGGGTGCCGGCAATCTGGCCAAAACCTCCTTGAACCGAGCGTCAAGCTTGTCGTTGAAGGATTTCTCGAGGCTATCGATCTTGTCCATGGCGTTGGTCAGCTTGGTGTCAAACTCCCCTAGGAGTGCATCCACATCTTTAGCGCGACCGACCAAGAGCTCGTAGAAGTGGGCATGAAGTTCTTGGTTCGTCATTGTGGCAGGGTTCCGCGAAGTATCTGTCATGGTTAGTCCTTTAAAAAGCACAGGTATATACTACGGAAATATGGTGGAAGGCACGCGTAATCCGTCATGCAATATATGATGC
Source organism: Avena insularis (assembly GCA_023614405.1). Taxonomy (NCBI): domain Eukaryota; kingdom Viridiplantae; phylum Streptophyta; class Magnoliopsida; order Poales; family Poaceae; genus Avena; species Avena insularis. The sequence continues at coordinate 300,035,969 of CM042693.1, read as the reverse complement.
TCTTACAAGTTCTTACCAAACAGCAGGAAAAAGGCGATGTGCAACCGCGAGGAGCTGTGGGTCCAGAGATTGAACCGAGTGATTACCAAGAGTCGAGACACCGCACGTGGAGAAATCTATGGAGCTCTGGGAAGGCTTAGCAAAGGGGTCAGCAATTATCAAAACAGCAATGCAAATGTTGAAAGAATGCTCAACGACGGTACTGTGATGGTCCTAGGCTAGACCGTCCTAGAGACGCGAGCCTAGATCACCAACGATGTCACGACGCGACACAACAAGCAATGTATGATGATATGGTACCCTGAAAAGCGAACGAAGATGTCGAAAATCGCTATGATGGCGAGTGTCTAGAACTGATCTACGGGGTCTAAAAACAGGTTAGCCCCAAAAAAATTGAAAAAAAAATTTGTATTATGCTCCGAAAAGCTCACAGGGGCCAAAAAAATATCGCTATAACGACAGATGGAGAAAAGTGATCCCCGGGGCCGAAAAACAGTATAGCCAGAAAAAAAAATTGGAGGCGGTTCTAGACTGGCCGCTGATGAAGGTATGGAAAACAAGGTCTATTTTCTGGGAGTTGACATACTGGAAGTTTCTCCGCATGCCTCATAGCCTCTACATCATGCATATCACGAAAAACATGTGCGAGAGTCTGGTCGCCACTATTATCAACATGCCAGATAGGACGAAAGATGGTCCGGAAGCAAGGCACGACCTGATATTCATGGGTATCCGGAAGGAGCTTCACGGAGGATGCACTAGTCCTGATGATCAGGAAGATGACGATGATCATGAGTCGGAGACGACACAAGGTCGTCGGAAGGGTAAAAAGTTCAAGAAGAACGAATATTACTACCCTCCTTCTTGGTTCACTCTAAGCCAGGATGAGATCAAACAGTTTTTCAAGTGCCTTCTAGGAGTCAAATTTCCTTACGGCTACGCTGGCAAGATAAGCAGATACCTAGACGAGGTGATGAAGAGGTTCAGTGGCATGAAGTCTCACGACTGTGCCATGCTAATGACGCAGGTACTTCCGGTTGCACTAAGAGGGATAATGGACGAGCACGTCCGTGAAACATTATTTGGCCTCTGCAGGTTTTTTGACGTCATCTCTAGGAAGTCAATTTGACTTCCGCGGAACGAGTCCGACGTTATTTTTTTTTTGCTCTCCTTCTGGACTAACGACCGAACTCTGAACTCGACACGGACTTTAGCTTAACACGGAAACAACAAAGAAGGAAAGTAAAAAAGAAATAACTAGGAAACAATAACTCAACTCGGACTCGTGTCGCGGCAGGAAAGATGATCGGATCCGTGTCGCGGTAGGAAGGCGGAGGCGGATTTTTAGGGTTTATGGTGGTTGGGTGTATGGCAGCGGAATATGGTGGCAGAATATGGTGGCGGTGACTACTATGATCAGAACTCGAAACTCTACGGGACGAGACACTAAGACCAGCAACTTGACGCGACGATGTAGACACAAATTCAACAATGTAAAACTGAAAAGATAATGCAAGGCGTAGATTGGTGATGGGATGGATCTACACTCTAACTGTGTTTTTGGCTTTTTCGTGGGTTATAGGTAAAAACATATCTAATCTATGAAAACAGTAAAATCTCACCGAGCAACCTGAAATCTGATACCACTTGATAGGGCAAAGGTGTCTGATCTTTTGATGAGAAGGTGATAATCGATTTGGTGGAGTTCGGGCTTGACGATCCGACTACACGTGCGAGCACGAGCGCCAATGCAATTGCTAGGCCAATCTCCTGGAGGTTACCGATCCTGCGGAAACACAATCAGCCTGACCAGCGAGGGTCTTAATTCCTACCTGAAATCGAGAACAAGTAAGAATTAATATTGCAATCAAGATATTGCGAATTAAGAGGAAAGCTTTATTGAAAAGGTGGGATCCTGTATAGGTGCGAAGTACAAGAGGCCTCTACGACGCTCGAGCCTTGGCGAAGTTGCTATGATGGCTAACTTAATGTCTAAACAAAATCAGAGTCTAAAGTGATGGCTATGGGGAGTATTTAAGGAGGAAAAGGTGGGGTTTCGGCCAGCCATAGAAGTGGTGGCCGAATCCAACCCTAGAAGTCCTTTTCTCCTCAAATACGGACTCTAAAAAGTGGCTAATTAAAATCCTGCGAAAATTACATGGACCTGGCCCAAAATAAAGGTGTCGCAGCACCATATTAAGCTATGGACGAATTTGTGAAGTATTAATCTTGAATATTTCGTCCAAGCCTTCTTTCTTCATTATGGTGGCCTCAAAGTTCTGAAATCTTCATCTGTGGCCTTCTCTTGAATCATCTCATGCTTGCTGCCATCTCCATGCATGGCCATGCTCCAATGCTTGTCCCTCTCATCCATGCTTGGTCCATCATTCCTAAGAGTAATAAATACATCTGATTTAGGCAGCATCATATTCTCATGTATGTGAGGAATAGTTCCAAGAAACGAAAGTACCTGATAGTTAAGCTGTTTGGCACGAGATCTTGTGATAGGTCATTGTATGTGTGTAGTTGTAGGTACAACGGTTGTATCAATAGATGGGATGTCCACATCACTCCTCGTCTGCAACGCTATTTCGTGGACCCTAAGGAAGTGAAGCTCATGCGATGGCATGCGGAAATGAAGAAGCCAGGAGATGACGATGACCCCAAAAAGGAAGAGCTGCTGACACACCCTTCAGATGCTAGCCAGTGGAAAGCATTGGACCTCGAATTCCTAGAATTTGGTGGAGATTCGAGGAACATTAGCCTTGGTGCGAGCACCAATGGACTCAATCCGTTCGGTAGCCAGAGCAGCACGCACAGCATTTGGCCCGTGTTTGTATGGATGAACAACCTACCTCCATGGTTGTGCATGAAGAAGAAGTACATACAAATGAGTATGCTAATTCAAGGGCCGAAACAACCTGGTACCGACATCAATCTGTATATCGGGCTGTTGAAAGAGGAGCTAGCCACGTTATGGGAATCTGGAGCCAATACTTACGACGCCGTCGCACAAGATTATTTCACTATGAGAGCCGCGTTGGTCACTATGGTGCAAGACTATCTAGGTTGTGGGTATATCTCGGGGCAGGTTATCCAAGGATTCTGCACATGCGTTGGGTGCATGGATAACACAAGCTATCTCCAACTAGAGAAAGATCCAGGGTCTTCGAAAACCATGTTCATGGTGCACCGGAGCTGGCTCGGCAAGAATGATTCATGGAGAAAACGTGGAGACCTGTTCGATGGCAAATCCGAGACCCGAGGAATCCCAGAGCGTAGGAGCAGCGAAGAAGTGGAAGAGTTGCTGAAAAACTGGAAAGATTGTCCTAAGCCTAGAAAGAAGCGAAAGAGGCAGCAAGACAAGCCGCTGATGAAGGTATCGAAAACAAGGTCTGTTTTCTGGGAGTTGCCATACTGGAAGTTTCTCCGCACGCCTCATAGCCTCGACATCATGCATATCACGAAAAACGTGTGCGAGAGTCTGGTCGCCACTATAATCAACATGCCAGATAGGACAAAAGATGGTCCGAAAGTAAGGCACGACCTGATATTCATAGGTATCCGGAAGGAGCTTCACGGAGGATGCACTAGTCCTGATGATCAGGAAGATGACGATGATCATGAGTCGAAGACGACACAAGGTCATCGGAAGGGTAAAAAGTTCAAGAAGAACGAATATTACTACCCTCCTTCTTGCTTCACTCTAAGCCAGGATGAGATCAAACAGTTTTTCAAGTTCCTTCTAGGAGTCAAATTTACTTACGGCTACGCTGGCAAGATAAGCAGATACCTAGACGAGGCGAAGCAGAGGTTCAGTGGCATGAAGTCTCACGACTGTGCCTTGCTAATGACGCAGGTACTTCCGGTTGCACTAAGAGGGATAATGGACGAGCACGTCCATGAAACTTTATTTGGCCTCTGCAGGTTTTTCGATGTCATCTCTAGGAAGTCGATTTGACTTCCGCGGCACGATTCCGACGTTATTTTTATTTTTTTTCTCTCCTTCTGGATTTACGACCAAACTCTGAACTCGAACGGACTTTAGCTTAACACGGAAACAACAAAGAAGGAAAGTAAAAAGAAATAACTATGAAATAATAACTCAACTCGGACTCGTGCCATGGCAGGAAAGATGATCGGATCCGTGTCGCGGTAGGAAGCGGAGGCGGAGTTTTAGGGTTTATGGTGGTTGGGTGTATGGCGGCGGAATATGGTGGCAGAATATGGTGGCGGTGAATACTATGATCAAAACTCGAAACTCTACGGGACGAGACACTAAGACCAGCAACTTGACGCGACGATGCAGACACAAATTCAACAATGCAAAACTGAAAAGATAATGCAAGGCGTAGATTGGTGATGGGATGGATCTACACTCTAACTGTGTTTTTGGCTTTTTCGTGGGTTATAGGTAAAAACAGATCTAATCTATGAAAACAGTAAAATCTCACCGAGCAACCTGAAATCTGATACCACTTGATAGGGCAAAGGTGTCCGATCTTTCGATGAGAAGGTGATAATCGATTTGGTGGAGTTCGGGCTTAACGATCCGAGTACACGTGCGAGCACGAGCACCAATGAAATCGCTAGGCCAATATCCTAGAGGTTACCGATCCTGCGGAAACACGATCAGCCTGACCAGCGAGGGTCTTAATTCCTACCTGAAATCGAGAACAAGTAAGAACTAATATTGCAATCAAGATATTGCGAATTAAGAGGAAAGCTTTATTGAAAAGGTGGGATCATGTATAGGTGCGAAGTACAAGAGGCCTCTGCGACGCTGGAGCCTTGGCGAAGTTGCTATGATGGCTAACTTAATGTCTAAACAAAATCCGAGTCTAAAGTGACGGCTATGGGGAGTATTTAAGGAGGAAAAGGTGGGGTTTCGTCTAGCCATAGAAGTGGTGGCCGAATCCAACCCTAGAAGTCCTTTTCTCCTCAAATACGGACTCTAAAAAGTGGCTAATTAAAATCCTGCGAAAATTATATGGGCCTGGCCCAAAATAAAGGTGTCGCAGCACCATATTAAGCTATGGACAAATTTGTGAAGTATTAATCTGGAATATTTTGTCCAAGCCTTCTTTCTTATTTATGGTGCCTCAAAGTTCTAAAATCTTCATCCGTGGCCTTCTCTTGAATCATCTCATGCTTGCTGCCATCTCCATGCATGGCCATGCTACAGTGCTTGTCCCTCTCATCCATGTTTGGTCCATCATTCCTAAGAGTAATAAATACATCTGATTTAGGCAGCATCATATTCTCATGTATGTGAGGAATAGTTCCAAGAAACGAAAGTACCTGATAGTTAAGTTGTTTGGCACGAGATCTTGTGATAGGTCCTTGTATGTGTCTAGCTGTAGGTACAACGGTTGTATCAATAGATGGGATGTCCACATCACTCCTCGTCTGCAGCGCTATTTCGCGGACCCTAAGGAAGCGAAGCTCATGCGATGGCATGCGTAAAGGAAGAAGCGAGGAGATGATGATGACCCCGAAAAGGATGAGATGCTGACGCACCCTTCAGATGCTAGCCAGTGGAAAGCATTGGACCTCGAATTCCTAGAATTCGGTGGAGATTCGAGGAACATCAGGCTTGGTGCGAGCACCGATGGACTCAATCCGTTCGGTAGCTAAGACGCGCAAGACTTGGCCCATGTTTGTACGGACGTACAACCTCCCTCCATGGTTGTGCATGAAGAAGAAGTACATACAAATGAGTATGCTAATTCAAGGGCCAAAACAACCTGGTACCGACATCAATCTGTATATCGGGCTGTTGAAAGAGGAGCTAGCCACGTTATGGGAATCTAGAGCCAATACTTACGACGCCGTCGCACAAGATTATTTCACTATGAGAGCCGCATTGGTCACTATGGTGCAAGACTATCCAGGTTGTGGGTATATCTCGGGGCAGACGCTCCTTGATAATCCCCCGCGATCAGCTTCTTCTGACACGGAAAAGATCATATTCACCTTGTCGCAGGGACCAATGCAAAACCTGGTGACCTATCAGGCATATAATATCAACGGCTACACATTCTACACGGAGGAAAAGGACAACAAGTGTGATTATCAGAACTCAGGCGTAACGTCGGAATTCTACACCAATGACAACGTGAAGGAAAGATTCTACGGAAGAATCGAGGAGATCTGGGAGCTCGACTACTGTGGAGAAAAGGTGCCGATGTTCCGTGTCAGATGGGCAAAAAGCGTCGAAAGAGAAGACCGGTATTTCACAACCATGGTTATACCCGAAGTAGCCAAATCCAAGGCCGCTGGTGCAAACTTGGCCGCAAAAAATGAACCGTGGGTACTGGCTACCAAAGTGGACCAATGTTTTTTCATTACCAACCCGACAAAGCCTAGCCGTGTTGTCGTGAGGAGAGGAAAAAGAAACATCATCGGAATGGATGGAGTCGCCAACGAGCAAGATTTCAACCAGTACGGCGATCCAAAGATTGAAGATGACGACGACTACGATGCAGCAACATACATCACAAGAAGAAAAAGGACAACCCTACCCAAAAAAGGTAGCCCATTCGAAAGAATAAACATTAAAGTGCCGGGGCTAAATTATTCAACCGCGACAAAGAAGGGAAAAAAGATTGTAAAACGCTAGCTCAAAAAATATTGTAAAACGCGTGGTCGAAAAAGATTGTAATATTCATGGACAAATTATTATGACATATTTGTATCATGGACAAATTATTATGACATATTTGAATCATATTTAATTTGTACCACTTTTATGACATATATTATCACTTTTGGGCATTTTTGGAATATTTAAAAGTATTTTAAAAACAAAACAAAACTTTTATGGCATATATCACTACTTTTGGGCATTTTTGGAACATTTAAAAGTATTTTTAAAATAAAAATAAAAAATGTGGGAACCAGGATTCGAACCTGGGTGCTCACAGGTTTTGAATAGAGCAGTGGGCGAAACCAGTGGGATAAGGCAGTGCTATTGTTAACAAAGGGGATGGCAGCCCTCTTATCTGACTAGTCCTACCCACTTAGGCGTAGCGCACCCTGGCTAAGTGCGCTACGGTTATCCGTAGCGCACTTAGCCAGGGTGCGCTACGCCTAAGTGGGTAGGAATAGTCAACTCGCCACGTCGTCCCTAGCCTCCCCATCGTCCTCAGACACAGACGAAGCCACCGCCGCTGCATCCCCCGCATCACCACCGCCGCCTCATCCGCATCGCCACCGCCGCCGCATCCCATCCGCATCGATGCCACCGCCGCCGCATCCCATCTGCATCGATGCCACCGCCGCCGCATCCCAGTCATGCGCGCCTCGCCCTCCCACATGCCTGTCGCTCGATGAGGAGGCCATGGAGGAGCCCGCGCGCCCGTCGCTCGAGGAGGAGGAGCCCGCCCGCACGCCCGTGGAGAAGGAGCCCGTGCGCCCATCGCTCGATGAGGAGGAGCCCGCACGCCCGTCGCTCGGGGAGGAGGAGCACGCACCGTCGCTCGAGGAGGAGGAGGAGGCCGCTGCTAGTCGAGGAGGAGGAGGACGTGGAGGAGCGCGCACCGTCGTCCTCATCTTAGAGGTGAGCCTCGCCCCTCACCTCTCTCCCTCTCTCCCCTCTCTCTGCATCCATTCCTGGGCAGAGGATGATTAGGGTTCCTGGATTAGGGTTCAGAGGATTAGGGTTCAGAGGATTAGGGTTCCTGGATTAGGGTTCAGAGGATTAATTCTAGTGTTAGTGTTAGTGGCAATGATTAGTGCCATTAGTTCAGAGTAAATTCCTGGGCAATAGCTTGCTGGTGTTAGTTTTCAGAAAATTCTAGTGTTAGCAGTATCTTGGATTAGAGATGTAGTGTTAGCAGTAGCTAGTGTTAATGTAGAATCTAAATAGCAGTAGCTAGTGCTAGTGACATTGCAACACCAATAATCTGTAGTGCATAGGTGATATAAAAACAATATAAAAACAGGTAAATTATAGGTGATATAAAAACAGTTAGCAGTAGCTTGCAATATACCTGTAGTTAGCTTGTAGTTAGCAATATTGTAAGTTTTATTTGTTCTACTTGTAGTTAGTAGTAGCTTGCAATATACCTGGCAGTAGGTTAGCTTGTAGGTAGCAGTAGGTTAGCTTGCAGTTGCTGTAGTAGGTTAGAAGTAGTAGGTGAGCAGTAGGTTAGTAAGAAATGTAGTAGTAGTTACTGTAGTAGTAGTTGCTGTAGTAGGTAGATTTCCTGCTTGCCATACTTCTGTAGTGCATTACCTCCAATTAATAGTTCTTATATTAAGTGTATGCTTCCACTGCTCCAATTAATGGTTGTGAGTATGATAAGTTTATAGCTTAAGGGTCACAAATAGTCAATACAAATATCAACCACCTTAAAGCACAAAGACATCATCTAAATATCAACCGTGTGATCTTGCAGATTCATCACACTGTGTTCTTAATTAAATATGTGGCTGCTTTCATTGTTGCCATTTACTTTCCAGTAATTGAATAATTGGCTGCTTTCATATAGTAACTTTCCAGTAGCAGAGTGCTGGTTGTGCTGGTAATGAGCTTGACATTTATTTTTATATACCTGGTAATGTGGTGGTAATGTGCTGTGTCGGCTTTGCTGGCCATTTATTTTTATATACCTGGTAATGATCTTGTGCTTGCTACGCTGATAATGTGCTGGCTGTGGTGGTTATGCCTGTGGTTGTATGAAGCACTTTCTTATGTCGTGTATGCAGGTTCTTGTATGAAATGAGTCCTGATTTTTGCCGGAATGTTGATTAACTTCCGTTTCAGCAGAAATTGGGCACTCCTAGTTTAAGAAAATTAGCAAAGGTCATGCCAGATTTTTCCGTGCATTTAACCAATTATTTGTTTTTTATTAGTGCAAAGATGTGTGACAATGACGAGGCTGGATGTTCTAAGCGCATCAACGCTGAAGGAGAACTCAGACCTCCGAATAAACAATTCACATTCTGGGAGGCGGCCCAGCGGCTAGAAGACGATGAAGAATACCATCCTTCGGAGAGAGAGGATGATGAGATGGAAGACGTGGAGGAAGAAGCCGAAGGAACGGCGGGCGATGAAACCACTGATGGCGGCGAGGGCACAGGGAGTGGTAGTAATCCTCCTAAGAAGAAGAAGAAGAAGAAGAAGAAGAAGAAGAAGAAGAAGCTGAAGGAACGGCGCCCGAACACGGTCGGCACCGTCAGGGAGGAAATTACCGAAGTGAGCCCAACAGGGGTTCCTTTGGAGCCCGACCTTGTCGTCAAAGGGTACGGTGGGAAAGTGGCGGCGATCACCCGGACAACCATCTCGATCAACACCGAGAATCTCCGACATAAAGATAATAGCCACTTGCGCACACTCCTCTTCGATAAGCTGCACGCAAGATACAAGTTCCCCACTAAGTATCAGAACACAAATTATCATGGAAACGAATTAAACAAATCCGCCCTCACAAAGATGAGCACCGCCCTGGCTAGCTGGAGAACCCGGATAAAGAAGATCTATAAAGAAGGCAAAGTCTCGAGGAGATCTAGAAGATTGACCCGCAGATCACCGAAGATCAGTTCCGGGAGTTCAAGGAGAGGTGTGAATCCGAAAGAGCCCTGGCCAATAGTAATCGGGGAAAGGTGCTGCAGGTGATGAATATAGGTCATCACCATCTCGAATCTGGTGGATACAGAACCGCGGAGGCCAAATGGAATAAGGAGGACGAAGAGTATAGATCCAAGGGGATAGAAAACCCCTTTGCGAAATTCGAACCCTGGTAGGTTCGAAACTTCATCAGGGCCCGTTACCATGTGGACCCAAAAACCAAACAACTCACCGCGGATCCTACGGTGAAGGAATTCGAGGAAATTGTGGTAAGTAATCTAATTACCGCGGATCAACTCGATTGCATTCGAATCGATGATCTAAACGATTCACTATTACTTCTTCTGCATGAGGAGGAAATTGTTGCTAGTCATGGATCCCAGGGTTCCTCATCCCAGGGGTCGATGGCGGCCACCCGGTGGGATAACCCTTTTAACAGGGCGATCAACCGGGCCAAGAAAAAAGAGCCGGTTACGAAGAAGCCGTCGTCGGCTGGCAGTCTGGCCGGCCTCGGGGGTAAGAATTGGGTGGATCATTTTGGTCCACCGCCGAGGACACATGTGCCGTCGGGAAGGAGCGAGGAGGAAAACCGCGAGGTTCAAGAACTTAAGGAACAAGTGGTGCAGATCCCGCAGATCGTCCAAGACAACCTGGCAATCACCCTCACGTCCATCCTGCCTACCTTGGTGGAGTCAATAGCGAACTGGAGTGCGGGTGGTCGAGTAGGGTCGTGCCCGATTCCAAGCATGGTCAGCAGCCACTCGAATAACGCGGCGCCGACGAATCAGGCGAACTACGTGTTCGTGACTCCGCCCGCTAGCACCACGGCGCCGCAAGTGTTGGTGACTCTCCTTGCCATCACCGCAGCACCGGACATGTTGGTGGCCCCCTACCATCGTCGCGGCGGCACCGGAGCTCCAAGCACCCGGTAGCACTACAAGGAATCTGGCTATATATGACCCTCCATTTTCGTCACAAAATTGTCATAATAGTCCATTTATGATGATTTTGAGATCGTCGAAAGCTGGGCGTCGCAAATGAACTATAACGACGTTTTTGGTAAAATCGTCATAATCGTCTATGACGATATTGGATCGTCATAACATCTATGACGATCCAATATCGTCATGTCCTATCTAGCCAGGCCAGCTCAGATCCTACGTGGTCGATCCTACGTGGCAAAATTGTGACAAAATAAAATCGTCGTAGTGGGAATTCAGCCCAATCCAGTTTAGTCACTTATATGGGCCAAGCCCAATAATTCATCCTTTACCTTTGTACGATCCTTTTTTTATAATTTTCATCCTTTTTATTCACAGTATTATTTGGGCCATGGCCTTTTTACAATCCTTTTATTATTTGGAACTACCATTTTCTTTTTAGATTTCAGCCTTTTTTGTTATTCAATTTCCAACAAAATATCCTTCCGATCCAACACTAAGAATGGGCCATGGCCTTGTTACAGCATTTGATACAGAACATTGCAGATTCAGTCACCGAGTCATGCTCAATATTACTAAACAAATTCTTATCACAGCATACAAAATGAACCAAACTTTGGAATGGCGATACTATGTGCACTTATTTACATCAAAATAAAATTCAGTTCACAAAACAGAGTTGCACAGGGCGCTTGTTCCATCTAAGCTTCAATGATATCATCCAGAACCTGTTGTCTTGATTATCAATAAAGGCCTCCATATTAGCCTATGAAATTATTCACAAAAATAAAAAGGAGTAAGAAAGCATTCAAAAAAAAAGGTTCTGTTTATGTTCATCCTAAATTGACAAATACTATCTAGAATACATTCACGACCTATGTGCTCACAAGAATTTAGCAATACCGAATCTTTCACCAGAATGAGCAATTGTCCATTGAACATTTCATTGATATTTAATAGCATTTGATGTTCAGCAGGAACAGTTGATCTAACCAAGCACAACTATGAAGAGCCAGCCATTTTGGTCACACAACTAGCAGTTGGCAAAAGTAGGGAATGTCTCGAGGAATGGAGACCCGAACTTATAATGGGAGAGACAGGCAGGTGGAGCCACTGAGGACTGATTCTTGTGTGACGGTGCATATTGTGCCCTCGGTGTCGGCGAGACGTAGGCAATCCTGTTCTCCCAACACTGCAAACTGCGGTAACAACACTTCATCTTGAGATACATCTGCATTTGAGCAACATAACACATATAGTGAGCTTGAGATGTATCTACATTCAAATCTGGACCTAGACTGGAGTATGTCAATTCTTGTAAAGACAACATATGAACCGAGATAATGCACTGGAACAAACTAAGTTCATCATGAAGGCGGAGGTAAGAGGCACATGTTACTCCCAAGAATAATTGCAACTTCCAAAACCATACTCAAACCACAAGCTATTGCTATTCATTTTCTATTCGCTGGAGCTAAATATAATATGGCAGCAAACAACAACAATTAAACACTGATAGAGCATAAAAAAATCATGTCCTAACAACATAACAGTTCTTTACTAGCTAACAGAAGTATCAGTAACACGTGATGGAGAAGGTAAGAGGCCACTTGTGGATGTACCACTGAATGGCGAAGCCATACCATGTTTCCGAACTAGCTGAGCAATTTAAAAGTGTGTGTCAGCACAGTTCAACATGAAAAGTGGAAAAATAAGCGCGAACATGAGAAGAACTATGTCTGCTTTCTGTAACGGTGAACCAAAGTATTTTACACAACAACCCTTGCCTAGAACATATCCCACGTGACTGGATACAACATCAGGTACTACCAGCAGGTGAGTCAGAACAATAAAGCCATACTGCCTTTCCCTGTCTAGAATAGAGCACAGACGCAACACAGTGGCAGGTATTACCAGGAACCAGTTGGATCAGGGCTAGGTCAACGAAGGGAGATCCTAACAACAAGTGATTAGTATTCCCTAGCAGATTCCCAATCCGAACAAGTCCTATTGCTATCAACCTCAACTAATCGAGCAAGTTGAAAATTACCTGAGGAACGGCAGAGGAAGAGATGCCATGTCACAAGCGGCCAGATCATCGGTTAGAGACCAGTGGACGTGCCAATCAACGGCCGGTCCGGCTCCTCCTATATGCGCAGCTGCACCGCCTTGGGAGGGAGAGGAAGGCGATGAGCTCCTCGTCTGTGCTGCCAATCTGCCATATTCTGTAGAAAATGTTTTAAGTCAAGAAGAGTATAGATCTGCAAGTACAAAATTAATTACATAGTGAATCTTCTATTTTTTCTATTCTATTAATGCTCAGAATTCTAATATGTAGCACGAATAGAAATATGTAGCAGCAAATGCAAACAACAGGCACCTATCCCGATCATACCTGCCTAGCCCCTGAGCGCAGCCTCATCCCGATCAGATCCCCTTCTCCAGTTTCTTCTCCCAGGGAAAAGAACCCAAAAATCACATGAGAAATTTCCATCCAAACAAGAGGCACCTATCCAATCCCAGTTCAAAGGTGAATAGCGGTTACCACTCCAGGCTCTTAGGAGATACTATCCTATATAAGTTCCATCTCACCAACAACCGTTCTGCGGCCCCTGTTCTGAAATCTTGGCTTGTTCCAAAGTAGTTTCCTTGTTTTTTATCTTAATTTGTTACATTGTTTCATCAAAGAGATTTTTTATTGCATTACAAGTAGAGAAAACTAATTGAGAAACAAAGTTACATGGTATGGATGGTGCTAAAAGGATGATGTTATCCAAAACTGAACAAGGAAAAAGTTTTCTACCTACGTTCCATCTACAGTTGTTTAGGATGGTACAAAAAAAGTAGAAGCTTCTACCTTGCGCAGGATGGTACATGTTTCAGGATGTTACCACAGAGACCGAAACCCCGTTTATATTAGTAACAAAGGAAAAAAATCTTCTACTACTTTTGTTCCATCTATAGTTGCCCAGGATGGTGCTAAAAAATAGCAGGTTCTACCTTGCTGAGGATGGTACATGTTAAGGATGTAACAACAAAAGATCATATTACTGTCTTAGTTGCACCTCCTTAGAGAAGAAAATCTACTCACCATAAGGAAACCACAAACATATAAATTATAAACTGGGAAAATATAACAACATCTGTAGATACAAAACTTATGCAAGGGCATTGTATATTCCAAAAAGAATCAGTATTAAAATTGATATAGTAAAAAATGCATCCCCATCATATATTACAGCAAACTATGGTGTTAGAAGATCCCACCGAAGTTATTTGATTACATCTAACAAATCACCACCATTATATTTAGAATCAAAACGTGCCCCATACACAACAGAAAAAGATAACTAACAGTAAGTACGCTTGGTGATACACAACTCACCGTGCCCGTGCCAGAAAACAAGCATCTCTACAGAAAAACCTGAGAGTCGGTGCTAACCATGCTGAACCATACTAGTTCTATCTCAAATAGTGAGCTTACTTATGGCAAATCTGAGAGTAACATCTATGCCTATGTACAAGTTTTTAGTTGCAGTTGAGTACATGCTCCAGTAGCATAGTTTCAGATACCTATAAGTACAACTGGTTCTAGAAAACAAAGTTCAAGTTTATTTATTTTTGCTTCCATGTAGAACTAGCAACATAGAGCTAGCAGGTTACATCTAGCATTGAGCTAGCAGGATACATTACAGGGTAAAATAAGCTACATCAAGGAAAATTGGCATGAAGCAGCAAAAATAGGAAAAGTAACATTAGAAAAATTAGCTTCCATCTAGCAAGCTGCAACTAACAGTTTCCATCAGTAAATAGAAACTAGCTTTCATCTAGCAGGTGGAAAGATAGTTGCACATGGGCTCAGGCAACAGCAAAGAACTCACCAACGAGAGCGGCGTATGGGGTTTCCGCATATGTGGGGGCGGAGCCGGTGACGTCGACGAGGACCCGCGTGTGCTCGAGCTCTAGGTCGCGCATGGCCTACAGGCGGTGCTCCTCCAGCCAACCTGCTTCGGCACCGGCGGCAGGTCATGCTGCGAAGAAGACCCGTCCTCCTCTGTCTTGGGCATGGCGGATCGGTGGTGCGGAACGCTGAACAGAACCGAGGGGGCTTGGCGCCGGGGTGCAGATCGATCTGCAGCTAGATCTCATCGAAGGTCGACGCGTTCCTTCAACCCTCGAAAGAACCACTGAATTGGTCACGGGGCACGAAGGAGTAGATCGAATCGAATAGCAGAGGGCATGAATAGGCACGCGTTTACCTAGATCACTGCACTTTGGAGCCATCACGCGAAGGGGAGCAGGGGACCCCTGGTTCGATTTCGAGAGGGATGGGGAGGCAGCGCAAAGGAATGTGTTTCGGGACATGGCCGAGAGTGGCGGAGACCTAGGGAGGGGGCGAGAATGGCGGAGAAGGGACGGAGGGGCGTGGCTGGCGGCGGATCTGGCTCGGCGCACGCTAGGGTTCGGGCGCCGCTAGGGTTTCGGGAGAGGGCGATGCGGCTGTGGGAGAGAATGGGGACTGCGGAGTTGGTGGGATGTGTTGAACTGGGCGCATATAAGCCAATATTAACACATCGATAGGACACATAGTAAGAAACCGACACATAGACACGCCACATAGACGCAATTGCTGATGTGGCAAACAACTCATGTCAAGTTATGCTAATTTGGACAATATGACGATTTAAAATCGTCATAGTGAGCTACAAGTAACACCATAGGCTGCTTCCATCAAATTATGACGATTTCATCTAAAGTAACTATGACGATTTTTAGCAAAATCGCCGTAATTTTCCAGGGTATAGGCCCTCTTGAACTGCTTACGACCATCTCATGCAAAATCGTCATAACTCTATGACGATTTTGTTCACGGTCACTATTGGAAGGTCATAGAATAACACATTCCTTGTAGTGTAGGGATAATACACCGGCGGCCAGCACCACGCCATCAAGTAGCCCTTCCGTATCTTGCACGCCCGTCGCCGTATGCGGTGCCTCGACATTATCCGATCTCGACGCCATCACGGTAAACAAATTGCTTTACCGCCTTCCATGCCATCTATTACTCTTATGGAGTCTCTGACGACGCCGTACATGTTTTCCGCAGACGGATGTTCCTTGCACTCTCTTATGCTACGTGAACAACGAGCTGAGGGATGTTGCCAATGGTACCATCGTTCAACCCTTGCAGCGCACGTTCCACTCAAGGCCGATGCTAGATAGCGTGCACGGGGTTAAAATTAGATGGGTGCTAAGGGGCTGCGACGACCTGGAACCTCCCATTCAACCCCTAGGAGCATATGAAGAAGAGCCGGCTGTCCTCAGAAGTTGCTTCGACTTATTCTTGCAATGGCCAAAGAGCATGAGCCGTTTGGGGACGACGGGGGCCATGACGCCACATAACAAGACCGCACTTTGTCGTGCAATGACAAGCGGTGGCAAGGCCCCCTTACCGCCCTCGCCGTCACCTCCACACGGTGGGTCATATGATCATGTTTATGATATGCACATGGCGCAGGATCCGTCCGAGGACGACGAAGACTGGAATGATCACTTCTTCAACACTCAGTTTAGCAATGAAGACCTAGCTGGTGGCCCCATGGAGAAATCCACTATCACCAAGTGTTTTTTTGGTTCTCAGGAGACGCCTCCAGCTTGCGCCTTTACAGAGCCAGCTGATACATCCAACCGGCCCTTTATTCTAAGCCCTAACACACTACATAGGGCGGCCGATGCTCAGATTGCGGTGCCTGCCTACTCTCCAAAAGGAAAAAAGGGCAGGAAAAGAAAATCTAGCATCTCGAGCCAGCCGGTGGCATCAACTACGAATCCGATCAGGTTTCGGGACGGGCCACCAAGACCCGAGGGTATTATGTGGAGGATTCATGTGGCGGGTGAGCCCATGCTACCTAATAATTTGCGGAGGCTCGCCAGTTCGGAACTGCAGAGTGTGCATGACGGCGTGATGATGATAGAGAGACGCCTTCTATCGGAGAAAGATCCCTCGCACCCGGTATTCGTGGTTAAGGTGCCACTAGGCTTGGGCTTCATTGACAATGCCCCTGCGGATCAGTTCTTCCTGCGGTTCAACGACATCTTCAATATGTTCCACCTATACCCGCTGCACTATACCATGGTCCGCCTGTTTTCTCTCAGCCTGGCCATGCAGATCATTAGAGAGAACACACCGGGCATCGCTATAGTGGACCCCTACTACATGCGTGACAGCTGCTTGGGTTCCCCCGCTGAACGACGTATCGTGGCCTCGTACCTAAAAAAAATCCTCGTGGTGAACAAGACAAAGGAATACATTCTCGTGCCTTACTTTCCCGAGTAAGTCGTTATTCACTCGCCATCATCGATTGGCTTTATTAGATTATCATCATTCTTTTTCCAACACATTCCATTTGAATTTTTTGCGCAGAGATGAACACTGCACGCTCATCTCCTTATCGCCGAAGCATTCCCATGCCACGTATTTCTACTTGGGGAGTCTAGAAAAGAAGAAAAACTACGACAAGATCAAGGAAGTTATGGATGATGCTCTCACTGGCTATGCCTCGACGGAAGGCACCACCTTCGTGCGTACGAGGGTCAAGTTTGGCGGGCACGTATTCAACCACGTAACGGAGTTCCCCTGTGTGAAGCATCCGGAGAATAGTAAGAAGGAAGCCTACTATGCACTCCATCACTTGAGGGCGTTCCTACTTGACCAGCAGAATTCAACGCTGCCAGATCATCTCAAACAGTGGGCCGAAGCAAAGGCCAAGATCACTGATTCAGATATTAGACAAGAGATGTATCGCATTCAGCAGCAGTTTGGGGCAATCATCTTTCGTGATGTCATGACTTTGGGGGGGGGGATCTTCTACGGAGGAAATATCCCGAATAACTGTGACATAGAAGATCGCCTAGAGATGCAGGGTGACTATAGGAAGTTCATGACGAGACAAGGCATCCTCCCATTCCCTAAGCCGAGCCAGAAGTCTTGATGTTGTCCTAGTTGTAGTTACAAACTATAGATGACCTTTGTGTGTGTGTGGACAAGTGTACATGCTACTACTTATCTTATTAGGTTTATGAATCCTCGCTTATTTCTTTTGCTTATTATTATTATATATCAATCAATGCTTGGTTTTTTTTCTTACTCTTTGGTCCTTTGCTCACTTTGGTCCTTCTTTTTTCCTTACTCTTTTTTCGAGAATAATGCCGATGATTGAAATGTCGTGGCACACTATATATGTGAATGTGCTACGACGGGATTGTGAGCCTTGTGATATGCATAAGTCCAGGTGTTGTGCATCCTACTTGGCTCACAGTTCCATCATAGCATATTCCTGTGTCCAACGACCTATGTATATATATGAGGCATTCTTTTCGAGTTACTTTGGTCTTTTTCGAAAATAATGCCAATGATTGAAATGTTGTGGCACACTATATATGTGAATGTGCTACGACGGGATAGTTAGCCTTGTGATATGCACAGGTCCAAGTGTTGTGCATCCTACTTGGCTAACTGTTCCGTCGTAGCATATTTCTGTGTCCAACGACCTAGCTAGTTATATATGAGGCATTCTTTTTGAGTTACTTTAGTCTTTTTCGAGAATAATGTCGATGATTGAAATGTCGTGGCACACTATATATGTGAATGTGCTGCGATGGGATTGTCCGCCTTGTGCTATGCACAAGTCCAGGTGTTTTGCATCCTACTTGGCGGACAGTTCCATCGTAGCATATTCCTGTGTCGAACAACCTAGTTATATATGAGGCATGCTTTTTGAGTTTGGTCTTTTTGATTTAGGAGTACTTTCTATAAGTGTATCTTCATATGTGACTTTAATTATACATTTTTTTTTCAATCACCGGTTAATTATTATTGTCAACTTGTAGATGACGTGGTACGTCGTACAAGGGATGGGTTCCTAGAGTCTACGATGATTGGGAAGACTGCCGGAGACAGGTGCACCATTTCAGCGGCAATAGCTACAAAGGGTACAACACTATGGCGGAGGCAGAAGCTAGATACATGCGCTATATAGCGGTAGTTAGGACGAGGAACCAGATGAAGACCTACACCTTCGTCGCGGTGATCATGCTTATCTTCTTTGGTTGTTTATCCTGCGTTTGTGTCTATCTAGTTTAGATGTCTAGGCGAGCTTCCGAGCTCTAACTTGTTCGATACACATGTATTCGCATGTCACCAACTACTTTGTAACTTGATCGAAACAATGTATAACTTATGTATTCATGTATGAGACTTATCTATATGTATTTCTTCCAATCTTGTTTTGCGAATTGTGTATTTATATATATAACTGTATATCTTATATCTGTGTGTATATCTGCCTATAATATTGTATAGAATCTGTATTGTATATCATCTGGCCCTGGAATTAAAAAAAGACACTGTGGCGCACATGGCACAGCTTCTATGGCGCACTACAACTAAAGCGCACCTGCGCAGCTTAGTGGCGCACTGCAACGTGCGCCACAGAAGATCCAAAGCGTAGCGCACCTGCCCACATAGCCGTGGCGCAAGATTAGTGCGCGCCACGCTTATTCGACATAACCGTGGCGCACTAGGCAGTGCGCCACGGCTAGGATATAGCCGTAGCACGAGGCCCGTGGCGCACCCCTAGTGCGCCACAGATGATGTTTACAGGTGCGCCACAAACAACCGTCTTCCTAGTAGTGACATCGGGTCCGGGGATGAACCACTTCCTCCGCGAGGCATCTGAAGATTGAGATAGATCATGAGAAAATAGGAAAATTTCTAAGGTTCAAGGACTTTGAAAAGTTTTTAAAGTTTGACTCAGATTTTCTAGCAACTTGCTTTTCATTCATTCATTCATAGCACACGATACAACACACACCACAACAAAGGAAAAACAGATGGTTTTAAGAACCATTCTGGCAACTACGATACAGTGGAACCGAATACAACTCACTACGCTAGTGCTCAAGTGATACTACTCCTTGGAGTCGGTGTAATCATCATCCTCATCGTCATCGATGAAGGCGAAATCTTCCTCATCAGTGAAGAAGTCCATGGCCTGATCCTCTAGAAAATCATCATCATCGCTGAGATAGGAGTAGGGGTCTCCACGAAGGTCTTCTCCGGCATTCTCCCTTTCCTCCAATTGCATGTCTCTCTCGTGGATGGTCTCCACCAAATCCGAGATACGGTGGTGAAGACGGGCAATGATGCGCTCCTTCTTGTCAAGCTGACGTCAGCGAGACTTGGGGTCCTTCACTAGCATGGTGATGGTCTGATCCTTCGTCTTGATGATGGCGGACTTGTGGTTGGATTAGTCACGGGCATTGTACAGTTCCTGCTGACGATCATACATCATGAAGCTAAGGTGGTCCAACTGAGTCTTTAGCTCGTGGTGGTATGGGGCTTCCAGTGGCTGTCCCATAGCATCACGCCTTGGACAAAACTCAAAGCAGGTACCCTTGATCTGGTTGACACTCTGCCCACACAGATGGGCAAGAGCTTCCTGCATGGCCCTGGCAAGTCCATCGAGCCAGTTGTTGTCTCTTAAGGTGAACTAAATTCCTTCTGCAGTGGGAGGTTCAATCTTTCCTCTAAGACTTGCAACAACTAGCCACTTCCGATCTTCTCCTTCCTGATCATTGAGCTGAGCTCCGAAGAACTCAAAAGTGGACGCCCAAGTTCAAAGCTGGTCCAAGTCCTGCTCAAAGACGAGGTCTCCTCCATTCCCCAACTGATAAAACTTGCTGTACTTCACGTCCATCTAAAGGAATATAGGATGAGTAAGTTAGTAGAGTGATCAAGTGTGTCAAATTTTATGTATTATGCAAGAGTTTTTGAGGAACATGAAATTTTTTGAAAGAATCAAAGTGGTAAGAATGGGAATAAGTTTTTTGTAAATACTCACTTCCTTTTGTTTTGAAACTAAGTTTTTGATTTAAACTTCCAATCTAACTAGGGTCTCCTATGGTCAGGATGGCTCTGATACCAACTTGTCAACACCTGGTTTTTTAATCCCAGATGCCTGTTATGCCATACATCGCAATCCCAGGATTACCATTTTTGCGAGAAATAACAGATTTGGATATCACAGTACATCATCCATTACAAACCATACATAAGGTCTTACACAAATAAGGATCTCATGATCCAGTTCTTAATACAACTCAAGCAGCGGAATAATGTAATAGTAAAGATGGCGTAGGCGAAGCTCCATCTTGTGGTCACGAGCAATGTACGACGATGGGAGATGATCCTAGTTGTCGTAACCTTCCTGCGGTCCATCATCCTGGTACTCCTCTTCATAGTCTGGCCACGGGAATATCCAGGGACAAAGCCATGAGAACTCTTAAGTAATCGCAAACTAATACTAACAAGTTAGGAGGGTTTTTGTAGTAGGACACTAAGCTCTAGGGTTGTTTTCCAAAAAGCCAGATTTACCTCTACTAAGTTCAGAAGACAAGAAAGCTAGTTGATATTTTATAACACCTAAGTGGGAGCTTGAATTTCATATCCCAACTCTGTTGTGGTCAAGTCAAGGTCTCAATTCATTTCACAAGTCATTTTGAAAACATCTGACGGGGGAATAGTATGGACACTCCAACTATCCATAAGCGCGGACGCGGCTATTCGAATAGTTTGACACTCTGCAGAGATTGTACACTTTCACCACAACATTCGATACATCCATCAGGAACAAATCCTGAATTCACCATACTCAGTATGCGGATAATCAATCCTAACCTTTCAATTACACGCCCTAGTATAGGCACCTCTCCTGTGAGTTTGGCATCCCAACCATGACCATCTGTCATCTTAGGTACTGCACAGGTGGACAGTCTTCACAAGGTAGCCTCAGCTCAGACCTTGGCCGTGAGGGAACCCATACTAAGGTATATAAGTTTCCAGTCAAGCCCTACCCAATTTTCGGGTATTGTGGTTGTACGGTAAAATTGGAATGGTATCGCATCCAAACAACCATCAGTTTTATAAAGGGCTAAGGCTCATGCCTCAACATTTTCATCATCAAAATCATCTGGTGTTCGGAAACACATGTCAAAACATTTCAGTAGAATGACTCATCATTCCAAGGTTTTCATAACCATTTTCACCAAGTATTCTCATCTAAAGTTGATCAAGTTTTATGCTTAGCACTAGCATCTACAAGTGGGATAAGTACTAATGAGTGGTGGTAAACAAGTGGAGATTAATTAAGTTCAATCTCATGCCTTAGGATGACATCAAGATTATCTAGCTTAGGCCAAATTTAATGCTCTTTATGCAACCTTCCATTATCTTCCTAGAATCTACAAGTCACTTAAGTAAATTCTAAGAGAAAGATTTGATAAAGAAATAAAGTATAAAGCTTGTAAGTAAAACTAGGATTGGGTTATCAAGTGGGTATGATCACATATGCTTAAGGCATATAGTTGGCATCGTAACAAGCAAGTATTAGCTTGCATAAGTAGGGTATCTTGCAAGGGTTATCTTGCCAAATCAACTAGTAGTATTAGGCTTGCCTTGTGCAAAGCAATGGTTGAAGTCCTCCTCGGCTTCTTCCTCGTAGTATCCTCCTTCCTCCTCGTATCCTTGGTCGGTACTAGCATCTATAAATAAGTACGAGGTAGGCAATCACCAAACAATACTTAACTATTTTCACTCATCACACAAAGGTGTACTATAGATGATCTAGCATCATCACCTATCATTACAAGATTAAAGTATTTGTCTTATTTTAATTTGAGAAAAGTAATTTCTACTCATTGAAAAACTACTTTAGATTTAATGTTCTCCAACTCAAACATGGGATCATGTTGACACATGTCATCACCACATATTTAAGTATATGGGAATGTGATTTAAAGTGGTGTCACAATTTAATAAGGTTTAACCTTTTATTTTAAATAAATAAAGTGACTAGAAATTCCTATGTGGCATTCTTTTATTTCTTGAACATTATTTCTATAACTAAATCCAAATGTTTTTATATATTCTGAAAGGTGTGATCAAATGTGATTTTTGAGAGTTGGAATCAACTCAAAAGCTATTTTGGTTGAATTTTGAAAAATGTTTGAATGCAGAAAAGCTTCTGAATTGTTATTTTTACCAAGGTTGATCTAGAGATCCAAATGATTTGAATCCAACGGGCTTGGATTAAGCATTTCAGTACCTTTCTAACAAAATTAGTTTCATGCATTTTGGTTCAATGCATCGAGCTGGGTTGATTTTTTAATATAGGTACAGAACTGAGTTTGAATTAAAATAGAAAATCAAAATTCAAACGGTTGGGTCGCGCGGGAGAGGTTAATGGGCTGGCCCAGTGTCACTCCGTAGCGCGGGTCTCAGCTGACAGGGGGTTCCACCAGTCAGTGGCTCATAACACGCGAAGCGGTACGGGGTTGTGTGGTTCGTTGGATTAGAAGGGAGATCGACGGCTGGGGATCGTCGTCGACAATGAACATGTCACCGGCGAGCTCGAACCCTAGCGGCTCAGTGGGGGTGCGTAGGGGCATACCAGGGCTCCAGCGACAACGGCAGGCGGGCAAACGAATGAGTGGTTGACGGAGAGCTCGTGGATGGACGACGCAGCTCCGAGGGTGGTCGAAATCAACGGCCCCCTTCTTCTCCAGAGGCGCCTGCCTGCTCAAGCCGGCCTTTGCTCCTCGTGCTCCGACTAGAGGGTGGAACGATCAGTGAGGTGAGGGGAGTGGAATGGTGTGCTTCAAACAGCTGGGGGTGGTATCCTTTTATAGGCTCGACGGCGAGACCGAGAGGGATGGGCAGGCGATGGTGGCGACATGGCTACGGGCAGCTAGCGGCATGGCTGAGGTTGACGATCGACGGGCGGTCTCCTGGCGATTCTCTAGGACTTGAATGTGCGCTTAGGGGCGGTGGCAATCGGTTAGGAACGTGTGGTGCTCTATGCGGCAGAGGCGGAGTCTTCGATGGCGAGCGGTGGCTGTGAGGCACGGGGCGGCGAACGGGGGTGTCTGGCATGTTCCTGGGATCATCGCGAAGTGGTGGTCACGGGCTGCGGTCGAGGGGCGGCGTGTGCACGCGTGCCGGGTGCGGCGCTCTGGGACGGGCTCGGCATGTCACAGTGGCACTGGGCGCGTGGCGTTCCTGGTGGTCCACGGCTTGCACTGGCTTGGGGAGGGGACAGTGGGCGGCGGTGAGATGTTGGCTACCTCCCAGACAATGTGGGCGCGGCTAGTTCTTCCTCTAGTTTGCTATCCACCTTAGGATGGCATGGTGAGGCTCGGCCATCTCACCATTGATGGCAAGGCAAGCTTACAGTGGTGCTAGAGGTTAGTTAAAGGAGCTAGATGATCTACTAAGGCTAGTTGCAACCAGAGGGGGAACAAGTTAGGCCAAATTTACTGCACACTATAGTGTTTGTGATTTGTTTGATTTGAATCTGCAAGATGTTTGATGAAATGGCCGCAAGAAACTTACTTTTGAATTTTGAAAAGATTTTTGGTGGGTGTGCTAGGCATGTGCTGGGGATTCTGTGGGTGCTTGGGTTTTGAAAATTGAGCTTTTTTGAGTGGTTTTTGAAATAGTGGGATCTTCCCATATGAGATAGATTCAATTTTAAACTGAGCATATGAATTTTTTTGGAAGATAACAAAGTGGGCCTTGGTACCTTATTATGAGTAATAACAAGGAATGCAAAGATCCACAAATGCTTCTATTAAGTTTTGAAAACTAGGGATAGCCAAAGTAGGCATGAGAGTTAATTTGGCAAAAATGACCATTCACTTCATTTGTTTATTTTGAGTTGTTTGTCTTTGAGAAAAGTTTGGGGATTGTTTAGATGATGTTTATTTCACCTAAGAATCATTTTACAAGCAAAGAAACACAGAACCATGGAAATTCAAAAGAATCCAAATTTTGAATACACACAAATATGAATGCTTTCATATTTTTAGTTGGGAAAGTTTTTGTTAACCCTAATTTTGATGATTAGAGTTTGATGATCCAAGTTTAATATTTTTGGGATGTTACACCAACCCCTTTGAACCAAAACATGTGCCATTTGTGTCCACCATATCTACCTATTAGCATTATTGCTATTCCAAGAAAATTCTCAAGCTTCATCTATCTTTCGAATTAAAAACTATTTTGTTATGTGAAAACTAGTTAGTAAAGCTCTCACGAACTTGATGGCACACCTTATTTTCTTGACCCTAATAGACTTCAACCATTGTGTCATCGAAGTTGTATATTCTTGCATCTATACGTTGGGATTAGAACCGTGCTGTCATGGGGAACGCTTTCAACACTTATTGATACACATCCAGTTGATATCATGCTCTTTTGTTTGCGGATGTCGACTGTGTGAAATAAAAAGGGAGCTTGTAAGTCCATGGAGTGATGTATGTGTTAGAGAAACGCCTGGGCCGCTAGCCTAATCCATGCCTAATCATGGTGGAAACTTGCAGTATCACCATAGTGAGCATTCTATGAAGCATCCTCAATAAAAAGCTATGCACATAGTAAATAAAAAGCTATGCACATAGTAAATAAAAAGATCGCTGAGATGCTCATTGTCTGCTTGCCTTGTCATTTTGGTTATGGGATAGCTCCTGTACCATGTGCAAGGGGTACCCCGTTGGCGGTTCTTTATGATACACATGTACTTACAATGACAAGAACTTACCAGCGACTAAAGTTGAGTAGCATGAGGAGCGGCCCTCGTACTCAAGGGACATGAGATTGCCAACTTATATTTCGTCAAGCATATACTCCATCCTTGTTCACTTTAACCTTAATAATCTCAAGATGCCTATGATAGGGGCAATGAGGGCTCAAAGCTAGTAAGTACCATAATCTTTTGGAAGCTCTTTATGACTTGAAATCCCTGCTTTCCTCTATGAAGGGACCTTTCTCCTATTTCCAAGTTGAGTCACAAACCTACTTCCTCTCTATCTCCAGCAAGCATTTGAGTTGTTGTGTTGCAAGCATTCATATGGTGATTTATTCAATCATGTTCTTTATCTTCCTTGTTTGCACAAGACTCTTATCTATTGAGTATTACTTTGAAAGCCATCTTTGTGAAAAACCCTTTTGAGCAAAGAGTACTGCTGTTTTGAAGACTTCTACAAAAAGCTTTTTGTGAAAGTGTTTGCCAACTATTCTCTGGCCAGGAACAAAATTTGCCAATTCCAATTATGATTTATCTTTATGCATCTCTATTGTGACTCCTGTACTTGTTGCAAGCTAAGCTATATAATGGT
Source organism: Avena insularis (assembly GCA_023614405.1). NCBI lineage: Eukaryota > Viridiplantae > Streptophyta > Magnoliopsida > Poales > Poaceae > Avena > Avena insularis. Next base: position 300,010,220 of record CM042693.1, on the reverse strand, counting down.
GAGTTGCTTTCTTCTATGAGTTGTGTAATGGTAAGTGTGATGCTTCTTATCCGTATTCTTTTATCCACACTTCACTCCATAAACCTGTGGACATGTTTACTGAGCTCAGTTTTCACTTGGGGATAAGCGAAGGTCTAAGCTTGGGGGGAGTTGATACGTACAATTTGCATCACCATTCTATATCATAATTTGCCTCTATTCATTTATATGTGTCTTATTATGAGGTGTTACTTATGTCTTTTCCTCTATTTTTGCATGTTGGATGATTCTTGGAGGATGGACTGCCGGAGTCAGGTTTTTGATGGAAAAAGAGGTGTTTTGATGCAATTCGCGAAGATCAGAAAAATACCAGAAAAATATTGGGAAATTATATTTTTCTAGAAGACGAAGGAAGCCAGAAGGGGAGGCGTAGCTGGGCCACAGGGGGACCACACCCCTAGGCGCGAGCCCACCCTAGCCACGCCTAGGGCAGGTGTGGCCCACCTGCCCGGCCTCCGACTCCGCCCTCTCTCCTATATCTTCCTTTAGGAACCCTAATACCAGGGGAGGGACCATAGAAAGATTTTCACCGCCTCTGCATGGCGGAAAACATCGAGAAAGAAAGAGCTCTCTGGTAGAAAGATTTCTGCCGGGGAAATTCCTTCCTGGAGAGGGGAGATCATCGCCATCAACACTGTCATCAAGCTAGACTTCATCGGGATCATCATCATCCATACCATCATCTCCACCAGCACCATCATCACAACTCCATCCCGTTGTAACAATTGTGTTGAATACTTGCATAGATCTTAGGGGAAACTTTCCCGGTGTTGATTACTATTGTAGTTGATGCTATTGAGTGGAACCATTGGATTATTGTTTATGTTCAGATTTTTATCCATCACCATATCATCTTTGATCTTGATCCGTATGATGTCTTGTGAGTAGTTCGTCTAGTTCTTGAGGACATGGGAGAAGTCATGTTGTTAGTAGTGGATTTGTGTTGAGTTATTATTCAATGGTTTAGTATTTAAGTTGTGGTGCTATTCTTCTAGTGGTGTCATGTGAACGTCGACTACATGATACTTCACCATTATGGGCCTAGGGGAATGCATTGTGTATTTGGCTACTAATCGTGGGGTTGCCGGAGTGATAGAAACCTGAACCCCTGTTAGGACACCATTGCATAAGGGAGTGTAGGATCTTAGAGTTCAAGGCTGTGGTTAGGTTTATATCTTAATTGCTTTCCTGTAGTTGCGGATGCTTGCAGGGGGTTTAATCACAAGTATGTAGTAGTCCAAGTAAGTTTGGTACATTAGCACAGGTTCACCCACACAACACTTACAACACCAAAGAAGACTACTCAGCTATTTGAAGCGAAAGCACTTGATAGAATTCCCATGTGTCCTCGAGAACGTTTGGTCCTTATAAGTATTTCCACCAGCTTGTCCTTTGCTAAGAAAGGATTGGGCCACTTGCTGCAGTTGTTCGTTGTCTTTATTATTTGCACTTTGTTCTGTTGCTTTGTCAGAAAACCCCTAAAAATTCGTTTGTTAAGTATTACAGATATTTCCTGCTCCATACCACTAGTCAACACCTTCTGCTCCTCGTTGGGATCGACACTCCTATTTATCGGAAATACTATGATACACCCCCTATACTTGTGGGTCATCACATACAACTCAGTGCCAGCATCTGAGACCCCAAACTTGGCCTCGAGCGCTTCCCACGCGTCTTTGCCATTATCAAATGACATATACGGGCCAACAATGTTGTCCCCAAGAACACTGAATAGAGTCGCTATAAACAGGGTATCGGCTTTCTTAAAGTTCGCTTCTTGCTCAGCAGAAAGTTCTCCTTTAGGCTTGCCAAGAGTGGCGTGTAGGGTTCGTAGCATAGAAAACAAAAAATTTCCTATGGGAACAACTATGTACCAAGATCTATCTACTAGATACAAACAACGGGCGGATGTATATCCGTAGAGAACATACCCTTGAAGACCTACAAAGCTTAACGAGTTAAACTCGTGGTTTATGTAGACGATCTTTTGCCGATCTCAAGATCGAGAGGAAGTCCTAGCGCCGCAAAACAACAGCGCATCCGTTCTCGCACACACGTCCGAGGCACCAAGCAACCTCCGCCTCATCGCTCTAGCGATGCAGCGGAAGCACAACTCTTTCTTGCCGAATAGCCATCGGGAACATGTATCTCGCTAGTCCGAGACCATGGGGGATAAATTCTAGAGGGGGAGAGAGATCCTTCACGAGGAGGTGTGAGTGAGAAGTGAGGAGGGGGTGCCTTTTATAGGAGAAGGGGGAACCCCAAGGGGGTGGCCGGCGCATGGGGGATGCCCATTTGCCCTCCCCTCTTCATGTGGGTGGACACTCCACTCACAAAATGCCTTTAAATTCCCTCCACTCAAAATCCCACTCAAACTTGCCATTAAATTTCCACCAAATTTAATGCAAGCTCTCATTAAATAAAACTCTTTTTATTTATTCAGAATTTTGTCAATTACTTTAGTGACAAACATTCACATATAACCCCTTGCTAGAATTCTATTTCACATGCAAAAACACTTTCTGCAATTTCACCCGAAAACATGTTTCGGTATCTAGTGAAATAAATTCCTGCGATTGTTATTCTTTCCGGCATGGAACTTTGCTCCAATTGGATGTCGGTGTCTCTTAAGTGTGTCACCCTACGGTTCGTGAATAATGCGTACATGATCGAGACCCCTCTCGTATCAATATTCAGAAGCGGGATCTGGAGACCCATACTGACTCCCACACATTCAACGATGAATTTCTTGTGATCGCCGGAACCTTTTACGCTAGTATCTTAATCCCTTTGTTTCGCGATATATTACATGTCCGAGATTCGATCATCGGTATCTCCATACCTAGTTTGATCTCGTTACTGACATGCACTCTTTTCTTGTTCCCGTGATATAACATTCTAGTGATCAAATCACTTGCTTGCAAGCTAACCAATGTGATATCATCGAGATTGCCAGAGTATATCTATCCGTCATCGGGATGAACAAATTCCACTCTCGATCCATGGGTCTCAACATAACACTTTATTAGTTCTGAACCCATCTTTATAATCACCCTGTTACGGTGTGACGTTTGATGTTATCAAGAAACTCTTCCGGTGTTAGTGATTGACATGATCTCATGGTATAAGGATTAGGATCACTTCGTAAGTTGTTATAGCAATATAAACTCAATGAATGTGATCATAATGCTATACTTCGGATGAATGTTCATCACATCATTACACTAATGTTATGATCCCGTTATTAACAACATCCAATGTCTATGATCAGGAAACCTTGATCATCTTGTTAATCAACGAGCTAGTTTATGAGAGAGGCATGTCTAGGAACTTTCTGTTTGTTTATTAAACACACATGTATTAAAATTTCCGTATTAATACAATTATAGCATGCAAAATAAACATCTATCATATACTTGGAATGTACATAATAAACACTTTATTATTGCCTCTCAGGGCATATTCCCTTCAGTCTCCCACTTGCACTAGAAACAATAATCTAGTTGCACAGTGATGAATCTAACACCCATGGAGTTCTGGTGTTTTTCATGTTTTGCTCTAGGGAGAGTTTTAGTCAACGGATGAGATTCGTGTGTACTTTACAAATCTTTATATCTCCATCCTTGACATGCTCACGGATGGAGTGAAAATGGCGCTTAATATGCTTGGAATTCTTGTGAGTCCTTGGTTCTTTGGCATTGGAAATGGCACCATTGTTGTCACAATAGATCACCATTGGTTCACACACGCTTGCAACCACACCTAGTTCGGACATGAACTCCTTCATCCAAACCGCTTCCTGAGCCGCTTCCAAAGTAGCAACATATTCGGCCTCCGTTGTTGATCCCGCCACCACAGGTTGTTTGGAACTCCTCCAACTAACCGCTCTGCCATTCATGCGAAATATGTATCCGGATTGAGACTTAGAGTCATCCGGGTCGGTGTTAAAGCTTCTGTCGACATAACACTTAGCGACGAGCTCTTCTTCACCTCCGTACACAACAAACATATCCTTAGTTCTTCGTAAGTACTTAATTTAAGGATATTCTTGACCGATATCCAGTGTTCCGAACCTGGATCCGATTGGTACCTACTAGTCAAACTAATAGCATGTGCCACATCCGGTCTTGTACATAGTATGGCGTACATTATAGAGCCTATGGCTGAAGCATAGGGGACTTTGTCCATTATCTCTCTTTCTTCCGCCGTAGCCGGACTTTGAGTCTTATTCAATTTCTTGCCTTGTAACATAGGTAAGAACCCCTTCTTACTTCCTTCCATTTTAAACTTCTTTAAAATCTTATCAAGGTATGTACTTTCCGATAGCCCTATTAGGCGCCTAGATCTATCTCTATAGATATTTATGCCTAATATGTATGACGCTTCACCTAGGTTCTTCATTGAAAATTTGCTGTTTAGATAACTTTTAACACTGTTTAAAAGATCTATATCATTTCCGATCAATAATATGTCATCCACATATAATATCAGAAATGCCACATTGCTCCCACTCACTTTCTTGTAAATACAAGATTCTCCATAAGTTTGGACAAATCCAAACTCTTTGATCACCTCATCAAAGCGGAGATTCCAACTTCGTGATTCTTGCTTCAATCCATAGATGGATCGCTGAAGCTTGCACACCTTGTTAGCATCCTTAGGATCGACCAAACCCTTTGGTTGTATCATATACAACTCTTCTTCAATATTACCATTGAGAAATGCGGTTTTGACATCCACCTGCCATATCTCATAATCGAAATATGCAGCATTTGTTAACATAATCCTAACTGACTTTAGCATCGCTACGGGAGAGAATGTGTCACATCCCAGAATTTTCCAAAATTTGAAATGTGAAAAATAAATAAACAAAATAAATAATTTTTGAAATTTAGGGTGAAAAGAAACTTTTTGATTCCAAATGGAAACATCAAAACCCATCTTGAACAAACTTTGAATGAAAAGGGAATCAAACAAAATTTCAATCAAGTGAAATGCATTCATCAATAATGTATCTTGAAATTTAAACACTTGGAAAAGTTAAACCAGAACCCTAAAACCCCAATGGAATAATTCATTTCCAAGATCACTCTAAGACCATGGATTTGATCCATATAAAAATTTGTCAACAAACATTTATAAATGATCAAGAATGATAAATAAAAATATTATAAAACCATAAAAAGTGGTTTCACTCAATTTGGAGCCATAGATAAAAACTTATGAATTTAATAAGTTAAAAGGAAATATTTTGCAAAGCTAATAAAAGCTCCTATCTAAATCCATACCAAATCTTGAGCAATTGAATCCTAAAGGGATTTAAAAAGATAAACAAATAATAAATAAAATTATAAAAGTTGGAATCACCATTTTTGGATCTTTAAATAAAAAGATATGGATTTTATAAGCAAAGGAAGAAATCAATAAATAAATAAATAAATAAATAAATAAGGACTATTTGAAAGCCAAATTAAATCTTGGCCAAACAAATGAAATGAAATATTATTTATTAATAAAAAGAGTAAAGGATTGTTTAAATAAATCATTTATTATCCAATTTTATTTAAATAAAGAAAATTCCCAATTTAAATGTAAATCATATAAAAGTATTTTAAATAATAATTCAAAGAGAATTATTTGCACTAAAGAATAAATAAAACCTACTGAAAAAGGTTTGGTAAAAATTTGAATTCAAATAGAGTATGAAACCATATTTAAACCCTATTTAAAATAAAGACAAATGTCTATTTAAATGAATAATAAACCATGAAGGAATAAAATCAGTTATTCTAAAATGGACTTTAAAACACATTTAAAACAGTATAGAAAACTACTGAAAAGATTTGATAAATAAATCTGATTCAAATAAGAGTTTGAATTTGAAAACAGAAAATCAAAATAGAAAAAGAAAAAGAATCAGGAAGAAAAAAAGGGGAAAGGGACCAACCCACTAACCAGGCCCAATCCAGCCCAGCAAGCCCATTTCTTACTCCCCGCTGAAAAATCTTTCGCACCAGAGCTTTAACCCACGCAGACGCTGACCAACGGACCCCACGCGCACCTCCTCTCTTTGATGACCGCTGGACCCCACATTGCATGTTCATCGTTTCCACCCGCGTCGACCGTTCCCCCTCGCACCTCGCCGTTTCTGCCGCGTTTAATCTTCATAAATTTGCATGAATGCGCTATCAAACCTCGCCGGTGGCCACTCCCTCTTAAATGCCCACGCCCCCACTCCATTTCTCCTAGACACCACTCCCTACCTGCCCCTAGGCTGCCCGAATCACTCGCGGCAACGCCACTGCCTCTGACGTGTTTACCAGCCGATTCCGGCGAAGCCAGACCATCCCAAACCCTCTGGTGCATATTGGGTTGCTCACCAGCATCTCCTGCATCTCCCAGTACTGCTAGCTTAGCCGCGCACTTCCCAGAAGCTCGGCAACAACGAACCCTTCTCGCCACCGTCTCCTGCCTCAACTCCGGCGACCCCTCCCCGTAAGCACAAGCTGTCCCCTCCTCTCTGGTTGCTATTCACGTGTTTAGCATCCTTGCATGCATCTAACAGCGTCTCCCATTTTCCTTGGACCTGCAACCTCGCTCCCGTCGATGAACAGAGACGCCTGGCGCCGCCGCGAACTCCGACGAGCAATCGCCGCCGTTCCCGTGCGCCCCTTGACGGAAGGAAGCTACCTTGAGCTTCATTGCAACCAAGCGAGCACGGTAAGAACCTCCTCTCCCTCTCTTGCTTCTTAGTTCACCGGCAACATCACTGACAGAGCCGTGCCGCCCGCTCGTCCCCGTGTTGTGCTGCCAGACTTTGGTCAGTGCACTGTAGACCGTTAGATCGTGATCGCATGGTTAGGATAGATCATTTAATCGAAAGGGTATGTTTGATTCTGAGCCATGCGATGCAATTTAGATCCAGCAGTCCACAGAGCATGATCCGCGCAAATTGGTACGCACCAGTAAGATTAATACACGTGGCTGTCATGTTTGATTGAAATTCCAGAAATGATTTTAGATTGTTTAAACTTGTAAAATTCATAATTGTTGTTCTGCTTGGCCAAATTTTAAAAAATTTAATATCACTGGATTCACAAAAATGTGAACTTTCCAACCATGCACTTTGTTTAGTATTTTGATCTGTAAAATTGATTGTTTTTGCAGAAACTTGTTTAGGCCTATTTTGAGTATAAAATTTATTCTAAAAATGTTTTTAGGGTAAAATCTTTTGTAAATGGTTTGTTTTGAACCTACTGACCATAAAAACCAACTTTTATATTTAAAAATACATTTTGTGATGATAAGGAATAAATATTTGAATAAAAGAATTTTCTAGTTAAATAAAAATGTGGATTATGGTTTAAAAATGCTTTTTGAGTAAAACCTTTTGCAAATGGGTTGATTTATACTCTCTGACCCTAAACACCAAGTTTTAGGATTTAAAAATATATTTGATGAACCTTAATAAAATTATTACTTTGTTTAAAGGCATTTCTATCAAATAAAATATTGCTTTGAATTAAAAATGGAATTTGGATGAAACCTTTTTGCAAATGGATTAATATTAAATACTTTGACCATAAACACAAACATTTGTGTTTAAAAATATATTTAGCTAACACTACAAAATATTACTTTGATTTAAATCATTTTTGGCAAAACAAAAATGATTTAAATGGCCATTTTCACCAACTTGAATTTAAATGGTTTTACCACTTTTGTAAATGACCAATAGGAGATTTAAAATGTTTAGAGCCTACTAGAAACCACTTCTCAAAATAAAACAATCTTTTGCATGCTTGCATGCATTGCTTGATCTTATTGTTTTATGTGGTGAATTGTTTGAATGCTAGTTTGAATATGTGCTTGCTTGATTGAATTGTAGTGAAATTTGAAGAGTGTGATATTTGCAAGATCAAGGAGTAAACCAATATTCTCTACTAAAAAGGCAAGTGACACTATCATCCATGTCCTACTATTTTCATTACACTTAGTGGAATTTTTGTAGTATGCATGATAGGGCTACTATGTTACTATGCTATGCTATGTCCTATTAGGAAATACTTTATACCTTCCTTAGTGAAAACATCATAGTTGTAGTATGCTTAGCCCTTCTATAGACTTGGGATGGAATACATGATATGATTATATGAAGTGTTGGAAAAATATATGTTTTATATAATAAAACAAGTACTCAATGAACCACCTGGGTGGAATGTGGAGACTCAATTTTGGATAAGGTGGCAACAAAGGGAACCATGTTTATATGGCTATCTTTTTGTATGTGCACTAGAAGAAAACCACCCAGGGACTTAGAGATTGAACATGTTTCTCATACAGTGGCTTCCGTGTACAGCCACATGCTAAATGGGCACTGGCTTAGTCAATTACATAGTGGAAGACCCTTGCATTGGCACCTTAACTAGAATTATGTATTGGAAATATATCCTTACATTGGTGCCTGGTATACATGCTAGCATTATGTCTTGGGAGGACTTCTATGGAAAGACTTTGTCACATTCTCAATCTGTCGGTACTCCATTTGGTGTGTACTTATCCAGCGGCCACTGGTGGCCTCAAGACGAGATTGTGTCATGTGGGTAAAGTGTACAACTTCTGCAGAAGATCAAATTCTAAGTACTTAGCCGTGTCCCCAGTTACGGACAACTCTGAGCAACTAAGGCCTGAAGCTATGGAAGATCTGGACTTTCCAATTTCTCAAAGTAAAACTTGATGGTGTTAACACGGGATTAGAAGCACTTGGAGTTTTCCAAGGAGTTCAGACAGATTGTCAAAAGATCAAAACAATTTTGAAAAGATAGGATAAAACTATATTGCTTTCTGCAAATGAGCCTAAACCCTACTTAGCCAAATATGCATATATTGATAGGTTCCACTTATTTCTACATAGTAGTGAAACTTGCCAATACAATTCAAATGTATTGACCCTTGTGGCTGCAATTGCAGGTTTGTTTGTTGTTAGTGAAGTGTGTTGAATAGGATTACAAGTCTACAACCAACATGTTTGCCTGTGGCACTTTGAAGATGAAGGACTCCATGCTATATAGATATTTTTGCTGCATTGTAATGAGATAGTAAAATGAGCTATGTAAGATGTAATATAATATTTTATTCCTGGTTATCAAGTTGTATTATGAACTTTGTTTATTGATATTACATCTTAACTGTGGATGCTAGCTATTGATCTAGGGACTAGCATTGTAAACACAGGGATCTCTACCTTATTAAAGGTTGGGACCTCTACATAATGTCTCATCATAGTCAACTCCTTGAATTTGTTGAAACCCCTTTGCGACAAGTCGAGCTTTATAGACGGTCACATTACCATCAGCATCAGTTTTCCTTTTGAAAATACATTTGTTCTCCACGGCCTTTCGGTCGTGAGGTAATTCCACCAAGTTCCAAACTTGATTTTCATACATGGATTCCATCTCGGATTTCATGGCTTCTAACCATTTGTTGGAATCCGGGCTCATCATCGCTTCTTCATACGTCGCAGGGTCATCAATTTCATCAACCATGAAATTCATAACAGGGTTTCCGTACAGCTCGGGAGCTGCACGCGTCCTGCTAGACCTGCGAGGTTCGGTAGTATTATCTTTCGGAGTTTCATGATCATTATCATTAGCTCCCTCTTCAACTGGTGAAGCCAACTCCGGAACAACTTCCGATGTTGCGCTACTCTCCATACTTTGAAGAGAAGGTTCAATAACCTCTTCGAGGTCTACCTTCCGACTACTCACACCTTTCGCGAGAAACTCTTTCTCTAGAAAGGATCCATTCTTGGCAACAAAAACCTTGCCCTCGGATCTGTGATAGAAGGAATACCCAATTGTTTCCTTAGGGTATCCTATGAAGACGCATTTTTCCGCTTTGGGTTCGAGTTTATCCGGTTGAAGTTTCTTCACATGAACATCGCATCCCCAAACTTTAAGAAATGACAGCTTAGGTTTGTTTCCAAACCACAATTCATATGGTGTCTTTTCAACGGATTTAGATGGTGTCCGATTTAAAGTGAATGCATCAGTTTCTAGTGCATAACCCCAAAATGACAATGGCAAGTCCGTCAGAGACATCATAGATCGAACCATATCCAATAAAGTACGATTGCGATGTTCCGACACACCATTTCTCTGTGGTGTTCCGGCAGGTAGTTGTGAAACAATTCCACACACTTTCATGTGAGTGCTAAACTCGTAACTTAGATACTCACCTCCACGGTCAGACCGTAGAAATTTGATCTTTCTATTATGATGATTTTCCACTTCATTCTGAAATTCCTTGAACTTTTCAAAGGTTTCAGACTTGTGTTTCATCAAGTAGATATAACCGTATCTACTCAAATCATCTGTGAAAGTAACAAAATAACGATATCCACCTCGCGCCGACACACTCATTGGACCACATACATCAGAATGTATGATTTCCAATAAACCTGTCGCTCGTTCCATTGAACCGGAAAATGGTGTTCTAGTCATCTTGCCCATAAGGCATGGATCACATGTATCAAATGATTCAAAATCAAGTGATTCCAAAATTCCATCCGAATGGAGCTTCTTCATGCGTTTAACGCCAATATGACCTAGACGGCACTGCCACATATATGCGGATATATCATCATTAAGTTTAATCCTTTTAGCATCAACATTATGAATATGTGTAACATTATTATCGAGATCTAATAGAAATAAACCATTCATCATCGGTGCATGACCATAAAAGATTTCATTCATATAAATAGAACAACCATTGTTCTCGGATTTAAATGAATAACCACTTCGCATCAAACACGATCTAGATACAATGTTCATTCTCAGTGCAGGCACCAGATAACAATTATTCAAGTTTATTATTAATCCCGACGGCAAGTGGAGAGGTATCATTCCGACGGCGATCACATCAACGCTTGATCCATTGCCGACACGCATCTTGACCTCACCCCTTGCTAGAGGTCGCTTGTTCCGCAGCCCCTGATTCGAGTTACAAATATTAGAAACTGAACCGGTATCAAATACCCAGGTGCTACTGCGAGCACTAGTCAAGTACACATCAATAACATGTATATCATATATACCTTTGTTTGCCTTGCCGACCTTCTTGTCTGCCAAATACTTGGGGCGATTCGCCCAATGGCGATCCCCTTACAATAGTAGCACTCGGTGTCAGACTTAGGTCCAACTCGGGGTTTCTTTTCAGGCACGGCAACCGTCTTGCCGCCCTTACTTCCCTTCCGTTTTCCCTTCTTGTCTTTCTTGAAACCAGTGTTCTTATTGATCATCAACACTTGATGTTCCTTTTTGATCTCTACTTCTACAGTTTTAAGAATTGATAGAAGCTCGGGGAGAGACTTCTTCATGCCTTGCATATATAGTTCATCACGAAGCTCTTATAGCTAGGTGGCAGAGACTGCAGAACACGATGGATGCCTAAGTCAATGGGAATCGATATTCCCAAGGACACAATCTTATCGGCGTAACCCGACATCTTGAGTACATGCTCACTTACGGAGTTGTGCTCTTCCATCATGCAGCTAAAGAACTTTTCTGAAGCATTGTTTCTCTCTAAAGCAGCATGTGTGTCGAAAATCATTTTCAACTCACCCATTGTATCAAATGCATTGTCGTCTTCAAAACGCTTTCGAAGTTCCGGCTCTAGCCCATACAATATGGCGCAATGAACTAAGTTGTGGTCCTCCTGACGAGTCTGATAGACATTCTTATCCTCGTCAGGGGCATCCTCAAAAGGTGGGGGCCTAGCGGCGCTTCTAGAACATATTGCTTTTGTGCAGCAGAGAGGAGAATCCTCAAATTCATGGCCCATAAAGTTGCTACCGTTCGTTGCAAGTTTCTCTTTCTCTATGAACACATTGAAATTAAAAGCAGGTGGTGCCATCTACAACAGAATTTGTAAAGTTTAGACTAAGTTTATGATAGATTGAGTTCAACTAATCCACATTACGAATGAACTCCCACTCAAAAATGACATCCCTCGTGTCTTTTTGGTGATAACATGAACCAAATTCACTACACCAAGTCCGATCATCACGTGAGTCGGTGTAGCTTCAAAGGCGAGCATCAAATGGGCATCATATCTACTATATGACTCATGCTTAACCTTTCGGTCCGTGTTCCGAGGCCATGTCTCTACATGCTAGGCTCGCCAAGTAAGAACCCTAGTATTCACATGTGTAACTGTCTTACACCCGAAATATGGTCGTGGATCCAAGAACACCCGATCATCACGTGAAGTCTTGGAGCGACGAAAACATAATCGGTGCATACTAAAGGAAGAACACATTCTTATCTTGATATTTAAATGAGGGATCATATTATTATGCTAATAAAACGCCAAACAAGCAATATAAGATGCTATCAAACATCACATGTTTATTAGTGGAATGATATGGTTCCCGCATATGATCTCTATCATGTGCACCGTGGTATGATCACTATCATACCTATATGTGTAAGTCCAAGGTCTATGGAGATTACACGTTATGTGTGTTGTAAGAGTATCATCTCATACTTCTACTTACAACATCACCATATCATAACACTAGCCGAGCAACAATCTAAACTAGACGCCTCTAATTTATCCATTGCAAGTTTTTACGTGGCTTAGGGCTTTCGAAGATAGAACCGTTCATACCTACGAACATGAATCACAACGAGGATAACCAAATTGTTGACAACTCGTTGCAAAATAGATATTGACTATAGTAGGAGAGACAGACACCCGCTAGCTACTTATGCAAACTAGTTGCATGTCAAGCGTGGAACAGGTCTCATGTGCGAGGACATGTAAAGTTTGTCCGGGCCGCTTCATCCCACTATGCCACCAATATCCAAAATTACATCTAAGGAGCAACAACATGATCATCATCGCCCACATACTCATATGTGTACTACCCGTGTAAAGCATCTACGCATAGATCCGGCTCTAATACCACTGTAGGGTTCGCAGCATAGAAAACAAAAAATTTCCTACGATGGGAACAACTACGTACCAAGATCTATCTACTAGATACAAACAACGGGCGGATGTATATTCGTAGAGAACATACCCTTGAAGACCGACAAAGCTTAACGAGTTAAACTCGTGGTTGATGTACACGATCTCTTGCCGATCTCAAGATCGAGAGGAAGTCCTAGCGCCGCAAAACAGCAGCGCATCCGTGCTCGCACACACGTCCGAGGCACCGAGCAACCTTCACCTCCTCGCTCCAGCGATGCAGCGGAAGAACAACTCTTTCTTGCCGAATATCCACCGAGAACATATATCTCGCTAGTCCGAGACCATGGGGGATAAATTCTAGAGGGGGAGAGAGATCCTTCACGAGGAGGTGTGAGTGAAAAGTGAGGAGGGGTGCCTTTTATGGAGAAGGGGGAACCCCAAGGGCGTGGCCGGCGCATGGGGGCTTCCCCTTTGCCTCCCCTCTTCATGTGGGTGGACACTCCACTCACAAAATTCCTTTAAATTCCCTCCACTCAAAATCCCACTCAAACTTGCCATTAAATTTCCACAAAATGTAATGCAAACTCTCATTAAATAAAACTCTTTTTATTTATTCAGAATTTTGTCAATTACTTTAATGATAAACATTCACATATAACCCCTTGCTAGAATTTTATTTCACATGCAAAAACACTTTCTGCAATTTCACCCGAAAACCTGTTTCGGTATTGTCACATCCCAAGATTTTCCAAATCTTGTAATGTGAAAAATAAATGAATAAAATAAAACTTTGTTGATTTTCAGGGTGAGAAGAAACTTTTGATTCCAATTGGAAACCTTCAAACCTATTTGGATCAAATAAAATCCTAAAGGGATTTAAAAAGATAAATAAACAATAAACTTAAAAATATATAAAATTACTATTTTTGGATCTTTTAATAAAAGATTTGGGTTTTCAAAAGAAAAGGTAGATTTATAAATAAGGATTATTTATAAAGCCAAATTAAACCTTGGCCAAGATTTTGAAACAAAAGGTTATGCTTTGATTAAAAATAGTAAAGGTTTATTTAAAAAAAATAAGGATTTAATATCCAATTTTATTTAAGTAAAGGCTTTTCCCATTTTAAATAAACACTAAAACTTATTTATTTATTTTAAATAAGATTTCCAAGTATTTTATATTCTCAAGTAAAAACCTACTGAAGTGTTTTGGTTTTGTTTTAGATTTCAAAATAAAGGTTTTAATAAAACAAATCCTATTTGAATTATTAACTAAGGTCCATCTTATTTAATTATTAATGGACCCTAAAATAAAAATGTTATTTTATTTTAAACAAGTTTTCCAAGTATCTTCTATTTTTAAATAAAACCTACTGATTTGGTTTTGAAAATATTTAGATTTCAAATGAAGTTTTTAAATAAATTAAAACCCATTTGATTTATTAACTAGTGTCCATTTTATTTAATTATAAATGGACTCTAAAATAAAAATATTATTTTATTTTGGGAATTGGTTTATGTTGTTAAACAGAACCAAATTCAATTACAAGTGTGGTGAATGTTTGAATTGTTTGAATGTTTGATTTGTTTGTTTGAATTTCAAAACAGAAAAAGAAATAGAAAAAGAAAAAGGTTTCAGAATAGGAAAAAAATAGAATTGGACTCGACCCAACCCAGCAGCCCAACTAGGCCCAGCGGCCCAATTCCCTCTCTCCCCCGAAGAGTTTTTCTCTCACTCACCAGACGACCCGTGCAGTGAATGACTGGTGGACCCAACCCCCTCTCCTCTCTCTCGCTGACCAGCCGACCCCACCCCTCCTGTTCATCGTTTCCACCAGCTACAAACACGGGCCGGTTTCGCCGATTAAAGCTCAGTCAATACTCGCATCGCGTTGATTCAGTCCAACGACCATGCCCATTTAATCGCCCTGGCATCCTCTCCATTTCCCCTCTGTCTCCTCCCCCAAGTGCGCCTCCAGGCTGCCGAATTTTGCTCGACACCGCCCACTGTCCGACGACGCTCCGGCAAGGATTCCGGCAGCACCACGCCACCCCGTACCTCCTAGAGCACGCAGCTGTGATCCCCATCGCCTGGCGGACCTTTCCGCATCGCCAGCTCACCCGCGCGAGCTCTGCAAGCTCGGCAACATCTTCCCCGAGCCAGCGCCACCGTCTGTCGTTTCTCCGACGACCTCCCTCTGGTAAACCAGACCACCCCGACCCCTCTCAATCACGCACACACCATCGCCGTGTCCTTGCGCGTCTGACCATGCGTTTCGTTTGTGTCCTAGTGATCCATAGCACCGTCCTCGACGACGACTGAGCGTGGCCGAGGCGCAGCTCCACTCCGGCGAGCGATTAAGCCCGCTCCAGTGCGCCCCTAGCCAAGACGGCACCACCTTGAGCTTCCCCAGGCTTCTGCGAACGCGGTGAGTACCTCCCCAGCCACTCTAGCTTCCTGTATCGCTGGCGCCGTCACCGTCTGGCCGCTCCGCCGCCAGTAGCCACCGCAGCGCCGCCCATCTATGGCTGACACGCTGTACACCGTAGGATGCGAAACATCTGGCTAGGATTAGATCCAATCGAAAAGGTAAGTATCCACCTGTGCCGCACGATCTGACTTGATCCAATGCACCAGAGTGCTCGATCCAACCGAAACGGTATGGACGAATCAGAATAGGACGCGTGTCACCAGTTCTGTTTAAAAAACAAAGTTTGAATCAGATTTGTTTGCAAAATTGAAACCCTTGTAACTTTTGATCCACACGTCCAAAATTTGCAAACTTTATATCAATGGAATCAGTGGAACAAGCCCTATCCAACCATGCCTTTTGTTTAGTAAAAAGTTTCTGTTAAATTGTTTGTTTTTGCAGAAACATTTGTATGCTTGTTTAGGTTATAAAAATTGTTCAAAAATGATTTTGGGGGTAAAATCTTTGACAAATGGTGTGATTTGAACCTACTGACCATAGGAAACACTTTGTGGATTCAAAAATGTATTTAGTGAAACAAAAGAATGATTCTTTGATTTAAAACCAATTCAAGCCAAATAAAAATATAGTTTATTTATTAAAAATAGTTTTGGAAGAAAACTTTTGGGAAATGTTTTGTTTTAAACTCTCTGACCCTAAACACCAAGTTTTATGGTTTGAAAACATATTTAGTGAACCCTATATATTAATGCCTTAGTAAGAACATTTCTACACCACATAAAATGATACCTTGTTTTGAAAATGGTTTTTGAAGTGAATTTTTTTCCAAATGACTTTGCCACTTTACCAAAATGACCATTAGGTGTTTTCAAATGTTTATGACCCATTAGGAACCACTTTTTCAAATAAAACAAAGCTTGTCATGTTTACATGCATTACTTTGACTTTATGATTTTATGTGATGTTTTGCTTGATTGGTAGATTGAGTTTGTGACTTGCTTGATTGAATTGTAGTGACTTGAAGAGTGTGATTGTTGCAAGGACAAGGAGTGAACCTATACTCTACCAAAAAGGCAAGTGATGCTTCATACTTTTTGTCCCATTACTTTCACTATGCATTAGTGATTTTTCTAAGTAAAACTTGCATGGAATTTTGCTAAGTATAAACCTTGCTATAGGAAAACCTAGTAGATGAAACCTTAGAGAAAATTTCCTAAGTTAAGATTCCTACTACTATCAAGCTTAGCCTAGCTAATAGAAAACAAGGGTGGAATATATATCCATACTATGAAAAATTTCTAAGTCTGAGGACTTGTGTTTTTGTTTAATAAAACAACTAAGTTAATGAATCACCTGGGTGGAATGGTAATTGCTTGGTGGTTTTTGGTTGAGTGGTTCACAAGGCCCATGTCTATGGTTGACCTTGTGTATCTCACTTGTGGATGGCCACCCAGGAACAAAGAGATTTGAGATGTCAAATGTTGAGAAGCTTCAAGTGCAGCCACTTGGCATTATGGGCTCTGCCTGGATCATATAGGTTGCAAGAACTTAGCCATATGGACAGTTGACGGTAGAGTTTGATAGGATGGAGCGCGTCCATTTTGGTCTAAGGGAAGGCTTCTAAAAGATCTTGTCTTGGGGAAACCAAGTCTTGTGGGGAAAGTGCACCACCTCTGCAGAGTGAAAAATCTAAGTACTTAGCCATGTCCCTGGTAAAGGACAATTTGAGCATCAAGACATGGAAGCTATCAAAAATCTCATCATTCAAATTTCTAAGTTAAAACTTGTGGATTGAACAAGGGTTCAAGGATCTTCAATCTTTGATTGAGAAAAATGATTTTGTCAAGCAAAAACTTAGTGTTTTCAAATGTTAAGAAAAATCTATTTTGAGCAATGCAAGCCTCAACTCCACTTAGCCAAATGCATATAGTTGATAGACTCCACTATACTACCATAGTATCACTTGCCAATACAATTCAAATGTATTGACCCTTGTGGTTGTAACTTGTATGTTGCAGGTTTGATTGATTTAGTGAAGTGTGTTGATTAGGATTACAAAGTCTACAACCAACATGTCTGCCTGTGGCATTTTGAAGATGAAGGACCCCATGCTATAGATATTCTGCTGCAATGTAATGTAATAGCCAAATGAGCTATGTAAGATGTAATAAAATTATGTTATTCCTGGTTATAAAGTTGTATTATGACCTTTGTTTCTTGATATTACATCTTAACTGTGGATGCTAGCTATTGATCCAGGGACTAGCATTGCAATCACAGGGATCCTATTTCCTTTACAAAGGAGGGATCTTACAGATGGTATCAGAGCCAGGTTGCCTGTAGGATTGTAACCCTAGGATTGGACAAAAACCCTTAGCAAAAATAGGAGTTGTATTTTGTTCCAAAACTTATTTACAAACAATCTTGTAAACTCTTTCCTCAACCATTTTGGTTTTGATTCTACACCTCTTCCTTTTCAAACTTGATGGAAAAACCTACCCCATGGCCAAGACTTCACCATGTGCAAAGGACTTCATCAACTCTAATGACTTCAACATCTTCAACTCTAATGACTTCAACATCTTCAGCATACTCACCAAGGACTTCCAACTTGGATACCACTAAGGACTACAAGTGAGACAAGGAAATCTTGCTCAAGATGTGGAGACTAAGGGAATGCAAAATTAGAAGGAGTTCACTTCATTTGAAGTACTGTAACCAAGAGTTTTCCTAAGGAAAACCATGATCTCATGCAAGAAGGAATCAACCAAGAAAGATGGAAAGATCACAAGTGAACCATATAGATGGACCACCATATTTAGTTAAGTCAAACACACCAACTTATGTGGAGTAACAAAAATATTTTGTTGTCTAAAAATGTGCTTGAACTTTGTTGTTTGAGTGAAAAGTTGTTTGTGAATATTTGCACATTGTTTGTGTAAATTATGAAGTGTGTGATTAGAACTATTTCCTTAGGATTATCTTACCTATTCTAATCTCAATTCAACCCAAACAGATGACGAGACTCCAACATCAAGGTTGATGTCACCAACAACAACCAAAGGAACAACATGAGAGAACTCATAGCAACCCAAAACCAGTTGAACCAAATGATAGCTCAATTCATAGCCAACTCCAGTGGAGAGGATCCAACCCTACAAAAGTTTTTGGAAGACCAAGCCCAATTAATGCTTAAGGTGACAGATCAAATGATCAACATGGGAGAAAACTTTTCCCAAAGAGCTAATGACAACAAGGATGACAAAGATGTTAATCTAGAAGGAACCCAAGCTAGCAATATTTGTGGAGACAAGGATCATGCATCCAAGGAGCATGAAGATCAATTCACTAATTGTGAAGAAGAAGGTCATATCATTAGTAACTGCCCCAAGAAGAGAAAAAGATTTCCCACCTTTGAGGAGCATGAACTAAAAGAACTCCTAGCTTTGGAGAGACCCAAAAAGAAGAAGAAGGATATTACTCAAGTGCAATGTTACAATTGCAAAGAGAATGGACACTATGCCAGTGAATGCCCAGAAAATAAGAAGAGACAAGAAGACAAACAAAAGCTAGTGAAACCCAAGATAAGGAAGGATTTTAGCCAAGTGATGTGCAACCACTGCAAAGAGTTAGGACATTATACATCATATTGTCCAGAGAAGCCAACACAAGACCTCAGCCTTATCACATGTTTCAAATGCAAGGAACTAGGCCACTATGCAAACTTCTGTCCAGGAAAGTTACACCAAGATCCCAAGCAAACCAAGATGTAATTTAGTTGGAAAATATTTTAAGGGTGGTAGTACCCTAGATGCTTTTGAGCCAATATGTAACCCTAGCCTCCCCAAATCTCGGGACGAGATTTATTTTAAGGGTGGTAGCCTGTCACATCCCAAGATTTTCCAAATCTTGTAATGTGAAAAATAAATGAGTAAAATAAAACTTTGTTGATTTTCAGGGTGAGAAGAAACTTTTGATTCCAATTGGAAACCTTCAAACCTATTTGGATCAAATAAAATCCTAAAGGGATTTAAAAAGATAAATAAACAATAAACTTAAAAATATATAAAATTACTATTTTTGGATCTTTTAATAAAAGATTTGGGGTTTCAAAAGAAAAGGTAGATTTATAAATAAGGATTATTTATAAAGCCAAATTAAACCTTGGCCAAGATTTTGAAACAAAAGGTTTTGCTTTGATTAAAAATAGTAAAGGTTTATTTAAATAAAATAATAAGGATTTAATATCCAATTTTATTTAAGTAAAGGCTTTTCCCATTTTAAATAAACACTAAAACTTATTTATTTATTTTAAATAAGATTTCCAAGTATTTTATATTCTCAAGTAAAAACCTACTGAAGTGTTTTGGTTTTGTTTTAGATTTCAAAATAAAGGTTTTAATAAAACAAATCCTATTTGAATTATTAACTAAGGTCCATCTTATTTAATTATTAATGGACCCTAAAATAAAAATGTTATTTTATTTTAAACAAGTTTTCCAAGTATCTTCTATTTTCAAATAAAACCTACTGATTTGGTTTTGAAAATATTTAGATTTCAAATGGAGTTTTTAAATAAATTAAAACCCATTTGATTTATTAACTAGTGTCCATTTTATTTAATTATAAATGGACTCTAAAATAAAAATATTATTTTATTTTGGGAATTGGTTTATGTTGTTAAACAGAACCAAATTCAATTACAAGTGTGGTGAATGTTTGAATTGTTTGAATGTTTGATTTGTTTGTTTGAATTTCAAAACAGAAAAAGAAATAGAAAAAGAAAAAGGTTTCAGAATAGGAAAAAAATAGAATTGGACTCGACCCAACCCAGCAGCCCAACTAGGCCCAATGCCCACCCCTCTCTCTCAAGAGTTTTTCTCTCACTCACCAGACGACCTGCAAAGGAATGACCGGTGGACCCAACCCTCTCCTCTCTCGACCAAACCCCACCCCTCCTGTTCATCGTTTCCACCCGCGCGCAAACATCGCCGGCGGTTTCTGCCGATTAAAGCTCGCGTCAATACTCGTTACTGCCGCGTTGATTCAGTCCAACGACCATGCCCATTTAATCGCCCTGGCATCCTCTCCATTTCCCCTCTGTCTCCTCCCTGCGCGCTTCAGGCCGAATTCGCTCGCCGACACCGCCATCGTCCGACGACGCCCGGCAAGGATTCCGCAGCACCACGCCACCCGTGCCTCCTAGAGCACGCTGTGATCCCCATCGCTGGCGACCTTTTCCGCATCGCTAGCTCACCAAGACGAAGCTCGCCACCGGCAACGTCTTCCCGAGCGCCACCGTCTGCCGTTTCTCGACGACCTCCTCCGTAAACAGACCACCCGACCCTCTCAATCACGCACACACCATCGCCGTGTCCTTGCGCGTCTGACCATGCGTTTCGTTTGTGTCCTAGTGATCCATAGCACCGTCCTCGACGACGACTGAGCGTGGCCGAGGCGCAGCTCCACTCCGGCGAGCGATTAAGCCTGCTCCAGTGCGCCCCTCGCCAAGACGGCACCATCTTGAGCTTCCCCAGGCTTATGCGAACGCGGTGAGTACCTCCCCAGCCACTCTAGCTTCCTGTATCGCCGGCGCCGTCACCGCCGCCGCGCCAAGCCACCGCAGCGCCATCTATGGTCGACATCAGCATAATCGTAGGATGCGAAACATCTGGCTAGGATTAGATCCAATCGAAAAGGTAAGTATCCACCTGTGCCGCACGATCTGACTTGATCCAACGCACCAGAGTGCTCGATCCAACCGAAACGGTATGGACGAATCAGAATAGGACGCGTGTCACCAGTTCTGTTTAAAAAACAAAGTTTGAATCAGATTTGTTTGCAAAATTGAAACCCTTGTAACTTTTGATCCACACGTCCAAAATTTGCAAACTTTATATCAATGGAATCAGTGGAACAAGCCCTATCCAACCATGCCTTTTGTTTAGTAAAAAGTTTCTGTTAAATTGTTTGTTTTTGCAGAAACATTTGTATGCTTGTTTAGGTTATAAAAATTGTTCAAAAATGATTTTGGGGGTAAAATCTTTGACAAATGGTGTGATTTGAACCTACTGACCATAGGAAACACTTTGTGGATTCAAAAATGTATTTAGTGAAACAAAAGAATGATTCTTTGATTTAAAACCAATTCAAGCCAAATAAAAATATAGTTTATTTATTAAAAATAGTTTTGGAAGAAAACTTTTGGGAAATGTTTTGTTTTAAACTCTCTGACCCTAAACACCAAGTTTTATGGTTTGAAAACATATTTAGTGAACCTTATATATTAATGCCTTAGTAAGAACATTTCTACACCACATAAAATGATACCTTGTTTTGAAAATGGTTTTTGAAGTGAATTTTTTTGCAAATGACTTTGCCACTTTACCAAAATGACCATTAGGTGTTTTCAAATGTTTATGACCCATTAGGAACCACTTTTTCAAATAAAACAAAGCTTGTCATGTTTACATGCATTACTTTGACTTTATGATTTTATGTGATGTTTTGCTTGATTGGTAGATTGAGTTTGTGCCTTGCTTGATTGAATTGTAGTGACTTGAAGAGTGTGATTGTTGCAAGGACAAGGAGTGAACCTATACTCTACCAAAAAGGCAAGTGATGCTTCATACTTTTTGTCCCATTACTTTCACTATGCATTAGTGATTTTTCTAAGTAAAACTTGCATGGAATTTTGCTAAGTATAAACCTTGCTATAGGAAAACCTAGTAGATGAAACCTTAGAGAAAATTTCCTAAGTTAAGATTCCTACTACTATCAAGCTTAGCCTAGCTAATAGAAAACAAGGGTGGAATATATATCCATACTATGAAAAATTTCTAAGTCTGAGGACTTGTGTTTTTATTTAATAAAACAACTAAGTTAATGAATCACCTGGGTGGAATGGTAATTGCTTGGTGGTTTTTGGTTGAGTGGTTCACAAGGCCCATGTCTATGGTTGACCTTGTGTATCTCACTTGTGGATGGCCACCCAGGAACAAAGAGATTTGAGATGTCAAATGTTGAGAAGCTTCAAGTGCAGCCACTTGGCATTATGGGCTCTGCCTGGATCATATAGGTTGCAAGAACTTAGCCATATGGACAGTTGGTGGTACAGTTTGATAGGATGGAGCGCGTCCATTTTGGTCTAAGGGAAGGCTTCTGAAAGATCTTGTCTTGGGGAAACCAAGTCTTGTGAGGAAAGTGCACCACCTCTGCAGAGTGAAAAATCTAAGTACTTAGCCATGTCCCTGGTAAAGGACAATTTGAGCATCAAGACATGGAAGCTATCAAAAATCTCATCATTCAAATTTCTAAGTTAAAACTTGTGGATTGAACAAGGGTTAAAGGATCTTCAATCTTTGATTGAGAAAAATGATTTTGTCAAGCAAAAACTTAGTGTTTTCAAATGTTAAGAAAAATCTATTTTGAGCAATGCAAGCCTCATCTCCACTTAGCCAAATGCATATAGTTGATAGACTCCACTATACTACCATAGTATCACTTGCCAATACAATTCAAATGTATTGACCCTTGTGGCTGTAACTTGTATGTTGCAGGTTTGATTGATTTAGTGAAGTGTGTTGATTAGGATTACAAAGTCTACAACCAACATGTCTGCCTGTGGCACTTTGAAGATGAAGGACCCCATGCTATAGATATTCTGCTGCAATGTAATGTAATAGCCAAATGAGCTATGTAAGATGTAATAAAATTATGTTATTCCTGGTTATAAAGTTGTATTATGATCTTTGTTTCTTGATATTACATCTTAACTGTGGATGCTAGCTATTGATCCAGGGACTAGCATTGCAATCACAGGGATCCTATTTCCTTCACAAAGGAGGGATCTTACAGGTATCTAGTGAAATAAATTCATGCGCTTGTTATTCTTTCCGGCATGAAACTTTTGCTCCAATTGGATGTCGGTGTCTCTTAAGTGTGTCACCCTACGGTTCGTGAATAATGCGGACATGATCGAGACCCCTCTCGTATCAATAATCAAAAGCGGGATCTAGAGACCCATACTAACTCCCACACATTCAACGATGACTTTCTTGTGATCGTCGGAACCTTTTATGCTAGTATCTTAATCCCTTTGTTTCGCGATATATTACATGTCCGAGATTCGATCATCATTATCTCCATACCTAGTTTGATATTGTTACTGACATGCACTCTTTTCTTGTTCCCGTGATATAACATTCTGGTGATCAAATCACTTGCTTGCAAGCTAACCAATGCGATATCACCGAGAGGGCCCAGAGTATATCTATCTATCATCGTGATGAACAAATTCCACTCTCAATCCATGGGCCTCAACATAACACTTTATTAGTTCCGAACCCATTTTTATAATCACTCTGTTACGGTGTGACGTTTGATGTTATCAAAAAACTCTTCCGGTGTTAGTGATTGACATGATCTCATGGTCTAAGGATTAGGATCACTTCGTAAGTTGTTATAGCAATATAAACTCAATGGCTTTGATCGTAATGCTATACTTCGGATGAATGTTCATCACATCATTACACTAATGTTGTGATCCCGTTATTAACAACATCCAATGTCTATGATCAGGAAACCTTGATCATCGTGTTAATCAACGAGCTAGTTTATGAGAGAGGCATAACTAGGAACTTTCTGTTTGTTTATTAAACACACATGTATTAACGTTTCCGTATTAATACAATTATAGCATGAAAAATAAAAATCTATCATATACTTGGAATATATATAATAAACACTTTATTATTGCCTCTCGGGGCATATTCCCTTCATGGCGCTATAGCAATTCAGGTTTTCAAATCAGAGGACTGCTCTCTTGCGCCATCTCTTATAGTGCATGCCATCAAAAGGAGGCGGCCTAGTAGCCGCGGCTACACCAGTGGAATTCAGTTGCCTATAATCAGGTTTTTGGATTGTTGAAAATATAAGCAATAATCCATATGATTTAATCCGAATAATAAACCGATAAAGCATGATCATACAAATAGTACTAAAACAAATCATGTAGATCAACAAAGTAGCGCTAGAATAAAGAACTCTAGCATAATCTGAAAAAGATAGTTGAGAATCACATACAGTGTAGGCTGAATAGCAGCGGCGGCAGTAGCATCCGCAGCGGTCACAACAGCGTCGTTGCTCATGTTGAGGTTGCCGGGGAGGTTGCTGACGTGCGGGAAGAAGTCGTCGTTCGGAAACTCGTCGTCGGACGATGTCGTGGTTGTCAGTAGTTGTGCTTGAGTGCTCCCCAAAAACCTGATCGCCCCTTACCCGTACAGGTTCACGAGAGGCAGGGTTCCGGAGGCCTACTGTCCCGATCTACGGTGCATGCCGCAAGCCGGGATGGGGAAGATGAAGACGGCGACGCAAGGTTCTGGAGGTAGGCGCGTGTGTGAATTAATCACCGATTAGGTTTAGCGAGTGTAGGTCAGGAAGATCATGGGAACAACCCACATCCATAAAAACTGGAAACGGTTGTAATTAACGCGTCGGTTAATGACTCATAATTATTTTTTCCCAACCATAGAAATAAAGCTCGGTTCGGCGAGATTTCCGAACCCGCAACCCGCGGCGCGCGCGTCGTGACGAGGCAGGCGGCATCGGAGAAGTGCACGAGGGCTTCTCTCCTTGTCACGCCTTAGAGTGGTGCGAGCTGTTCTGTTTCGGGAGCGAGCACAAAGCTCCGGCTGCTTCCGGCGTGGCCTCCACGTCTGCATCAGCCTATGCGGGCCAGAGGTCCATGAACTGCGCTGCTTGTGGTCATGTCTGCGGGGCGGCGTCCATGTTGTGATGTGCGCGCTCGAAGCACCATCTGCTAATTATTTGGTTAGTGTCTTTGCAATTTTTTCCAATTGATGTGGTTTGCTGATAGCTGATGTTGTTTGCAAAATTGTAAAAAAACGTCTTTCTGTTAATTTGCATGGTCCAAAAATTAGAAAAGCTAGCTAAATCGTATTTTTATTTAAATTGTAACTTTTGAAAATTTGAACATATTGTTCAATTTATTTATATGTCAATGTGTATTTTTTATAATATATGCCGAACATAAAAGGCAGTAGTGTGAGTCCTTGATTTTTAAATTTGTTTTCTTGCCCTATTTTCAGTCGACATTAAGCCATCGAAAAAATAGAGGATCGACGCCTTGGGCAATCCAGCCGGTGCAGAGTGCAGGGTAGCTGAGAAGCTGTCTGCCGACGGTGTTTCATGATGATGAATGGTGGTGCTTCGTGTCAACACTCATACGTGCCAAGAGGAGGACTATGTGAGGCCTGCAAAGATCAAGAGCTCACCAGGATCTCAATGGGACGATTCATGGGTCCAGGGACACACGGGGTCGAGCAAGGAATGATTCATCTTGTATATCATGTGAGCCTAAATTATGAATGTACTAATTTTTATCTTGGAAATCCATATTTTTTGTTATTCCATGGCAATGTGCGGGAATTAAGCTAATATCATCTACTCCCTTGATTTTATATTATGTTGCGCATAATTTACGTGCAAATTATAAAGTTTGATGAAGAATATATAAAATAATATGAGTATGTATGATATAAAATGTATATATCATGAAAATACATTTCAAGTCAATTCTAATACTCCATCCGACCCAAATTAATTGACTCGAGTTTTTCTAAATTCATATGTATCTAGTTAAGTATTTAGTCTACATGCATCTGTATCTAGACAAAGTTGAGTCAAGTAATATGGGTCGGAGGGAGTAATATTAATTTGATATCCTATAAGTTTATAGTTATATCATACTATTTGGTCAAACATTATACAATTTGATTCTGATAACAACCTATATTGGAACGCAGTGAGTAAAATATAACTGCACAGAATACAGGATTTAGACTTCCTTGACAAGGCACAGTGCTCCGTCCGATGGGAAAGACCAACGAGTTAATCAGTTATCAAACGAGCTAATAACATTTATATATTATTTGCAACTCATTACCTCTATAATTCGTGTTTTAGGAAAAAAAATACTAAGGTTGCAGTTCCATGAGAAAAAGGCCCAATATGTGGTGTTAGTGATAAAATCTCAAGCAAGCTAATAAGTTATCAAACTAGCAAATAAAGTCTTCTATGTTCTATGCAAAAGATTATCACAGAAGTTGGTGTTATGTGAGACAATTGCGGTTCTGTGAAAAGAAGTCCACAACAAGTGGTGTTAGGTGATATAATCTCTGGTG
This sequence comes from Avena insularis, assembly GCA_023614405.1. Taxonomy (NCBI): domain Eukaryota; kingdom Viridiplantae; phylum Streptophyta; class Magnoliopsida; order Poales; family Poaceae; genus Avena; species Avena insularis. The sequence goes on along the minus strand of CM042693.1, from coordinate 299,983,567 downwards.
CTTTGTACTTCTGACATCGTTTTGCTAGCTTAACATCTCAGTATAGCACAGTGTGCAATGTATGTCAATATAATCCCCTAGGGTGAGGTAAAGGGTGACCAAACGACCTTAACATTTCAGATTTCAAGGTGCAGCAAAGAGCGCCTACATTTTTTTACAGGCTGCGATATAAAAAACCCAACAAAAACTAAACGCTATACAAAGGAGAAATGCATATCCAAAAACAGAAGTGGGCCGACCACCCCAACCATGCAGTACCAGAACACATTGTAGGCGGCACACCGGCCTGGTGGGATATCACTGTGAGCATAGAGGAGAGCCATGTTGTTTGACAACTCAAATATCATCAAGGGGTGTACTCCCTCTATTTGGGATTATAGGTCCTACGCGTATACCTAGGTCGTTAATTTGACTAGTAAAATACAAGTTATATAGCACAAAAATTATACCATTAGAAAATATAGCATCTAAAGTTTCTAATGGTATATTTTTTGTGTTATTCTATTTATATTTTGTTGGTCAAATTGGCAATCTAGTTAGCGTGACCTATAATCCCAAACAGAGGGAGTACTTATTAATTCAAACTGGTCAAATACAAGCGGATAGGATAGCATCATGGCATAGAAAGAAAGAGATGCTGATCTGATGATCAACAAAGACCAATATAATGAGAATGTGAAAACCTAGATTATTCATATATGCTACCCAGTCTTGAATACATTAAATGCTTGCGATAACAAAGGCATCCAGAATTCAATCTTGAAGCCAAAGGAAATCCCATGCTGCCTTTAATATACTCTGCGAAGCTACCTGAGATTCCACCATATTTGAAGTTCCACCTGATGTTACATCCAATGAAATAGATTAAATGCTTGCTATAGTAAGAGTCAGACAGGCTGAGGTAATATTAAAGCAAACAAGTAACTAATATAAAATGGACACCATATTTCCTAAATTTAGCTGTGTTTGTTTAGTATATGATCATATTTTTAGATATACCCATAGAATTCAACTAAACAGTATGCAGAGGCTACAAAACACAGATCAATTATGCATCCACACTAAGCCCCTATTTGCGTAAAGATTGTTAAGCATGGCGTATAAGTTAGAGAACGGTCAAACTTAACTGAGATGCATGTCCACATAACTATTTTTGCAACAACTACACAAAATCATCATCATTCATCACACCATTTCGAAACAAGAACAGACGAGCAGAAATCTGACATGTACAAAAAGATTTATTTACATATTCAGTTCTCTAAATTAATTAGAGGTTTATACAAAACTATTGCAGATTTTGAAAACTCAGAGAAGTGACTTTAATCATGAGATGTAGAACTAACTTTTTATAGCTTTTCTTACAGCAAAAGAAGGGGACACAACGTTAATTAGTAGCTAGTCAACATACATCAGCCATGGTACAACGTATCTACATAATAATAAAGTAAAAACTAATTAGCACTCCCCTTCAATCTAATTCCTACAACAAACCATAATTCTGCAATCTCAGATAATACAATTGTCTGACCACTACCCACAGAAATGTAAATATCAGAGAAGTAGGCATGTGTGCTGATTAGTACAGTAGTAATTACCTGCTGCGGTATTACTTGGCACACTGATACTGCAAGTGCAATAGGTTGCATCAATAGGCGGCAGTCTTCCTAGTAGAGAACCAGACTTCACCACACTGCTCACCCTTTGGTTCTTCATATCGATGGCGAGAACCCATGACTTAGGGTGCAAGAATTTAACTCTGGCAGTCAGGTAAACAATATCACCATCACCGTCGCTGGCATTCATGCCAAAACAGGGGTCAGACACAAAGAGGTTCTGCAAGCCTCGCCGCTCCACCTTCGCATCATCATGGCTGCCATCCGGCAGTGACAGTGGCAGCTCGGATTCTGTGCAGTCACCAACAGCAATGTCAGAAGCTCGGAGTGTGCAGTCCTCGTGCCAATCATCAAAAGAAGTACCGCCCTTTTCGTTGCTCCATGTGGTGATCGTCCAGCTTTCCATTCGCGAGCAGGGCCACTTGGTTTCTTTATCATGCCCACCAAGCTGAATGATGTTGAATTCCAGATCAACAAACCTGAGGCGGCCATTGATGAAGGAAATGCCACGCCTATACCTTGCATTGGTTAATACCCGACACTCCGGCTCAGAAGCTTTGATTTCCTTCATTGGAAGTGGCACTGGCACACCTCGGAGTGTAATCTTATCGCCCAGCATGTCACAGAAGATGATGCCACGGTAGAGATCGACCCAGCCTATGGTGCCTCTGAGAGTGATAACACTTGACGTCTGATGATTGTAAAAGAGATGGTTAAGTTCCATGGGAATCTTCACCGGGAAATCCATCTGTGGTTTCTCGACATGTAGCGCCCTGCAGATCCAGTCCTCGGAGTCGGAGTCGAGCAGGAAGAGTAGAAAACTGTTGGGCGTGTACCCTTGGTCAGGAACAAGGGCAGCAACGGTGAAGCGATCTTCATCGTGGGGGACAATGCCGACCTGGTGGATTTTGTAGAAACGACCATGCGGGTGCGGTAGCAATTTCAGTGAAGGCCGTTTGGGGGCTGCGCGGTAGATGAAGAAGTCGCACAGGTGGAACTTCGGGTATGTAAATTCAGGCCCTACGTGCACATGGAAGAGGATGAGGTTGTCCACCATAGAGAGGAGTCGAGGGGGGTGGTGGAGAATGCCATCCGGGCAATCCACGTACAGGTTGGAGGTATGCGGTGGGGGCTCGCGGCCAAAAGAAACAAAGATCTCATCATTTTTGCTCGTGTTGCAATGGGCGGTGGTGTGGTTCCGAACTTTGCCGATTTGGGCATAGGCGTGGAGTAGGATCCAAGAGGTGCTGGACTCACCGAAGGGGACGACGAAGGTCGACATGGGAACTGTCTTTTGGGCCGACTCGCCGGAGGGGACGACGGAGATCGACACGGGAACTGCCTATTTGATTCGGAGGCAGATCTATCGACGAAAAATGGCGGCGGAGCGGCGGCGGAGGTGGCGGCGAGGGGTGTGGGGTGTGGGTTGTCGGGAGCGCATGAACTAGGGTTCGTAATCCTCAACAGATCTCTCGATCTCCTGGAGTGACTATATACGGCTCGTTGCGGTATACAACGCGCGTTTGTTATCTTTTTTTTTAGGGTACGCGCGTTTGTTATCGGTACGACGCCTGAAGCAGATTTCCGGTGGGCCGGCACACTGCTGGTTCTAAGGCCATCCCAACGTCCGCAAACCGGATGCCGCGTGTCCGATCTATTCCTGGACCGAGCCCAAGGCCCAACATCCCCGCAAATACATTGTACTGTGTGATGGGATCCGATTCAGTGAATACCAGGCCAAAGCTTGCGGCTGATTTGCGAGAGCTCGAATGTCGGTCTCATTCGAGTCTTGTACTGTCCGGCCTCGCCAGCCATCGACAGTAGCACCAGTCGGCACCACTCACACTACCATGGACGACACTGCCGCTTCTCCTCGGCACCTACACCGCACCGCCCTCCCTAGCCGTGGCCGCTCGTGTCTCCGTGAGTCGCTCACCGCCTATGACGAGGATCGATCTCGTCAATGTCCATTGTTATGAGCTTGGGTTTTGAAGAAGATGGGGTCTGGAGATCGCAGAATTAAGTTAATGACAAAGCAACCAGGGACACGAGATTTATCTGTGTTCAGTGCCCGAGGAAAAACCCTACTCTCGCTTGTTCGCTTGATTACGCGAACCGAAAATTACAGGGGTGCGTAGATGCAATCTGGCGTGGAGGTGTGTATGCGGTGGTATGAGAGGTGCCCTCCTCGTCGTGTCCTCCTAGCCTTTATATAGAGGTAGGCAGTTTCCGGGCACAGATCGAGTCGGTTACAGGTTTTAGGGTTTGCCCCTTTGAATATTCTATTTAATCTAGTCTTGCTCTTCAAGGATCCGAAGATGTCATGGGCTTGGGCCACCCGAAAATCTTCATGGGCCGCGTGTATTTTCATGGGCCTTCATTGGACTGGACCAGGTATGCTGATGTTGTGTACCCGCAGGGTATAACCATGTCAGTAGCCCCCGAGTGTTTAGTCGAATCGTAGATTCGGCTGAGGACTCTTCAATCTTTCAAGTGCTGTTGTTTCTGTTCATCAGAAAATGATTTTAGTATGTAGGAATTTTCGATGCGTGTGCCTGACTCTCCTGACGGATCAGGGTCAGTTAACTGTCTTAGGACAAAACAACACGATCTTCTTCAGGTTCAAGTCCCTCGACTCGAATCCGGAACAGATGCTGGCATAATTCGACTCGGGTCGTTGAGGTCTTACAGGAGTCGAATCCCAGCAGTTTTCGAATGATGTACCCAACGCGTCCGTCGGGATTTTCATCGCGCCTGTTAGCATAGATTTTTACTAGCAGAGCGCAGTCGTGTGCGTTGTCAGGCCATCAGATGATATTTGTAGGTCTTATCTTTGCGTTGCAGACACAGCATCCGAAATTTTATTACCGCAGAGGTGTTTCGGGTGGCCAAGGAGGATGTTACTCACTTAGCGTTGATTGGGGCAAAGTTGCCAACAAATTTTTTCATTCTGATTCGAAGGATCGCATTCGAAGAATTCATAGGGTGCGCGACTAGCGCTTCCTATGGGAGTAGCCCCCGAGTGTCTGTCCGAGTCGTAGACTCGAGCAGAGACTTTAATTTAGCCGTTGTTTGCTTCAGATCCGTAGGACACAATTTTTTCGGATGCTTGAATCAATCCTTCCTATGGGAGTAGCCCCCAAGTTCGTAGTGGAGTCGTAGACTCGCCGTAGGACTCGAAGAAATAGATCATTGACATAGTATGCTATTCATGCTTCGGGTGCGCGGCCAGCGCTCCTGATAGGAATAGCCCCCGAGTAGTTGCTCGAATCGTAGATTCGAGTGAGTACTTTAGCTGTTTAGCCGAAAATTTGTAGCCGTTGCTAGTATAGCTTTGATGATGTCAGTGCTGACGATCGGTCACCTCAAGCGTCTGCGGCGCCAGAGGTGACGTGACTGGATGAACGTGGGTCCCACTTTCTGACTTGGAGTTGACTAGTCACGCGCGACGTGGTGATAATTATAGTGTTTCCTCGGTTTCCGTGCATAGTGGATGTGGCGCCCCGCAAAACCACTACTAGAAAATCGCGTTATTTTTGTGCATTGCATCATCATGACCGCATGCTCATGTCATCATGCCACATTGCTTTTGAGCATCGTCATCATCATGCATTTGTTTGTCTGAAACTATTTTCGAAAAACATATTTTGTTTTCTAAATACCCCGCCTTTATTTCAAATCCAAAACCCGGGACTCCGGATATTTTGTTTTGTCTACCAACAGTTTGAAAAATGCCCCGTTTTAAATATTAAAAATATTTATTTTATTTTTAGGGCAATCGGCCGATCCGACCAGCCACACCCCAAGACAAAACCAGCCCCTAAACCCTTTTCCTACCCAAATTCTATTCTACCAACCCTTCAGCCACCTCACCCCCTCCAATCCCTTGGCGACACCTCAACACTCCCTTCCCCCTATCCTATCCCAGCCCGCCACCTCATCCTACCCCACCTCTCTCACCCCCACCTCCCCACACCTCACCCGCTGGCCCCACCCACACCACAGCACTCACACACACACACAGCAACACACCCACGCGCACCCCACACACTGCCACCACGAGCCCGCCGAGACCAAACCCCAGATCCGGACCCTGAGACCCGACCCCGAACCCCTCGGAGCCAAGATCGCCAAACCCTAATGTGATTCCCTATCCGAGACCATATTATTTTATAATATGACATTATCAACTGATGCATAATAAATTATTCATGCTTGCATACATGTTGTGGGTTTGGGGGCATTATGCCGATTCACCTCATAATTAAATATGGGGTCCATATGCGGACTTTTCCCGTCTTATATTGACCCCATTTAAATTGGTGTAGCGAACCAATGCCATGTTTTGTCTTGTTAAGACAACATTTAAATGTGGGGTATCTAAACAACATGGACCTATTAATTAATTGTCGGGGCCTCGGTTCCGTTTAATATGACCTAATTGCATCGCACATTTTCCATGGCATACATCATACATGCATCATGCCCGATCTTTTGCCGTAGTATTAAATAGTGCATCCGGTGTTTATTCTAGTGTTTTGCTTCTTCGCGGATAAGGCCGTTGAGTTGATGCGAGTGTCGACCCGATCTTGGATGAACCTTCGACAATGTTTTCAAAGCAGCATCTCCCTTTCTACCTATCTTACTTTTATAGTATTTTTCCCTCCCGTTGATCTATTGCTATCTGTGTTGCGATGCTCGTTCCGCATCTGATATCCCTTGCGCCTCATATTGCCTTGGACACATCCTATTACCGTTGATTGGTAGATAGTTGGACTTATGCGTCAGTCGCTTGCTCAAGTGCTATTGTGTGTCGCCAAGAACCACATTTGTTGGAGTATGACCGTGTTTAATGTTGGAGTTGATCATGGCTTTAATTATCGTTTAATAACTAAAATTGAAGTAGGTAAATGCAGAGGCACCGTGGGTGATAGACAATATTTGATTTCCGATCGCTCCGGTGTCCGATAGGACCCGGAGTTCTTGACACTGCTCGAGATCGGCGCGCTAACCACATGTGGGATGTGTGGGCACCCCATCGATTTAGTACCGATTCCAAGTATTGTCTGGGGCCACAACTAGTTTGAGGTTTTATTTACTATCTGTACTTATGCCATGTTTCTGCTTTATTTAAATTGTGCGATGTCTTTGCGTGTCGTTTAGGATCGGGACACGTTTTATTGTATCGACAAGCCGATCATCTTTTCGGGTTCCCAGACATTTACCGTCCACCCAAACCCCGAGTCCGTCTCGAGACCGGCCGACTTTGTTCTTGGTAGACTTAGTGGGTGGCCCCATTTACTTGCTTTGGGTGCAGGAAACGTCATGACTTAGGCCCCGCCGACATACCGATGGGTGTATATTAATTGATCTGGCAAAAAGGGTCGAAGTGCGTGTGGATATCTCATGCTAATTGCGTGTGGATACTTTGGTGCACCCCTGCAGGGTTAAATCTTTTCGAAAAGCCGTGTCCGCGGTTATGGACGACTTGGAGCACAGTTCTCGATCATAGACAACTATAACTAAAGTTTATTGTTATAATTTGACTTGTATCCGATGTGACTAGTAATCAGCTCAACTGCAATGGAATGGCTAAATAAAAGTACCAACAACTGCTGGGTTTGGGATATCTCATGCTAATTGTATTTGACTAGTAAGTGTCGCAACTACAACGGAATGGTTAAGTAAAACTGCCCACTGCTTATTTTATCAGGATGACTATCTACATTTGACTAGTAATTGCCGCAACTATCACGGAATAAATAAAACTGCCAACTGTGTGAGTTCCTCGGTTGACTTTCTCGGTTGGTATCGAGGGGGAATACCAGGATGGGTTTGTTTGGTGTTAGGATCAGGTTGGATCCGAATAGGTCTTTCTTATCCCTCTCTGATAGCCGACAGTTATATCGAGTCTCTATAGGTTGTTTAGTGCATGCTGCGCTGCCGCTTCAGTCCACCATACCTATGTAGGCGAGGACCGCCGAATTCTAGCCTCGCCGTGTACTGACCTCAGTATTGACCGCTCTCTCTTTTTCCTTTGCCCTTTGTCGGCACCCCTGTTGTTTAAGCAGGTTTTGAGATCGACGTCGTTAGCAGGGTTACCCTTCCGGCTTGGCCTGGGCAGGGTTATGGACGCCATTGGTTATTCTTCAGGGTTAGCCCCATTTGCATCTTGTCCGTAGTCGGGCGCCCTATTGTTTCAAGGTGATTTGGATCTTTGTACGGTATATCTGTATTCTTGACTCATTGAGTCGCTGTTGTATATATATCTCTGCTCGTGGGTCCCATCGAGGACTGTTGTGTAATGTTATTACTTCGTTTTCCACCCGCACGAAAGTGCTGGTGGCACCTTTTGAATCGCTTTATGCGGGTTTGGCGGAATCGCTAAAACTTGCATAGGGCCGATTCTGAGGGTGTTACAGAGTGGTATCGAGCTCAGCGTTGCGATACCCACAAGTCCATCAGTAGGATAACCTAGCTAACGGTCAAGTAGAGTGTCAAAACTATTTTGCAAAATCGGTTGGATAGTTCGATTAGGTCTGATTTTACTCCTTACCCTCTCGCCGCTCTCCTCTCACCTCTGCGTGTTTTGAATCCGCTCTCTTCTCTCTCTTCGAGTCCAGGATTTCTCATGGTTGGGTTCCATCGTACCTTCAGGGTTTCGCTTCCTCCTCTGATAACGGTGTTCTACCATCCGGTGTTCATGCTATCCGAGGAATCCTTCGTCTGGTGGCCTTCTCTTTGTTCCTTCCCGTGCCTTCCGGTGTTTTCCAACGCGACGACATCATCTACGCCAGATCCGATGCAGAGTCTGCATCACTCCTCTGTTCCGAACCTCGATTGTCAAGATCTTCAGTCTGATTCCGAGAATGGTTGCACGCTTTTCTACTGATTGTGCAGAGTAATAGTTTGGGTGCGTGATGGATTGGCCCCCATGCCGACTACCCCTTCTATTCGCTTTTGTACATTGAAGTGGATAAGAATGCATCGGTTCCCTCTTTCTATCGAAGCTAGAGGTGGCTTTAATTGTTGATACCTCTACCTCCGACCTTTTGTTCCCGGAGTGTTCTCTCGACGATCACGGACAACGACCTCTTGTTAGTGGTGTCGCGAGGATCTACACGATGCGAGAAGATTCAGATCACCGCCCTTCTTCCCGGTACCATGAGGCGGATCTCGAGGGCGAGATCCATTGTTAGTGGTGTCGAATTGTGGCACCCCGCAAAACCACTACTAGAAAATCGCGTTGTTTTTGTGCATTGCATCATCATGACCGCATGCTCATGTCATCATGCCACATTGCTTTTGAGCATCGTCATCATCATGCATTTGTTTGTCTGAAACTATTTTCGAAAAACATATTTTTTTTTCTAAATACCCCGCCTTTATTTCAAATCCAAAACCCGGGACTCCGGATATTTTGTTTTGTCTACCAACAGTTTGAAAAACGCCCCGTTTTAAATATTAAAAATATTTATTTTATTTTTAGGGGGCAGCCGAACCGGGCCGATCCGACCCAGTCGGCCACCCCAGTACAAAACCAGCCCCCCTAAACCCTTTTCCTACCCAGTCCTATTCTACCAACCCTTCAGCCACCTCACCCCCTCCAATCCCTTGGCGACACCTCACCACTCCCTTCCCCCTATCCTATCCCAGCCCGCCACCTCATCCTACCCTACCTCTCTCACCCCCACCTCCCCACACCTCACCCGCTGGCCCCACCCACACCACAGCACTCACACACACAGCAACACACCCAGGCGCACCCCACACACTGCCACCACGAGCCCGCCGAGACCAAACCCCAGATCCGGACCCTGAGACCCGACCCCGAACCCCTCGGAGCCAAGATCGCCAAACCCTAATGTGATTCCCTATCCGAGACCCTATTATTTTATAATATGACATTATCAACTGATGCATAATAAATTGTTCATGCTTGCATACATGTTGTGGGTTTGGGGGCATTATGCCGATTCACCTCATAATTAAATATGGGGTCCATATGCGGACTTTTCCCGTCTTATATCAATTCCCATTTAAATTGGTGTAGCGAACCAATGCCATGTTTTGTCTTGTTAAGACAACATTTAAATGTGGGGTATCTAAACAACATGGACCTATTAATTAATTGTCGGGGCCTCGGTTCCGTTTAATATGACCTAATTGCATCGCACATTTGCCATGGCATACATCATACATGCATCATGCCCGATCTTTTGCCGTAGTATTAAATAGTGCATCCGGTGTTTATTCTAGTGTTTTGCTTCTTCACGGATAAGGCCGTTGAGTTGATGCGAGTGTCGACCCGATCTTGGATGAACCTTCGACAATGTTTTCAAAGCAGCATCTCCCTTTCTACCTATCTTACTTTTATAGTATTTTTTCCTCTTGTTGATCTATTGCTATCGTGTTGCGATGCTGGTTCGTTCCGTACCGTGATATCCCTTGCAGCCTCATATTGCCTTGGACACATCCTATTACCGTTGATTGGTAGATAGTTGGACTTGGCGCTTGCTCAAGTGTCTTTGTGTGTCGTCAAGAACCACAGCTTGTTGGAGTATGACCGTGTGTTTAATGTTGGAGTTGATCATGGCTTTAATTCGCTTAATAACTAAAATTGAAGTAGGTAAATGCAGAGGCACCGTGGGTGATAGACAATATTTGGTTTCCGATCACACCGGTGTCCCGTGGGACCCCGAAGTTCTTGACACTGCTCCGAGATCGAGCGCTAACCACATGTGGGATGTGTGGGCACCCCATCGATTTAGTACCGATTCCAAGTATTGTCTGGGGCCACAACTAGTTTGAGGTTTTATTTACTATCCTGTACTTATGCCATGTTTTATCGCTTTATTTAAATTGTGCGATGTCTTGCACGTGTGCTTAGGATCGACACGTTTTGTATCGACAAGCCCATCATCTTTTCGGGTTCCCGATCGTTTGGCCCACCCAAACCCCGAGTCCGTCTCGAGACCGGCCGACTTCGTTGGTAGACTTAGTGGGTGGCCCCATGTACTTGCTTTGGGTCCGGGAAACGTCATGACTTAGGCCCGCCGACATACCGATGGGTGTATGTTAATTGATCCGCAAAAGGGTCGTGCGTGTGGATATCTCATGCTAATTGCGTGTGGATACTTTGGTGCACCGCAGGTTAAATCTTTTCAAAATCCGTGTCCGCGGTTATGGACGACTTGGAGCACAGTTCTCGATCATAGACAACTATAACTAAAGTTTCGTTATAATTTGACTTGTATCCGATGTGACTAGTAATCAGCTCAACGCAATGGAATGGCTAAATAAAAGTACCAACAACCTGGGTTTGGGATATCTCATGCTAATTGTATTTGACTAGTAAGTGTCGCATCTACAACGGAATGGTTAAGTAAAACTGCCCACTGCTTATTTTATCAGGATGACTATCTACATTTGACTAGTAATTGCCGCAACTATCACGGAATAAATAAACGCCAATGTGAGTTCCTCGGTTGACTTTCTCGGTTGGTATCGGGGAATACCGGGATGGGTTTGTTTGGTGTTAGGATCAGGTTGGATCCAATAGGTCTTTCTTATCCCTCTCGATAGCCGACGCTTATATCGAGTCTCTATAGGTTGTTTAGTGCATGCTGCGCCGCTTTCGATCCACCATACCTATGTACGCGAGGACCGCCAATTCTAGCCTCGCTGTCTCGGCCTCGATCGACCGCTCTCTCTTTTCCTTTGCCTTTGTCGGCACCTGTTGTTTAAGCAGGTTTTGAGATCGACGTCGTTAGCGTGGTTACCCTTCCGGATTGGCACGGCAGGTTATGGACGCCATTGGTTATTCTTCGTGGCTCTTAGCCCCATTTGCATCTTGTCCGTAGTCGGGCCCTATTGTTTCAAGGTGATTTGGATCTTTGTACGTATATCTATTCTTGACTCATTGAGTCATTGTATATATATCTGCTTACGTGGGTCCCATCGAGGATGTTGTGTAATGTTATTACTTCGTTTTCCACCCGCACGAAAGTGCTGGTGGCACCTTTGAATCGCTTTCTATGCGGTTTGGCGAATCGCTAAAACTTGCATAGGGCCGATTCGAGGGTGTTACAGCGACGACATGCGAGCGACGGTTATCTTGCGGATCGTTGGATTTGAGGCTAGCGCTAGGGCTTCCCGATGAACGGTCCCTGTTCATCGTCTTCGTCCTTATAACTGTGGGGAAAAATTCTGTTTGTTTTCACCGTAGCTACTTGCTTTCTGTTGCGTCCATTTTCTTGAGCTTTTCTTGCCGCGCGCTGAAAGTTCTCCGATCATTCCCCTCATCCTTCCTGCGCTCGCACCGCCGCCGTCGTCGAGCTACCATGGTGAAATCGAAGAAGACCTCCACCAGTGCCGCCGTTGGTGGCAAGAAAGGCACCGCCGCCACTCGTGTCACCGATGGTGGGTGGCGGCGCACGGAGACGCGTAAGTGTGACCTGCGCAAGCTTCGTGAGCGGGGTTTAATCCTGCAGGACAAGGAGGCCGTCAAGGTCCCCAGTGACGAGGTATTTCCCCGTCCTCCTGCAGGGTTTCGGGTGATGTTCATCGCCTTCATTATCCGTGGCCTTTCTTTCCCAGTCCACGACTTCCTTCGTGGACTGTTGTTCTTCTATGGCATTTAGCTCCACCATCTTTCCCCCAATTCTCTTCTTCACATCGCTTGTTTTGTTGCGTTCTGCGAGTGTTGGCTCGGCATTGAGCCGCACTTTGGCCTCTTCCGGAAGCTCTATTCCGTGAAGAGGCAATCCGGCTCCGACAGAGTTTATCCGATTGGCGGCTGCGTCATTTCTCTTTGATCCACTGCTCTTTTCTTCTCTCTTTCTATGTCCAAGTCCGTCCAGAACTGGCGGAGGAAGTGGTTTTATATCCGCAAATCCACAGTGGATGGGCAAAACTTTGGACTTGCCCCTTTTGACGTCACCCAGAAAATCCAGCCGAAGAGATCCTGGAAGAACCATATCCTGGAGGGTGAGGTGGAGGAGATAGAGGAGCTCTATCGTCGGGTGGAGGACCTCTAGGTGATTCTGGAGAAGGAGGTGAACGGTGTGGATATCATCCGCACCTTCCTCAAACGTCGGGTGCAGCCGCTCCAGGCTAGGGTGCACCTGATGTTCCTTTATTCTGGCCGCCACGACCCGACGAGAGTTGCGGCTGAGGAGCTCTCCAAAGGGGACCTTGACAGAGTCCTTCAGCCGCTGCTGAAGTACAAAACTCACGAGGACCTTTCGGGGAAGTCGCGGACCCCTTCGTTCAGTGCCTCTCGGCCCGTTCCACAGGTGTAGATCTGGGACGTGCGCGTAGCGCTATCTTTGAGTGTGTTTTCTTTGCAGTTATTTTTTTTGAACTTTCTCTTCATTGTGTAGGAGTTCAAGGTGCCTGGCATGGTACCCCCTCTACCCGAATGGTTTCCGGATGCGCCGGACAATGAAATCGTGGACTCCGTGTCCGAGCTTCCGCCGGCGAAGTCACCAACCGAGGAAGCCCCCGAGGCGAGCGAGGGGCGAACCCGAAAGCGGGCACGGAGCTCAAGTGAATCTTCGGATGCCTCGACTCCGCCAACTCCTAGGGACCCATCGTGCCTTGTCCATCGCAGTGGAGGTGATGGTGCCTCTTCCTCCCCCATTCCGGTCGTGCCTGTGCAGGTTGTAGCGCCGCCGCCGCCGGCGAAGCAGAAGAAGGAAGAGAAGAAGGGCAAGAGGGCCTTGCATGTTTTCAACTTGAGAGATATGGACTCGTAAGTTTCTTCAGATGATTTTTGCTACCTTTCCTTGTTGCTTGCTTGTCTTTGACTGGTGTTTTCCTTTGCAGACACTCCTCTGAGGGCACGTTTAGCGATGCCACTCAGGAGATGGTGGGGGAGTCGAAGATGACGCCTCCTCCCTCTCAGACGGTGGCCATCTCTGGGGGCGCTGCTCCGAACCCTTCTCCGCAGGAGGTTCGGGTGGTCGTCTCCTAGAAGACTACAGCCGGACCTTCGGAGTCTCCGTCTGATCATGTAAGTGTTTCCCTTATTGCCGTGGGGGAGCCCACGAGCCGCATTTTTGTGTGATCTGCTGATCTTTACTTCTGTTTTGTGCGTGTCTCGAGGGGAGCCCCCGAGCGTTTTTCGTATGCTTGATCTTTTGCTTGTTTCTTGGGCGCAGCCCCCAAGCCCTTGGCTTGACAAGTTGTTTCTTCTTGCAGCCTTTTGTGCAAGGTGCGAACTAGCTGGTGAAGCAGCACCTGGCATCGGAGGCCAGCCTGTGGCAGCTTCAAGGTACGTCCATAACTAACCTTCAATTTTTTCGTCTGCTTGCTAGCTTGTTTGAGCTCATGTACGTCCCTTGGCTTTTGGCAGATGATAATAACACTGCCCTCCGCGAACTTGATGCTCTCAAAAAGAGCCTTGGGCGAGCGGAGAAAAGGGCCGAAGATGTCGTCGGGGCGAAGGAGCGCCTCGAGCGGAAGCTTGCTGAAGCAGTTGCGGCCAAGGAGCGCCTGTAGCAGGAAGCTATGGACCGCGAGCAGCAGCTCACTACCGCCGCGGCTTCACGCGAGAAGGAGGTCGCCGAGAAGCTGATGGCTGCTGCCAAAGTTGTTTCGGGTGAGTGATTTCGCCTGTATGTTCTGTTTCGGCTGCTTTGTCTCTATGCTTTTCTTCGATTCTTACTGTGTTTTTCCCATTTCTCTAGATGCCGCAAGCATTGAGTTCAATCACAGTGCTCTGGAGCACGGTAGTGCTTTAGATGATGCCACTGCGGCGGTCGAAGACCGGTGCAGTACTGTGGTTGGCTCTCTCGCCAAAGCCAAGGAGGTTCTCGGGCGCTTCTATAAGGAGCTCGTCCCCAAGGGTGTTGCCCTTGAGGATGTCGACTTGTTGGCGGATGTGCTATCAGCGGATGCGCGTGCGCCGTACAAGCGCAAGCAGAAGGTCATCGGTGAGTCCATGTGGTTGGCGATGGCCATGGCGTCCGGAGCGGAGCTGGATCTTCATCAGGTCACCTCCCAGATGCCAACGGCTCCCGACGGTTCCGAGGTAGCCTTCGCTCTCTACGCTGGTCGCTGTAAGCGCTATGGGCCGAAGTTGATTGACCTAATCGCGGAGTATGCGGCGAAGCAGCAGGAGGAGGTCAAGGGCAGGCGCTCTGGTTCCGAGGCCACTCAGGATGCTTAGGCTATGTCATTCTAGTTGTAGGGTGTAACACCCTCAGAATCGGCCCTATGCAAGTTTCAGCGCTTCCGCCAAAACCCGCATAGAAACGATTCAAAGGTGCCCACCAGGCACTTGCGTGCGGGTGGAAAACGAAGTAATATCATTACACAATTGTCCTCGATGGAACCCACAAAACATATATATACAACGGCGACTCAATGAGTCAAGAATACAGATATACAATACAAAGATCCAAATCACCTTTAAAACGATATAGCGTCCGAGTACGGACAAGATGCAAATTGAGCTAAGAGCCCTAAAGAATAACCAATGGCGTCCATAACCCTGCCCAGGCCAAGCCGGAAGGGTAACCCTGCTAACGACGTCGATCTCAAAACCTGCTTAAACAAAAGGGGTGCCGACAAAGGGCAAAGGAAAAAGAGAGAGCGGTCAGAACTGAGGACAGTACACGGCGAGGCTAGAATTCGGCGGTCCTCGCCTACATAGGTATGGTGGACTGAGCGGCAGCGCATCATGCACTAAACAACCTATAGAGACTCGATATAACTGTCGGCTATCAAAAAGGGATAGGAAAGACCTATTCGGAACCAACCTGATGCTACCATCAAACAAACCCATCCTGGTGTTTTCCCCTCGAGACCAAACGAGGAAGTCAACCGAGGAACTCACACAGTTGGCAGTTTTATTTATTCAGTTATCGTTGCAGCAATTACTAGTCAAGTATAGATAATCATCCTGATATAATAAGCAATGGGCAATTTTAGTTAACCATTCCGTTGTAGTTGCGACACTTACTAGTCAAATACAATTAGCATGAGATATCCCAAACCCAGCAGTTGTTGGTACTTTTATTTAGCCATTCCGTTATAGTTGCAATACTTACTAGTCAGGTACAATGTTAGCGAGCGACAACCCAAACAAGCAATTGTTGGCAATTTTATTTAGCCATTCCATTATAGTGAAGCTGATTACTAGTCATTATAAAGTCAAATTTATAGCACTACTTTAGTTATAGTTGTCTATGATCGAGATATTGTGCTCCAAGTCGTCCATAACCACGGACACGGCTTTCAGAAAGTTTTACCCTGCAGGGGTGCACAAATAGCAACACACACTCGATCAACCTCGGAAAAACCAAATCAAAACCCAACGAGGCCTTCACGACAAAGCAATCACCAGATTCAGAAATATTTCAGGGGGCCACCCCATTAAGCTACCCGCAACGAAGTTAGCTGACTCCGAGACGGACTCAAGGTTTGGGTGGACGGTCAGAACGATCGGGAACCCGAAGTGTGGATCGGCTTGTCGACATCACAAACGTGTCCCGATCCTAACAAGAAGATGTGCAAAAGACTCGCACAATTTAAATAAAGCAGTAAAGCATGGCATAAGTACAGGATAGTAAATAAAACCTCAAACTAGTTTGTGGCCCCAAGAAATAAGAATGAATCAAGCTCTGGCTCAGGGGGGTCCCATAATCCTCCCGGATGTGGATAGCGCGAATATTCAAGGAACAGGTATCAAGTACTCGGGGTCCTACGGGACACAAGTGGACGGTTAACAACCAAATAACATCTATTGCCCACCTGTGCCTCTGCATTTACCTACTTCAATTTTAGTTATTAAACAGTAATTAAAGTCTTGATCATCTCCAACAATAAACACACGGCAATACTCCAACAACTGTGGTACTTGACGACACGCAACAGCACTTGAGCACGCGACTACGACGCGCAGGTCCAACTATCTACCAAACAACAGGTAATAGGAGGTGTCCAAGGCAATATAAGGCTGCAAGGGATATCACGGGTACGAAAGCTAGAGCATCGCAACACAGATAGCAATAGATCAACAGGAGGGAATAAATACTATAAAAGTAAGATAGGTAGAAAGGGGGAGATGCTCGCCTGAAAACATTGCCGAAGGTTCATCCGAAGATCGGGGCGAAGCTCACATCAACTCAACGGCCTTATCCGCGAAGAAGCAAAACACTAGAATAAACACCGGATGCACTATTTAATACTACGGCAAAAGATCGAGCATGATGCATGTATGATGCATGGCATGGTAAATATGCGGTGCAATTAGGCCATATTAAGCGGAACCGGGGGTCCCGACAATTAAATATATGGTTCTAGTTGTTTAGATACCCCGCAATTTAAATGTTGTCTTAACAAGGCAAATTATATCACCGGTTCGATGCACAAATTTAAATGGGGCCAATGTTAGACTAGATTCGCCCATATATGGATCCCATATTTAATTTAGGTGAATCGGCATAATGCCCCCAAACCCACTACATGTATGCAAGTATGACAATTAAGTATGCAACAGTTTGATATTACATTTATAAAAATAGGGCTCGAGAAAGGGGTCACACATTAGAGGGTCTCGACGATCTTGGGCTCCGAGGGGTTCGGGGTTGGTCTCAGGGTTCGACGGGGACGGCGAGTTTCGGATACATGATGGAGAACTTGTCGTCCTAGAAAGAAGGACTTGGTGTGGCGTCGGGGGCGCATCGGACTCGCCCTGGTCGGTGTCGATCTTGTCGCATCCATGGTCTTCGGGTCCGTGTAGACGGTCATGGCGTTCAAGGTGGCGAACTTGGCGTTCCGTGTAAGCGACCTTGGTGTCCGGTCCTCGGGCGTCGGTGCGGAAAGGAGTTCTTGTCGTACCGGGATCTCGGCGTCCTTGGGTTCCGATTGGAGATCTTGGCCTTTTCAACCGGTCTTATGCTCGGATAGAAGTACTTGTCGCACCAGGTTGGAGTCCTTGAATCCGGGAAGGAGAACTTGACGCGCCAGGGTTCGGTCTTCGGGGTATACGGTCTTGGCGTGCCGTGTAGAAGAGCATGGCATTCAGGAAGGCGATCTTGACATGCCGAGGGTTTGGTCTTCGGGGAACTTTTCGATCCATGCCGGAGATCTTGGAAGTAGGCATCATCGTGTCGAAGGTCTCGGGGTTCACCGTCGGTGGCCTTCGGGTTCTAGGAGGAAGCTCTTGTCAACCGATGGGCACCACAATCCTAGTCGCGTTCTTCCGTCTTGTTTATGTTGGACCAAAGTGCTCGTGACCCTGGCATGGACTTAAACAGACGGTGACAAGGGCGGTGCTGGGGTTCGGGCACCCGACGTTGGCGGCCACGCGCAGGGATCGGCGTCGAGGAGGAGGGGCTTGCCGGGCAGGTCTCGAGCGGTGGCGACGGTTGGCTGCGTGGTGACGTGCAGGGCGCAGGAGGGCAGCGACTGACGCCACGACGCAGGCGCGGCCCGGCTGGGCTCAGCGGGGCCTGCAGAGCTTGAGCTTGGCGGTGGAGGGGAGGAGAACCAGGGGCGCAGGGTCGAGGTGGACCGCAGGAGGCACGAGGCCGACGGCGACGGGGACCGGCGAGGGAGGGGAGGTCCCACGGGCGCAGGAGGTGCGCGGGGAGGAGGCCCAGGCGTAGGGAGACGGCGGAGGGCCTAGCGTCGGAGCTGCAGGGTGCGCCGGCCCTGGAGGACGAAGCCGGCGAGGCGGGGAGCCATGGACGGGGCGAGATCACGAGGCTCCGGTGGGGCCGAGAGAAGGCGGGCGAGGTGCAGGACAACGGGGTCCCGCGACGGCGGCGCGCATGGTGGAGGGACGAGGGCGCCGGGCTTGACCGGACCGGGGAGGAGGCGGAGAAGGGGGCGCCAGAGGAGGCCGGTGACGGCGGCCGGTGCCTGGTAGAGAGGAGGCGAGCAGAGGGTTGGTTTGGTGGTTGGTGGGGAACGGGGCAGAGGAGAGACGTGCGGGAGTGGGGTGGGCCTGCTCGCTGCGGGTGGGGCCAGGGAAGGGCACCAGTGTGTGGCGTGCGCGTGTGTGGCGTGTTGGCAGGGGCTGGCCAGGTGGCGGGATGTGAGTGGGTGGGGGGTTGGCCGAGGGTGATGTGGCGTGCACCGATTGGTGCAGGTGATGTGGAGGGGGCTGGGTAGAATTAGGATAGGTAGGAAAAGATCCGGGTAGCTAGGATTTTAACTGGAGGTGGCCAGCCGGGCTTTCGGGCCTAGCGGGCTGCCTCCTAAAAAATAATTTAAATGTTCTATTGTTTAAAACGGGGCTTTTGAAAACCATTGGTATACAAAACAAAAATATTTCGGAGGCCTGAGTTTTGAATTGAAACAAGACGGGGCGTTTAGAAAACAAGAACAGGTTTTTCCGAAAATGGTTTTATGCAAACAATTGCAAGATGATGACGATGCTCAAATGCAATGTGGCATGATGACATGAGCATGCGGTCATGATGATGCAATGCACAAAAACAACGCGATTTTCTAGTAGTGGTTTTTGCGGGGCGCCACAATTCGACACCACTAACAATGGATCTCGCCCTCGAGATCCGCCTCATGGTACAGGGAAGAAGGCCGACGATCTGATCCTTCGCGCTTCGTGTAGATCCTCGCGACACCACTAACAAGGGTTGTTCCCCATTCGTCGAGAGAACACTCCGGAGAAACAAAGATGAAGGTATAGGTCGCAAAAGGGTAAAGCCACCTCTAACTTTCGCGGAAGGAGTATAACTGCAGTGATTCACCATTCAATGTGCAAGAGCGAATGATCAGAGTAGTCGGATGGTGATCAGTCCATCGCGCACCCAAAGCATTACTCTGCACATGAATAGGAAATTATGCAACCAACTCTCAGAATTCAGATCGTAGATCTCGGCAAGCAAGGTTCGGGAACAAAAGAATGATGCAGACTCTGCATCGGATCTGGCATAGATGATGTCGTCGCGTCGGAGAACATCGGAAGGCACGAGAAGGAACAAAGAGAAGTCCACCAGACGAAGGATTCCTCGGATAGCATGAAGACCAGGTGTAGCAACACCGTTACCAAAGGAGGAAGCGAAACCCTGAAGGTACGATGGAACCCAACCACGAGAAATCCTGGACTCGAAGAGAGAGAAGAGAGCGGATTCAAAACACGCAGAGGTGAGAGGAGAGCAGCAGAGGGGTAAGGAGTAAAATCAGACCTAATCAGAACTATCCAACCGATTTTTTCAAAAATAGTTTTGACACTACTTCGGCCGTTAGCTAGGTTATCCTACAGGCTGGACTTGTGGGGTATCGCAACTGCTGAGCTCTGATACCACTCTGTAACACCCTCAGAATCGGCCCTATGCAAGTTTCAGCGCTTCCCGCCAAAACCCGCATAGAAACGATTCAAAGGTGCCCACCAGGCACTTGCGTGCGGGTGGAAAACGAAGTAATATCATTACACAATAGTCCTCGATGGAACCCACAAAACATATATATACAACGGCGACTCAATGAGTCAAGAATACAGATATACAATACAAAGATCCAAATCACCTTTAAAACGATATAGCGTCTGAGTACGGACAAGATGCAAATTGAGCTAAGAGCCCTGAAGAATAACCAATGGCATCCATAACCCTGCCCAGGCCAAGCCGGAAGGGTAACCCTGCTAACGACGTCGATCTCAAAACCTGCTTAAACAAAAGGGGTGCCGACAAAGGGCAAAGGAAAAAGAGAGAGCGGTCGATCGAGGCCAAGATGCAGGCTAGAATTGGCGGTCCTCGCCTACATAGGTATGGTGGATCGAGCGGCGCAACATGCACTAAACAACCTATAGAGACTCGATATAAGCGCGGCTATCAGAAAGGGATAGGAAAGACCTATTCGGAACCAACCTGATGCTACCATCAAACAAACCCATCCTGGTGTTTCCCCCTCGAGACCAAACGAGGAAGTCAACCGAGGAACTCACACAGTTGGCAGTTTTATTTATTCAGTTATCGTTGCAGCAATTACTAGTCAAGTATAGATAATCATCCTGATATAATAAGCAGTGGGCAATTTTAGTTAACCATTCCGTTGTAGTTGCGACACTTACTAGTCAAATACAATTAGCATGAGATATCCCAAACCCAGCAGTTGTTGGTACTTTTATTTAGCCATTCCGTTATAGTTGCAATACTTACTAGTCAGTACAATGGTAGCGGCGACAACCCAAACTAGCAATTGTTGGCAATTTTATTTAGCCATTCCATTATAGTGAAGCTGATTACTAGTCATTATAAAGTCAAATTTATAGCACTACTTTAGTTATAGTTGTCTATGATCGAGATACTGTGCTCCAAGTCGTCCATAACCGCGGACACGGCTTTCAGAAAGTTTTACCCTGCAGGGGTGCACAAATAGCAACACACACTCGATCAACCTCGGAAAAACCAAATCAAAACCCAACGAGGCCTTCACGACAAAGCAATCACCAGATTCAGAAATATTTCAGGGGGCCACCCCATTAAGCTACCATAGTTAGCTGACTCGAGACGGACTCAAGGTTTGGGTGGACGGTAAGATCGGGAACCCGAAAGTGTGGTGGGCTTGTCGATACTGCAAAACGTGTCCCGATCCTAACATTACAGTGCAAGACTCGCACAATTTAAATAAAGCAGTAAAGCATGGCATAAGTACATGATAGTAAATAAAACCTCAAACTAGTTTGTGGCCCCAAGAAATAAGAATGAATCAAGCTCTGGCTCAGGGGGGTCCCATAATCCTCCCGGATGTGGATAGCGCGAATATTCAAGGAACAGGTATCAAGTACTCGGGGTCCCACGGACACAAGTGGATGATTAACAACCAAATAACATCTATTGCCCACCTGTGCCTCTGCATTTACCTACTTCAATTTTAGTTATTAAACAGTAATTAAAGTCTTGATCATCTCCAACAATAAACACACGGCAATACTCCAACAACTGTGGTACTTGACGACACGCAACAGCACTTGAGCACGCCGACCACGCGCAGGTCCAACTATCTACCAAACAACAGGTAATAGGAGGTGTCCAAGGCAATATAAGGCTGCAAGGGATATCACGTACGAAAAGCTAGAGCATCGCATAACCACAGAGAGCAATAGATCAACATGAGGGACTAAATACTATAAAAGTAAGATAGGTAGAAAGGGGGAGATGCTCGCTTTGAAAACATTGCTGAAGGTTCATCCAAGATCGGTAAAGCTCACATCAACTCAACGGCCTTATCCGCGAAGAAGCAAAACACTAGAATAAACACCGGATGCACTATTTAATACTACGGCAAAAGATCGAGCATGATGCATGTATGATGCATGGCATGGTAAATATGCGGTGCAATTAGGCCATATTAAGCGGAACCGGGGGTCCCGACAATTAAATATATGGTTCTAGTTGTTTAGATACCCCGCAATTTAAATGTTGTCTTAACAAGGCAAATTATATCACCGGTTCGATGCACAAATTTAAATGGGGCCAATGTTAGACTAGATTCGCCCATATATGGATCCCATATTTAATTTAGGTGAATCGGCATAATGCCCCCAAACCCACAACACGTATGCAAGTATGACAATTAAGTATGCAACAGTTTGATATTACATTTATAAAAATAGGGCTCGAGAAAGGGGTCACACATTAGAGGGTCTCGACGATCTTGGGCTCCGAGGGGTTCGGGGTTGGTCTCAGGGTTCGACGGGGACGGCGAGTTTCGGATACATGATGGAGAACTTGTCGTCCTAGAAAGAAGGACTTGGTGTGGCGTCGGGGGCGCATCGGACTCGCCCTGGTCGGTGTCGATCTTGTCGCATCCGTGGTCTTCGGGTCCGTGTAGACGGTCATGGCGTTCAAGGTGGCGAACTTGGCGTTCCGTGTAAGCGACCTTGGTGTCCGGTCCTCGGACGTCGGTGCGGAAAGGAGTTCTTGTCGTACCGGGATCTCGGCGTCCTTGGGTTCCGATTGGAGATCTTGGCGTTTTCGACCGGTCTTATGCTCGGATAGAAGTACTTGTCGCACCAGGTCGGAGTCCTTGAATCCGGGAAGGAGAACTTGACGCGCCAGGGTTCGGTCTTCGGGGTATACGGTCTTGGCGTGCCGTGTAGAAGAGCATGGCATTCAGGAAGGCGATCTTGACATGCCGAGGGTTTGGTCTTCGGGGAACTTTTCGATCCATGCCGGAGATCTTGGAAGTAGGCATCATCGTGTCGAAGGTCTCGGGGTTCACCGTCGGTGGCCTTCGGGTTCTAGGAGGAAGCTCTTGTCAACCGATGGGCACCACAATCCTAGTCGCGTTCTTCCGTCTTGTTGATGTTGGACCAAAGTGCTCGTGACCCTGGCATGGACTTGAACAGACGGTGACAAGGGCGGTGCTGGGGTTCGGGCACCCGACATTGGCGGCCACGCGCAGGGATCGGCGTCGAGGAGGAGGGGCTTGCCGGGCAGGTCTCGAGCGGTGGCGACGGTTGGCTGCGTGGTGACGCGGGCGACAGGGACGCAGAGGAGTGGCAGCGGCTCGACGTCACGACGCAGGCGGCCCATGCAGGACGGCCTGGGGCGATGGGGCCCGCAGAGCTTGGCGGTGGAGGGGAGGAGAACCAGGGGCGCAGGGTCGAGGTGGACCGCAGGAGGCACGAGGCCTACGGCGACGGGGACCGGCGAGGGAGGGGAGGTCCCACGGGCGCAGGAGGTGCGCGGGGAGGAGGCCCAGGCGTAGGGAGACAGCAGAGGGCCTGGCGTCGAAGCTGCAGGGTGCGCCGGCCCTGGAGGACGAAGCCGGCGAGGCAGGGAGCCATGGCCGAGGCGAGCTTGCGAGGCTCCGGTGGGGCCGAGAGAAGGCGGGCGAGGTGCAGGACAACGGGGTCCCGCGACGGCGGCGCGCATGGTGGAGGGACGAGGGCGCCGGGCTCGACCGGACCGGGGAGGAGGCGGAGAAGGGGGCGCCAGAGGAGGCCGGCGACGGCGGCCGGTGCCTGGTAGAGAGGAGGCGAGCAGAGGGTTGGTTCGGTGGTTGGTGGGGAACAGCAGGCGGGAGGAGACGGCAAGGGAGTGGGGTGGGCCTGCTCGCTGCGGGTGGGGCCAGGGAAGGGCACCAGGGTGTGGCGTGCGCGTGTGTGGCGTCTTGGCAGGGGCTGGCCAGGTGGCGGGATGTGAGTGGGTGGGGGGTTGGCCGAGGGTGATGTGGCGTGCACCGATTGGTGCAGGTGAGGTGGAGGGGGCTGGGTAGAATTAGGATAGGTAGGAAAAGATCCGGGTAGCTAGGATTTTAACTGGAGGTGGCCAGCCGGGCTTTCGGGCCTAGCGGGCTGCCTCCTAAAAAATAATTTAAATGTTCTATTGTTTAAAACGGGGCTTTTGAAAACCATTGGTAGACCAAACAAAAATATTTCGGAGGCCTGAGTTTTGAATTGAAACAAGACGGGGCGTTTAGAAAACAAGAACAGGTTTTTCCGAAAATGGTTTTATGCAAACAATTGCAAGATGATGACGATGCTCAAATGCAATGTGGCATGATGACATGAGCATGCGGTCATGACGATGCAATGCACAAAAACAACGCGATTTTCTAGTAGTGGTTTTTGCGGGGCGCCACATAGGGTAGTTATCATAGACTTTTGTTGTAATGTCTTGATGAACACTTCGTGTGACACGCAGTGGCTTTTTGTTGTATATAATGAGCCTTCGTGTTGTTCTTCAATCGTTTGTTGTTCATATCCTTGTCTGTTTTCCTTTAGGGACCTTCGGGTGATGACCCTGTCGATATTTCATCTGCTCCGCAGTCGCGACCATCCTTGGATGATGCGTCGCGGCTTGTTTTTCTTTGTGACCGCGTCCACAGTCTTGAGAAGGAGTTTCTCGGCATCTGAGGCCACACGGACGTTTGGAAAATCGAAGGCGGAGTGGGGCACCGCCAGAGAGGAATATCTGATGGGGGAGCTGCGGTAGTTGGCCGAGCAGCTGCACTGTAAGTTTCTTCGAGCTGCTGCTCATTTCGGATGCACCTGTTGGCGGGCCATCTTACTTTGTAGTTATTGCAGGTGCTAACCTTGTTCCGAAGGAGGAGAAGGAGCGCGTTGCAGTTTGGATCAATTGCCAGACCCAGCAAGATATGGAGGCTGGTGGCTTTTTTTGGATGGATCGCGACCGTGCCATGGTCCTTGCGATTGTGTAGGATCATGCCCACCAAGTGTCATGGGTGTTGCGGTAAGTGAAGACTTCCTTGGCGTCAATGTCAGGGAGCTGGTGCGACACCAGTTAGTTGCGGGGGTGAAGGCTGCTTTTTCCCTTGTGCGGATGCATTGACCTGATGTAAATCTTGCGGCTATGGCGGCGGGTCCGCCCCTTCGACCAGATGGTGGCCTATGGGACATGCGCCTGCACTATGCGGATGTGAGGCAGTATGCCGAGGAAGTTGTAGATCTCTTTGAGCACCGTGCGCAGGTGATCCTTCAGAGTAGGTAGGACCTGTAAAAAGATAGATGTAAAATTTGTATATTTTTGACTAGGGTGTTGTGCCCTTTGTTGTAAAGGTTCATTGTTTTTAGCATGTTGTGCTTGGTTGTATGCATGCCCTTTTCGTTAGCCTGACGTGATCAGCTACTCAGGTGTACATGCGTTATCCTCAGTCGACGAAGTCATGAGGTGAGGGGGAGCCCCCGAGTGTGTTTGTAGCATAAAGGAATGCGAGAAAGAGATAGATTTTGGGGCGAGACACTTAACTTTATTCATATCGTAATGAGGAGGTACATTGTTCGGCTGATTAGCCTTGGCTGAATAGCCTTATTAAAAGTAAAGGGGGGATAGCTAGGGGTAGAAGCGTCGCAGTTGTGCGACATTCCATGGATTGGAGTATGCGACTCCAGACTCCACGTGCTTAAGGCGATAGGCTCCACCTGGGATGACTTCGGTGACGACGTAGGGTCCTTCCCATGGTGACTCGAGCTTCTTCGGCCGCTCTTGCTTGAGTCATAAGACTAGGTCTCCTTCGATGAAGGACCTTGGACGCAGCCGACGACTGTGATAGTTGCGGAGGCTCTGCTGGTAGACCACCGATCGAGACGCTGCGATGTTGCATGCCTCGTCGAGTGTGTCGTACCTCTTTGCTGTAGGCAATGACCCGTGGGGCCTTGTGGCGTACCTCTGCCGGCAACACAGCTTCGGCTCCATGCACCATGAAGAAGGGCGTGTAGCCGGTTGAGCTGTTTGGCGTTGTGCGCAGGCTCCAGAGGACAGAGGGTAGATCTTCTGCCCATGCTCCCGCGAGCCGCTCGAGTGGGATCAATAGGCGCTTCTTGATGCCACCACCGACGAGGCCGTTGGCCTTTTTGACCTGCCCGTTGGTTTGCGGGTGCTCCACGGAGGCGTATGATATGTTGATCCCGAGGCCTTCGCAGAAGTCCTGAAATTCTTTGGAGATAAAGTTCGACCCGTTGTCGGTGATGATGCTGTGCGGCACGCCGAACCTATAGACGATGGATTGGAAGAACTTCACGGCCGTTTTACCCTTTTGTTTGGTGACGGGCATGGCTTCAATCCACTTGGTGAACTTGTCGACTGCTACCAGGAGGTAGACGTGACCTCCTTTCGAGGACTTGGGCAGTTTGTCGATCATGTCGAGACCCCATTGGGCGAAGGGCCAGGCCAAAGGGTATGGGCCTGAGCTCCGATCCTGGTGTGTGAGGTTTTTCTGCGAACCTCTGGCACCCATTGCATCTTCGTACGATGTCCTTGGCGTCGTTCATGGCCGTTGGCCAGTAGAACCCAGCTCGTAGAGCTTTGGCTACGAGGGCGCGGCTACCTGCGTGATGGTCGTAGATGCCTTCATGGATGTCTTGGAGGATAGTTTTGTCGTCACCGATGGTGACACATCTTTGGAGCACACCCGAAATTCTACGCTTGTACAACTCACCATTAATGATGGTGAAGGCTTTGGACCGGTGAGATATGTGCCGGGCATCTGTCGGGTCATCAGGCAGTTCCCTATTTATTAGGTACCGCAGGTACGGCTGCGTCCATGTTTCTTTGACTGCCATGACCTGTATCAGGTTGACCACTGCGACCTCTGTGTCGAGCTTTTCGGGTCCTTCTTGTCCTTCGGGTAGCGCAGCCCCCGAGTGCGCTGCTTCTTCGGGTGATCACTTGGGGAATTTCCTTTTGATGGATGGCACACAGATCTGTTCGAGGAACACACCTGGTGGCACCCACACGCAGGTGGAGCCGATGTTGGCGAGTCTATCGGCTTCTTGGTTGCTTTCTCTTCCAACATGCCGAAGCTCGCAGCCGTCGAAGTCTCCTTCGAGTGAATTATAGAGCGTGCGGTACGCGATCATGTTGGCAGCGTGCGTGTCACACTTGTTCATCGTCTGCTGGACGACGAGGTTCGAGTCACCGTAGATGACCAGGCGCGTTGCGTCGCAGATCTTGGCCATCCTCATGCCGTGGATGAGGGCCTCGTATTCGGCTTCGTTGTTGGAAGCTCGAAATTTTATCCGGAGGACGTACTTCATCTTGTCGCCCTGCGAGGAGGTCAGTATGACTCCGGATCCCGCTCTTGCCTCGCGCTTGGAGCCATCAAAGTGCATCGTCCATGAATGTGTCATGTCCGGGGTGTCCGGTAGCTGCATCTCCTTCCAGTGGACGAGGAAGTCCGAAAGGACATGGGACTTGATCGCATGGCGCTTCTCGTAGACTATGTCTAGAGGGGACAGCTAGATGCCCCACAGGGCCACGCGTCCTGTGGCCTCCGGGTTGTTTAGGATGCTGTTCAGGGGTGCCTCGTTAACGACCATCACCTGATGCTCCTGGAAGTAGTGGCTTAGCCGACGAGCCGTCATGAACACGCCGTAGGAGAGTTTCTGGTAGTGAGGGTACCTCTGTTTTGTCGGTGTCAATACCTTGCTGAGGTAGTATATAGGGCGTTGGACCCCATGAGTCTTGCCATCTTCGGGCCGTTCGACCATGAGTACGGTGCTTACCACCTGATGTGTGGCTGCTATGTATAGCAGTAGGGGCTCGCGTTCCTTTGGCGTGACCAGGACGGGCGAGGTGGAGAGCAGCCGCTTCAGATCTTCGAATGCGTCGTCCGCTTCAGGCATCCATTCGAATTTGTCTGCTTTGCGTAGCAGTTGGTAGAAAGGCAGGGCCTTTTCACCCATGCGGCTGATGAACCTGATCAGCGCCGTGATGCGTCCAGCGAGCTGCTGGACCCCTTTGAGGTTCTTTGGTTTCTCCATGGCTATTATGGCCCGAATTTTCTTCGGGTTCACCTTAATCCCTCGCTAGGAGATGAAGTAGGCAAGAAGATGGCCGGATGGGACGCCGAAGGCGCACTTTTCTGGGTTCAGTTTGATCTTGTAGTGATCAAGGTTGTCGAACGTCTCACGGAGATCGTCGATCAGTGTCTTGGCCTCCCTTGTTTTGATTACTATGTTGTCGACATAGACCTGTATATTTCGGCCAATCTAGCTCTTCAGGCATGCCTGCATGCATCGCTGGTACGTGGCACCTGTGTTCTTCAGCCCGAAGGGCATTGTGTTGTAGCAGAATACTCCGAACGGCGTGATGAACGCCGTTTTCTCCTAGTCTTCGACCTTCGGTCGAATCTGGTTGTAGCCTGAATAGGCGTTGAGGAAGGATAGTTTCTCGCATCCTGCAGTCGAATCGATGATCTGATCGATCCGAGGGAGAGGGAAGTGGTCCTTCGGGCAGTACTTGTTCAACGAGGTGAAGTCCACGCACATCCGCAGGATGTCCGTGTCCTTTTTAGGGACCATCACGGTGTTGGCCAGCCATTCGCTTTCCTTGATCTCCCTGATGAAATCGACGTCGAGTAGTCTGTTGACTTCGACTCCGATGGCTTCGGCCCGTGGCTCGGACAGTCGTCGGATGGACTGTTTCACGGGCTTGGAATCCGGGAACACGTTGAGTGCGTGCTCGGCGAATTCCCTGAGAACTCCTGGCATGTCCACAGGACACCAGGCGAAGATTTCCCAGCGCTCACGGAGGAATTCGATGAGCGCGCTTTCCTATGCGGGGCTGAGGTCGTTGACGATCAGCGCCGTCTTGGAGGCGTCCGTCGGGTGCACCTGCACCTTGTTCGTGTTGACTGTTGAGTCGAACGACATGTCAGGTGTGTTCTATCTTGAGACTGGGGGTGCCCCGTTGTCTGTCACCTCATGGAGCCTTATGAGCTCCTCCTGCATGCCGAATGACTGGGAGATTCTATTGGAGTCCCTGTCGTAGTGATCCGATCGGGTGATGCTCCCGTGGACTGTGATGACGCCCCTAGGTCCTGGCATCTTGAGTAGCAGGTACGCATAGTGCAGTACTGCCAGGAACCGTGTGAATGCCACGCGCCCGAGGATGGCGTGGTATTGTGATGGCCATTCCACCACTTCGAACTCGAGTCATTCGCACCGAAAGTTATCGGGCTTGCCGAAGATGACGTCGAGCCATATCTTTCCCAGGGGGAATATGCCCTTCCCTGGGACGATGACGTGCAACGATGTGTCGGATTGTTCCAGGCTACACAGTGGGATCCGCATTGCTACTAAGATCATCTCCACTCGCCTACCTAGGAGGCTGATCCGGACGTCGAATTTCAGTCTGTATGCTGAAAATCGGCCCCAGTCGCTTACCCAAGGACCTGTTTTCGTCCGGATTTCGGCGTGTTTTGGTCTGGCCTACCCAGGCCGAACCCAGGATCCTGGGTACGCTCTGGGAACACCGGACTTAGCAAATTCGGTAAGTGGACCCGCCTAGTCAGCATATATTCGCCCTTATTCATCCAAAGTTCGCCCAAAGTTCTCCCATATTCGCCCATATTCGCCCATATTCGCCCAAAGTTCGCCCATATTCACCCAAAGTTCGCCCATATAGACCATATTCGTCCAAAGTTCGTCCATGTAGACCATATTCGCCCAAAGTTCGCCGAAAATTCGGGCATATTCGCCCAAAGTTCGTCTGTATCGTCCATATTCGTCCAAATTACGCCCAAAGTTGTCCATATAGACCAGATTCGCCCAAAGTTCGCCCAAAATTCGGGCATATTCACCCAAAGTTGGTCCGTATCGACCGTAATCGCCCAAATTTCGCCCATATAGACCAGATTCGCCCAAAGTTCGCCCAAAATTCGGGCATATTTGCTCAAAGTTTGTCAGTATCGCCCATATTCGCCCAAAGTTCGCCCATAGTTCATCCATATCGCCCATATTCGTCCAAAGTTTGTCCGTATCGACCATATTCGCCCAAAGTTCACCCATATTCGCCCAAAACCGCTTATATTAGCCCAAAGTTCACCCAAAGTTTGCCGAAATTTGTTAAATTTTAGCCAAACACGGGAACTCGCTTTGAGCTGCGAGTGGAAATCATGCGTGCCGAAATCAAGCTCCGTCCGGCCAAAAAAATGTCCGGATTTCGGCCTAGGTTCGTCCAACAAGTGGAGATGCTCTAAGGTTCTAGCGAACATCAGATTCATGCTGCTCCCACCATCCATGAAGACGCGGCTCATCTCAAACCCTCCGATCTGTGCCTCGAGCACCATGGCAGCATGACCTGGGCGAGGGATCTAGCGGGGCTGATCCGAATGGATGAACGTGATGCAGGACTCCGAACCGATGAGGTACTCAGGGATGGCGGGTGGAGCGATCACAACCAAACTGACTTGGTGGGTGATTTTCTTTTGCACCCTGTTTGTTGGGCGCCCCTTTTGGATCATCAATGACCCTTTTGGCGCGGGGTACCCGTTTTCGCCGTTGTTTTGCGTGGGTGTGATTGGGGTGATTCGAAGGTCCCACAGGTGGTGGTGGAGGAGCTCCGTGAGCGATGTCACCTGGTGCGGGTGCGTACCTGGGTTTGGGGTTTGCCGTCGCCGGGACATGCTCTCGCTGAGTTTCTGGAACTCGCGACAATCTTTGAGCATGTGGCTGGCCTTCTTCTTGCCATCCTGCTTGTCGATGTAGAAGTGGATGGTGCAGGGGCCCGACAATTTGTCGTATGCTGAAGGCCCATCGTCGCGGCGGCGGCGTTGCCACGTTTGCGTTGGGCGTCCTCCCTCGCGGAAGTTGTTTCCACGGTATCCGCCGCTGCTGCGGTTGTTTTCGTTGCAGCGGTCGGTGTAGCCAGTCGCGACCATGTCGGGTCCATCGCGATCGTCGTAGACGCGCGATCTTTGCTTGTTACAGCATTCGCGTCGGCGGCCGTAGTCATCTTCCTCTGCCAAATGTGCTCGGTGGACGGAGTCCTCGCCATCTGCCCACCTGTTGGCGATGTCCATGAGGTGGTCGAGTGTCTTGGGCTTGACGCGCCCAAGTTCTTCCTTGAAGTCCTGGCGTTTGATGCCATCCTTGAAGGCGTCGATTGTTCTCTCCTTAGAGATGTGTGCCGTGGAGTTCTTGATGTCGGACCAGCGTAGTATATATGAGTGAATGGATTTGCTCGTTCGTTGGGTGCAAGGCCGTAGCTCTTCGATCGAGGATAGCCTCTTGCTGGTGCCCTAGAATTTTCAGATGAAACTGTACGCCAGTTCCTCCGAGCTTCAGATGGATCCCGAGGATAGGCTGCTGAGCAAGATCCGGGCGGTGCCAGTCAGCTGCAGCTGAAGGCATTGTAGGGCGGTGTTTTTGTTTCCGCCGTGTAGTTTGACGGATGACAGGTGGTCGCTGAGCCACGCCTTAGGGTCCTGCGTGCCGTCAAACTTCGGAGTGTCTGAAGGAAGCTTGAAGTTCCTCGGCATCCGCGTCCGCCGAACAGATCTGCTGAAGCATCGAGCTCCACAGAGTTCTCCTTCGTCATCATCCTCTTCAGATTCGGATGAGCATACGCGCTTGGTGCGTGCCTTGTCGATCTTGCGTTGAGTGAGTTTGCTTCGGGCGTCGTAGTCGCGGCTGCGACGTCGTGAGCTCTTGTGCCGTCGACGTAGGTCGTGTTCCTCCTCGTCGGATGAGGGTGTGGGGCTGTGATTGAATCTAACCGCAGCCATCTTTTTCGGCTCCGCAAGAGCTTCTCCGTGGAGCGCAGCTCCAATGAGCCCGAGTCCGGCTAGTGGGGAGTTGTGCATGGCTCTTTTCGGGTCCCTCACCGTAGGTGGATGGGACGCAAGGTATGTGGTGGCTGCCATGATCGCAGCTTGCGGCGTCTTAGGGATGACGTTGCCGTTCGCGTCCATCTCCATGAAGGACGTGTTGAGGGTTCGGGTCACCTCGCGGCGTGCAGCGGGGTCCATGTTCTCTATGCCAGAACGATGCTTGTTGGTGTTGTTGCCGTGCGAGCTGGAGCCGCCCATGGCGGAGAGCCCTGCTCGCCGCGCGCTGGATTCCAAGGCCGCTTGCTTGCGTTTGTCGAGCACTTCTTGCATCTTCACCTTCTTTTTGTGCTCTTCGATGAGGAGAATGTGGTATGCCATCAGTAGGTCCCGTGAGGCACCCACATGCAAGATAGTGTTGCCTGCCAAAACTTCGCATGCTTGGTTCCATCCTTCCTCGCTGAGGTAGATTACCCTATTGGCCTCAGGGTCGTCCTCGTTGGGTGGGGGGATTGGTTTCTCCTGTTTTCGCCGTTTCTACCCTATGGGTTAAGTGGCGGTACGTGAGCACCCGAACCTGGTGGCGGCTGCTCCACGTCGCTTTGGATGACCATGGTGCATTGGTAGCGTCCGTAGGTCGGATCGCTGCTGCCGCATCTTCCGGATCCGAAACCGTAGGTTCCTTCATCCGATGGAGGATCTCACAGATCTGAGTTGCAGCTGCTGCTGTCGTATGACTCATCTGTCGATGTTGACGTGCGTAGCATGGGATGAGGAGCCCATGAGGCGGGCCTGATCGATGGCAGTGGCACCCGCTCTAGGAGGCGGAGAGTGCCGATCTGTCCCACCTAGAAGCAGAAGCTCCCGAACAGGATCTCGAGACCGTCGCCTACGGGCTCGAAGTCCTTCATGGTGGCTGGCGAGTGGGCGGTGAAGTCGAAAGCACCAAAGAGGAGTTGGCTCTCCGTCGCCGAGGAATTGTAGATCGCTTTGGTTGGGACCGTCACGATCGCACAATCAGCGCCCCCAGTTCCCATAGACGGTGCCAATTGACGATGATCGATCTCATTAATGCCCATTTTTATGAGCTTGGGTTTTGGAGAAGATGGGGGTGCTGGAGATCGCGGAACGGTTAACAGACAAGCAACCAGGGGACACGAGATTTACCCAGGTTCAGGCCCCCAGAGGGAAAACCGTACTCCTGCTTGTCTGCTCTGGATTACAGCGGAACCAAAAATTACAGGGGTGCGCAGATGCAATCTCGCGTGGAGGTGTGTATGCGGTGGTATGAGAGGTGCCCTCCTCGTCGTGCCCTCCTAGCCTTTATATAGAGGTAGGCAGGTCCCGGGCACAGATCGAGTCAGTTATAGGTTTTAGGGTTTGCCCTTTTGAATATTCTATCTAATCTAGTCTTGCTCTCCAAGGATCCAAAGATGTCATGGCTTGGGCCACCCAAAAATCTTCATGAGCCGCATGTATTTTCATGGGCCTTCCTTGGGCTGGAGCAGGTATGCTGATGTCGTGTACCCATAGGGTTTAACCATGTCAGCCTCTGCTCCTGCCGCCTTTGCTTCGGCCGTTGATTTGTCGCCACAGGTTGTTGATCTGCCGCTGGCGGCCGCCATTGGTCCATCAAAATCAGCTAGAAAAACTGCTGCCGGCATCAAGGTGAAGAAGGAATTGACGGACGATCAGAGAAAGGAGGAGTTGAGGAAGAGGGCCGGTCATAGAGAGAAGGCCCGGCAGCGCCTTGCCGATACCCAAGCCGCCCGCGATAGGGCCGTCGCCCTTGAGCACGTCACGGCCGTCCAGGCCAAGTTCACCGCCGAGGCCATCACTGTGCAGGCTGCCACCTTTCTCCTGATAAAGGAGCAACATCTAGTTGCCCTCATGGGCATCGAGACCTCGTCCGCTCTGCAAACAAACTAGATGTTGTCGGAGTGGTGGCTACGAGGGGCCAGAGATCGTCGGTGACTCATTGCCAGTTCTTGCCCTTGACCTGAACGCGACACCTGTCGGCGGAGGATCTTCATGCAGCAGCATGACCAGGAGGAGAATCGTCGCCGGTAGCATGCCCGCTCCCCGCAAGATGTTTGATGAAACTGAAGAAGTTCGATCTCATCAATGCCCATTTTTATGGACTTGGGTTTTGGAGAATATGGGGATGCTAGAAGTCGCGAGACGGTTAACAGGCAAGCAACACGGGGACACAAGGTTTACCCAGGTTCAGGCCCCTGGAGGGAAAACCCTACTCCTGCTTGCATGTTCTTGATTACGGCGGAACTGAAGGTTACAGGGGTGTGCAGATGTGATCTAGCGTGAGGTGTGTGTATGAGTTGGGAGATATCCTTCTCGTCGTGCCCTCCTGGCCTTTATATAGATAGGTTAGGTCTTGGGTAGATCGAGTCGGTTACAAGTTAGGGTTTCTCCCTTGAATATTCTATCTATAACTAGCAGTATTCTTCAAGGAGTCGAACTTGCAATAGGCTTGGGCCACCCGAAATCTTCTTGGATAGCAAGTATTCTAGCGGGCCTTCCCTGGGCTGG
This sequence comes from Avena insularis, assembly GCA_023614405.1. NCBI lineage: Eukaryota > Viridiplantae > Streptophyta > Magnoliopsida > Poales > Poaceae > Avena > Avena insularis. Next base: position 299,949,410 of record CM042693.1, on the reverse strand, counting down.
AACCGGTATACCAAGGCGAGGCACCCGTAGGGTATATCCATGTCATTAGCCCCTGAGTGTTCAGTCGAATCATAGATTTGACTAGAGACTCTATAGTCTTTCGGGTGCTTCTCATTCGAACCTGTATTTGAAATAAATATGTCAGATCATAAGGATTGTTGATACGTGTGCCTGACTCACCCGACGGATCAGGGTCAGTTAACTGTCATTGGACAAAACAACCTGATCTTCTTCAGACTCAAGTCCCCGGACTCGAATCTGGAACAATGCTGGTGCAATTCGACTCAGGCCGTTGAGGTCTTATAGGAGTCGAATTCCAGGGTCTCAAGTTTGATACCCAACGCGTCCATCGGGATTTTTCATCGTGACTGTTGACACGGTATATTACTGGTAGAGCGCAGTCTAGTGCGTTATTAGTCCATCAGATGATATCTGTAGGACTTATTTTTGCGTTGAAGACACAACATCTGAAAATTTATCACCACAGAGGTGTTTCGGGTGACCAAGGAGATTGATTCTCACTTAGCGTTTATTCGGGCAAAGTTGCCAAAAGTTTCTTTTTATTATTATTATTTGCACTTGATCTGAAGGATCTCATTCGAATAGTTCACAGGGTGCACAACCAGCGCTCCCTATGGGAGTAGCCCCGAGTGTATGTTCAAGTCGTAGACTCGAGCGGAGACTTAGTCGTCGGTTGCGCAATACGGTGATCCGGAAGTTCTTCGGATGACCTTGCAAATGCCCTGCACGCTCACATTTTTTCAAATGCGCGATCCGTGCTCCCTATGGGAGTAGCCCCCCGAGTCTGTAGTGGAGTCGCAGACTCGACGTAGGACTCGAAGATTTCTTCGAGGTGTTGTCACCACTAATGTTTTTCAGGTGCGCGACCAGCGCTCCTGATAGGAGTAGCCCCCGAGTAGTTGGTTGAGTCGTAGACTCGAGTAAGTAATTTTTGTCCAATCGAAAGTTTTGAGTCATTGCTGGCTTTATTTTGATGACGACATTGCTGACAATTGGTGAGATCAACCGTCTGCGGCAGTAGATACGATGCGACGGATCAAAGCTACTCAAAACACGCACTATGAGGACCCCTCCATGGCGTACTCGTCGGCAATACCATGACAGTTGGCACCCACCGTGGGGCAAGAGGCGCTTCAGGCTCTACAACGGGAGAGGTCAAAGCTCTTCGCGGGAATCGGCGAAACCGTAGCCATCCGCCGTGTTCTCTTCTCCGGCAACGTTCTGATCGTCCCTCCCGACAAGTTCTGGATCCCGGCGAAGACGAACCCTACTCGCTGCTCGATTGTCCCAATTGGGGACATCCACCTCTTCATCGACAAAACGGACTCGAGCACTGGTTCCCTGGAAGTCGAAGGATCTTAAAGGCCCGCACGGATCGCCTATAGGCAGGATACGTTCACGGAAGGATCGAAGTAAGATCTCTCTTTGGAGTTTGCCGGCTTAGATCGAAAAAATTCAAGGCCCACCCAAACCGCCCCTTTGCAGGATATAATGGTGGAAGATCCCTACAAATGCGCCGGCTTCGATCGCGCGTCCGGAAAGCAGAGATCACAGTTCGTCGGCATGGTGACTATCTTCGATCTAGCACGTTGCATTCAGAGAGGTGAAAACCCCCGCGATTACCTTGCCAGATGGCTCCGGATACAGGCCATCTGGAGCATTACCCCAATGATGATGCTATTTATCACTTTGTGGAAGGGATGGACCACGGTACACTTCTCCGACATACGCTAAGGCGGCAACAGGCCTCGGTACGCCTCACTTTCTAGGGCATGGTTGACACCGTCAATAACTACGACTGTTGAGGCAGAAGCTCATGTAGTGCTCACAGCCGTACCCGACACCCTGCCGCCTCAGCCACCGCCGCCACCGCCTCCAGTCAACGTCCCTACAACCTCAACATCGTCTTCCGTCATCGAGGAAGCCCCCGCACCCTCCGAATCTGTTTTGGACGCGCTCTACTGAAGGAAATATGCCCTAGAGGCAATCATAGAGATGATTATATTTCATATGTATCCATGAGTTATTCTAATGTTCCTTGTATATCCATGTCAGGCAACTTGTATTGATTGGCAATTATGTGAATTGTTTGTGAAACTCTTTACTTGTATAGTTATTTAATAGTTGTCCCTAGTCAGAGTTCATGTGAGGACACACGTGAATATTAGACTAGCACATCGATTGGTTGATGACTATGTTTTGCAAGTCATAGACATGGAGATGTCAAACCAATGATGTGGACACATGTTATGAACATGGGGTTGGACTGACCCAACATGAGACTGGCAATTAGACTTGCAGCTCTCTCTACACATCGTGTATGTTTTGTCCTTAGACCTGAGATTGTCGCATGTACTTAAGATGTGGATCGACCTACTTTGGGGCTATCAGACGCTACTCCGTAACTGGGTAGTTATAAAGGCAACTTTCGGGTTTGTCCTGAAACATGTTGCAAGGCATGGTCAATCAAGATGGGATTTGCCCCTCTCTACTTGAGAGAGATATCTATGGGCCCCTCGAGTGATCGGATCCAGAAATGCATGGCCGTGCTACATAAGGTTAAGAGTTAACCTAGTAAAGGGATTCCGAGTTACGGTATCGAGAAAGAGAGGTCAGCTTGGAGCTAGACCAAATATCATGAGGCAAAGGGAAAGACATGTACTAAACCTTGTGATGGTTCGTCTGATATGATCTTTGTATGCATTTAGGAGTTGGCACGTCTTGCTAGAGGCCGCTACAAACTATTGACAGAATAAGTGTATTCGTGTCATGTCTATATGCATATGAACCTATAGGGTCACACACTTAAGGGGCTGGAAGCCTAATGAGGATTGGATCCGAATTAGACCAGGCTTAGGCTACTAATGGGCTGCTAATGTAGAAGCCCACTAGGGACGCCTATCTAAGAGAGGGTGGGGCAAGATGACCAAGGTTAGAACTTAGACCATTCCTCCTAGCCGCCACTCCTCACGCCTGTGTTGCACGCGCGGACCTAGCAGTCCGGCGTCTGACGGTTCCACCCTGTAGGTTCCAATCAAACACCCTGTGGAACGTCTGCACTGCCTCGATGCGCTTCATCAATTCCTCAACTACGCGTCTAGTGGTAATCCCGTGATCTATGACAACAGTAATCCTGATATACGCGGTAGAATTTTTGATTTGCGCTAGTGTAGTCTACCCGTTTCCCTTCAGTGGTATCAGAGCCAATGCTGTTCAGTTATAGGTTCGGGATGTTTGCATATGGTGATATGCAGATTGATATGAATGATGTGATCATTTATATGGCGGTGGTTCAGGATTGATCTTGCTTTCCATGATCGTGATTCTGAGGTTGTCGAACGACTTACCCCTACCGGTCGGCTTCCGCCATCGGGGTAGACAGTGACACATAAATCCTATTGAATCACGCGAAGATCAATATGATTGATCGAATCGGAACCTAGATCTAAAATCGATGTACCAAGATCAAAGGAGTTTGATCGGATCGGAACAATAGTCGGTTTATGGTAAATTTGATTTGCCGATCAAAACCGCGAGGGGCGCAGCCCCTTTGAACCTCGCAGGGGGAGACCCCCTAGACCCCCTTAATCGTAGCCCCTTTTGTATCTTGTTAAGGTAACTAGGTGCTGTGATGTCACATGATCCGGTAGAATGCGATTCTATGCATAACTTGTTTTTGTAGGATGTATGTGATAAGTATGGCCCATATATGTATGTGATGCATGTATGAAATTTTGCATGACTTGCGTGTCGTGAGTAGGGCAACACGGCTGGATCCATATGTGTTGTCATTTATTGTAATGGCTTGCATACCAACTTGTGATGATCCCAATACTATGTAATTTTTATTACTAGCTGTTAGGAGTAATAGCTTGTATTAGTTCGTGGAGGACTCATCACTTGGAAGATGGCACACATGGAACATGAAGATGGAGATCATCATGGTGGACAGGTTCTATGGTGATGGAGATCACCATGCGAAAATGGGCCATACTGTGTCACATCTATGTGAATGCTATTCTTATGTGTTTTACTACTATGCATGCTTAGATGATAGAAGTAGAACAATCACTCACAAAGTTTAAGTTAAACCATGCCCTCCCAACCAAACCTTGCACCATCCTATGCCCTGTACAATCGTTGGTGGGCCTATGAAATTAGGGTGCTGCGGTTTTCCTTGGCTGGGGCCCCTATTTGATTGGGCTCCTTTACTACTTTATTTAACCCGGGGGTTTGTATCGGATACCTACACGCATAAGGGTTAGTGAGCTTGACAAGGTCATCTTAACAGTTAAGGACCTTGGGGCATAAAGGTTGGGCGCCTAGTTTTGACATAGAGATGTCACCCAACAACAAGAGTCATATGTGATATGATTAGCAAGTGTTGCTTACCGATTTACCTTGTCTTCTAGCAGTGATGCTAAAGCTCACTAGTCGACTTGTTAATTATGGATCTTGAATCACTTAGTATCAATAGAGGGATATTGTTTTAAGTGGGAGTATATGCTATTAAATTGTTTAATATGTTTTACTCTTTCATGGTTACATGGCTTAGTATTTTGCATGTTTTCTGTTGTAGATCAATGGCACCGAACACTACATCGCCTTTTTCTTTGCGTTCGATTCTTGACAAAGATAAACTTAATGGAACAAACTATACAGACTGGGTCCGTAACCTGAGAATTGTTCTCAGGTCTGATAAAAAGGAAACGGTTTTGGATACCCCAATCCCCGATGAACCTGCTGATAATGCATCTGCTACCCTAAAAAAATGCCTACAAGAGAGCATGTGATGATTCTCTTGAGGTTAGCTGCCTTATGCTTGCATGCATGGAACCTGAACTCCAAAAGAAGTTTGAGGATCAGGATGCGTACAATATGATCGTTGCGCTTAAGGACATCTTCCAAGATCAGGCAAGGACTGAGAGGTACAATGTTGCCAAGTCCTTTGTCGAATGCAAGATGGCAGAGGGAGCAGCCAGAGGCCCCATGTGATCAAAATGGTTGGTTACAGTCAGACTTTGGAAAAGCTTGGTTTTCCACTAGGCCAAGAGTTGGCCACTGACTTCATTTTGGCGTCTCTTCCATCCAGCTATGGGCAGTTCATTTCGAACTACCATATGCATGGGGTGGAGAAGGGCCTTAATGAGTTATGCGGTATGCTAAAAACAACAGAAAGTGACATAAAGAAGTGTGCAGGGCATAGCCATGTGATGGCTGTGCAAAATAAGCCCAGCTTCAAGAAAAAGGGTACTTCTTGGAAGAAGAAGGGCAAGGCTAAGGATACAATCCCTAAGCCTGCACCCAAGCAAAAGGCTGGACCTGTAGAAGACACTGAGTGCTTCTTTTGTCATGAACATGGCCACTGGAAGAGAAACTGTAGCAAGTACCAGGCTTCTTTGAAGAATAGTGGAAGTAAGAGTACTTCCCACTCAGGTACACTTGTTGTAAATGTTGTGGACATTCTTCTCGCTGACCTATGTTAACTCTTGGGTATTTGATACCGGATCGGTTGCTCATATTTGCAATTCAATGCAGGGGCTAATAAGGACTAGAGAAGTGCATAAAGGCAAAGTGGATTTTCGCGTCGGAAATAAAGCAAGGGTTGCTGCATTGTTCGTCGACGTCATGCAACTTCACCTTCCATTAGGATTTATTATGGAGTAGAATAATTGTTATTACATTCCTAGTATGGGTCAAAACATTTTATCACCTTCATGTTTGATGAGGGATGGTTATACATTCGCGAGTGCAAACAATGGTTGTGTAATCTCTAAGAATTCTATGTTTATGGCTGATGCTCCCATTGTGAATGGGTTATTTATTTTAAATCTTGATGATGCATCTGTTTACAATGTTAGTGCTAAAAGGCTTCGGCCTAATGATTTGAGTCCTACCTATTTATGGCATTGTCGTTTGGGGCATATAAGTGAAAAGCGCATGAAGAAGCTCCATGGTGATGGTCTTCTAACTTTTTTTGATTTTGAATCATACGAGACATGTCAAGATTGTTTACTTGGAAACATGACCAGTCGCCTTTTTCGGGTTTACCCGAGAGAGCGACAAACTTTTTGGAACTCATACATACTGATGTATGTGGACCAATGAGCACGACAGCCATAGGAGGATATCACTACTTCATTACTTTTATTGATGATTTCAGTAGATATGGTTATGTCTACTTGATGAGGCATAAGTCTGAAACTTTTGAAAAGTTCAAGGAGTTTCAGAGTGAAGTAGAGAATCAACGTGGCAAGAAAATAAAGGCCTTGCGATCTGATCGTGGAGGTGAATATTTGAGTCACGAATTTAGCGATCATCTTAAGAGTTGCGGAATTGTTACAAAACTTACACCGCCCGGAACGCCTCACAGAAACGGGTCTCGAGCAGCGTGTCGAACTTTGTTGGACATGGTTCGATCTATGATGAGCCAGTCGGATTTACCATTATCATTTTGGGGTTACGCTCTAGAAACGGCAGCTTTCACACTTAATAGGGTACCATCTAAATCCGTAGTTAAGACACCATATGAGATGTGGACTGGAAGGAATCCCAGTTTGTCTTTTCTAAAGATTTGGGGTTGTGATGCATTTGTCAAGCGACTTCAGTCGGACAAGCTAACACCCAGATCGGATAAGTGCATTTTCGTGGGATATCCGAGGGAAACCTTAGGGTATTACTTCTACAACCGAGAGGAGGGCAAAGTGTTTGTCGCTCGTAGCGGTGTTTTCCTAGAGAAAGAGTTTCTCACAAAGGGAACAAGTGGAAGGTCGGTGCGACTTGAAGAAGTTCAAGATGAGCCAATTGGGGATGCTTCTATGAGTGATGCTATTGTAGCAGAACAAGTTGAGGAACCCGTGGCAATAGAAGCACCATAACCACGAAGGTCGGCGAGGCTCCGCGAAGCGCGGGAATTATTATTGTGAGACAATGATGAGCCTGCGACCTATGCAGAAGCGATGGTGGACCCAGACACTGAGAAATGGATGATCGCCATGTGATCCGAGATAGAGTCCATGGGAGACAATCAAGTTTGGAACTTGGTTGACCTTCCTGATGGTTTTAAAGCCATCGAGTGCAAATGGATCTATAAGAAGAAGATTGATATGGATGGAAATGTTCACATCCATAAAGCTCGACTTGTTGCAAAAGGTTTTCGACAAGTTCAAGGAGTTGATTACGACGAGACTTTCTCGCCCGTAGTGATGCTTAAATCTATATAGATTATTCTAGCCATTGTTGCACATTTCAACTATGAAATATGGCAGATGGATGTCAAGACGGCTTTCCTAAATGGAATCCTAACTAAGGACGTGTATATGATGCATCCCGAAGGTTTTGTCGATCCAAACAATGCTGGAAAGGTATGCAAACTTCTGAAGTCCATTTATGGGCTGAAGCAAGCATCTCGGAGTTGGAACATTCGATTTGATGAAGTTGTAAAGGAGTTTGGCTTCATCAAAAACGAACAAGAACCTTGTGTTTACAAGAAGGAAAGTGGGAGAGCACTGGTATTTCTAATCTTATATGTAGATGACATATTGCTGATTGGAAATGACATTCCTATGCTCGAGTCTGTTAAGACCTCATTGAAAAATAGTTTTTTGATGGACTTGGGAGAAGCGGCATATATTCTGGGCATCAAGATCTATAGAGATAGATCAAGAAGGCTAATTGGATTAAGCCAGAGTACATACATTGACAAAGTGTTGAAACGGTTCAGCATGGAAGAGGCTAAGAAGGGGTTCTTGCCCATGTCTCACGGCATAAAACTAAGCAAGACTCGGTGTCCTTCGACTACTGATGAGCGTGAGCGCATGAGCAGGATTCCATATGCTTCGGCTATTGGATCTATCATGTATGCAATGATATTTACTCTCCTAGATGTTTCCTATGCTCTAAGTGTTACGAGCAGATACCAGGATGATCCAGGTGTAGGTCATTGGACAGCGGTAAAGAACATCCTTAAGTACTTGAAAAGGACTAAGGATGTGTTCCTAGTTTATGGAGGTGAGGATGAACTCAGTGTAAAGGGTTACATAGATGCGAGTTACCTTAACAACTCAGATGATTCGAAATCGCAATCAGGTTATGTGTTTGTGTTGAATGGTGTTGTTGTGAGCTGGAAAAGTTCCAAGCAAGATACGGTGACCTCCTCTTCAACAGAAGATGAATATATTGTTGCCTCGGAGGCTGTAAAGGAAGCTGTTTGGATAGGAATTTTCTGATCGCTCTCGATGTGGTTCAGGGCGCGTCCAATCCCTTGGACGTTTATTGTGACAACAATGGTGCTATTGCACAATCCAAGGAACCTATACAGCACCATAAGAACAAACATATTCGCATGCGTTACCATCAGATTAGAGAGTTCGTTGAGGATGGTAGTGTCATGATATGCAAAATACATACGGACTCAAATGTTGCTGATCCATTGACTCAGCCTCTCCCGCAGCCCGCGCATGAAGCGCACACAAGAGCAATTGGTATTAGATACATTTTAGATTGACTCTAGTGCAAGTGGGAGACTGAAGGAAATATGCCCTAGAGGAAATCATAGAGATGATTATATTTCATATGTATCCATGAGTTATTCTAATGTTCCTTGAATATCCATGTCAGGCAACTTGTATTGATTGGCAATTATGTGAATTGTTTGTGAAACTCTTTACTTGTATGGTTATTTAATAGTTGTCCCTAGTCGGAGTTCATGTGAGGACACACATGAATATTAGACTAGCACATCGATTGGTTGATGACTATGTTTCGCAAGTCATAGACATGGAGATGTCAAACCAATGATGTGGACACATGTTATGAACATGGGGTTGGACTGACCCAACATGAGACTGGCAATTAGACTTGCAGCTCTCTCTACACATCGTGTATGTTTTGTCCTTAGACCTGAGATTGTCGCATGTACTTGAGATGTGGATCGACCTACTTTGGGGCTATCAGACGCTACTCCGTAACTGGGTAGTTATAAAGGTAGCTTTCGGGTTTGTCCTGAAACATGTTGCAAGGCATGGCCAATCAAGATGGGATTTGCCCCTCTCTACTTGAGAGAGATATATCTGGGCCCCTCGAGTGATCGGATCCAGAAATGCATGGCCGTGCTACATAAGGTTAAGAGTTAACCTAGTAAAGGGATTCCGAGTTACGGTATCAAGAAAGATAGGTCAGCTTGGAGCTAGACCAAATATCGTGAGGCAAAGGGAAAGACATGTACTAAACCTTGTGATGGTTCGTCCGATATGATCTTTGTATGTGTTTAGGAGTTGGCACGTCTTTCTAGAGGCCGCTACAAACTATTGACAGAATAAGTGTATTCGTGTCATGTCTATACGCATATGAACCTATAGGGTCACACACTTAAGGGGCTGGAAAACTAATGAGGATTGGATCCGGATTAGACCTGGCTTAGGCTACTAATGGGCTGCTAATGTAGAAGCCTACTAGGGACGCCTATATAAGAGAGGGTGGGGCAAGATGACCAAGGTTAGACCTTAGACCATTCCTCCCATCCGCCACTCCTCACGCCTGTTGCCATGACCTAGCGCTGCTCGACGCTTCCACCCTGTACGTGTGGATACCTCGGAGGCGCTGCATCTGTAGCACTTGGACGAGCCGCACAAGGGGAGCTGCTCATGAGACGAGGACAAGGAGGAGACATGGAACGTCTACATTACCTCGACGCGCTTCATCAATTCCACAACTGCGCGTCTAGTGGTAATCCCGTGATCTATGACAACAGTAATCCTGGTATACGCGGTAGAATTTTTGATTTGCGCTAGTGTAGCCTACCCGTATCCCTTCAGTCTTCTCTTTCCCAAGTTGCTTCCTCTTCGGAATGATGATTCCACTGAACTTTGCAAAACTTGATAGTCTTTGTACGAGTAACCCTTTCTGTAGTTTCAAGAATTTTGATAGGTTTCTCTTCATAAGTGAGATCACTCTCCAACTGAACCTCTTCCAAAGGTATAATATCCTTCAAAGAAGTTTCTTCCATCTCCGGATGGCATTTCTTAAGCTGACTTATGTGAATCACATTGTGAACAGCAGACAGTGATTCAGGCAACTCAATCTCATAAGCCACTTCTCCTTTACGACTTAAGACCCTGAATGGTCCAATATATCTTCGAGCCAATTTTCCTTTAATTCCAAATCTCTTCACTCCACGAAGTGGTGAAACTCTAAGATAATCTCTGTCACCCACCTCATATGTGACTTCTCTATGCTTTGTATCTGTGTAGCTCTTTTGTCAGGACTGTGCTATCTTCAATCTGTCCTTTAGCAACTTGACTTTCTCTTCAGCTTCCTTGATTAGTTCTAGACCGAACAAATTTCTTTCTCCAACACCACTGCATAACAATGGTGTAGTACATTTTCTCCCATAGAGAAATTCAAATGGTGCCATCTCAATACTGGCTTGATAGCTGTTATTGTAAGAGAATTCTGCGTAAGGCAGACTTTCATCCCAACTAGCACCATAGTCTAGGGCACAAGCTCTCAACATATACTCTAGGATCTGGTTGGTCCTTTCTGTTTGTCCATTAGTTTGAGGATGAAAAGCGGTGCTGAACTCTAATCTTGTTCCCAATGACTCATGCATTTGTCGCCAAAAATGCAAAGTGAATTGAGTTCCCCTATCAGACACAATACTCTTGGGTACTCCATGCAGACACACAATCCTATTCCTATAAATCTTGGCTAACTTAGCACTTGTATAGGCTGTCTTCACGGGTATGAAATGTGCCACTTTAGTTAGGCGATCTACCACGACCCAAATAGAATCATATCCTGATCTAGTCCTTGGCAGTCCGGTGATGAAATCCATGCCAATCTTGTCCCACTTCCAATCAGGAATAGGTAGTGGTTGTAACAATCCTGCTGGTTTCTGATGTTCCACTTTCACTATACTACACACATCACACAAAGCAATATGTTCTGGGATGTCCTTCTTGATATTATTCCACCAAAATCTTTCCTTCACATCCATGTACATTTTGGTATTAACCGGATGAATGGAATATGGTGAGTTGTGTGCTTCTTGTAAAATCAGTTTCCAAAGCTCCGGATCTTGCGGAATGCAGATACGTTTTCCATACCATAAGGTACCATGTTCGTCTTCATGGAATCCTTTAGCTTTCCTTTTGCTAATTTTTCCCTTAATCTCTTCAATTTCCTTATCCATCTTTTGGGCTTCCCTGATTTTGTCCAACAAGGTGGGTTGAACGTCCAATGACATGAGATGCCCCATAGGTACTATCTCCAATCTGAGATCCTTGAATTGGGCACACAGATCATCTGGCAACTCTCCCTGAGTGAGGCCATTTACATAAACTTTATGGCTTAAAGCAACCACTACAACATTTGCTTTACCAGGGTGGTATTGTAAACTCAAGTCGTAGTCCTTGATGAGTTCTAGCTATCTTCTTTGTCTCATGTTGATTTCTTTTTTAGTGAAGATATACTTCAAACTTTTATGATCTATGAACACTTCACAACGTTTACCCAAAAGATAATGTCTCCATGTTTTGAGTGCATGGACAACAAAGGCTAACTCTAAGTCATGAGTAGGATAGTTCACTTCATGAGTTTTGAGTTGTCTCAAGGCATAAGCTACAACTTTCCCTCTTGCATCAGAACTCCACCTAATCCTTGGTGAGATGCATCACAATATACTTGGAAATCTTTTTCCAAATCTGGTAGATATAAGACTGGTGCTATCACTAGTCTCTTCTTTAACTCTTGGAAACTAAGTTCATATCCTTCAATCCAATCAAATTTCTTGTCTTTCTTAAGTAACTCCGTCATTGGCTTAGCTACCTTTGAGAAATTCTCAATGAATCTTCTATAGTATCCTGCCAAGCCAAGGAAACTACGTACTTCTTTCAGTGACTTAGGAGATTCCCACTCAGTTACAACTGACACTTTTGCGGGATCAACAGCTACACCATCTCCTGACACAATATGTCCGAGAAATCCCACTTCATTCAACCAAAATTCACACTTGCTAAATTTGGCATACAACTTATGCTCCCTAAGCTTCTCAAGTATCAAACGCAAATGCTCTTCATGCTCTTCTCTGCTCTTGGAGTAGATCAAAATGTCATCAATGAATACGACAACAAATTTGTCAAGAAATTCCATGAACGCTTTGTTCATCATATTCATGAAGTAGGCTAGTGCATTTGTCAAACCAAATGGCATCACCGTGTACTCGTACAAACCATACCTTGTGGTGAAAGCAGTTTTCGGTATGTCTTGCTCTCTAATCTTAAGCTGAAAATAGCCTGATCGGAGATCAATCTTTGAGAACACACGAGCTCCTTCTAGCTGATCAAACAAATCATTGATTCTAGGAAAAGGATATTTGTTCTTGATAGTTTCCTCATTGAGTGAACAGTAATCTATGCATAACCTTTGACTTCTATCTTTCTTTTCAACAAACAAAACTGGTGCACCCCAATACGAAGAACTTGGTTGAATAAATCCTTTCTGCAACTGTTCTCCAAGTTGTTTCTTGAGTTGTTTCAACTCATCAACTGACATCTTGTAGGGTCTCTTTGCTATTGGTCCAGATCCTGGCAGCAAGTCAATCTGAAACTCAACATCTCTATCTAGTGTCATTCCAAGTAATTCCTTCGAAAACACGTCCAGGTACTCTCTCACAATTAGCATGCTGTTTATGCTAACCCCCTTAAGAGAATTTTAGCTTACTTCCTTTGGATTCAAAATTAGACTTGAATCTAATCCTTTTCTTATCCGGGGTTGTGAGTGTGACAGTACGATTGGCACAATCTAGTACTCCCTTATACTTAGTCATCCAATCCATTCCCAAAATTACATCCAATCCTTGGGAATCTAGGATTATCAAACTAACAGGAAACTTATACTTCCCAAATTCTATCACTAGATCATGACATCTAGAGTTCACTATCATTTATCCATCGGGAGAGCTTACTTTTATAGGACACCCAATAGTTTCAACTGGGAGTCCATTTTTATCAACAAATTCTCTTGATATGAATGAACGCGATGCGCCAGTATCAAAAAGAACAAGTGCTGGAAAAGAATTGAGCTTGAACTTACCAGCCACAGCATCAGACTCTTCATATATTTATTCCACATTAATGTGGTTCACTTGTCCCTTTTGGAAGGGATTGGGCTTGTTGGCACCTTCAACTTTCTTTTCTGGGCACTCATTTGCATAGTGTCCCATCTTCTTACACTTGAAGCACTCAACCTAACTGAGATCTTTCTTTACAGGCTGACTTCCATTTCCACTTCCACTGTAGTGGCTCTTGTGCCCACTCTTGTGGTTCTTATACTTGTCATTATCATGACTACGATGATGCTTGTTGTCATGATGAAGGTTGTGGTTGTGGTGGTTGTTGTAATTCCCATGTTTGTGGAATCCAGAACTTCCACTATCATCATTATGGAAACGCTTGTGAGACGATCCCGAGCTGTGCTTATCAAAGCTATGTGTAGAGGTCCCAACCTGATAAGGTAGAGATCCCTGTGTTTACAATTCTAGTCCCTGAATCAATAGCTAGCATCCACAGTTTAAGATGTAATATCAAGAAACAAAGGTCATAATACAACTTTATAACCAGGAATAAAATAATTCATTACATCTTACATAGCTCATTTGGCTATCTCATTACAATGCAGCAGAAATAACTATATAGCATGGAGTCCTTCATCTTCAAAGTGCCACAGGCAATCATGTTGGTTGTAGACTTGTAATCCTAATCAACACATTTCACTAACATCAAACAAACCTGCAACATAATAAGTTACAGCCACAAGGGTCCATACATTTGAATTGTATTGGCAAGTGATACTATGGTAGAATAGTGGTATCTATCATCTATATGCATTTGGCTAAGTGGAGCTTAGGCTTGCTTTGCTCAAAATAGATTTTCCTTATCATTTGAAAACACTAGGTTTTTATTTGTCAACATCACCCAAGGCATCTACCAATCAAAGATTCAAGATCCTTTAACCCTTGTTCAACCACAAGTTTTTAACTTAGAAACTGGGATGAGGAGATTCTTGATAGCTTCCATGTCTTGATTCTCAAATTGTCCATTGTCGGGGACACGGCTAAGTACTTAGATTTTACTCTCTGCAGAGGTGGTGCACTTTCCCCACAAGACTCGACATGCATCGAGACAAGATCTTTCAGAAGCCTTCCCTTAGACCAAAATGGCCGCGTTCCCAAACCTATCATCCCCTACCACCAACTGTCCATCTGGCTAAGTTATTGCATCCTATATGATCCAGGCAGAGCCCATAATGCCAAGTGGCTGCACATGAAGCTTCTCAACATTTGACATCTCAAATCTCTTTGTTCCTGGGTGGCTTTCCACAAGTGAGATACACTAGGGTAGAACATAAATATGGGCCCTGCGTAACCACTCAACATAACCCATTCACAACCATTCCACCCAGGTGATTCATTCACATAGTTGTTTTATTAAACAAAACACAAATCATAGACTTAGAAATATTACATAGCATGAATATAATCCACCCTTGTTTTCTACTAGCTAAGCTAAGCATGATAGTAGTAGGAATCTTAAATTAGGGAAAATTCTACTAAGGCATCATCTAGTAGGATTTCCCAAGGCATAGCACACTTAGTAAAAATTCCATTCAAGTCCTACTTAGAAATATCACTAATGCATAGTAAAAATAATGGGACAAAAGTATGAAGCACCACTTGCCTTTTTAGTAGAGAATATAGATTCACTCCTGGATCTTGCAATAGTCACACTCTTCAAAGTTCACTACAATTCAATCAAGCAAGGCACAAATTCAAAACTAGCATTCAAACAATTCATCACATAAAATAATAAAAACAAAGCAATGCATGCAAGCATGCCAAAGATTGTTTTATTTGGAAAAGTGGTTTCTAATAGGTTATAAACATTTTAACACACCTATTGTTCATTTACAAATGTGGAAAAACCATTTGATATCAAGTTAGTGAAAATGGCCAATTAAATCATTTTTGTTTTGCTAGAAATGCCTTTAAACAAAGTAATAATTTTCTAGGGTTCTCCAAATATATTTTTAAATCCAAAAACTTGGTGTTTAGGGTCAGCGAGTTTAATTCAAACCATTTTCAAAGTTTTTACTCAAAAAGCATTTTTAAAACATATTCAACATTTTTATTTAACTAGAAATGCTTTATTTCAAAGGAATAATTCCTATGTGTCACAAAATATATTTTTAAATCTACAAGTTGGTTTCTATGGTCAGTAGGTTCAAATCAATCCATTTACAAAATATTTTACCCTAAAAACATTTTTAGAATAAGTTTTATACTCAAAATATGCCTACACATGTTTCTGAAAAACAACTAATTTTACAGAAGCAAAACATTAAACAAAGGGCATGGTTGCAAAGTACTCTTTTTTATGATTCCATTGATATAAAGTTTGCAAAATTTGGACATGTAGATTTAATGTTATGGAATTTACAAATTCAAACATCTAATAGACATGTTTCTGTTTTTAAAATAAACTACATGCCACGTGGAGCAATCCTATTAGACAATAACGGTTCGTGCGGATCGCGTGCTATGGATCATTAGATTTTAAGTGATCTGTGTGGCTCAGATTGGGCGTACCGGTTCGCTTAAGTGATATGTTCCTAGCCAACAGATCATCATCCTACGGTCCATAATGTATCGACCATAGATGGGCGGCGCAACGACGGTGGCTGGCGGCGGCGTGCTCAGACGGTGAAGTTGCCGGCAAAATAGGAAGCGAGAGAAGGAGGGGAAGGGATCACCGAGTTCACCGAAGCTTGCTAATGCTCGAGGTTGTCGCTATTGGCCAAGGGGCACACGAGATCGAAGGGGATTCCTCGCTGGAGTTCGTGTCTGTGTTGGGCACATTCTGTCAAAGACGGAGGAGAAGCTACGGTGCACGCCAGAGCCAAATAAAGACGCTGTTAGATGCGCAAGGTCGTGGCGAGTACACGCATGTGACAGAGGGGGAAAGGTGCAGTCGGACTTTACCAGGGGACATCGCCGAAGAAATGGCAGACGGTGGCGTTGCTCTGTCGAAGAGGTTGCCGAGGTTACAGGGCACGCGCAAGCGAGAGGAAGGTTCTAGGAGATGTGCATGAGGCTGGGGATCAGTCTCGTTTGCTCTGGGCAGTGGGGTGGTTCGTGCTCGCCGGAATTTCGAGCTAGAGCTCGCCAGAGCAGTAGAGGTGCCAAGTCAAATCGAGGCAGCCCTGTGGAGTTTTGGCGTGGGCAAATGAGGGGAAATGGAGAGGGTGTATGGGCGATTAAGAGGGCGAGGTCAGGGGCAAGAATTACGTGGCCATTAACTCGAATTAACGCAAGAGATTAACTGTCAACACCCAGATTTTTAATCCCAGATGCCTGTTATGCCATACATCGCAATCCAAGGATTACCATTTTTGCGAGACATAACATATTTGGACATCACATTACATCATCCATTACAAACCATACATAAGGTCTTACACAAATAAGGATCTCATGATCCAGTTCTTAATACAACTCAAGCAGCGGAATAACATAATAATAACAATAGCTTTGGAAAAGCTCCATCTTTGGGGTCACAGGTAATGCTGACGATGGGAGATGATCCTAGTTGTCGTAACCTTCCCGCGGTCCATCATCCAGGTACTCCTCTTCATAGTCTGGCCACAGGAATAGCCAGGGACAAAGCCATGAGTACTCTTTAAGTACTCGCAAACTAATACTAACAAGTTAAGGGGGTTTTTGTAGCTAGGTCACTAGGATCTAGGGTTGTTTTGCAAAAAGCCAGATTTACCTCTACTAAGTTCAGAAGCAAAGAAAACTAGTTGAAGTTTTATAACACTTAAGTGGGAACTTGAGTTTCATATCACAACCCTATTGTGGTCAAGTCAAAGTCTCAATTCATTTCATAAATCATTTTGATAACATCTGACGGGGGAATAGTATGGACACTCCAAATGTACATAACCGCGGACGTGGCTATTCGAATAGTTTGACACTCTGCAGAGATTGTACACTTTCACCACAATATTCGATACATCCATCAGGAACAAATCCTGAATTCACCATACTCAGTATGCGGATAATCAATCCTAACCTTTCCATTACACGCCCTAGTATAGGCACCTCTCCTGTGAGTTTGGCCTCCCAACCATGACCAACTGTCATCTTGGGTACTGCACAGGTGGACAATCTTCACAAGGTAGCCTCAGCTCAGACCTTGGCGGCGAGGGAACCCATACTAAGGTATATAAGTTTCTAGTCAAGCCCTACCCAATTTACGGATATTGTGGTTGTACGGTAAAATTGGAATGGTATCGCATCCAGACAACCATCAGTTTTATAAAGGGCTAAGGCTCAGGCCTCAACTCATCATCAAAATCATCGGGTGTTCGAGAACACATGTCAAAACAGTTCAGTAGTATGACTCATCATTCTAAGGTTTTCATAATCATTTCCACCAAGTATTCCCATCTAAAGTTGATCAAGTTTTATGCTTAGCACTAGCATCTACAAGTGGTGGTAAGTACTAATGAGGAGTGGTAAACAAGGGAGGATTTGCTAAGTTCAATCTGATGTCTTGGGATGACATCAAGATTATCTACTTAGGCCAAATTTAATGCTGTTTATGCAACCTTCAAATATCTTTCTAGCATCTTCAATTTACTATGTAAACCCTAAGAGAAAGCTTTGATAAAGAAATAAAGTATAAAGCTTGCAAGTAAAACTAGGATGGTTTATCAAGTGGATATGATCACATAGGCTTAAGGCATCTAGTGTTCATGGTAACAAGCAAGTATTAACTTGCATAAGTAGGGTATCTTGCAAGGGTTAGCTTGCCTTGTGCAGAGCAGTGGTTGAAGTGTTCCTCGGCTTCTTCCTCGTAGTATCCTCCTTCCTCCTCGTATCCTTGGTCGGTACTAGCGTCTATAAATAAATACGAGGTACACAATCACCAAAAAATACTTAACTATTATTAATCATCACACAAAGGTGTACTATAGATGATCTAGCATCATCATCCACATTACAAGATTAAAGCATTTGTCTTATTTATTTTAATTTGAGAAAAGTAATTTCTACTCATTGAAAAACTACGTAAGATTTAATATTCTCCAACTCAAACATGGGATCATGTTGACACATGTCATCACCACATATTTCAGTACATGGGAATGTGATTTAAAGTGGTGTCACAATTTTAATAAGGTTTAAACTTTTTATTTTAAATAGATAAAGTGACTAGAAATGCCTATGTGGCATTCTTTTGTTATTTGAACATTATTTCTGTAAGTAAACCCAAATATTTTTATATATTCTGAAAGGTATGATCAAATGTGATTTTTGAGAGTTTGAATCAACTCAAAATATATTATGGTTAAATTTTGAAAAATGTTTGAATGCAGAAAAGCTTCTGCCTTGTTATTTTCACCAAGGTTGATCTATAGATCCAAATGATTTGAATCCAACGGGCTTGGATTAAGCATTTGAGTACCTTTCTAACAAAATTAGTTTCATGCATTTTGGTTCATTGAATCGAGCTGGGTTGATTTTTGAATCTATGTACAGAACTGTGTTTGAATTAAAATAGAAAAACCTAAATTCAAACGGTTGGGTCACGCGGGAGAGGTTAATGGGTCGGCCCAGTGTCATTCCGCAGCGCTGGGCTCAGCTGATGTGGGGTCTACCCGGGCTCATAACACGCTTGCCGTGCACGGGCTATGTGGGTCATTGGATTAGAAGGGAGATCGATGGCTGGGGATCGTCGTCGACGATGAATATGTCACCGGCGAGCTCGAACCCTAGCAGATTAGTGGGGGTGCATAGGGGGCATACCAGGGCTTCTGCGACGATGGCGAGCTAAGGGACGGTCGAGGCAGCTCCGGGGGTGGTCGAAATCAATGGCCCCTTCTCCTCCAGAGGCGGCCTGCTCCGGTGCAATTCCGGCGAGCTGCTGCTCCTCGTGCTCCGGCTAGAGGGTGGAACAATCAGTGAGGTGAGGGTAGTGGAATGGTGTGCTTCAAACGGCTGGGGGTGGCCTCCTTTTATAGGCTCGATGGTGAGACCGAGAGGGATGGGCAGGCGACGGTGACGACATGGCTACGGGCTGCTAGAGGCATGGTTGAGGATGGCGATCGACGCGCGGTCCCCTGGTGATGCTCTAGAACTTGAATGCACGCTTAGGGGCGGTGACAATCGGTCAGGAACATGCGGTGCTCTGCTGTCAGACGCACGGCGAACTCCACGGCAAAGGCGGTGGCTAGTGGTCTCCTGGGATGGTGGGGTTCATGCTGGCGGGCGACAAGGGCTCGAGGTGGTTGGGTTGAGTGGGAACGGCGCGTGCACGGTGGTGCGCGTCGGCATGGTCGATAGCGGCGTGGGCACGGCGTTCCTGGCGGTTCTTGTCTGTGTCTTTGAGCTAGGGTTGGTCAAGAGAGGGCGGTGAGGCATGGGCAGCATGCTAGACAAGGTGGGCGCAACTAGTTCTTCCTCTAGCTTGCTGTCCACACTGGGGTGACATGGTGAGGCTCGGCCTACTCACCATTGATGGAAATGGAAAGCTCACAGTGGTGTTAGAGGTTACTAAGTAAGCTAGATGATCTACTAAATGTTTGCTGTGAGCTAGAAAGGGGACAAGGTTGGCCAAATCACTGCTCAAAATAGTGTTTGTTGTTTGTTTAATTTGAATCTGCAAGGTGTTTGATGAAATGGCCGCAAGAACTTGAATTTTGAATTTTGAAAAGACTTTTGGTGGGTGTGCTACGCATGTGCTGGATACTCTGTGGTTGCTTGGGTTTTGAAAATTGAGCTTGTTTGAGTGGTTTTTGAAATAGTGGGATCTTCCCATATGAGATAGATTCAATTTTAAACTATCATTTACACTTAGCATTTGAATGTTTTTGGAATATCACAAAGCGGGCCTTGGTACCTCATTATAAGTACTAACAATGGGTGCAAAGATCCACAAAGGTTTCTGTTAAGTTTTGAGTGCTTGGAATAGCCAAAGTAGGTATGAGAGTTAATTTGGCCAAAGTGACCATTCACTTTATTTGTTCATTTTGAGTTGTTTGTCTTTGGGAAAAGTTTGGGAATTATTTAGATGATTTTTATTTCACCTAAGAATCATTTTACAAGCAAAGAAACACAGAACCATGGCAATTCAAAAGAATCCTAATTTTAAATACACATACATATGAATGCTCTCATATTTTTAGATAGGAAAGTTTTTGTTAACCCTAATTTTGATGATTAGCATTTGATGATCCATGTTTAATATTTTTTGGGATGTTACAAACCTTCCCCCTTAAACAAAATCTCGTCCCGAGACTTGAAAAAGGACGAAAAAGATTACCTAGGATTTGAAGAGACCGAGAAACTCCGTCCTGATGTGATCTTCGCGCTCCCAGGTAGCTTCCTTTTCCGTGTGGTTGCTCCACTGAATCTTGAGAAACTTGATGCTTCGGGTTCTGGTAGTTCTAAAAGCTTCTTCCAAAATACAGATGGGCACTTCTGGATAGGTCAGGTCATTGTTGATCTCTATGGTCTGATGATCAATGTTCTTGAACACTTCAGTCTTTTCCAGAACTTCGAGGCACTTGCAAAGTAATGAGATATGGAACACATTGTGCATGGCTAACATCTCTTCTGGCAGTTCTAATTGATACGACACTTCTCCTCGACGATTTAGAATCTTGAAGGGGCCAATATATCTGGGGGCTAACTTTCCCTTCAGATGGAAATGCTGCATTCCCTTCAATGGGGAAACTTTCAGATACACAAACTCTACGATGTTGAAGGCGAGGTCTCGATGTCTCTTGTCGGCGTAACTCTTTTGTCTTGACTGGGCGGTCTTGAGGTGCTCACGAATCTTGTGAACTTTCTCTTCTGCTTCTCGTAGGATGTCGGGTCCGAAAATGTGACTCTCTCCTACTTCCGACCAGTTCAAAGGGGTGCGACACTTCCTTCCATACATGAATTCAAATGGGGCCATTTGAAAACTAGATTGATAATTGTTGTTGTATGAAAATTCTGCGAACGGCAGATAGTCTTCCCATTTAGATCCATACTCTAAAACACATGCTCTCAACATATCTTCGAGTATTTGATTTACTTGCTCCGTTTGTCCGTT
The DNA here is from genome assembly GCA_023614405.1 of Avena insularis. Taxonomy (NCBI): domain Eukaryota; kingdom Viridiplantae; phylum Streptophyta; class Magnoliopsida; order Poales; family Poaceae; genus Avena; species Avena insularis. The sequence continues at coordinate 299,928,228 of CM042693.1, read as the reverse complement.
GGTCTGAGGGTGATAAGCTGTGCTGAAATCTAGTCGGGTTCCTAAACCTTCTTGGACTTTCTTCCAGAATCTCGAGGTAAACTGAGTTCTACGATGTTCTTGGGGACTCCATGCAAACTGACAATTCTAGCGATGTACAACTCCGCTAGCTTCGAACTCCGACATGTAGTCTTGACTGGTAAGAAATGGGCGACTTTGGACAATCTGTCCACTATGACCCAGATAGAGTCATTTCCCCTACTAGAAGTAGGAAATCCGGTGATAAAGTCCATTCCAACGGAATCGCATTTCAATTCCGGAATCTGGAATGGTTGCAACAATCCTGCGGGTCTTTGATGTCTCGCCTTGACTCGCTGACATATATCACACTTGGCGATATAGCTTCCAATTTCTCTCTTTATCTTATGCCACCAAAATTGCTCTTTCAAATCTTGATAAATCTTCGTTCCTCCGGGGTGGATAGAATAAAGAGTATCATGAGATTCCTTCAGAATAACTTCTTTCAACTCAGAATCTACTGGTACACAAAGGCGTCCTTTGTACCACAGAACTCCTTCTTCGTCTTCGGTGAATCCGGATACTTTGCCTATACCGATACGATGCTTGATTCCGTCGATACTAGCATTCCCTTTCTGCGCCTCTTTGATCTGGCTGATCAAAGTGGGTTGAAGTTCTATGCTAGCGAAAAATCCTTCACTCACTAATTCTATTCAGAAATCTTCCATCTCTTTGTACATGCTTGGTTGCTCCTTCAAAATCATGGAGTTCAAGCGGCACGGCAATCTGCTAAGGGCATCTTTTACCACATTGGCTTTTACCGGGGTGATAGTGAATGTCCAGGTCGTAATCCTTGATTAGCTCAATCCATCCTCTCTGTCTCATATTCAGCTCCTTCTGAGTGAATATATACTTCAGGCTCTTGTGATCCGAATAGATCTCACAACGGTTTCCCATCAGGTAATGCCTCCATGTCTTCAGGGCTAGAACTACGGTTGCGAGCTCGAGTTCATGGGTTGGATAGTTTTGCTCATGTTGTTTCAGTTGTCGGGATAGATAGGATATAACTTTGCCTTCTTACATTAGTGTCACATCCCAAATTTTGGATTTGGTACTGCATAGCATACATGTCATTGCATCATGATCATCCATGCAAAATTTCAGTTCGAAAAGATTCTGGCAAAACAATGTGTTTAAAGCCCTATTTTGAATTACTAAAATGCACCTACAAGAGAATATACCAGGGTGTATAATCTAATCGATTAGCCGTGTCCCCGTTATGGACATCTGAGTTGCTTGATATTGATTCCATGGCATGTTTCTCGCTCATTCTAATTTCATAATTGCTTTAATGTTGTTGGGTTAACTTAATTGGGATCTTTTCAAAGAAAATCCAAAACTGTTTATGAAAGTAGGACAAAGGTTTTTGCAAATGCAAGCTAGCCACAACTCCACTTGCCAAATATGCATGTAGATGTTAGCACTATTGTTTCCTTTAATAGCTCTACTTGCCATACATTCCATGTATTGACCCTTCGGGGCTGCTACGTTTCATGTTGCAGGATATTCCGATTCTGAGTAATCGATTTAGGCCACGGTACTCCACTCGGCACTTGTTCACTTGTGGGCAATTTGAAGAATGTTGCTACTTGAATAACATTGAGCTACCTTGAGCTAAGCTTTTATTGTAATAATGATACTTTGGATCTTTGTTATTTATGATACATGGATATTTTGCTATGTTTTTCATCTTATTCTATTGTGGGCCAATGAACCGATCCAGGGATTGGCATGTCACATAGAAGCTACGGTCTGTTCAGAACCGTGGTGTTACAAGATGGTATCAGAGCCCGTGTGTCGACTGTAGGATCATGACCTAGGTTTGGATTAGGAAGCCACAGAATTATTAGAGCTTATATTAACTCTGTCTTTCATCTTATGCCTTTCACCCTCGTAAATTCTTACCATATGCTATTCTCACACTTTCCTCTTTTAAATGATAGATGGGAGAAGTCAGGACTGAGTATGCAACCATGGAGTCACCAAGTCCCTTTGCAAGACAGTTAGCACAGCTTTCGCAGTCATTGGGATTGCCACTGCCCATGTTCAAGGGAAGAAGGCTGTACACCTATGGATATGGTGAGGATGCATGGGAGATCACCACTTTCATCTTCAGGGATGCCGCCTTGCCAAACCCTGTGCATCTGATCTACACCAAGACATCTGAATGGAGGGACTTGGAATAAACTTGGCCTTGCATGAAGCCCTATCACGCCAGTGCCATCTTGTCCGACACCTGCTGCCGGCAGACTCACCCTACCGTGACTATGGGAGGCGTGATGAGGATGGGAACATTGTGGTTACCCCGGGCGACAGGAACAACATGCCGCCCCGTCGGAGGCACATAGAGGATATGGAAAGGGAGAATGGAGCTCTAGCTGAGAAAGTGATGATGGTAAAGGAGATAGCAGATTTTGCTAGCAATGGTATGGTGGTCCAAGAACTGGAGATAGAGACCTTGCATGAAGCTATGGATGTTCTGAATAATGCCCTGGTAGGCAGGGATGCAACCATATCTCAGCTTAACAGAACTGTGCAGGAAAACAACCAGACCATACAACAGTTGCAAGGGACCGTCCAGGAAAGGGATCAAACTATTGAAGATATGGCAGCCCAGATTGCCGCTCTCCAAGCCCAGCTGAATCCACCCTCTGATGATGACAATGGAGATGATGACAACAATGACAATGATGATGATAATGACAGTGGGAACGATGATAATGATGAGGACGAGCATGATGATGATGGAGACGATGATGGTGGAGGAGATGAAGCTGTTGCAGCTGCAGCAGAGAATGAAGAAGAGGAGGATCCAGAAGAGGTGGAGTTTGAGATTTCAAGTGATGACACAGGAGAGGTGTATACTCCGCCTCCATGGTCGGTTCGTGGACAGAAGCGCCAACGCATGAGTGTGAGGACCTACCGCAACCTCTTCAAGAAGTAGATAGAAGTCCACCAATTAGTCTTCGTTAGGTAAAATCGTTAGGATTAGTCTCGATCGATGTAAAACTTAATTACTGTTAGTTTAAGAGTGTTTAGTTGCTCCTTTGTGTACTCCAATATCCCAGGATTATTTGTGCGAATTTTATGGAAGAGTTATGGCAAGTTTGGTTAATATCTGAGTTATTCCTGTTGCAGTTTTCTGCTGACACAGCAGTACTGTACGATTTTTCATATTTTACTGGTATCTGGAAAAAATCTGAAAAAATAGGGTTGGTTCGAAACTCTCTGTAATGTATGTAAAAAAATCAGCAAAAATTCCTGACGAGTTTAAGTCAGGTAGAAAAATTCGTGAACACTGCTGGACTGTTCTGGCAGATTCCTGTTTTTAATGCTCTGTTGATCTATTGTGTAGATAACTATTGCAACTCTTTTAAAAACTATTTCAGTAGATATGTACTGCTAGGAAAACCCCTGGGATGTCGCTGGATCATTTGTTTGCTGATGTGTTGCTTGCTTGAGATTGTCTGCGATTGCTTTGTTGTTGTTTGGTCATAATGCATGGGTAGAATCCTGTTTTCGGAATCGAATCTTTCTAAACTTACCTGTGCTGAACCGCAGATGACTCCCCTCCGTCAACCCACTGAGTTGGATCAGCTCATGGCAGCTCAGGCACAGCTGACCCAAGTTATGACCCAGTTCATGGAAGCTCAGAACAACAACAACAACAATGGGAGCAACCAGCCTCAGGGAGATGCTCTCACTAGGTTTCTGAGGCTAAGGCCAGCGAAGTTCTCTACTGCAATGGAGCCGATGGTTGCTCTCGACTAGTTGCGTTCTGTCAACAAGGATCTGGTAACTGTTGGGTGCACATATGCTGAGAAGGTGAGGTTTGCCGCTCACCTACTGGAGGGACCAGCCGCTTCGTGGTGGGACACTTTCTAGATCACCCACCCGCTGGACACTGTGACTTGGGCAATGTTTTAGGAAGGTTTAAAGACCAATCACGTATCTTCAGGAGTTCTGAGCCTGAAGAGGAAAGAATTTCGCAACTTGCGTCAAACCAACCGCACCGTGGCTGAGTATATTGAGGAGTTCAACAACTTGTCCCGTTATGCACCAGAGGATGTTGACACTGATGCAAAGAGGAGGGAGAGATTCCTGGATGGCCTCAGTGATGAGCTTTCAGTGCAGCTGCTGGTGGTTTATTGTCCCACTTTTCAGGAGCTTATGGGCAAGGCCAAAATCTTAGAAGGGAAGCACAAGAAAGTGGAAAGCCGCAAGAGGAAGAGCAACAATCACCACTCTGGTTCTCACCACAAGTCTCGCACTTCTTATGATGGATACTCCAAGCATGGAGGGAGTGACCATGGGCACCATGGAAGCCATGATCGCCACCACCATGGAGGCGATGGACATCGCCATGATAGCCACAAGAGCAACCACCACAGCCACAAGTGAGGACGCACTCACCATTCTGGAGGACACAGTGGACATGACCGCAACCGTGATCGCAGCTTTGTGAAGAAGGATCTGAGTGAGGTGACATGCTTCAAGTGTGGCCAGAAGGAACATTATGCAGACAACTGTCCAGAGAAGAAAGGACTGAAGCCAACCAACAACCAGAAGGCCACAGTCAACCACATGAATGTGGAGGAGATCCCAGATGAGCCTGATCTTGTGATTGGTAAGTTTCCAATCAACACTCACCCTGCACTTATACTTTTCGATACTGGTGCATCACATTCATTCATATCAAGGGCATTTGTGGATAAGTATAAGTTACATACGGAGTCTATGAAAGAGTCTATTAGAGTAAGCTCACCTGGAGGAGATATGATAGCTAGGCGGGATGCCGCGACTTAACTGTGAGGATTGGAGCACACAATTTCATTGCACATCTGGTAGTGTTGGAATCACAAGGTCTAGATGTAATTCTGGGTATGGATTGGATGTCTATGCATGGGGGACACATAGATTGTGCACAGCGAGCTATTTCGCTCAAAACCCTGGATGGTAAGAGAATTAGGTTCAAGTCGGCTATGCGACCGGGAAGGTGTAAGGTGAATTCTCTTAAGGGGGTTAGCGTGGATACTGTGCCTGTGATTAAGGATTACCCCGACGTGTTTCCAGAAGAGCTGCCAGGGATGCCACCTGACAGGGATGTGGAGTTTCTCATCGATCTGATGCCGGGAACAGGACCAATAGCCAAGAGACCATATAAGATGGATGTGGATGAGATGAAGGAACTGAAGAAACAGCTAAAGGAGCAGTTGGACAAGGGATTCATTCAGCCTAGTTCGTCGTCATGGGGTGCACCTGTTCTATTTGTGGAGAAGAAAGACAACAGCAAGAGATTAGTGGTAGACTATCGCTTGCTGAATGAGGTGACCATCAAGAACAAATATCCCCTGCCGAACATAAATGATTTGTTTGATCAGCTGGAAGGAGCAAAGGTGTTTAGCAAAATTGATCTGCGATCGGGTTATTTCCAATTGAAGATCCGGGAGGAGGACATACCAAAAACCGCTTTCACTACTAGGTATGGTTTATATGAGTATACAATTATGTCTTTTCGACTAACGAATGCTCCGGCATATTTCATGACCATGATGAACAAGGTATTCATGGAGTATTTGGACAAGTTCGTGGTGGTGTTTATTGATGACATACTGATATATTCCAAGGATGATGCTGAGCATGAGAAACATCTGCGACTGATTATGGAGAAGCCGAGGGAGCACAAGCTGTATGCCAAATTCAGCAAGTGTGAATTCTGGCTGAACACTGTTGGATTTCTTAGACACGTGGTGTCAGGAGAAGGAGTCGCTGTTGATCCAGGCAAGGTAACTGCAGTAACTGAGTGGGAAGCACCCAAAAATGTGGGTGATATTCGTAGCTTTTTGGGACTTGCTGGATATTACAGGAGGTTCATTGAAAATTTCTCCAAGATTGCTAAGCCGATGACCGAACTTCTGAAGAAGGAGAGGAAGTTTGAGTGGACAGATGCGTGTGAAGCCATCTTTCATGAACTGAAGCGTCGACTAGTGACCGCACCTGTTCTGTGTTTACCTGATCTTCAGAAGGATTTCCAAGTGTACTGTGGTGCTTCTCGACAGGGACTTGGGAGTGTGCTGATGCAAGATGGGAGAGTGGTGTCATATGCCTCGCGGCAACTTAAACACCATGAGAGGAATTATCCCACGCATGACTTGGAATTAGCATCAGTTGTTCATGCGCTCAAAGTATGGAGGCACTACCTAATGGGGAAACACTGCGATGTGTACACCGACCACAAGAGCGTGAAATACATTTTTACACAGAAGGAACTGAACATGAGGAAAAGGAGATGGTTGGAGCTTATCACGGATTATGATATGAATTTGCAATACCACCCAGGAAAAGCCAATGTAGTGGCAGATGCCCTGAGCCGAAAGGTCTATGCCAATGGGTTGACTGTTGGGGAATTTCCCGAGGACCTTAGACTGGAAGTAGTGTCAAAAGGATATTTGGCAGCAATGGAAGTCCAACCAACGCTACAAGACAAGATCAGGAAGGCTCAAGTAGGGACAAGGAGATAGATGAAATAAAGGAAAAGATGAAGGAGGATCGGGCAAAAGAATTCCGCGAGGATGAGCAAGGAACCTTGTGGTATGGAGATCGTTTGTGCGTTCCCAACGATCCGGAGATAAGGAAGTTGATTCTGCAGGAAGCTCATGACTTCCCGTATTCCATACATCCGGGCAATACGAAGATGTATATGGACCTAAAGGACAGATTTTGGTGGAACAACATGAAGGGAGACATCGCTGAGCATATTGCCTTATGTGATGTGTGTAGCCGAGTGAAGGTGGAACACCAGAAGCCAGCAGGACTACTGCAGCCATTGCCGGTGCCGGATTGGAAGTGGGATTGAGTGGGAATGGATTTTATCACAGGATTGCCCAGGACCAGGTCAGGATATGACTCCATTTGGGTAGTGGTCGACCATTTGACCAAGGTAGCCCACTATATACCGGTGAATACGACCTACACGAGTGCGAAGTTGGCCAAGATTTATATGGACAGAATTGTGTGCCTACATGGAGTTCCTAAGAGTATTGTATCTGATAGAGGCACCCAATTTACCTCACACTTTTGGCGCCAGCTGCATGAGTCACTTGGGACTAGGTTAGAATTTAGCACAACATTCCATCCCTAGACTGATGGACAGACCGAGAGGGTGAATCAGATTTTGGAAGATATGCTGAGAGCTTGCGCCTTGGCTCATGGTTCTAGTTGGGATGAGAATTTGCCGTATGCCGAGTTTTCCTACAACAATAGCTATCAAACCAGCATCAAGACGTCACCGTTTGATGTGTCAGACGGGAAGCAGTGCGGACACCATTGCTATGGGATGGAGTAGGAGAACGTCAGCTGTTTGGACCTGATTTGATCAAGGACGCTGAGGAGAAGGTCGCCTTGATTAGGGACAGGCTGAAGGTAGCACAATCAAGGCAGAAGAGCTACGCTGATGCCAAGCGCAAGGAAGTGGTGTATGAGGTAGGTGATAGGGCATACCTCAGAGTGTCGCCACTGCATGGAATCAAGAGATTTGGAATCAAGGGTAAGCTAGCACCTCGGTTTATTGGACCATATCGGCTCTTAGCACGCAAAGGAGAAGTTGCTTATCAATTGGAGTTGCCAGAGGCTCTGTCCGCTGTCCACAATGTGTTCCACGTGTCCCAGCTGAAGAAGTGCCATCCGGAGATGGTGGATACACCATTGAGAGACACTGTGCCACTAGAGGAGGTTCATCTTGAGAATAACTTGACCTATGAGGAGAAGCCGGTCAAGATACTGGAAACAGCGGAGAGGATTACCCGTACCAAGACGATCAGGTTTTGCAAGGTGCAATGGAGCCACCACACCGAAGAGGAAGCCACTTGGGAGCGTGAGGATGACATCCGAGAGGACCACCCGCACCTATTTGCTAGCCACACCGAATCTCGGGGACGAGATTCATCTTAAGGGGGTTAGTCTTGTCACATCCCAAATTTTGGATTTGGTACTGCATAGCATACATGTCATTGCATCATGATCATCCATGCAAAATTTCGGTTTGAAATGATTCTGGCAAAACAATGTGTTTAAAGCCCTATTTTGAATTACTAAAATGCACCTACAAGAGAATATACCAGGGTGTATAATCTAATCGATTAGCCGTGTCCCCGGTTATGGACATCTGAGTTGCTTGATATTGATTCCATGACATGTTTCTCGCTCATTCTAATTTCATAATTGCTTTAATGTTGTTGGGTTAACTTAATTGGGATCTTTTCAAAGAAAATCAAAAACTGTTTATGAAAGTAGGACAAAGGTTTTTGCAAATGCAAGCTAGCCACATCTCCACTTGCCAAATATGCATGTAGATGTTAGCACTATTGTCTCCTTTAATAGCTCTACTTGCCATACATTCCATGTATTGACCCTTCGGGGCTGCTACGTTTCATGTTGCAGGATATTTCGGTTTTAAGTAATCAATTTAGGCCACGGTACTCCACTCGGCACTTGTTCACTTGTGGGCAATTTGAAGAATGGAGGATTTACTATATTTACGTTGCTACTTGAATAACATTGAGATAGCCTTGAGCTAAGATTTTATTGTAATAATGATACTATGGATTTTCGTTATTTATGATACACGGATATTTTTCTATGTTATTCATCTTATTCTATTGTGGGCCAATGAACCGATCCAGGGATTGGCATGTCACATAGAAGATACGGTCTTTTCAGAACCGTGGTGTTACAATTAGCACACATTCGAGACCGATCTTGGATGCGTCACAATACACGTCAAAGGGCTTCGTGATATCCGGCATGATTAAGATTGGGGCTGAAATCAATATTCTCTTGAGTTCTTGAAAACTCGCTTCACATTTGTCCGTCCATTCAAACTTCTTGTCCTTCTTCAGCAATTGGGTCATGGGTCTGGCGATACTTGAGAATCCTTCTACGAACTTGCGGTAGTATCCCGCCAATCCGAGAAATGCATGAACTTGGGTTTGAGTGGTTGGGGCTTGCCAATCTTCGACATCTTTCACCTTTGTAGGGTCAACGGAAATTCCTCCGGCTGATACAATGTGGCCGAGGAATCCCACCTCCTATAACCAGAATTCACATTTGCTAAACTTGGCATACAACCGATGCTCTCTAAGGGTTCCAAGAATGGTCCTTAGGTGTAGCTCATGTTCTTCTTCTAATTTGGAATAAATTAGAATGTCATCGATGAAATCAACGACAAACTTACCTAGGAAGTCCATAAAAATCTTATTCATGAGATTCATGAAATAAGCGGGGGCATTGGTTAATCCAAAAGACACGACAGTATACTCGTATAATCCATATCTGGTGGTAAAGGCAGTATTGGGAATATCCTCTGCACGAATCTTGAGTTGATGATAGCCAGTTCTAAGATCAATCTTAGAAAACACTTTGGCGCCAGTCAACTGATCAAACAAATCTTCTATCTTGGGAAATGGGTACTTGTTCTTCACAGTGACATCATTCAACTTCCGATAATCCGTACACAAACGGTTACCTCCATCTTTCTTGTCCACGAACAAAACAGGTGATCTCCATGGTGACGCACTTGGTTGAATCAATCCAATTCCCAACATGGCATCCAGTTGCTTCTTTAGTTCTGCTAGTTCAGACGGGTTCATACTATATGGTCTCTGGGCTATGGGTCCAGTTCCAGGGATTAGTTCAATGATAAACTCGATATCCCGATATGGGGGCATACCGGGCAAAACATCTGGAAATACATCGGGGTATTCACAGACTATCCGGACTTGGTCAATGGTAGGTTGGGATATACTATTGTTGCACTTGAATTGACGAGGTAAGGTTTCAAATACATGCTCGACTGATACTCCAGTTGTACTGGTCATGGTTATGGCTTTCTTGGCACAGTCAATTAATCCTTTATGTTTGGACATCCAATCCATTCCTAGTACTACTTCCAAACCTTTTAGTTCCGAGTACTATCAGATTAGCATAAAAATCTATGCCATGGATTCGGATAGGGACGGCTTTGCAAATTTGCCTAGCTTTGGTGGTTGATCCGGGGATTTGAACAATCATAACATGCCTCAGTTTGGTTGGTTGAATCTTACTAGTGCATGCAAATTCTTTGGTGACAAATGAGTGCGATGCACCAGAATCAAACAACACTCTTGCAAGTACTAAATTAACAGAAAACATACCCATCACGACATCTGGCGCTTCCTGGGCTTCTTCAGCATGCATGAGAAAAAGACGGCCATTGCGGTTGAGCGATTTCCCTGGGGCAAACCTTCTTCCGGGATGAACACGACGCTGTTGCTAAGCTGGGGCATTTGCATTGGGGGCTGCGGCATTCTTCTTGGGGCACTCATTGGAGTAGTGACCCTTATTTCCACAGTCATAACAAGTCACTTGTGACTTGTCCTTTGCTGCAACAGGCATAACATTGCTTCTAGTCCTCGGGGCAGTGTTGGTGTTGGGGGCGACATTGTTGTTGTTGAACTTGGGTGGTGCACGTTTGAAATTGCCAGATTTGCTGGGGTTGTTGTGATTTCCTCCGGGCCTTGGGTTTCCACGGTTTGGATAGTTCGGACGGTTCATCGGGGGTCTGTTGGTTCTTGGGGCAAATCCTGGAGATGGGTTAGGGCGATACTTTGGGGTATGATGGGTTCCTGGCTGATGCATCATGCGGCGCTTGTGGTTCTCATTGGCTTGGTTGATCTTTCCTTCCATTTGAATGGCAGAGTCAACGAGGGCTTCAATATCAGCAAAGGGGATATTAACCAATACCGTCTGCATCTCATCGTGTAGACCATTCAAGAATCTTTCTTTCCTTTTGGCTTCAGTGTTGATCTCATCCGGGGCATACCTAGCTAATGAAAAGAATTTGTTACGGTATTCCACTACGGTCATCCTTCCCTGCTTTAGTTCTCTGAACTCATCTCTCATTCTCTTGATCAAACCCGGTGGCACATGGGTTCTACTGAACTTGACCTGAATTCCTCCCAGGTCATCATCTGTCCTCCAGTCATTGCACGAACGTTGTTACACCATGCTCTTGAATCTCCGGCTAGATAGTGGGTGGTGAACAGAACTTTCTCGTTAGCTTCCACTCCGGCGACTTCCAGGTTGTTTTCCATGGTTTGCAGCCAATCATCTGCATCTAGGGGGTCTTCCGACTTAGTGAAAACAGGTGGGTTGGTGTTATGGAAATTCTTGAGCTTAGATCCATGGTTGTCCTGGTTTCCTTGGCCTTGGCTGTTGTGGGCCAGCTGAGCTATCTGCTGAAGGGTGGCTAAGTTGGCTTGACGTTCGGCTCTTTCAGATTCGTGGTCCGAAACCAACATTTGCAGAATCTGCAACATCGGGTCCGGGGATGAACCACTTCCTCCGCGAGGCATCTGAAGATTGAGATAGATCATGAGAAAAGAGAGAAATTTCTAAGGTTCATGGACTTTGAAAAGTTTTTGAAGTTTGACTCGGATTTTCTAGCAACTTGTTTTTCATTCATTCATAGCACATGATACAACACACACCACAACAAAGGAAAACAGATGGTTTTAAGAACCATTCAGGAAACTACGATACAGTGGGACCGAATAAAGATCACTAATGCTAGTGCTACTACTCCTCGGAGTCGGTGTAATCATCATCCTCATCATCATCATCATCATCGTCATCGATGAAGGCGAAATCCTCCTCATCGGTGAAGAAGTCCATGGCCTGATCCTCCAGAAAATCATCATCATCGCTGAGATAGGAGTAGGGGTCTCCACGAAGATATTCTCCGGCATTCTCCCTTTCCTCCAACTGCATGTCTCTCTCGTGGATGGTCTCCTCCAAATCCGTGATACGGTGACGAAGACGGGCAATGATGCGTTCCTTCTTGTCAAGCTGACGGTGACGAGACTTGCAATCCTTCACTAGCATGGCGATGGTCTGATCCTTCGTCTTGATGATGGCGGACTTGTTGTTGGAGTAGTCACAAGCATTGTCCAGTTCCTGCTGACACTCATACATCATGAAGTTAAGGTGGTCCAACAGAGTCTTCAGCTCGTGGTGGTCTGGGGCTTCTAGTGGCTGTCCCATATCATCACGCCTTGGGTAAAACTCAAAGAGGGTACCCTTGATCTGATTGATAGTCTGCGCACATAGACGGGCAAGAGCTTCCTGCATGGCTCTGGCAAGTCCATCGAGCCAGTTGTTCTCTCTTAAGGTGAACTGAATTCCCTCTGTAGTGGGAGGTTCAATCTTTCCTCTGAGACTTGCCACAACTATCCACTGCAGATCTTCTCCTCCTTGGTCATTGAGCTGAGCTCCGAAGAACTTGGGGTGCGGACGCTCCAGAAGTTTCGAAAGCTGGTCCAAGTCACGCTCAAAGATGAGGTCTCCTCCATTCCCCAACTGATAAAACTTGTTGTACTTCACGTCCATCTATAAGAATATAGGATGAGTAAGTTAGTAGAGTGATTAAGTGTGTCAAATTTTATGTATTTTGCAAAAGTTTTTGAGGAACATGAATTTTCATGAAAGAATCAAAGGGATAAGAATGGAAATAAGTTTTTTGTAAATACTCACTTCCTTGAGTTTTGAAACTAAGTTTTTTTTCAGGCGGAAGAAAAAAGGGATAAATAACATCCAGTCTAACTAGGGTCTCCTATGGTCAGGATGGCTCTGATACCAACTTGTCAACACCCGAATTTTTAATCCCAGATGCCTGTTATGCCATACATCATAATCCCAGGATTACCATTTTTTAGAGACATAACAGATTTGGATATCACGGTACATCATCCATTACAAACCATACATAAGGTCTTACACAAATAAGGATCTCATGATCTAGTTCTTAATACAACTCAAGCAGCGGAATAACGTAATAATAACGATAGCGTAGGAGAAGCTCCATCTTCGGGGTCACAGGAAATGCTGACGATGGGAGATGATCATAGTTCTCGTAACCTTCCTGCGGTCCATCATCCTGGTACTCCTCTTCATAGTCTGGCCACGGGAATAGACAGGGACAAAGCCATGAGTACTCTTTAAGTACTCGCAAACTAATACTAACAAGTTAAGGGGGTTTTTGTAGCTAGGTCACTAGGCTCTAGGGTTGTTTTGCAAAAAGCCAGATTTACCTCTACTAAGTTCAGAAGCAAAGAAAACTAGTTGAAGTTTTATAACACTTAAGTGGGAACTTGAGTTTCATATCACAACCCTATTGTGGTCAAGTCAAAGTCTCAATTCATTTCATAAATCATTTTGATAACATCTGACGGGGGAATAGTATGGACACTCCAAATGTACATAACCGCGGACGTGGCTATTCGAATAGTTTAACACTCTGTAGAGATTGTACACTTTCACCACAACATTCGATACATCCGTCAGGAACAAATCCTGAATTCACCATACTCAGTATGCGGATAATCAATCCCAACCTTTCCATTACACGCCCTAGTATAGGCACCTCTCCTGTGAGTTTGGCCTCCCAACCATGACCAACTGTCATCTTGGGTACTGCACAGGTGGACAATCTTCACAAGGTAGCCTCAGCTCAGACCTTGGCCGCGAGGGAACCCATACTAAGGTATATAAGTTTCTAGTCAAGCCCTACCCAATTTTCAGGTATTGTGGTTGTACAGTAAAATTGGAATGGTATCGCATCCAGACAACCATTAGTTTTATAAAGGGCTAAGGCTCAGGCCTCAACATTTTCATCATCAAAATCATCGGGTGTTCGAGAACACATGTCAAAACATTTCAGTAGAATGACTCATCATTCTAAGGTTTTCATAACCATTTCCACCAAGTATTCCCATCTAAAGTTGATCAAGTTTTATGCTTAGCACTAGCATCTACAAGTGGTGGTAAGTACTAATGAGGAGTGGTAAACAAGGGGGGATTTGCTAAGTTCAATCTCATGTCTTGGGATGACATCAAGATTATCTACTTAGGCCAAATTTAATGCTATTTATGCAACCTTCAAATATCTTTCTAGCATCTACAATTTACTATGTAAACTCTAAGAGAAAGCTTTGATAAAGAAATAAAGTATAAAGCTTGCACGTAAAACTAGGATGGTTTATCAAGTGGATATGATCACATAGGCTTAAGGCATCTAGTGGTCATGGTAACAAGCAAGTATTAGCTTGCATAAGTAGGGTATCTTTCAAGGGTTAGCTTGCCTTGTGCAGAGCAGTAGTTGAAGTTTTCCTCGGCTTCTTCCTCGTAGTATCCTCCTTCCTCCTCGTATCCTTGGTCGGTACTAGCATTTATAAATACATACGAGGTACACAATCACCAAACAATACTTAACTATTTTTAATCATCACACAAAGGTGTACTATAGATGATCTAGCATCATCACCTACATTACAAGATTAAAGCATTTGTCTTATTTATTTTAATTTGAGAAAAGTAATTTCTACTCATTGAAAAACTACTTAAGATTTAATATTCTCCAACTCAAACATGGGATCATGTTGACACATGTCATCACCACATATTTCAGTACATGGGAATGTGATTTAAAGTGGTGTCACACTTTTAATAAGGTTTAACCTTTTTATTTTAAATAGATAAAGTGACTAGAAATGCCTATGTGGCATTCTTTTGTTATTTGTACATTATTTCTGTAAGTAAACCCAAATGTTTTTATATATTATGAAAGGTATGATCAAATGTGATTTTTGAGAGTTGGAATCAACTCAAAATCTATTATGGTTAAATTTTGAAAAATGTTTGAATGCATAAAAGCTTCTGCCTTGTTATTTTTACCAAGGTTGATCTATAGATCCAAATGATTTGAATCCAACGTTCTTGGATTAAGCATTTCAGTATCTTTCTAACAAAATTAGTTTCATGCATTTTGGTTTGCTGAATCGAGCTGGGTTGATTTTTGAATCTATGTACAGAACTATGTTTGAATTAAAATAGAAAAACCTAAATTCAAACGGTTGGGTCGCGCGGGAGAGGTTACTGGGCTGGCCAAGTGTCATTCATGGCCGGGCTCAGTGACAGGGGGTCTATCACTCGCTGCTCATAACACTGCAGACGGGCTATGTGGGTCGTTGGATTAGAAGGGAGATCGACGGCTGGGATCATCGTCGACGATGAACATGTCACCGGCGAGCTCGAACCCTAGCGGCTCAGTGGTGGTGCATAGGGGGCATACCAGGGCTCCAGCGACGATGGCGAGGCGGGCAAACGAACGAGTGGTCGACGATGAGCTCAGGGGCGGTCGAGTCAGCTCCAGGAGTGGTCGAAATCAACGGCCCCCTTCTCCTCCAGAGGCGGCCTCCTCTGGTGCAATTCCGGCGAGCTGCTGCTCGTCGTGCTCCGGCTAGAGGGTGGAACGATCAGTAAGGGGAGGGGAGTGGAATGGTGTGCTTCAAACGGCTGATTGTGGCCTCCTTTTATAGGCTCGACGGCGAGACCGAGAGGGATGGGCAGGCAACGGTGGCGACATGGCTACAGGCTACTAGAGGCATGGCTGAGGATGGCGATCGACGCGCGGTCTCTTGGCGATGCTCTTGAACTTGAATGCGCGCTTAGGGGCGGTGGCAATCGGTCGGGAACGTGCGGTGCTCTGCGTGGTACCGACGGTGAACTCCGCGGCATGCGGTGGCTACGGGGTACGGGCAAGGAAACGATCATGTCTAGTGGTCTCCTGGGACGGTGGGGTTCATGCTGGCGGGCGGCCACGGCTCGAGGTGGTCGGGTTGAGTGGGAACAGCACATGCATGGTGGTGCGCGTCGGCATGGTCGACAGCGGTGCGGGCATGGTGTTCCTGGCGGTTCTTGTCTCTGTATTTGAGCTAGGGCTGGTCAAGAGAGGGCGGTGAGGCATGGGCAACATGCTAGACAAGGTGGGCGCAGCTAGTTCTTCCTCTAGCTTGTTGTCCACACTGGGGTGACATGGTGAGGCTCGGCCTGCTCACCATTGATGGCAATGCAAGCTCACAGTGGTGCTAGAGGTTACTAACTAAGCTATATGATCTACTAAATGTTTGCTGTGAGCTAGAGAGGGGACAAGTTGGCCAAATCACTTCTCAAAATAGTGTTTGTTGTTTGTTTGATTTGAATCTGCAAGGTGTTTGATGAAATGGCCGCAAGAACTTGAATTTTGAATTTTGAAAAGATTTTTGGTGGGTGTGCTAGGCATGTGCTGGAGACTCTGTGGTTGCTTGGGTTTTGAAAATTGAGCTTGTTTGAGTGGTTTTTGAAATAGTGGGATCTTCCCATATGAGATAGATTCAATTTTAAACTCTCATTTAAACTTAGCATTTGAATGTTTTTGGAAGATCACAAAGTGGGCCTTGGTACCTCATTATAAGTACTAACAAGGGGTGCAAAGATCCACAAAGGTTTCTGTTAAGTTTTTGAAATGGATCGTATGGGCACCTAGAGGGGGGGGGGGGTGAATAGGTGCTAACCAATTTTTAATACTTTTTCAATTTTAGGCTTGACACAAAGTAAATTCTCTAGATATGCAACTACGAGAATTTCCCTATATGAAACCCTAACTACTAAGCACGTAAAAGAGGAGCGAGGAAACCGTAGTGGAGCACGCGGAGACACAGGGATTTGTTTTACCGCAGTTCCTTCCTTGTTAAGGGAAGTACATCTGCGTTGGAGGGGTGGGCGGTTCTAAGACCACCACGCCACAATAGGCCTCACCCTATTCTCCGATGGATCTCGCCACGAGAGGCCTGATCCACCTTCTCCACTATTGGATCCCTTCGAGGCGGGAACCGGTGCCTTTTACAACACTATCGGGGCACACACCCACAACCAAATTGGGGGCTCCCCAGATGACAACAAGCTGCCACAAGAACAAGGTTTATCAATATAAACAAAAACGAGGATCTAGATATTTGCAAGAAATACTAGATCGGAGGTTCTCCAAATGAATGGAGAGGAGATGAAGCGCTTGATTGCTGATGATGAAGATTGAGTTCTCCTCCTTCGATTCCCCAAGGGATGGGGCCTTTAGGTGTATCTAGGTGGAGCACTCTTGGAAGAAGCTTTGAGATCTGATCTGGTCTTTTTAGAGATGAATCAAGAGTTCTGGCAGGAGGGGGAAGGCTGGCTTAAATACCCCCTCCCCAGATCTGGCCGTTGCACAACTTTGGGGGCGGATTATCTGCCCCCTGGGAAAACTCCTCCCCAAGGGCGGATTCTCCGGGGAAAACTCCGCCCCCTCTCTGGGGCTTGCGCCTTGGTGAAGCTTGGTGATGTTCTTGGGGGGAGGATAATCCGGCCCCCCCTGAGGGGCGGATTATCCGGCCAGACCGGAAAGTCCGGCCAAAACTCCGCCCCCTCTCTGGGGCTTGCGCCTTGGCGATGAGCAGGGGGCGGATTATCCGGGCCCCCTAAGGGGTGGATTATCCGGCGGGGCCGGAAAATCCGGCCAAAATTCCGCCCCCCCTTCTGGGGCTTGCGCCTGCTTGGGCAAAGGGAGGGGTGGATTATCCGCCCCTGGTGGGGCCGGATTATCCGCCCCCAAAGGCAGAGTCCTTTTCCCTTTATTCTCAACAAGAGCTGCAATACTTCAACACACATTAAATGATCCTTGGTATTGTTATCTAACACACAAAACACTAGGGATTAAGAAATGTTCTTTCAATATCCCCCTTTTTGGTGTTAGATGACAATACTAGGATTTGCAATAAAACCGGCAAATGCCACCTTAAATAAAGAAAGACGCTCCCCCTAGATGTGTGCATATTTAAGATTTGTATTTGAATACAAATACACACACACTAGGGAGAACACTACTTTAAGGTTTGGGAAACATGTCATACCACCGGAATGAGAATATAGCCAAGGCATACATAGATACTCCCATGAATCCATATGCCATCAAATATGCTCCATAATTCCAGAATTCCATGGGGTCCATGATAGATAAATCCAGAATTCCATGAATACCAAACATAGTGGAGTACGACATAGTCTTACAAAAACAAACACAAATAGCAACTGAGTTCACGCTAGAAAAGGGCACAAGAAAGCAAATAAGAATGACTAAAATCGAAAAGCTTGTGCCTGACCCTTGCAAATCCACGAGACCTAATAGAACTACTTCTCCCCCTTTGGCATCAAAACGCCAAAAAGGAAGAAGAATCAGCCCAGAGCAACCTAGCAAATCTCTCAATGGTGTTTTAGAGGACTTGCGTGCAAGAATAGATGGTTCAAGGAGGGAGAGAAAGGCTTGGGTTGAGAGCATCAAACTGAGATGGTACTACACACCCAAATTTGCAAGAATCAAATCAATCAAAAGCCAAATTTGAGTGTGTTTTCCATAAGAACAAAAGATATGCAAGAAAATCCAGTGAGACCCATGAAAAACCAACTCTTCTCAAGGAAGAGGGCGGTGGCCGAGGCCACCATGTTGGAGCGCATGGCATGACACCACGAAGATGTATCTTGAGTTCAAAACCAATTCTCATCGATGACCCACATATCACAAAATGATATTAAGGGAAATGATTTTACTTGCTTTCGGCATTATGGGGGGAGGGTTGGCCCAATCAATTAGGACCACACTCCCCCTATGTCTATGCCCGCATCTAAACCAAATACATGAATAAGCGCAAGTGAGTGTGCAAGGGTAGTCAAGCCAAGCTCCTTGAATCTATGATATTTAGCTCATTCCTCAAATAACAAAATCTTGCTTCATCAAGAGGCTTCGTGAAAATATCAGCAAGTTGGTTCTTCGTGCTCACAAAGGATAGAGCAATATCTCCACGAGCAACATGATCCCGAATAAAGTGGTTGCGAATCTCTATATGTTTTGTTCTTGTATGCTGCACGGGATTGTAAGCAATTTTGATAGCACTTTCATTATCGCATAAAAGAGGCACTTTGTCACAATTGACACCATATTCCTTTAAAGTTTGCCTCATCCATAACAATTGAGTACAAGCACTTTGCAAGAACATATTCATCTTCGGCGGTTGAGAGTGAAATACAATTCTGTTTCTTTGAGGACCAACACACTAGAGACCTGCCCAAGAATTGGCATGCACCATAGGTTGATTTCCTATCATCTTTGTCACCAGCCCAATCTGAATCAGTGTAACCACATAGAGAGAAACTTGAACCCTTGGGATACCATAGCCCAAAATTTGGGGAATGAACCAAATATCGGAAGATTCGCTTGACTGCCACTAAGTGGCTTTCTTTAGGAGCGGCTTGGTACCTTGCACACACTCCTACACTTAACACGATATCGGGCCTAGATGTGCAAAGGTAAAGGAGAGAGCCGATCATGGATCGGTATACCTTTTGATCCACGTCTTTACCCTTGGGATTGAGCTCAAGATGACACTTTGTTTGCATTGGGGTAGCAACGCCATTGAGATCCGTCATCTTGAACCTTTTGAGCATGTCTTGGATGTACTTAGCTTGATTAATAAAGGTTCCCTCTCTAAGTTGTTTGATCTCAAATCCAAGAAAGAACCTGAGCTCACCCATCATGGACATCTCAAACCTGTCAGTCATAAGCTTCGAAAATTCATCGTTAAAAGCTTGGTTAGTAGAGCCAAAAATAATGTCATCTACATAAAGTTGGCATACAAAAAGCTCCCCATTAACCTTCTTAGTAAAAAGAGTGGGATCAATTTTCCCAACTTCGAATCCACGGTCTAGCAAAAGCTCTTTAAGGTGCTCATACCACACACGTGGGGCTTGTTTAAGGCCATAGAGCGCCTTATCGAGTTTGTTACATGGTTCGGAAATTTGGGGTCCTCAAACCCCGGGGGCTGCTTGACGTATACTAACTCATGTAGAGGACCATTAAGGAAAGTGCTCTTAACATCCATTTGTTGTAATTTAAAATTATGATGGGCTACATATGCAAGAAGGATACGGATGGACTCAAGGCGAGCCACAGGAGCGAAGGTCTCGCCAAAATCAATTCCTTCTACTTGAGAGAATCCTTGAGCCACGAGTCGTGCTTTATTCCTCACAACAATGCCATTTTCATCCTGTTTGTTCTTGAAGATCCACTTGGTGCCGATAACATTGCGACAATCCTTTGGTTTTTCGACGAGCTTCCAAACTTTGTTGCGTTCGAAGTTATTTAATTCTTCATGCATTGCAACAACCCAATCGGGGTCTTCAAGAGCATCAAAAACCTTCTTCGGTTCAACCATGGAAATGTGAGCTTGATGATCACAGAAGCTTGCAAGCTCTCTTCTAGTGGATACCCTTCGTCGTAGATCACCAACAACCTTGTCAAGAGTGTGACCTCTTAGTTCAAGGTTGCGATCAGCACAAGCCTTGTGACGAGCCTCAATGTCCTTATTGTTTCTAGGAGGAGTGGATTCAATTGTTGTATTCTTGTCTTGATTACTGCCTTGCCCTTGATCTTGATCACCGTTACTGCCAGAAGATTGTTGCTGAACATTTTCTTCAGGCCCGGATAATCCGCCCCTTGGAGGGGCCGGACTATCCGGCCTGGGAGGAGAAGTACCAGAACCATCTTCCTGAGAAAGCCTGATTGGAGTTGGAGACCCAGGGCCGGATAATCCGCCCCTGGGGGCCGGAGAGTCCGGCCTGGGAGCTTCAGAGTTGTTGACTTCTCCTTCGGATCCTCTGGAACGATTTGGAGTGCCAGGGGCGGATTGTCCGCCCCTTGGAGGGGGCGAATAGTCCGGCCTAGGACTACCAGCTTGTCCCGGGGACAGATGGTCTTCAGTAGATTGTGGTGTTGGTGCAGGATTGTCTCCAACAGTAGGAGCTTGTTGATCTTGTGTAGATGAGGGCTCTACATGTGTGTAGCATTTTCCTTCCCGATCCGCCACAAGGGGTTCCTCAATGGGGCGGAAAAATCCCACGCCCATTCTTCTTATGGCATCTTGGGGTATTTCAACATCTGCATTACAAACATCAACTTGCCCTACAAAGGAGCCGTTATTTTTATCGAACTCCACACTACAAGATTCTACAACAATCCCAGTGAGCTTGTTGTAGACTCTATAAGTGTGGGATTCGGCACCGTAACCAACAAAAATACCTTCTAAAGCCTTGGATTCAAAATTTGACAAACGCACACCTTTAATAAGAAAGAAACACTTACACCCGAATACCCTAAAGTATGAGATGTTGGGTTTGTTATCGGTAAATATTTCATATGGGGTCTTGTCCAAGATCTTCCGAAGGTAGAGCCGGTTTGATGAGTGACAAGCAGTGGATATGGCTTCAGCCCAAAAATTATAAGGAGACTTGAATTCAGCTAGCATAGATCTTGCCATATCCATCAAAGTTCGGTTCTTCCTCTCGGCTACACCATTTTGTTGAGGGGTGTACGCAGCGGAATATTGGTGCCTAATCCCCTCTTCGCTAAGAAACTCGTTTAAAGTGTAGTTCTTGAATTCTGAGCCGTTGCCACTTCTAATTGCCAAGATGGGAACATTGTGTTGACGTTGAACTTCATTGGCAAAGTCGATGACAGTTTGTTGAGTCTCACTTTTCAGCTCGAAGAAATATACCCATGTATATCTTGAGTAGTCATCGACAATGACCAAGGAATATTTCTTCCCACCAAGACTTGCATGAGAAGGAGGACCAAATAAATCCACATTAAGTAATTCCAAGATCCTCTTTGATGATACAATAGTCTTTCTCTTGTGGGGAGAGTCATGCATTTTTCCTTC
Organism: Avena insularis; assembly: GCA_023614405.1. NCBI lineage: Eukaryota > Viridiplantae > Streptophyta > Magnoliopsida > Poales > Poaceae > Avena > Avena insularis. The sequence continues at coordinate 299,906,518 of CM042693.1, read as the reverse complement.
AACACAAGCCCTGCAAACACGATCTTTGACAAAAGAGACATTGTCTTTTAGTCGAAGGATGTGGCCACCCTTTTGGAGACTTTGCAAAGTTCTCATGTTGACATGGGCTAAACGGCGATGCCATAGCCAGCCCACGTCGGCCTTCCCGAATAGACACATCGGACCCGAAGTGGTTTTCCCCGAGAAGTCCACCACATACAGGTCATTTTCGACGTATCCAACGAAAGCGACCTTTAGAGACTTGCTCCATAAGAGTACCACCAAATCATCATCGATAAAAACAGCAAAACCCATCTTGCCAAGGGCACGAACAGAAAGAAGATTGTAGCCAAGGGTCTCAACAAGCATGACATCCACGAGAAAGATATCATGGGCAACCACAACCTTGCCAAGACCCAATACCTAAGATTTAGACTTATCACCATAGGAGACTGTGATATTATCATGATTTGGACGCATCTCCGTGATGATCTCCTTGCTTCCGGTCATATGACTAGTGCATCCACTATCCAGCACCCATTTTGACCCACCGGAAGCATAGCCCTGCAAGAAAATTACTTCTTGGTTCTAGGTACCCATTTTTCAATGGGTCCTTTCATGTTAGTAATAAGAGTCTTTGGGACCCAAATAGACCAAGCAATATATTCATCAAAAGGACCAACATAATAAGCATAAACATCGCCATAGTCATCACAAAAGAGTTCATAATTCGGATTGTGAGACCACCAAAACCAATATTATTAGTCTTGTCTTTTGTGACAACCTTCTCAGCAGTGCTTGTCTTTAGTTGCACATTCTTGGTCTTGTTCTTCTTGGTCTTCTTCTTCTTGGACTTGGTGACATACCCAAGTCCCTCTTTACTATGATTTGACCTTTGCTTGCCAAGGACTTCATCAAGCACACCTTTGTCCTTGGTAGTAATGTCCTTGATCACTTCTTTTTCCACATTATCATTTTCCTTGTTACTATATGTTGAGTTTGACGAGCTAGGAGTATCATATTTGGCCAATCGACTTTGAAGCTGATCATGTGACTCGTTGAGAATAGAGAACTCGTTTTTCAACGCCTTGTGAGCATTGTCAAGTTTCTCCAATTCCTCGGAGAGTCTATCATGAGCAGCCCCAAAGTCAATCCTTTCCTTCTTTAACTTCTTTGCCTTGGTGACAGCATTGTCACGTTCCTTAACGAGTTTAGTCACAATTTCTTCATGTGACTCTTCCATAGACTCAAGCCTCTCTTCAAGAGAGACCCGAGCTTCTTCTTCTTCTTCAAGAGCATTTTTTAGGGATGCAATTTCCATTGCATCCTCCCTTTCAATTCTGCCCTTTTCTTCGAGGAGTGCTTCGTTTTGGGCCAGCTGATCCATAAGAGCCTCAAAACAAACTTTGTGCTCACCTTGCAAGTTAGTATAGAAATAATCCAAAGCAATAATCTCTTCTTTGACCTTAAGACTAGCAGGATCATCCATGTCTATCATAGCCTTGGGAAAAGAAGAGTTAGAAGAAGTTACCTCGGAGCTTCTTGCCATGAGGCAAGTAGCATTCTTGTTGATGATGTTTTCGTTCGGAGATTCGAAGAGAGATGTTGATGTAGATGTGGTGGCTATAGCAGCCACCTCTTGAGAGCTATCGTCCTCGTCCTCATCTTCACTCCCCGATGAATATTCTTCTTGAGCCACTAGAACAATCTTTGGTTGCTTCTTGAAAGGAGCATTCTTCTTTACAAACTATTTCTTACGTGGAGCTTTTGATTTGTCCTTGAAAATGAGTCTTCCTCCATTATCCTCTCTACTTTGATATGGACACTCAGCTACGAAGTGTAGCCGGTCACCACAATTAAAGCATGTTCTCAGCTTGGGACCATTTTCTTTTCTTCCATAGGCTCCACTCTTGCGATCTAGTTCAGCTTTAGCCTTGGCTGGATCTTTCCAAAAGTTTCTTGCATAAAGAGCCAAGTATTGTCCGTGGATCCTTTTTATATCTTTGGGACAGTCCAGACCTTCTACCGCATATTCATCATGATCAATCACACTAGTCTTCAAGGCCATGTTGACCCCCTTTTGCATCCCCATAGCTCGAGCACGAGCATCTTCGGCATTCTTGGCAGCCACTTTGAAAGCGGCCATTTCTTGCATTACCTCATTGGATGACATGAGGTGATAGTTATGCCTACCTTGGAGACTTTTCAAATCTTTGGGCTAAAATGGCATAAGAGCACTGACATACTTGCGCTTGATCCAAGCATCATCAACATGAGCTGCACCATGGTTTTTGAAGGTTGTGGCTATTGCTTTGAGCCTCCTATACATGTCCTCATGGTCTTCTCCATCCATCATATAAAATCCTTCAGCTTCATTGCTCAAGGCATCATATCTATTCCTTCTCATACTTTCATTTCCAATGAAGAGCTCGGTGAGGGCATCCCAAGCTTCTTTAGCTGTGCTAAGATGCTGAATGTGTGGCATGTCTTTGTCACCCACACCAAGCTGTATCATGTGTAGAGCTGTAGCGTTGAGTTGGCTATCAACCACTTCTCTTCTTGTGAGATTGTTGGGGTTTCCAATATGAAGACCATTTTCGATGATCTTCCACAACTCTATGGAGGAACTGCACACATGAGATTTCATGAAAAATTGCCATTGATAGAAAGTAGATGTTGAAAGTTTGGGTGGATCACCCCTATTATGTATATGTGGGTGAGGAATAGGCGGATCAGGGGAATACACATGAGAAACCTCATTGTATCCATCCTTACCGCTATCCTTTTTCGAGGAGGAGCTCTTGCTAGTATCATCACCTACCACTTCGTTATCTTTGGAAACAGTTTTACCCGTTTCCTTGGATTGCGGAGTGGTATCCTCAGAGTTAGATGGAGATGATGCTGCGGATGTGGAGAGACGCATTATCAATTGACGCATCTCTTCCATCTTAGCCTCCATTGAACTCACCAAGGTTGTTTCCAACGTCTTGTGATCGTTCATGGTGACTACCTCCGGAGCATCACTCCCATCTCCCTTGGAACCCATACTTCTCTTAGGCGGTTAAGCCCGAAATAAGAGCCGAGGCTCTGATACCAATTGAAATGGATCGTATGGGCACCTAGAGGGGGGGTGAATAGGTGCTAACCAATTTTTAATACTTTTCCAATTTTAGGCTTGACACAAAGTAAATTCTCTAGATATGCAGCTACGAGAATTTCCCTATATGAAACCCTAACTACTAAGCAAGTAAAAGAGGAGCGAGGAAACCGTAGTGGAGCACGCGGAGACACATGGATTTCTTTTTACCGCAGTTCCTTCCTTGTTAAGGGAAGTACATCTGCGTTGGAGGGGTGGGCGGTTCTGAGACCACCACGCCACAATAGGCCTCACCCTATTCTCCGATGGATCTCGCCACGAGAGGCCTGATCCACCTTCTCCACTATTGGATCCCTTCGAGGCGGGAACCGGTTCCTTTTACAACACTATCGGGGCACACACCCACAACCAAATTGGGGGCTCCCGAGATGACAACAAGCTGCCACAAGAACAAGGTTTATCAATATAAACAAAAACGAGAATCTAGATATTTGCAAGAAATACTAGATCGGAGGTTCTCCAAATGAATGGAGAGGAGATGAAGCGCTTGATTGCTGATGATGAAGATTGAGTTCTCCTCCTTCGATTCCCCAAGGGATGGGGCCTTTGGGTGGATCTAGGTGGAGCACTCTTGGATGAAGCTTTCAGATCTGATCTGGTCTTTTTCGAGATGAATCAAGAGTTCTGGCAGGAGGGGGAAGGCTGGCTTAAATACCCCCTCCCCAGATCTGGCCGTTGCACAACTTTGGGGGCAGATTATCCGCCCCCCACTTGGGGTGGATTATCCGCCCCCTGGGAAAACTCCTTCCCAAGGGCGGATTCTCCGGGGAAAACTCCGCCCCCTCTCTAGGGCTTGCGCCTTGGTGAAGATTGGTGAAGTTCTTGGGGGGCGGATAATCCGGCCCCCCCTGAGGGGCGGATTATCCGGCCAGACCAGAAAGTCCGGCCAAAACTCCGCCCCCTCTCTGGGGCTTGCGCCTTGGCGATGAGCAGGGGGCGGATTATCCGGCCCCCCTGAGGGGCGGATTATCCGGTGGGGCCGGAAAATCCGGCCAAAATTCCGCCCCCCTTTTGGGGCTTGCGCCTGCTTGGGCAAAGGGAGGGGCCGATTATCCGCCCCTGGTGGGTCCGGATTATCCGCCCCCAAAGGCAGAGTCCTTTTCCCTTTATTCTCAACAAGAGCTGCAACACTTCAACACACATTAAATGATCTTTGGTATTGTTATCTAACACACAAAACACTAGGGATTAAGAAATGTTCTTTCAGTTTTGAGTTCTTGGAATAGCCAAAGTGGGTATGAGAGTTAATTTTGCCAAAGTGACCATTCACTTTATTTGTTCATTTTGAGTTGTTTGTATTTGGGAAAAGTTTGGGAATGATTTAGATGATGTTTATTTCACCTAAGAATCATTTTACAAGCAAAGAAAGATAGAACCATGGCAATTCAAAAGAATCCTAATTTTAAATACACATACATATGAATGCTCTCATATTTTTAGATAGGAAAGTTTTTGTTAACCCTAATTTTGATGATTAGCATTTGATGATCCATGTTTAATATTTTTGGGATGTTACATTAACTGACAGAGAACGGCAGTGAGGGGAAGAAGTAGTCGCGGGCGGGTGAGAACGACGACTGACAAGTGGGGTTGGTTGGTCATCGAGTGGGGAGGGTTACGCGTGGGGTCCGCTGGTCAGCATCTGCGTGGGTTAAAGTTTTGGAGCGAATAGTTTTCTGTGGGGGAGAAAGAGAGAGGCCTCTGGTGGACTTGCTGGGCTTGTTGGGCTGGGCTGGCTCTATTTTTTTCCTTCTCTGTTTCTTTTTCTTTTTCTATGTTCATTTACTGTTTTGAATTCATTCAAATGATTTCAAACCCTTTTCCAGTTCAAATCTTTTCAAACTTTTCAGTAAGTTTCTATTATGTTTAAACATGTATTTTAAAGACCATTTTAGAATAATTATTTTATTCATTTATGGTTTATTATTTATTTAAAATAGGTACTTGCCTTTATTCAAATAAGATTTTAAATAATTTCAAACTCTTATTTGAATTCAAATTTTCATCAAACCTTTTTCAGTAGGTTTTATGTATTCATGAGTATGTAAAATAATTAATTTTGAATTATTTAGAATATTTTAATATGATTTATTAATCATTTAAATTGGGCATTTGTCTTATGCAAATAAAATCAAATATGGTTTTTAATCCCATATAAATTTATATTCAAATAATTCTTTGATTCCATTTAAGTTAATTAAATAGCTTTTATTCTACTTGGGCAAATTCCAATTATTTTTTCCCACGATTTTATTAATCATTTTCATTAGGGATTTGTCTCCATTCAAATGGAATTGAATTTGGTTAATGCCATATAATTTTATTTGAATATTCTTTATCTCTTTATTTTATTTGGATTTGAATTATCTTTGCTCCATTTGCTTATGGATTTAGTTCAAGATTTAAATTGTCTTCTAAATAATTTACTTGGGGTTTATTATTTAGGTAAATAGTCTTTGTTTAAATAAAATTGAATATGGTTCAAAGCCCATATAGTTTTATTTAAATAATCTTTTTTTTTTTTTATTAAATTTTTATTTTTTATGGACTTGGCCAAGATTTAATTTGGATTTTACATATTCCTTATTTATTTCTTTCTTTCTTTATCTTATAAAATCCATATCTTTTTATTTAAAGATCCAAACTTGGTGATTCCAATTTGTACAATTTTATTTAATAATTTTTTATCTTTTTAAATCCTTTTAGGATTACTTTGTTCACAATTTGGTATGTATTTTAGATAGGAGATTTATTAGCTTTGATAATTAATTCCTTTTAACTTATTAAATTCATAAGTTTTTATCTATGGTTCCAAATTAAGTGAAACCAATTTATACGGTTTTATAATATTTTTATTTGTCATTCTTGATCATTTATAAATGTTTGTTGATAGATTTTTATATGGATCAAATCCATAGTCTTTGGGAGATCTTGGAAATGATTTATTCCATTAGGGTTTTAGGGTTTTGGTTTATTTTCCCAAGTGTTTTAAATTTCAAGATACATTCATTGATGATTGCATTTCACTTGGTTGAAATTTGTTGGATTTCTTTTTATTCAAATTTTGTTCATGTAGGGTTTTGATGTTTCTATTTAGAAACAAAAAGTTTCTTTTCACCCTAAATTTCAACAATTATTTATTTTGTTCATTTATTTTTCACATTTCAAAATTTGGAAAATTTTGGGATGTGACAGGCTACCACCCTTAAAAGAAATCTCGTCCTGAGATTTGGGAAGGCTAGAGGTTACAAGTTGGCTTCATGACAACTAGGGTACTACCACCCTTAAAATATTTTCAACTAGATTACATCTTGTCTGACTTGGGATCTTGATGTAGCTTCCATGGACAGTTGTTGGCATAATGTCCTTTGTCACCACACTTGAAACATTTAACAAGGCTGATATCCTCATGTTATGGACAATTGTTTGCATAGTGTCCTTTGTTTCCACATTTCAAACATGTGACAAGGCTGATGTCTCTTATTGGTTTGCTTGTCTTGTCTTCCTTCTTTTATGGACAATGTGATGCATAATGGCCTAGCTCTTTGCATTTGTGGCACATCACTTGGCTAATGTCCTTCTTCTTCTTGGGTGTCACTGACTCTTGTTTATGTTCTTGGCTCTTCTTCTTCTTCTTCTTCTTCTTCTTCTTCTTCTTCTTCTTCTTCTTATTCTTGGGTATCTCCAAAGCTGGGAGTTCTTGTAGCTCATGCTCTTCATATTTCACCACAAAGGTGGGAAATCTTTCTCTCTTCTTGGGGCAGTCACTAGAGATATGAACTTCTTCTCCACATGAATAGCAACACTTTGTGGTCACCTTGGATGTGGCCTTATGAGGCATGGTTCTTATTTTGTCCTTACCCTTCTTGGTAGAAGTTGTTCCCTTATGGAGGTTTCCAAACATTTGATGCATTCCATCTTGTTTCATTTGTTGAACTATAGGATAGGTGGGGCATTGGATACAGACATGATCATTTCCTTCACATAGGAAACAAGTCACTTGAGATGTGGGGCATTGTTTAGTTGGATGTTTCTCTTCACAATTAGGGCATTGATCCACATGCTCTTTGTAAGTGTAGCCTATGTCTCCACAAATATTGCAAGCTTGAGTTCCTTCTATAATATCATCCTTGATATCATTGTTGTCCCAAACTCCTTGGGAAAGGTTGTCTCTCATGTTGATCATTTGATTGGTCATCCCTTGCAACAATTGGGATTGGATTTCCAAAATCTTTTGCAAGGTTGGGTCTAACTCATTGTTGTTGGCTAAAAACTGAGTTGTCATTTGACTCAACTGGGTTTGGTTTGCTAGTAGTCGTTCTCTCATGTGCATCTCTTGGTTGTTGTTGTTGTCACCATTCTTGATGTTGGAGTCTCTTGGAGAAGTCATCTGTTTGGGTTGGATTGGGATTAAAATAGGCAAAATATTTCTAAGGAAAAAGTCTAATCACACACAAAATTCACACAAGCAATGTGCAAACAATCACAATCAAACATTCCACTCAAACAACAAGTTCAAGCACATTTTTAGGTAACAAAATATTTTTCCTACACCACATAAGTTGGTGTGTTTGATCTAAACTAAACACTAGTATGGTGGTACAAGTAGATGATTCACTTGTGATCCTTTCCATTCTTCTAGTTGTTTCTCCTTGAACAAGATCATTGTATCCTTGGAAAAATTCTTGTATCTTGGTCACAAAACTTCAAAGGTGATGATAGTTCCTTCTAAGTTGTTTTTTCCTTAGTCTTCATGTCTTGTGTATTCTTCTTGTCTCACTTGTAGTCCTTAGTGATGTCCAAGTTGAATTCCTTGGTGATACTAAAGTTGAAGTCATTTGAGTTGGTGAAGTCCTTTGCTCATGGTGGAGTCTTTGCTTATGTTAAGGTCTTTGCTCTTGGTGGAGTCTTTGCTTATCAAGTTTGTAAAGGGAGAGATGTAGAATCAAAACCAAAAGGTTGAGGAAAGAGTTTACAATATTGTTTATAAATAAGTTTTGGAACAAATACAACTCGTATTTTTCTAAGGGGTTTTGTCCAATCCTAGGGTTACAAATTTTACAGGCAACACAGTGCTCAGATACCATCTGTAGAGGTCCCAACCTGATAAGGTAGAGATCCTTGTGTTTACAATGCTAGTCCTTGGATCAATAGATAGCATCCACAGTTTAAGATGTAATATGAAGAAACAAAGGTCATAATACAACTTGATAACCAGGAATAAAATAATTCATTACATCTTACATAGCTCATTTGGCTATCTCATTACAATGTAGCAGAAATAACTATATAGCATGGAGTCCTTCATCTTCAAAGTGCCACATGCAATCATGTTGGTTGTAGACTTGTAATCCTAATCAACACATTTCACTAACATCAAACAAACCTACAACATAATAAGTTACAGCCACAAGGGTCAATACATTTGAATTGTATTGGTAAGTGATACTATGGTAGAATAGTGGTATCTATCATCTATATGCATTTGGCTAAGTGGAGCTTAGGCTTGCTTTGCTCAAAATAGATTTTCCTTATCATTTGAAAACACTAGGTTTTTATTTGTCAACATCATCCAAGGCATCTACCAATCAAAGATTGAAGATCCTTTAACCCTTGTTCAACCACAAGTTTTTAAATTAGAAACTGGGATGAGGAGATTCTTGATAGATTCCATGTCTTGATGCTCAAAATGTCCATTGCCGGGGACACGACTAAGTACTTAGATTTTACTCTCTGCAGAGCTGGTGCACTTTCCCCACAAGACTCGACATGCATCGAGACAAGATCTTTCAGAAGCATTCCCTTAGACCAAAATGGGCGCGTTCCCAAACCTATCATACCCTTCCACCAACTATCCATCTAGCTAAGTTATTGCATCCTATATGATCCAGGCAGAGCCCATAATGCGAAGTGGCTGCACTTGAAGCTTCTCAACATTTGACATCTCAAATCTCTTGTTCCTGGGTAGCTTTCCACAAGTGAGATACACTAGGGTAGACCATAAATATGGGCCCTGTGTAACCACTCAACATAACCCATTCACAACCATTCCACCCAGGTGATTCATTCACATAGTTGTTTTATTAAACAAAACACAAGTCATAGACTTAGAAATATTTCATAGCATGAATATAATCCACCCTTGTTTTCTACTAGCTAAGCTAAGCATGATAGTAGTAGGAATCTTAAATTAGGGAAAATTCTACTAAGGCTCAGATTGGTCGTACCGGTTCGCTTAAGTGATATGTTCCTAGCCAACAGATCATCATCCTATGGTCCAGAATGTATCAACCATAGATGGGCGGCGCAGCGATGGTGGCTGGCGGCGACGCGCTCAGACGGTGAAGTTGCCGGCGAAATAGGAAGCAAGAAAAGGAGGGGAAGGGATCACCGAGTTTGTCGAAGCTTGCTGATGCTCGAGGTTGTCGCTGTTGGCCAAGGGGCGCACGAGATCGAAGGGGATTCCTCGCCGGAGTTCGTGTCTGCTTCGGGCACGTTCTGTCGAAGACGGAGACGAAGCTACGGTGCACGCCAGAGCCAAATAAAGACGCTGTTAGATGCACAAGGTCGTGGCGAGTACACGCGTGTGACAGAGGGGGAGAGGTACGGTCAGACTTTACCAGGGGACGTCACCGAAGAAATGGCAGATAGTGGCGTTGCTCTGTCGAAGAGGTTGCCGAGGTTACAGGGCACGCACAAGCGAGAGGAAGGTGCTAGGAGATGTGCAGGAGGCTGGGGATCAGTCTCGTTTGCTCTGGGGATGTGGGGTGGTTCGTGCTCGCCGGAATTTTGAGCTAGAGCTCGCCGGAGTAGTAGAGGTGTCAAGTCAAATCGTGGCAGCCCTGTGGCGTTTTGGCGTGGGCAAATGAGGGGAAATGGAGAGGGTGATGTCGATTAAGAGGGCGAGGTCAGGGGCAAGAATTACGCGGCCATTAACTCGAATTAACGCGAGAGATTAACTGACAGAGAATGGCAGCGAGGGGAAGAAGTAGTCGCGGGCGGGTGAGAACGACGACTGACAAGTGGGTTTGGTTGGTCAGCGAGTGGGGAGGGTTACGCGTGGGGTCCGCTTGTCAGCGTCTGTGCGAATCATTTTCTGCGGGGGAGAAAGAGAGAGGCCTCTGGTGGACTTGCTGGGCTCGTTGGGCTGGACTGGCTCTATTTTTTTCCTTCTCTGTTTCTTTTCCTTTTTCTATTTTCATTTTCTATTTTGAATTCATTCAAATGATTCCAAACCCTTTTTTAGTTCAAATCTTTTCAAACTTTTCAGTAATTTTCTATTCTGTTTAAACATGTATTTTAAAGACCATTTTAGAATAATTATTTTATTCATTTATGGTTTATTATTTATTTAAAATAGGTACTTGCCTTTATTCAAATAAGATTTTAAATAATTTCAAACTCTTATTTGAATTCAAATTTTCATCAAACCTTTTTCAGTAGGTTTTATTTATTCATTAGTATGTAAAATAATTCATTTTGAATTATTTAGATTATTTTAATATGATTTATTAATCATTTTAATTGGGCATTTGTCTTTATTAAAATAAAATCAAATATGGTTTTTAATCCCATATAAGTTTTTATTCAAATAATTCTTTGATTCCGTTTAAGTTAATTAAATAACTTTTATTCCACTTGGGCAAATTCCAATTATTATTTTCCCATGATTTAATTAATCATTTTCATTAGGGATTTGTCTCCATTCAAATGGAATGAATTTGGTTAATGCCATATAATTTTATTTGAATATTATTTATCTCTTATTTGATTTGGATTTGAATTATCTTTTCTCCATTTGCTTATGGATTTAATTCAAGATTTATATTGTCCTCTAAATAATTTACTTGGGATTTATTATTTAGGCAAATAGTCTTTGTTTAAATAAAATTGAATATGGTTCAAAGCCCATATAGTTTTATTTAAATAATATTTTTATTTATTTTTATTAATTTTTTATTTTGTTTATGGATTTGGCCAAGATTTAGTTTGGATTTTAAATATTCCTTATTTATTTATTTATTTATTTATTTCTTTATCTTATAAAATCCATATCTTTTTATTTAAAGATCCAAACTTGGTGATTCCAATTTGTACAATTTTATTTAATATTTGTTTATCTTTTTAAATCCTTTTAGGATTACTTTTTTCACAATTTGGTATGGATTTTAGATAGGAGATTTATTAGCTTTGATAATTAATTCCTTTTAACTTATTAAATTCATAAATTTTAATCTATGGTTCCAAATTAAGTGAAACCAATTTCTATGGTTTTATAATATTTTTATTTGTCATTCTTGACCATTTATAAATGTTTGTTGATAGATTTTTATATGGATCAAATCCATAGTCTTTGGGAGATCTTGGAAATGATTTATTCCATTAGGGTTTTAGGGTTTTGGTTTATTTTCCCAACTGTTTTAAATTTCAAGATACATTCATTGATGATTGCATTTCACTTGGTTGGAATTTGTTGGATTTATTTTTATTCAAATTTTGTTCATGTAGGTTTTTGATGTTTCTATTTAGAAACAAAAATTTTCTTTTCACCCTAAATTTCAACAATTATTTATTTTGTTTATTTATTTTTCACATTTCAAAATTTGGAAAATTTTGGGATGTGACACTATGCTTCCTCTTTCTGCCCTCAATCTGTTTCATCTTGTTTTCTAAGATGGTAGCCTTGTCACAAAGTGATTGATAGGTTGGGACATAGGCAACAGACAGCTGTAGGTTTAACTCATCATTAAGTCCTTCGAGGAATTTCTCCTTCCTCTTAGCATCAGTATCAACTTCATCCGGTGCATAGCGCGCCAGATTGTTGAACTACTCAATGTACTCAGCCACACTGGGGTGACGCTGTTTCAAGTTGTGGAACTGGTTTTTCTTCAAGTTCATCACTCTGGATGAGATGTGAGCTGTACGGAATCCATCCTATAAAAAAGCCCAAGTCACATCCTCAAGGGGAGTGGTGATCTCAAAATGGTTGTCCCACCAGGTTGCTGCAGGTCCTTCGAGCAGATGTGCTGCAAACCTGACTTTTTCCTCGTCGGTGCAGCCAACAGTCACTAAGTCCTTGTTCACTGAACGTAACCAATAATTGGCTACCATTGGATTAGTGGTTCCCGAGAACTTTGCAGGCCTCAGTCTCAGAAATCTGGTGAGCATGTTACATGCTGGAGGATTATTCTGATTGTTGTTGTTGTTGTTGTTGTTTTTGTTGTTATTGTTGTTGTTTTTATTGTTGTTCTGTTTCTGATTCTATATGAACTGTGTCATCATCTGCATCAGTTGAGCTTGAGCTGTCATCAACTGCTGCATCTCGGGAGTGATGTTATTGTTGTTGTTTGGGTTGGGGTTGGCACAACGGGGAGGCATCTCTGGTTTCAATAAGGATAAGAAATCAGATACCCATAGATGTTTAACATGCACAATACATCACATAGAACAAACACAATAACTAAGCTCAAAATAACATAGAGTTTGAATGACATAAACAACATGTTTTTGAAAATGCAAACACACAATAGCAAGCCATCGACATGTTGGATGGTCATTGCGACTCAATAATCAAAGTATGATAGATAAATAATAGTCGAGTAGTCTACACCACTGCTCCATGTCGACCTCCACGTCAACAAGATTAAGACCTGCATTCTCCATGGCGGCCTTGTACTTCTCTACAGTAGTGGTCAAAGCCTCAATCTTTGCCCTAAGGGCCCTCTTCTGTGAGCGAAGCCTCTCAATCACTCCCTACTAGTGCTCAAGCTCGAAGTCCTTGGCCTCTAACTCATCCTTCATCTCCCTGATCTTCTTGTTTCTGTCCTAGACTCTTTTATCCTAATTCTTGAACTTCTTGTCCTGGCTCTCGAATCTGGCCTCCATCTCCTTGACGATCTCGTCTTGCTCTGCGAAGAGCTTGTACTTCTCCCTCAACTAAACCTGGAGCTCGTCATTGCTAAGCATGACGTTGGTCCTATCGGTGTCAAGGTGTCTAATAGGACCCTTTAAGTCCTGAAGGTATAGACGAACTGGCTCAATCGTCTCTCTAGTAGCGTCATCGTACTCTACTGCCTCACCCTGCTCGTCACGTCTCCCAAACAGGTGAAAGTAGAGGTCTCTAAGCTCGGTGGAGTGCCTCCCAACCAGGCGTCCAAGTAACTCCTGCATGACTACATCTAAGCCCTTCTCCTTATCATCATGCATCAGCTTGAAGGTGATGTCCTCCGTGGGTGGCTCTGCCTAGCGTCTCGGCTGTGTGACTCTGAAGCCCCAAAGGTCCTTCCTATCAAACTTGGTGAGATGGAGTGTCATGATACTAGGAAGAGGAAGGTTGAGCACACTAGTGAGCTCCACGAGACGAGTACCGAAACGCGTTCCCTTGAACTCCTCGGCAGTGCTGATAACAATGTTAGGCATCTATTGTATAGATAGAGAAAGGTTAGAATCAATACAATTAGGGAAAATCACAAGACAATAAAAACACCAACACACTTTCAACAATAAAACGTACAAGTCATGGCATACACAAATCCAATACAAATACTAAGGTTCAACAAACTTAGACAAATTTTTGCGAGTGAAACGACAAGTATGGTGGTCCAACTAACGGAGTACGTTACAATTCTCACTCACTAGACAAGATGGCTATCAGGGCATCCTTAGTGGAAATCTGTCTATATTGATCACAAGACTCCCATATTAAGTCTATGATGTCTTCCCTTAGACGTTGATTGGTAGCCTCTAAGTCTTGGGTATGCTTCTTTTCTTCTCTAAGGTCATTTTGAGTGTTGATCATTCTACACTTGAGTCTATCACCAAGCTCCTTGATGGCATTCCAAGCTGCATTTCTTGCAGAGTCAAAGAATGTTGTGTGCATTTCAGAGTTGGTGACCATGCAGAATCTCGACTCTTTGTGGTTGTCTTCCTTGTTTTTGTACAAATGAAGTTGCACCCACCAATACTATTCTCCTTCATCCATCACAGGGAATCCCTTATACACAGTTGCACCATGTATCCCCATGGTAACCATAAGGTTCTTGAGTTCTTTGGGAAACTCCGTCTCATATTCCAAAGTCATGGTCATGAGTGGTCCCTTCCTGACGGCTTCGTTGATGGAGTTCATCTATAAATAGAGATGAGAAAGAAGATTAGAAAAGTTTACGAGAAGAAAAGACAAGTGTGGAATTTTACAAAGTGTTGAAATTTTCCTTAGTGGTTTCTTAGTCTAATCCAACCTAGGGTCATAATCCTACAGGAAACACAGTGCTATGATACCATCTGTAAGACCCCACCTTTATAAAGGTAAAGGTCCCTGTGATTGCAATGCTAGTCCTTGGATCAAATGCTAGCATCCACAGTTTAAGATGAAGTACACATATACAATGGTCTGTATTACATCGTCATTCCAGAGATAACATAGTCTTTTACAACTCCATAGCCATAGGCTAGTACAAGAGTTCAACTTAACAAAATAAAGTAAAGTCTTCATCTTCATGTGCCACAGGCAAACATATTGAGTGTAGACTCATAACCCTAATCCTCATCAGAGTAACCTGCAACATCACAAGTTATAGCCACATTGGGTCAATACATTGGAATAGTATTGTAAAGTGATACCTTAGTAGAATAATAATTTCTAGCTTCTATATGAATTTGGTTAAGTATAGCTTAGGCTTGCTTTGCTCAAAATAGGTTTTTCCTATCAGTTGAAAACACTAAGTTTTTGTTTGACAAAAACTCCCAACGAACCACCAATAGACACTGGTGAACCTTTACCCTTGTTCAACCACAAGTTTTTAACATAGAAATTGGGATGAGGAGATCCTTGATAGATTCAATGTCTTGATGCTCAAATTGCCCATTGCCGGGGACACGGCTAAGTACTTAGATTTTTCCTTCTCGAGAGGTGGTGCACTTTCCCAACAAGACTCGACATGCATCGAGACGAGATCTTTCAGAAGCCTTCCCTTAGACCAAATGGATGCGTTCCAATCCTATCACCCTACCACCAACTGTCCATCTGGCTAAGTTATTGCAACCTATATGATCAAGGCAGATCCCATATGCCATGTGGTTGCACTAGAAGCTTCTAAACACTAAGTATCTCAAATCCCTTTGTTCCTAGGTGGCTTTCCACAAGTGTGATACACGAGGTAGACCATAGATATGGGCCTTGTGTAACCACTCAACATAACCCAAACATACCATTCCACCCAGGTGATTCATTCACTTAGTTGTTTTATTAAGCAAAAACACAAGTCAAAGACTTATCAATATTTTCCATAGCATGTATGTAATACACCCTTGTTTGCTACTAGCTAGGCTAATCATGACAATATAACAAGTCTCTTGACTTAGAGAAAATTCTACCAAGACTACAACTACTAGGATTTCCCATAGCATAGCATATGGATACTTAGCAAAAATATCATGCAAGCCCTATAAAAAATATCACTAGTGCATAGTCAAAATATTGGGACAAAAACATGATGCACAACTTGCCTTAGTATTTTGGGGAGTAGAAGCAATCCACACAATCACAATCACCACTAGCACCAAAATCTACACATAAAATGATAGCACCAAATTTACATTCAAATTAATCAAGCAAAAATATATGAATGCATGCAAATGCCATGTGATGATTTTTCTTAAATCAAACAAGACAAGTAAACAATACTAAACACAAAACTAAACTTTTATAGACTAAATAAACTCAAATTAGTCTTAAAAACATTTTCTAAATATTTTTATACTCAAAATAGGCCTACAAATGTCCCTCCATAAAATCCCATTTTAACAGAAACAAAATACAAAACCAAGCCCACAGTAGTGTAGGATTTATTTTTGTGAATCCATTGATATATTATTTGCATTTTTTGGATAAATAGATCAAAAGTTATGAATTTTGCAAGTTTAAACATTCAAAAACATTTTCTGGATTTTTATTTAAACAACACCCACACGTGGCGTGCTCTAATTGGACGGTACCGCTTCACGCGGATCGGCCAACGTGGAGTGTTGGATCTAAGTTAGATCCAGTAGCCCAGATCAAAGGATACTGCTTCGTACTCGATCTAATCCTATCCCTGCGATTCAAATCTAACGACATAGATTCAATGACCAAAATTTGGCGGCGCTGGCGACGGTGACACGGGGCAGAGCTCTGCTAGTGAGGTTATGGCGGCTACAGAGGGGGTTGGGTGCTGTGGTTGGTCTTACCAGCGTTTCAAAGTTGCGAGGAAGCTTGACATATCATCGGTGTGGACGGGGGCATGCTGTGGTGGCCTGAAGACCTCGACGGAGTTCGTGTCCGCGCCTAATGCTTACTTCCGGAGACGAAGGCGACGTTATACGGCGAAATAAGATGAACCAGAGGCATTAGGAGACGCATAGAGACACGGCGGACTTAGTGGTATGTCTCAGGGGTAAAGGGGTGGTCTGATTTTACCGTGATTCTTCACCGGAGTTGGGCGGCGCTCCTGTCGTTCGCGAAGCTCGACGAAGACGATGTTCCTGGGCGGTCTAGAGCAAACAAAAGGTGTGAGCATATGCGCAAAGGCCTGGACAGTATGCTCGCATGAATGAGAGGTAGAGGGGCGCGCTGGACTCACCGAACTAGTTCGCCGGAGCGCGTCGGGCAGCGGAGGTGCAGAGCGAATTGCCGCTACCCTGGTGGGGAAGAAAGTGTGCTAAGTGTGGGGAAATGACCGTGGGGTGTAGGGGCTTAAGTAGGCAGCAGCTTGACAGAAAACGCCTGCGAATTCATGGACAATTACGCCGCGCCATTATCGGCAGCAATGGCAGAGGCGACGCAGTTCGCGGGTGTGATTTGGGGAAGAAGGGCTGAGGTGGCAGTGGGGTCCACGCGTCAGTGACTGTGGTTAGAGCTGCGCGCGTGAGAGAGAGAGACAAAGAGAGAAATGACCCGGGTGGGCTAGATGGGCTGGATCTGGTGCTAGGCCAAATAGGCAGCGGTTGGTTTTATTTTTTTATTTTTGCTTTTCTTTTTTGTTTGGATTTTCAGGAATCAATTTCAAACTAAAAATCAAATGGGTTTGATTTCAAATCAACTCTGGATTTTTGTTGTGAAATCCTTGTACTTATTTGTGTATAAAACCCTAGTGTTTACTCCAAAGCACTTTGACACATTGAAAAATAAAATAAAACCATGCCTTATTCAAATATATATAATAGGCATACAAATGGTTTTATATTGAATTTTGTTTTGAAAATCTTTGTGCAAGCTTTGCATTCAACTCTAAAACATTTCTGATCAATCCAAAGCATTCTCATACTTGGGAAGTAAAAACCATTACCTTACCTGCATAAAATAATAGGCATACAATTGGTTTCTTATTTGAAATCTTGTTTGAAATGACCAGATGTTATGAATGCATGAATGATATGCCAACTTTTCAAATCATGATTTTTGGGATGTTACACGTACCAACATTCTCTTAATGCCACATGATTAGTCCTCTTCCTTGGAAGTCCGGCTGAGGGTGGTTGGACACGACCTTTACCTTTCTTTCCCTGAGACCATGAGTCATGGCCTAAGGATGGTTTCACCATAACGGGTCAATTACCGAAGCCGGTCCCTAGAGATGTGAGGCTAGGTTGTTTTACCAGGGGCTCCATCCACCCCAAGCAACCCCGACCATGGTTACCTACCTGTTATGATGCACCTTCATCCGCCAAATCTTTCAAAATGTTTTCTATGCATATGTAGAATGGAACGCCCAAACTATGTTACTATTGGAATCTACTAGGCAAGTTAGTTGCTCGTGGGGTTTTCCAGGCCCCGTGTGACTCTATGCTCGTCTGGGTTCCAAAGGAAATAACTCGGGTCCTAGGGGTGGCGAGCATGGGACTACAAAAACCACATCCCACCATGGTCTCCCATACAAGCCTTAGCATGTTTATCCTTATATCACCTCATCAGTATCTCTCGTTCTCCTGTCGTACTAGATTATCTACATCTAATACATCATCTGGATGAACCAGCACTAACAGTTATGCATGGCTAGGCAGGACTCAAATATAAGCTCTAGCAGTGCACACAAATCAAACCTATTTATGCTAGGAGCAGTGGATCAGGTAATATAAGCTCAAAGGGAGGAATGCAACAAATAGCATACTCTATCTATCAATAAAATACCAAACTAGAATCATATGCATCATGGCAAGAATTTGTGGTGACCCAGCATACCACTGCATGATGTAGTACACTATAGTCGTTGACATAACACCAATGAAACACTGTTCACTAGTATTACATCCCTCAGAGTGTTACAACAGAAACACAGTAGGTCCAAGACATGACTATAGGATACAACTCGTCTCTTTACAAAAGATCCAGAGAATACTCTAGGTTAAAGAGAGAGAAAAAATCTTCTTACAAAGAAGAATCAGAAATATTCAACTTGAATCTATCATACTTATAAGACTAGTATCTGAACTACTGGGCTTGCATTGCTGATATTGCAATACTCTACAGAAGTAGATTCTATGGCTAGAGATCATATTCCTATCTAATCAGTAACTTTATATTCACTTTAATTGATGTATATGTTGACTTCCTTGACTTCATTGAATGGCTTGAGATGTTGATGACGATTCCCTTGAGCATAAGTTGATGTAGACGTCGTCTGTATTGGCTTCAGAATCTAGCAAGGGTTAAGTAGATACGTTGAGTACGAGCGTACTCAGGAAGTTCACTAGAAAAGATTGTTTGATGCACTAGCTACAGCCACAGACCATAGGTCGTAGGCAATGCTGGTTTTCGTAAACATTTCTTCAAAGTTTGCTTTTATTCTGAAAAGCTATGTCCGTCAGCCTTCAAAGGTTTACCAGAACTTTCATGGAGTTCCTTTCCTGCCATGCTCGTAGCTTCTTCTCGGAACAGGGAGTAACAAGTTACAGTTCTTACACTCTGTAGAGGTGTGTTGCTTTACCCCATGAGAGATCAACTCCTTGTTGCACAACCGGGCAGCTTATTCCCGTCCACAATTCCGTGATGTGGGGCCTAGTAGATGATCCAAGCGAATAACTGCCCCCTTCGCGACACCGCATGTCTCCTTGATGTACACCATGCCCACTCATTGAATTACGGCAATGGTTAGTATAGAACGTTAGATGTCAGAACTATCGTGGGACATTGAGGGTTCCCACCCATATGCTGCATATTCTCTATGAATTACCAATTAGTGAACGCTACGAGAATATCAGCCACAACCTGCACATCCAGCTACATGTGAGAGGAAGAAGGTACAGCTGACTTCTCTGTCCCATTCCAAATCTCATGGTTAACGCATGATATACGGCGCAAGAATAACTAGCGACATTGGTTGTTAAGTCCTAGATAATATGTTCCTTTACCACCGAAACTTTCATAGTAGGTTATTACCACTTGGTAAATAACCTATAATCACATTATTATGAAAAAAGTGTTTTCTGACCTTTTTCAAATGAAGGTGATGACAACACTGGATTTGCAAAAATACTTTATAGAAAATAATCAAAGGACATGAGCAAGTGTGAACTTGCCTTTTGTGATTGCAAGATTATGCACTCACGGTCTTCAAGACAATATAAGGTCCAATATCTGAAAACAGCATCATTGGTCCGGTAAGGACTAATGTTTAAAAAACAAGATGCTATTGTGCATCGTAATGTAATGCAATTTTATAAACTCGAATCCCCGGAATAAGTGTTGATCTAGGGCATGGATAATGGAAATGGTTCCTTTAGAATGTGTTGTACTTTTAGATAAGCTTCACACTTGTGCTTCTTATTAAGGCTTGTGAGTGTGTGTGAAACAACATGTGAGTATAATAAATAGTATACAACAATAAGATACACAATTGTGGAATGGTACTCAAAGACTGCTTATATAAGAATTGTCTTATCTTCAAATTTTACTTTACAAGTAATGGCATTTATAAGGAACTTAAGTGTTAACAATCCTAAGTATACAATTAAAGTATAAAGTAATGTGATTATTATTAATTGTCATCTATTGTTTGAAGTGGAAAAAAGGATAACCTTTGAAGAAAAGGTTTCTTTTCTAAGGTTTAAACAATCTTTATGGTTAATAGAATGTGGTCGCTGTCTTTTGGTGTTTTCTCTGTTAGTTTGGTCTTTATATGCACTAGATCTTAATTGAAAAAGACTAAAGTAAACTATAAAACACATAGTGAAGCTTTTAACATGGTGTTTACAATCTTGTGGACTAAAGTTTAACTTTAAGGACATAGATGGACTTAAGATGCAATGCTTATGATATTTGTACTTTGTTTACTTCATAATTTTTCCTTAAAGTTACTTAAGGATGGTATTACTTCTATTTGAGTAGTGGTTTCTTAATATTTTAATGGAATAGAATCATTTATCTCCTTATAAATGTGTGGATATGGTTTGTGAATAAGTAAACAATATTACTTAACTACTCATGAATTTTCTTTGGATTTATAGTATGTTTATAAATTTGTGGTTGAAGTAATGGTAAAAGATTTTATTAAGCCAAAGTAATAATCTTGAGAATTTAATATCTGATTATTCCTTTTGGAAAATAGTATACACTTATTATTGAATAATAAATCAATAAAATTATACTTTAAAATGTGTTAAACTTATTTTCACTTCACATTATCAAAACTTAGGACTAATATTATTTTTAGATCTCAAAGGAATAATTTTTAGTAATGTTAATAATTTTTACTTATCTTTATATGAATTATCAATTAAGGAAATAGGTTTAAATTCAAGTTATTAGAGTATTAGATTTTTACTTACTTCAAAGGTGAAATGCTAAAATTTTAACATGTAGATATTATTTTTGTGATCATTTTGGTATATTAGATTTATTTTTGTGATTTATAAATAATAAGATATGATTTTTATAAGATTTTTTATTTTATAAGCACTTAATAAATAATAATTAATTAATTAGGTGAAATAATAATACATGATTATATTTTTAAATTATAGTTCTTATTTTTTTTCGAAGAATTTTGGTATATTATATATATTTTTAGCATTTTCCATTAATAAATTATGAATTATCAAAGTATTATTATTTATAAAATCTTTATTAAATGATATTCAATTAAATAGTTAACACAATAATGTTTGATAATAGTTTTAAGTTGTAGATTTTATTTTTCTAAAAAATTTCATATATTACACACATTTTTATGAATTATAAAACAATAGTTATTGAATTTATAAGACTTATTCATTTCTTAAATTATTAAAATATAATAACAGAATGTTTTACTGCGTCACTGCTGATGTCAGAATGAGATCAGAGGTTTGTCTCACCTAGGCTAATTCTACCCCAGTCACTGACTGGTGGGACCTCTACCATGTTGGCAATCCACGTAAGCGACGTGGAACCCACTATGATTTTGACCACGCTGACCATGCGTGGTGACATCACCCTGACGTCACTCCAGCGGGGATCTACAGAGAGACGGAGCGGACGGCGATGGAGGACTCCCGGGACAGCGCGAAATGTTGGATTCGATGCTACGCAACACGGTAAGCCTATTAGTGGCGGCTCCGCTCTCCATTGGTCATAGGAATAGGGAATACAGCAACGGCGAGCGGCAGCGCACAAAGTCCAACAACACGGAAATGCTTGGAGACCACGAGGGAACAAGCTAGGGAGCGCTGGAGGTTCGTGAGCTCACCAGGAAGCTGAAGAGGTTGATGGTGATGCTTGTGGTGGCCTGTAATGGCGATGGAGTCACGGCGGAGCTCGGTCGGAGTTCGGGAAGAAATGATGTGGGGTTCGATTCCGAGAACCCCAGCTCGATTCCTCCGGCTTATCGCTGCAGGGAGCATGGCGGTGCTCACGGAGTGCTCAGACTGCCACGGGGAGTCTTGGAACATTGGGAATCGACGATAACCCGAATCTAGGGTTCCAGTTTCTCGTTGGGGAAAGAAAGGGAGAGGCGCGCGCGAGGAAGATAAGACCAGGGAGAGATATGGAGAGAGGAACGTGGAATTCTTATCCCCATCCAGGATAGCAGCGAGAATCACGACGCGTGACGACGACGGACGGCATAGGCAGCTCCATCGAGCTGCTTCCCGCTGGAGGAGGACACGACAATGACAATTTTGTAGAAAACCCCTAGAGCTTTTGGAAAATAACCCGGGGTACCTGCCTACCAGCGGCCCCATCTGAAAGTGAGAGAACGATGGTTGTTGGGCTGGTTTGGCTGAGCCGATATGTGGGCTGATGCGGGATGCTCGTGGGTGACAAATAAGCAAGTGAATGAGTGGGCCATGGACTGGTGTCGTTTTTTATTCTCTTTTTCTATTATCTGTTTTATGTTTTAAGAATTTGTTTTAAATTTAAATTTCCACATGTTTAAAATACCATAAGTTCTGTACAATATTTTAAATATTCCAAAGGTAATTATACTAGTTGTTTGCCCTAATTATGTTGGTATTTTCCATACTCATAATTACATTAGAAATTATTTATTAAGTAGAATAAATAAGAACTACGGTTTTAGGGTTTTTAGTATTTTATTTAATATCTTAAAAATTCTCTATAACATTTTTTTCACTTTATTTAGAGTAATGTAGTTTTAATTTTTTAAATTATAGCTATAGGTTTTATTTATATATATTTCATCATGTGGTAAGACATAGGGTGGTTTATAATTATTGTATCCCCACTTATTCCATGCTCATATGGAATGAGTGGTTATAGAAATGAATCAAAGAATTGGCCGCATTAATATATATAGAATATTGATGAGAAAACTCATTAATAAGTTTAGGGTTTTGAATTATAAGAATTTCCCATGAGTTTTAGATAATATAATATACTTATATCTTTTTATTGATATGAATAAATATTAATGGTTAAAAAATATTGTATTTATGTTTGTGATCATGAATGATATCACCTTTTAACATAGTAAGATTATCCTTTAGAATGATTTAAAAGATATAATTGATAATTATAGTTCCTAGGCACATAAGATTTTAATGTTTTGAAGTGGCAAGATATGCTCAATTGATCTGCTATAGGAAAATATTCTTATAAGCCACTGTGAAAATTGGATGACTTATCAAACATATGAAATGGATATTATATTTGGTTATAGAATTAAGGTTGATTTTTTACCAAGAATTACTATCTTCCATACTTTATAATTATAGTTTCTTACTTGAGGAATTCCTTTCCTAGATATACTACTCCTTCATATCCATCATCATGTGTTAACATGATGAGCTTTAATTCACAAGAATAATCTTCTCAATACTTCCTCCTTCTAAATCTATTTGAAATCCAATGAGCTTGACACTATACATGATTTCCTCAGAGAGATAATTCTCATCTCTAGGATATTTGTAATGAATCCAATTCCACTGGGATAATTACTTTCTTACTTCACAATTACATTATAATATCACTTATAAATCTCAGAAGCTTGTCACTGAAGCTTTTCATAACCTTCTATATCTATACTTGGTTATACCAAACTACTCTACTACTAATAACCTCAAATCCAACAAGTAGTTACTTTTAACTCCACTCATACTTTTCCTTTATCATCCATCACTAATATTACTCCAATAGATATATATCCAATCCTACTTCCTTCAAGTGTTTAGTATTCTCTAAGAGGAGTATACTACTTCTATGTATCAAGGTTGTTCTAGCATTAGCTTGATCCTACTATCTTATCTTTTACTTGCCTTAGTAAGTCATACACCAACTTCCAATTATACCATTGTGATTTGCCATGACTAACCTAGGATAACATATCTACACTAGGTTTTAATCATATTCTATCCACCAATGTCACTTGTACATGATATAATCATTCACTCTGAGTGAATTGAGCATGATCATTATAATCCTTTGATCATTTATGGTTTAGGTTTTCAGTTGGATAATCAAGGCTTTATCAATATGTAAAATCCCAAAAATACTAAACTTAAATCATCAAACTCTAATCATCAAAATTAGGGTTAACAAAAAATGTTCTAATCAAAATTAAGAAGGCATGCATATGTGTATGCATTTAATTTGAAATTCTTTTGAACCACATTGTTTGTATGTTTCCTTGCTTGTAAAATGATTCTTAGGTGAAATAAACATCATCTAAACATTTCCCAAACTTTTCCTATAGACAAATAAATCAAAACCAATAAAATAAAGGAATGGTCATTTTGACCAATTTAACTCCCATGCCTACTTTGGCTGTCTCAAACTTTTAGAACCTAATGGAAACTTTTCTGGATCTTTGCACCTCTTGAATGTACTCATAACAAGGTATCAAGGCCCACTTTGTGATCATCCAGAAACTTTCAAATGCATAGTTTAAATGAAAATTGAAAATTGAATCTTTATCATATGGGAAGATCCCACTTTTTCAAAAACCACTCAAACAAGCTCAAATTTTAAAACCCAAGCATCTCCAGACTCACCAGCACCAATCTAGAAAACCCACCAAAAATCTTTTCAAAATTCCAAACTTGATTTCATGCGGCCATTTCATCAAACAGGTTGCAGACACAAATCATCAAAATCCTAAACACTATAGTGAGCAGTGATTGAAGCCTAACTTGTTCCCTCTCTGGACACCACTAGCCTTAGTAGATCATCTACCAACTTAAACTAACCCTTAGCATCACTATAAGCTTGTCATTGCCATCAATGGTGAGCAGGCCGAATGCACACTTGTCACCTCCATGTTGACAGCAAGATAGGAGGACACACAAGCCTAGCCAGCATGTCTAGGAGGCAGCCCACCGTCCACCGCCACTCACTGTCCTAGCCGCGAGCGTTGCCAAGCCCTGGACCACATGCACGAACCATGCCAACCTCGCCAGCAACCATGCCGAGCGTGCGCCAGAGAGCCACCCTCGACCAACGGCCACAGACCAGCTGCCCGCCAAGGCATACACAATCCCCACGTCCCCAAAGAACCCCACAGACACGCTCGCCGTCATTGCATGGACCACGAGAGCTATGCGGCCTTAAATTTTCCTTCGGGCACGCGCAGAGCACCGTCGCGTTCCGACCAAGCTGCCCCTCCCCACGCCTCGAAACCATGTCGTTGAGCATCGCCAGGGAACACCACACCGTCCCCTACCTTCGCCCATGCCAATAGCCGCCTGTAACATCGCCCCCGATGAACTCACCGTGCGCCCTGTCGGTCCCCTCGCTCGACTATAAATAGAGGCCACCCCCAGTCGATTTGTTCACACCATCTCACTCCCCTATTCTCACTGATCGTGCCACACCGTTCCCGTAGCAAGGAGAGCACCACCTCGCCGGAATTTCACTGGAGCCCGCCGCCTTTGGAGAAGAAGGGCGCCATCGATTTCGTCCACCCCAGGAGCTGCCGCGACCACCCCTGAGTTCGCCGTCGTCGACTTCGTCGTTCGCCCGCCTCACCGACCCTCTCCTGCACCCCGGTGAGCCCCCAGCACCCTTCACTGGCCGCGCTAGGTTTCTGTCTCGCCGGCGTTGCTCAACGTCGACGATGACTCTCAGCCATTGGATTAGAATCAGATCGAACGCACCATGTTGCCCCGTACCGCTTCGCCCCTCCCTGTCTCACTGACGAGTGGGGACACCCACTTAAGCAGCCTGCGGGAGCACTGCGCTTAGCAGGCCGGCCCGTTAACTTTTCCCGCGCAACCCAGTTATTTGAATTAAACCTTTTCCATTTTATTTCAAACTCACTTCTGTACTCAAATTCAAAAATCAACCCAGACCGATTCAGTGCACCAAATTGAATGAAACTAATTTTGTTAGAAAGGTCTAAGAATGCTGAATCCAAGCCCGTTGGATTCAAGTCATTTGGATCTATAGATCACCCATGGTAAAAATGACAAGGCAGAAGCTTTTCTGCATTCAAACATTTTTCAAACTTAAACCATAATAGATTTTGAGTTGATTCCAACTCTCAAAAATCACATTTAACCATACCTTTCAGAATATATAAAAATATATAGGTTTACTTGCAGAAATAATGTTCAAGTAATAAAAGAATGTTACATAGGCATTTCTAGCCACTTTAATTAATTAAAATAAAAGGGTAAAACCTTATTAAATTGTGACACCACTTTAAATCACATTCCCATGGAGTAAAATATATGGTGATGACATATGTCAACATGATCCCATGTTTGGTTTGGAGAATATTAAATCTTAAGTAGTTTTTCAATGAGTAGAAATTACTTTTCTAAAAATAAAAGGAATTAAACCAAGCTTTAATCTTCTAATGTTAGAGATGATGTTAGATCATCTATAGGACCCTTGTGTGTGATGATTGCCAAATATTGTTTGGTGATTGTGTATCTTGTATTTATTTATAGACTCTAGTACCGACCAAGGATACGAGTAAGAAGGAGGATACTACGAAGAAGAAGCCGAGGAGAACTTCAACCACTGCTCTGCACAAGGCAAGCTTATATTGACACTGATGCAAGCCTAATACTACTAGTGAATGTGCAAGCCAATACTTGCAAGCTTATACTAATATTGTGCAAGATTTATTAACTAAGTGTACCAAAGCAAGCTAACCCTTGCAAGATACCCTACTGAGGCCACAAACCACTACTTGTTACTATGCCTACTATATGCCTTCAGCATATGTGATCATATCCACTTGACAAACCAATCCTAGTTTCTACTTGCAAGCTTTATACTTTATTTCTTTATCAAAGCTCTTACTTAGAGTTTACTGAAATAAATGGTATATACTAGAAGGATACTTGAAGGTTGCATAAAGAGCATTAAACTTGGCCTAAGTTAGATAATCTTGATGTCATCCCAAGGAATAAGATGAACTTAGTTAGCACCTACTAGTTACCACCCCTCATTAGTGCTTACCCCCACTTGTAGATGCTAGTGCTAAGCATAAAACTTGATCAACTTTAGATGGGAATACTTGGTGGAAAAATAGTTATGAAAACCTTTGAATGATGGATCATTCTATTGAAATGTTTTGGACATGTGTTTTCGAACACTTGATGATTTTGGTGATGAAAATGATGAGGCATGAGCCTTAGCCATTTATAAAACTTATGGTTGTCTGGATGCGATACCATTCCAATTTTATCGTACAACCACAATACCCGAATATTGGGTAGGGCTTGACTAGAAACTTATATACCTTAGTATTAGTTCCCTTACGGCCAAGGTCTGAGCTGAGGATACCTTGTGAAGATTTTCCACCTGTGCAGTACCCAAGATGACAGTTGGTCATGGTTGGGAGGCCAAACTCACAGGAGAGGTGCTTATACCAGGGCCTGTAATTGAAAGGGTAGGATTGATTATCCGCATACTGAGTATGGTGAATTCAGGATTTGTTCCTGACGGATGTATCGAATGTTGTGGTGAAAGTGTACAATATCTGCAGAGTGTCAAACTATTCGAATAGCCGCGTCATGATTATGGACAGTTGGAGTGGCCATACTGTTCCCCCGTCAGACTTTTCAAAATGACTTGTGAAATGGATTGAGACTTTGACTTGACCACAACAGGGTTGTGATATGAAATACAAGTTCCCACTTAGGAGTTATAAAATTGTGACTAGCATTCATTTGCTTATAGACTTAGTAGAGATAAATCTGGCTTTTGCAAAATAACCCTAGAGCCTAGTGCCCTATTACCAAAAACCCCTTTTACTTGTTAGTATTAGTTTGCGAGTACTTAAAGAGTACTCATGGCTTTGTCCCTGGCTATTCCCATGGCCAGACTATGAAGAGGAGTACCTTGAGGATGGACCCCATGAAGGTTACGACAACTAGGATCATCTCCCATCGTCAGCATTGCTTGTGACCCCGAAGATGGAGCTTCGCCTACGCTACCGTTATTATTACGTATTCCGCTGCTTGATGTTGTATTAAGAACTAGATCATGAGATCCCTATTTGTGTAAGAACTTATGTATCGTTTGTAATGGATGATGTACTATGGTATCCAATTCTGTTATGTCTCACAAAAATGGTAATCCTGGGATTGCGATGTATGGCATAACAGGCATCTGGGATTAAAAATCCGGGTGTTGACACAATACAACACAGTAGTTGTATTATAGTTCTCTCCCTAATATTACCATTTGACTAAGAGATATTATTCATTGACTATGCCTACTTGATCCAATAGGATTACTCCTTGGTAACTATCTTCAATATTCATCCTTGTAGTCTTCTTCGCTACCATATAATTATATCTTCCATTTAACTCTTTTATCCATTCAGGAGTGAGTTAACTCCATCATTTATCATATTGGTTTAATTCTCTTCAGACTCTCCCATCATATAGATCATATCTAAGACTAGCATTACTACTTACCTCTTCTTACTTCTTTCTTTATAGGCCTTAAGTGAATGCTATGATAAGGACAAGAGTTGATAGATCAAGAATTGATAGGCTAAGAATTGCTGAATCAATAGTTGATTACTCAACATTGATGTTCCATAGATATTAGGATAAGATTCATTAGAGATGATACATATTGATATGGAAAGAAAGATATGTGGTGAATGATCTTGACTTGATTTCCTTCCTACTCAACAAGTGATAATGAATTAGTGTTAAAGAACTAGCATAATTCTCATGGTAGGAATGGATAAGAATAAGACAGGTCAAGGTTTAGTTATTACATTCTTGTTACTTGAATCATATTCATAGCTTGGTATTCATGGGTTATTGTAATGAATACTATGGAATGATCACATAAGGATCAGATAATAATCATTAAGCAATGTGTGGTGATTTAGTTTATTACAATTGATCTACCCTTAGATTAAATCATGTTTACCCAAAATAAGGTTTTAGCAAAGTTCATATTGAAACTTATCGCAGTCAACTTGATGATCTACTTCAATTCCATCAAGTTAAGAGAAGCTTCAATCACTTTGACAAGTTTTGTTCAAAAGCACGAAAATTATTCGGATTTTCTATGCATGAATGCAATGCACACATCCGAGTTCAACTTATTTCTAAACTCTAATGCTGGGATGTTACAGACTCTCCCCCTTAAAATAAACTTCGTCCTAGAAGTTTGCATACTCTCTTGCGTTTCAGAATGAGGAATTGTCTTGTATTGATTACGACAGTTCTCAACTCCATGGTAACCTCAAATGGGAATAATTGCAATATCTCATGTCCAGATCTTTTCCTTGAATTTTCATCATATTTGACAATATCCAACTTGTTTTCTCCAACACTACAAAGTTCCTTTTACTTTAGTCCCTAACGGATATGTCCTTATTACAAAATCCTTAATTTGGGGTCTCTTATTGAGTTCATTTACCTGATTAGGTATCCTAATCCAACTCCTTTTATTTAATCATTGAGTTTCCTTACTATACTTTGCAAGGTCTAGGAAGTCTCATTAAAACATGGTTTTAAGTTCTATTAGACAATAGTTGTGGCCAAAATACTAAATTTTTGGTTTGTCATTGTATGGTTTATACTGGTATTCCTTCCAAAGATTGGTTTTGAACACATTTAGTCCATACCCATCAAAATTATTATTCCTCTACACACGTCCAATTGGATGTGCTATATACCTCTTAAGGATCACTTAAGAGTTGTTTCTTTTAGAACTAATCTATTAGGATTAATCTATTTTATCTCCTTCAAACTTTTACCTTATTAAGTTTTAGATAATCTTTTGCTATCGCCTTAAGTACTTTTTCAACTTCCATTTATTAATTACCTTAAGGTTTGAATACTACTACCTTGAGGTAAACTTCGATCTTTCATCCAGACATACTTCTAATAGTACTTTTATAAGGATGACTTCTTTTGACCTTATGAAAATAAGGCTTGATGTTGTTATAGGTTAGTCCTTCTTCTCCAACCTTTTCTCAGAAAGTCGGATAGCAATACTTCCATTTCTATTGTTTACTCTCCCCCTTAGGGTTTCCTAATGGTCTTTATAACTAGGATATTGGTCTCTGTCCAGCTTATAGTCTACATGTTTAAGGTCTGATGAAAGATCTTACAGTATACCTACACAATTGTGGATATCCGTAGTGAATTTTCAAAATTATTTGTCTTACCTACTGTTTGGACATTCTCTCTTTGGTAGGTCAAATTTCGCGAAGAGTCTCGAAAGTCGGCCACTTTCATTTGCATACTTCTTTATGTCTTACTTAACTTAGGCCAAGTTTTATGCTCTTTATAGAATACTAAGATGATTTGGTTAACTAAGTCAACCAAAAACCAGTTGCGGACAAAATACTAGCCGCGGACCATTCTAGGGTGTATGTATTACACTACGGGTTTTCGATGTACTTTTGGCATTCTCTCTGAATTATCAGAGCTTGAATACCATTTTGATTCCAAAACTTCTTCTTTGCACTTATTCATGATACTTCCATTGTAACATACCAAATTTCATCAAATTAAAAACCATGTTATTGCATTCATAACATCATGGCATATCTACCTTGCATAAAAATTTTCAAAGTTTAAACCCTAATAAAACCATATTTAAACCCCTTTTATATTATATGTATGGGGCATGGTTTTATTTTTATTTTCAAGACCCAGATTTTTTTTGGAGTGAAAATATGTTCTTGACACACATTTTAGCACTAGGATCACAACACAAAAACTTGGTGGAAGTTTGAAATCATTTGGATTTGAATTGGCCATTCAAATCTATTCTAGAAAATCCAAACAGAAAAATAAAAGAGCAAAAGAGAAAAAAATAACAGGCGGCAACCCTTTCGGCCCAAACCCCTGGCAGCCCACTAAGTCCACCCGAGGAAACTCCCTCTCTCTATTTCGCACCCGCGCGCGCGCACCATCCCCCTCACTGATGACTGGACCGTGCAACCACGTCACTCCTTCTTCCCCAAATCCTGCGCGACGACCGCGCCGCTGGCAGTTTCCTCCCCCGTCACTGCCGATGAATACACGTGTAATTGCTGTTGATTCGCTGAGTAACTCCCATAACTTCTCCGACTACATAAACCCCACCCCCTCGCGACCATTTGCCCTCACCTAGCCAGCACCAAGCCCCGCCAGGCTCCTCCAATTTCGCCTTGCACCGCCGCAGTGCCGAGCCACTCCGGCGAGCTATTCTGGTAAGCACAGCGTGCCCCTCTGCCTCTCATTCACATGAACGTGTTCCTCTTGCTCGTACGCATCTACTCATGCCCTTGGCTTGTCCTATTTCGCCCCAGGTCACCGTCCTCGTCAAAATCTTCAAGCAAACGAGGCGCAGTTCAACTCCGGCGAGTAATTCCGGTAAACCCCGTGCTCCCCTTGACCTCTGGTTCACATGACCTTGTTCGCCATCGCCTTGCGCTTCTCCTAACACCCTCCGTCCATTTTATCTTGCACCAGAGCATCGTCTCCGTCTCCATTTGTGAGCACCCGATGCTAGTACAAGCTCGGACGAGGTTTTTCTGCCGTGTCCGTGCGCCCCTGTCCAAGCCGCGTCCATGTTGAGATTCCCCGCCTCCTCGCAATCATGGTAAGCGCCAACACAACCCTAACCCCTTTGACCTCGCCGGCGTGTCGCCGCCGCCTGATCCATTACCGCTGCTAGGTTTTGGTCAGGTTAGCCATGTCCGTTAGATCCGCATCTGATGGCCACGATTAGATCACTTAACGAAGCGGTATGATTTGATTAGGGACATGCATAGTCAATTAGATCCTAAGGTGCATAAACGTGATCCGGCCGAACCGGTACGCGCCAATCAGAATGTGCCGCGTGGCTAAGGTTTTGATTTAAAAACCAGATTTTGTTCTATTAGTTATTCAAACTTGTAAATTAAATAAATTTTGTTCTGTTTATCCAAAAATTACAAATTATATATCTATGGATTCATAAAAATGATCACTTTGCAACTATGAACGTGGTTTGGCCATTTGCTTCTGAAAATTTAGGATTTTATGCAGAAGCATTTGTAGGCCTATTTTGGCTATAAAAATATTTAGAAAATTATTTAAAAGTAAATATTGGTTTATTTAGACGTCAGAAAGTAAGTCTTGTGTTCAATACTGTTTAGTTTGATTTTAAAAGTGTGGAAACTCATCTCATTGCATTTTGCATGAATTCATAATTATTTTTGTTTGTATATCACTACTAGAAAAACGATCTTTCGTTTGGCGCTACCCCAGCCTCTAGTCTCGGCCCTGTCTGGAACCGGGACTAGTGTTAGCACTAGTCCCGGTCTGTAAACCTTGCAACGGCTAGATGGCACCACATGACTAGTCCCGGTCCATGGTAAACCTCTAGTCCCGGCTGGTAACACAAGCCGGGACTAGAGCTCCCGTGGGACCCATGGCTATATTTAGTCTGGGTTCTTTTTACCACCTGGGACTAGAGGTCAATATCTAGTCTGGTTTCTTTTTACCATTCGGGACTATATATTACCACTATATATCCCTCTTCCACTGTGCACAAAAGCATGGCCATTTCCTCCAAGCTAAAGCTCAAGTTCATCCTCATTTTTTGTCCAATTTGGTGGCAACTTTCAATCCAAGCTTTGTCAAGATTTGGTGGCATCATCAATCAATCAAGCTTCTAAAATGGTTTGCAACTTCAATCTTTCATCTCTTATTGTTATAGTTTAGCTCAATGCTCTAGAAGTAGAGAGGGATTTCATGCTTAGAAAATAATCAAAGGACATGAGCAAGTGTGAACTTGCCTTTTGTGATTGCAAGATTATGCACTCACGGTCTTCAAGACAATATAAGGTCCAATATCTGGAAAAACATCATTGGTCCGGTAAGGACTAATGTTTAAAAAAATGCTATTGTGCATAGTAATGTAAGGCAATTTGATAAACTCGAATCCCCGGAATAAGCGTTGATCTAGGGCTTGGATAATGGAAATGGTTCCTTTAGAATGGGTTGTACTTTTAGATAAGCTTCACACTTGTGCTTCTTATTAAGGCTTGTGAGTGTGTGTGAAACAACATGTGAGTGTAATAAATAGTATACAACAATAAGATACACAATTGTGGAATGCTACTCAAAGACTGCTTATATAAGAATTGTCTTATCTTCAAAATTTACTTTACCAGTAATGGCATTTATAACGAACATAAGTGTTAACAATCCTAAGTATATAATTAAAGTATAAAGTAATGTGATTATTATTAATTGTCATCTGTTGTTCGAAGTGGCACAAAGGATAACCTTTGAAGAAAATGTTTCTTTTCTAAGGTTTAAACAATCTTTATGGTTAATAGAATGTGGTCGCTGACTTTTGGTGTTTTCTCTGTTCGTTTGGTCTTGAGATGCACTAGGTCTTAATTGAAACAGACTAAAGTAAACTATAAAACACATAGTGAAGCTTTTAACATGGTGTTTACAATCTTGTAGACTGAAGTTTAACTTTAAGGACATAGACGGACTTAAGTTGTAATGCTTATGATGTTTGTACTTTGTTTACTTCATAATGTTTCCTTAAAGTTACTTAAGGATGGTATTACTTCTATTTGAGTAGTGGTTTCTTAATATTATAAATGGAATAAAATCATTTATCTCCTTATAAATGTGTGGTTATGGTTTGTGAATAAGTAAACAATATGACTTAACTACTCATGAATTTTCTTTGGATTTATAATATGTTTATAAATTTGTGGTTGAAGTAATGGTAAAATATTTTATTAAGCCAAACTAATAATCTTGAGAATTTCATATTTGATTATTCCTTTTGGAAAATAGTATACACTTATTGTTGAATAATAATTCAACAAAATTTTACTTAAGATGTGTTAAACTTATTTTAACTTCACATTATCAAAACTTAGGACTAATATTATTTTTAGACCTCAAAGGAATAATTTTTAGTAATGTTAGTAATTTTTACTTATCTTTATATGAATTATCAATTAAGGAAATAGGTTTAAATTCAAGTTATTAGAGTATTAGATTTTTACTTACTTCAAAGGTGAAATGTTATATTTTTAACATGTAGAAATTATTTTTGTCATCATTTTGGTATATTACATTTATTTTTGTGATTTATAAATAATAATATACGATTTTTATAAGATTTATTACTTTATTTAACACTTAATAAAAAATAAATATTTAATTAGGTGAAATAATAATACATGATTATAGTTTTAAATTATAGATCTTATTTTTTCTAAGAATTTTGGTATATTATATATATTTTTAGAATTTTCCATTAATAAATTATGAATTATCAAAGTATTATTATTTATAAAATCTTTATTAAATAATATTCATTTAAATATTTAACACAATAATATTTGATAATAGTTTTAAGTTGTAGATTTTATTTTTCTAAAAAAATTCATATATTAAACACATTTTTCTGAATTATAAAACAATAGTTATTGAATTTATAAGATTTATTCATTTCTTAAATTATTAAAAAATAATACCCGAATGTTTAACTGCGTCACTACTGATGTCAGCATGAGATGAGGGGTTTTATCACGTGGGCTAATTCTACCCCAATCACTGACTGGTGGAACCTCTACCACGTTGGCAATCCACGTAAGCGACGTGGAACCCACTACGATTATGACCACACTGACCGTGCGCGGCGACGTCACCCTGACGTCACTCCGGCGGGGATCTACAGAGAGACAGAGAGGACGGGGATGGAGGACTCGCAGGACAACACAGAATGTTGAGTTCGACGCTACGTAGCGCGAGAAGCCTATTAGTAGCGGCGCCGCTCTCCATTGGTCATCGGAACAGGGAATACGGCGACGGCGGACGGCGGTGCACAAAGTCCAGTGACGCAGACATGCTTAGAGACTGTGATGGAACAAGCTAGGGAGCACTGGAGATTCGTGAGCTCACCAGGAAGCTGAAGAGGTTTATGGCGAGGCTTGTGGTGGCCTGTAACAGCGATGGAGTCACCCTGGAGCTCGGTCGGAGTTCGGGAAGAAATGATGTGGGGTTCGATTCCGAGAACCCCAGCTCGATTCCTCTGGCTTATCGTTGTAGGGGAGCATGGCAGTGCTCACAGAGTGCTCGGACTGCCACAAGGAGTCTTGGAGCATCGGGAATCGACGGCAACCCGAACCTAGGGTCTCAGTTTCTTGTTGGGGAAAGAAAGAGAGCGGCGCGCGCGAGGAAGATAAGAGCAGGGAGAGAGATGGAGAGAGGAGCGTGGCATTCTGATCCCCATCCAGGACGGCGGCTCGCATCACGACGCCATATTACAAGTAGGTGGTTGCTTAGAGCTTATGGCTAAGAATGCCACCCGCCTTACACACACTCGGATGAACCACGGTGGGGTCTTCGACTGGGGTGAAGTCGTAACAAGGTAGCCGTAGGGGAACCTGTGGCTGGATTGAATCAAGTATCGGGTCTCTAACCAACTTTTGGTACCTCTTGAAGGGGATTTCTCGCTGACATGATCCAATGCGCCTTCCTCTTCAGATTTTGAGGTGGCACCTGTTCCCCCGGGGCAGGGGTATATGCCCGTAGCTTTCTTCTGTCACTTGTGGAAGGTATGGCCCACTCTCGTTCGGGGAGACCAGAGACAGCCTTGTTATCTGCCGTCAATTGCAAATGGGTCTACAAAGACCAAAATAGCAGAAATGGTCAATGAATTTGCTTTTCCTCTTGGAATTGATGACAGTGAATGCCCATATAGAAGTTCCGCCCCAAA
Source organism: Avena insularis (assembly GCA_023614405.1). Taxonomy (NCBI): domain Eukaryota; kingdom Viridiplantae; phylum Streptophyta; class Magnoliopsida; order Poales; family Poaceae; genus Avena; species Avena insularis. The sequence continues at coordinate 299,870,762 of CM042693.1, read as the reverse complement.
CACCTCTACTAAATAGGTATCCGTGGCGGCTTTATGGATGGATTCAGTCAGCCTCACTCCTTCCTTTTGAAAAGTGACGCTTTGCGTCTTCGCTTCCGAGGGCCTGGGGCTAGGAAATCTAGTGAATGGTTACGTGATCTAAAGCTGCAAGCCCTTGCATCTTCCTTTTTCTCATTGCTGGATGAAGACATCGACAGCTCCACCGAGCTGCTTCCAACTGGAGGAGGAAGACGACAATGACAATTTTGAAGAAAACCCCCTAGAGATTTTGGAAAATAACCCAGGGTACCTGCCTACCAGCGGCCCCATCTGACAGTGAGAGAACGATGGTTGTTGGGCTGGTTTGGCTAGGCCGATATGTGGGCTGATGCTGGATGCTCGTGGGTGACAGATAAGCAAGTGAGTGAGTGGGCCGTGGAATGGTGTCGCTTTTTATTCTCCTTTTATATTATCTGTTTTCTATTTTAAGAATTTGTTTTAAATTCAAATTTCCACATGTTTAAAATACCATAACTTTAGTACAATATCTTAAATATTCCAAAGGTATTTATACTAGTTGTTTGCCCTAATTATGTTGGTATTTTCCACACTCATAATTACATTAGAAATTATTTATTAAGTAGAATAAATAAGAACTAGGGTTTTAGGGTTTTTAGAATTTTGTTTAAGATCTTAAAAATTCTCTATAACATTGTTTTCACTTTATTTAGAGTAATGTAGTTTAAAATTTTTAAAGGATAGATATATGTTTTATTTATATATATTTCATCATGTGGTAAGACATAGGGTGGTTTATAATTATTGTATCCCCACTTATTCCATGCTCATATGGAATGAGTGGTTATTGAAATGAATCAAAGAATTGGCCTCAATAATATAGATAGTATATTGATGATATGTTGATGAGAAAACTCATTAATAAGTTTAGGGTTTTGAATTATAAGCATTTCCCATGAGTTTTAGATAATTTAATATACTTATATCTTTTTATTGATATGAATCAAGATTAATGGTTAAAACATATTGTCTTTATGTTTGCGATCATGAATGATATCACCTTTTAATATAGTAAGATTATCCTTTAGAATGATTTAAAAGATATAATTGATAATTATAGTTTCTAGGCACATAAGATTTTAATGTTTTGTAGTGGCAAGATATGCTCAATTGATCTTCTATAGGAAAATATTCCTATAAGACACTGTGAAAATAGGATGACTTATCAAACATATGAAATGGATATTATATTTGGTTATAGAATTAAGGTTGAGTGTTTACCGAGAATTCCTATCTTCCATACTTTATAATTAATGTTTCTTACTTGCGGAATTCCTTTCCTAGATATACTACTCCTTCATATCCATCATCATGTGTTAACATGATGAGCTTTACTTCACAAGAATAATCTTCTAAATACTTCCTCCTTATAAATCCATTTGAAATCCAATGATCTTGAAACTAAAGCTCTACATGTTTTCCTCATAGAGATAAATCTCATCTCTAGGATATTTTTAATGAATCTAATTCCACTAGGATGATTACTTTCTTACTTCACAATTACATTATAATATCACTTATAAATCTCATAAGCTTGTCACTAAAGCTTTTCATAACCTTCTATATCTATACTTTGTTATACCAAACTACTCTACTACTAATAACCTCAAATCCAATAAGTAGTTACTTTTAACTCCACTCATACATTTCCATTATCATCCATCACTAATATTACTCCAATAGATATATATACCCAATCCTACTTCCTTCTAGTGTTTAGTATTCTCTAAGAGGAGTATACTACTTCTATGTCTCAAGGTTGTTCTAGCATTAGCTTGATCCTACTATCTTATATTTTACTTGCCTTAGTAACTCATACACCAACTTCCAATTATACCATTGTAATTTGCCATGACTAACCTAGGATAACATATCTACACTAGGGTTTAATCATATTCTATCCACCAATCTCACTTGTACATGATATAATCATTCACTCTGAGTGACTTGAGCATGATCATTATAATCCTTTGATCATTTATGGTTTAGGTTTTCAGTTGGCTAATCAAGGTTTTATGAAAACAACACTACAGTTGTATTATAGTTCTCTCCCTAATATTTCCATTTGACTAAGAGATATTATTCATTGACTATGCCTACTTGATCCATTAGGATTACTCCTTGGTAAGTATCTTCAATATTGATCCTTGTAATCTTCTTTGCTACCATATAATTATATCTTCCAGATAAATTGTAACATCCCAAAAATATAAAACAATGATCATCAAACTCTAATCATTAAATTAGGGTTAACAAAAACTTTGATTAATTAAAATCTTATGAATACATGTGTGTATGTGATGATTTGATAAATGCATGAATGAACTTGTGTGATTAACCTAAATAGTAAGAAATTGTTTAAAGATGAATATAACATCATATAAAACAATTGCATGCAGAAACAAATCAAGAGAAAATCAAAAACAAATCAAATAAAGCAAATGGTCATTTTTGCCAATCTTGCTCACTAGGTCACTTTGAGTGTTTCTAGTCCAAGATTTCAAACCGAAACTTTTCCAATTCTTTTCACCCCTTGCTAGACCAAGTAAAAGTGAATCAGAGCCCACCTTTCAAACTTGCAGAAACAATTGGCAGCCTCATTCAAATCACAAGTGAAAATTGAACCTTTAGCATATGTGAAGATCACACCTTTTCAAAACCCAACCAAACCAGTGCCCCTTGACTAATACAGCTAACCAGATACTCCCTAGTATGTGCCTAGCAAACCCACCAAGTTTGAATCCAAAATTTAAATTTGAATTTCTTTTGGCCATTTCATCAAACACCTTGTGATCACCAAAAAACAAACAACAAACACTATAGTGTGTAGTGATTTTGGCCAACCTTGTTCCCTCTCTAGCTCACTCTATACTCCTAGTAGATGAACTAGCCAAATTAACAAGCCTTAGCACCACTGTGAGCTTGGCATAGCCATTAGTGGTGACCATGTCGAGCCCCTTTGCCACCCCCAATGTGTACAGAAAGCTACACGCCTCTCTAGCCTCGCCAACCTTGTCTCACGGACGCATGACCGTCCATCGCCACTCCCTGTCCCATCCCCGAGCGCAGCCAGCCCCTGGACCACCCGCCAAGCACGCGTCTGGTTTCTCTGCGGCCATGCCGAGAGCGCGCCAGAGCGCCCCGCTCGACACCCTCGCACAGACCGTGCGCCGCCCTCGCCTCTTGCGTGCGTGATCACCACGGCCCTAGCAACCCCACAGACATGCCCGTTCGCCTCCGCGTGGACCATGCACGATGTGTGCCATTAAAATCGCCGTTGGACCCACCCAGAGCGTCGACATGTTCCGACCGATCAGCATCGCACCACGCCTCGCCACCACACCGTTGAGCTTCGCTAGGGAGCATAGCACCGCCCCTATCGTCGCCCATGCCATTAGAACTCTGTGTCGTCGACCACGACGAGCTCAGCCCGCAACCTCCGGTCCCCTCGCCGCACTATAAAGGAGGCCTCCCCCGCTCGTTTTGTTCACACCAGTTCACTTCCCACCTCTCATTGATCACACCCACTCACTCCCGGAGCCAGGCGAGCAACGCATCGCCGGAATTTCATCGAAGTTCGCCGCTTGTAGCATCCCCTGCCTTTAATAAGGTAGGGTCCCCTGTGTTTACAATGCTAGTCCCTGGATCAATAGCTAGCATCCACAGTTTAGATGTAATATCAAGAAACAAAGGTCATAATACAACTTTATAACCAGGAATAAAAATAGTTTTATTACATCAAACTTAGCTCATTGGCTAATTACATTACATTGCAGCGGAATAACTATAGTCTTGGGTCCTTCATCTTCAAATCTGCCACAGGCAGCTATTGGTTGTAGACTTTGTAATCCTAATCAATCAATCTTCACTAAAATCAATCAAACCTGCAACATTACAAGTTACAGCCACAAGGGTCAATACATTTGAATTGTATTGGCAAGTGATACTTTGGTAGTATAGTGGAGTCTATCATCTATATGCATTTTGGCTAAGTGGAGTTGAGGCTTGCATTGCTCAAAACAGATTTTCCCTATCATTTTGAAAACACTAAGTTTTATTTGGCAAAAACCACCAAGGCATCTACCAATCAAGACTGAAGATCCTCTCAAGGCATCTACCAATCAAAGACTGAAGATTTTCTTGGCAAAAACAATTTTCCCAATCTAAGATTTTGAGATCCTTGTACCAAGCCATCTCTCCATCAAAGATTGAAGAATTTCACACAACCCTTGGTCACCCACAAGTTTTAATTTAGAAATTGGAGTGATGAGATTCTTGATTGCTTCCATGTCTTGATGCTCAAATTGTCCTTTTCCAGGGACATGGCTAAGTACTTAGATTTTTTACACTCTGCAGAGGTGGTGCACTTTCCCCACAAGACTTGGTTTCCCAAGACAAGATCTTTCAGAAGCTTTCCCTTAGACCATCATGGACGCGCTCCAATCTATCAAACACTACCACCATCTGTCCATATGGCTAAGTTCTTGCAACCTATATGATCATGGCAGAGCCCATATTGCCAAGTGGTTGCACTTGAAGCTTCTCAACATTTGACATCTCAAATCTCTTTGTTTCCTGGGTGGCCATCCACAAGTGAGATACACCAAGGTAAACCATAGACATGGGCCTCGTGAACCACTCAACCAAAAACCACCAAGCAAGTCCCATTCCACCCAGGAGATTCATTAACTTAGTTGTTTTGTTAAATAAAACACAAGTCCTTAGACTTAGAATAATTTTTCTATAATATGAATAAATAAACCACCCTTGTTTTCTAGTAGCTAGGCTAAGCATGATAGTAATAGGAATCTTAACTTAGGAAAATCCTTCTAAGGATTCATTCTACTAGTTTTCCTATAGCAAGGTCTATACTTAGCAAAATAAAAACCATGCAAGTTTTACTTGGCAAAAACACTAATGCATATTGAAAATAATGGGATAGATAGTATGAAGTATCACTTGCCTTTTTGGTAGAGGGTATAGGTTCACTCCTTGATCTTGCTAGTCTCACACTTCACTACAAGTCAATCAAGCAAACACAATTCAATTCACATTCCAAACCAAAGTCAAGCAAACAACACACAAAACAACAAAGTCAAAGAAATGCATGCAAGCATGCCAAGCTTTGCTTTGTTTGAAAAAGTGGTTCCTAGTGGGTCATAGACATTTGGGTACATCTAAGTCATGCTTAAGCATGCAAAGGTTGGTTCTATTGTAAGGATGGTCTCCACTAGGCTTCTAAACTTTGTAAGTTCCAAATTGGTCATTTACCAAAATGGCAAAGTCATTTGCAAAGAGGGTCTCTATTAGATTCCTAAACTTTGTAAGATCCAAATTGGTCATTTACCAAAGTGGCAAAGTTATTAGCAAAAGGTTTCACTTCAAAAACCATTTTCAAACAAGGCACCTATTTGGTCATTTTATGTGGTGAAGAAATGTTTTTCCTAAGGCCTTAACCTATAGGGTTCACCAAATGAGTTGCTATTGCAAAACTTGGTGTTTGGGTCAGTAGGTTTGGTCTAAACCATTTTCTCAAAGTTTTCCTTTCCAAAAACATTTTCATAAACAAAACAATAGTTTTGTTTGGCTAGAAATGGACTAAACTTAATTAATCCATTCTAAACTTTTCCAAAATCATTTTCCAAAACATAGGTTGGTTCCTAGGGTCAGTAAGGTCACAACAAACCAATTTGCAAAGGTTTTAACCCTAAAATCATTTTTAAAAAATTTTCTAATGTTAGCAAGCACACAAAAGAATCTACAAAATCAAACAATCTAACAAATACTATTTGCTAAACTAAGGGCAGGGTTGGTTAGAGCTTGTCTTGCTGATTCCAACGACATCCAATTTGTAAAATTTGGACGTGTGGATCCAAAGTTATGGAATTTACAAAATTGAACATCAATTAGATCAATTCTGTTTTAAATCCATCCAGCAGAGACACGTGTCTTAATCTAATTCGTCGGTACCGGTTCGCTGGGATCGTGGCTGTGGGGCGTTGGATCTAGTTAGATCGAGCGGTGTAGAGAGCGTACCCATTCGCGTTTAAGTGATTCTATCTAATGCGTATGATCCAGATCGAACGGTTGTGGGGTGCTCGACCACAGACGAGCGGCGCTGCGGCGGCTGCTGGCGGCGGAGCGATCGGTCAATGTCGGTGCCAGCGATACAGGAAGCGGGAGAGGAAAAGGGGAGGCTCACCGAGTTCGCAGACGCTTGGGGAAGCTCAATGTGCTGATGGGGAGGCAGGGGGCGCACGGATGGGTTGGCAATCTCTCGCCGGAGATGCTGCGGGCGGCGGTGCTCTCGGGTTGTCGCTGGCGCCGCCGGGACCGCTAAGGCAAAGGAGAGGCATGGTTAGGTGCGCACGAGGGTCGCGAGTAAGGGAGCATCAAAAAGGGGGCGAGGGGAAGTCTGTGCTCATCGGGAAAGCTTGCCGGAGTCGAGGCCGACGGTGGCGCTGCTCAGACATGATCGTAGTCGAGGTTGTAGGTCAACCGCGGTTGAACGGAAGGCACTGGATGTAAGCCCAGGGCTAGGGAGTGTGTGCTTGGTCGGGGAGGCAAGGGGAGGTCTGGTTTCGCCGGAATCGTCACCGGAACATCGTCGGAGCGGCGGCGGTACAGAGAGAATTGGAGGCAGCCTAGGGGCAGAGTGGATGAGTTGTCTGGGGGAAAAGGAGGAGGAGGAGCAGGCGGTTAAATGGGCGTTGTCTCCGCGAGGAATTAACACAAGCATCGAGAATTGAACGCGGCATTCAAAGGCAGCAACGGCAGCGTCGTCTGGGGGGAGACAGGGTCGCGCGGGGAAGAAGACGATGAGCTGGCTGCGTGGGCTCTACCTGGCAGTGAGGGAGAAAGAGAGGGGAAAGGGTCCACCAGTCATACTCTGGGCGGGTTTGTTTTGCGGTGAAGAAAAACGGTTCGGGGAAAAATAAGAGGAGGTGGGGTCATCTCGTCAGCGAGTGAGTGAGAGGGAGAGGTGGGTCCCGTTTGTCTGTGACTCAGTGGGTAAGAAAGTGGGTGCCAAATGTTTTATTCGAGGAGAAGACTGGGCTGGTTTTGCTGGGCCTAATGGGCTGGTCTGTTTCCCTATTTTTTTTCTGCCTAAATCTTTTTCCTTTTCTATTTATATTTTCTGTTTTGAATTTCAAACAATGTTTTCAAACATTCAAACAACACTCAAACAATTTCAAACAAACACTCAACTTTACTTTGAATTTGGTTCTGTTTTTCAACATAATCCAATCTCAAAATAAAATAATATTTTTATTTATTTTAAGATCCATTTAATAATTAAATAAAATGGATCTTTAGTTATCTAATAAAATAGGGTTTTGATTTATTCAATAAAATTTCCATTTGGAATCCAATTATTTTCAAAACCAAACCAGAAGGTTTTATTTGAAAAAAAAATAAAAGAATACTTGGAAACTTATTTAAATAAATAAATAAGTTTTGGTGTTTTAATTAAAATGGGAAAGCCTTTACTTAAATAAAATTGGATATTTAAATAATCCTTTACTCATTTTAATCAAAGCAAAACCTTTTAATAAAAGATTTCAAAGTAGTAATAAAATACTTGGTGTTCATTTAAAATGGGAAAAGCCTTTTACTTAAATAAAATTGGATATTTAAATCCTTATTATTTTATTTAAATAAACTTTTACTCATTTTATAAAAACAAAATATTTTATTACAAAAGTTTGGCCAAAATTAATTTGGCTCACCTTTTCATTTGAAAACAAAGTCTTTTATTAAAAGATCCAAATAGTATTTCCAAAACAATTTATTTTTCCTTTATTAAATGTTTATCTTTTAAATCCCTTTAGGATTATAATTGTTCAACAATTTATTCATAAGGTTTTTGTCTATGGTTCCAAACTAAGTGAAACCATCTCTAAGGTCTTTCTTGATCCTTTGTGATTATTTGTTGGTCAAATTTTGGTATGGATCAAATCCATGGATTTGGAGATAACTTGGAAATGATTTTTATTCCATTATGGTCTAGGGATTTGGATTTATGTTCCAAGTGTTCAATTTCCAGATACATTCATTGAGGAATGCATTTCCCTTGATTTGGATTTGTTGAATTCAAACTTTAGCCAAAGTTTGTTCAAGATGGGATTTCAGTTTCTTTTTAGAAACAAAAGTTTCTTTTCACCCGGAGTTTCAACAAAGATTTATTTTGTTTATTTAATTTTCACATTACAAGATTTGGAAAATCTTGGGATGTGACACCGCTGCAGAGGAGGAGAGGTGCCATCGATTGGAGCCGCCCCAGGAGAAGTTACCGGTACCAGGAGGATCGTCATCGTCGACTTTTCCATTCGCCCCCATCGCCGACCATCACCGGAGCCCCGGTCAGCCTCCAGCGACCCCCACTTACCGCGCTAGGGTTCATGCTCGTCGCGTCCTGTTCAGGCGTGGACGATGAACTCGAGCCGTTCGATTAGAATTTGATCCCATGGTCCACATTGCCCCGTATCGCTTCGCCCCTCACTGTCCCACTGACGCGTGGGGACAACCACTTAACCAGCCCGCGTACGCGTTGTGCGTAGTGGGCCGGCCTAGTTAAACGTCCTGCGCGACCCAACAATTCAAATTTACTTTTATTCATTTAATTTCAAACACAGTTCTGTACCTAGATTCAAAAATCAACCTAGATCGATTCACTAAACCAAAATGCATGAAACCAATTTTGTTATAAAGGTACTGGAATGCTTAATCCAACCCCGTTGGATTCAAACCATTTAGATCTATAGATCACCCATGGTAAAAATAACAAGGCATAAGCTTTTCTGCATTCAAACATTTTTCAAAATTCAACCATAAGAGCTTTTGAGTTGATTCCAACTCTCAAAAATCACATTTGACTATACCTTTCAGAATATATAAAAATATATAGGTTTACTTATAGAAATAATGATCAAGTAATAAAATAATGCCACATAGGAATTTCTAGTCACTTTAATTAAATAAAATAAAAAGGTTAAACCTTATTAAATTGTGACAACACTTTAAATCACATTCCCATGTACAGAAATATGTGGTGATGACATGTGTCAACATGATCCCATGTTTGAGTTGGATAATATTAAATCTTAAGTAGTTTTTCAATGAGTAGAAATTACTTTTATTAAATAAAATAAATAAGACAAGTGTTTTAATCCTTGTAATGCTAGTGATGATGATAGATCATCTAGTGTGAACTTTTGTGTGATGATTAGAAATAGTTAATTATTCTTTGGTGATTGTCTACCTCGTATTTATTTACAGACGCTAGTACCGACCAAGGATACGAGGAGTAAGGAGGATACTACGAGGAAGAAGCCAAGGAGAACTTCAACCACTGCTCTGCACAAGGCAAGCCTAATACTACTACTTGAATTAGCAAGCTATTAACTTAGCAAGCTTACACCACGTGATACCCAATCCTAGTTTTATTTGCAAGATTAATACTTTATTTTCTTTATCAAAGCATTCTCTTAGAGTTTACTCAGTGACTTATAGATTCTAAGAATATAACTAAAGGTAGCATAAAGAGCATAAAATTTGGCCTAAGTTAGATAATCTTGATGTCATCCTAAGGCATGAGATTGAACTTAGCTAATTCTCACTTGTTTACCACCCCTCATTAGTCTTTACCCCCACTTATAGATGCTAGTGCTAAGCATAAAACTTGATCAACTTTCGATGGGAATACTTGGTGAAAATGGTTATGAAAACCTTAGAATGATGAGTCATTCTACTAAAATGTTTTGACATGTGTTCTTGAACACCAGATGATTTTGATGATGAAAATGTTGAGGCATGAGCCTTAGCCCTTTATAAAACCGATGGTTGTCTAGATGCGATACCATTCCAATTTTACCGTACAACCACAATACCCGAAAATTGGGTAGGGCTTGACTAGAAATTTATATGCCTTAGTATGGGTTCCCTTGCAGCCAAGGTCTGAGCTGAGGCTACCTTGTGAAGATTGTCCACCTGTGCAGTACCCAAGATGACAGTTGGTCATGGTTGGGAGGCCAAACCCACAGGAGAGGTGCCTATACTAGGGCGTGTAATTGAAAGGTTAGGATTGATTATCCGCATACTGAGTATGGTGAATTCAGGATTGTTCCTGGCGAATGTATTTAATGTTGTGGTGAAAGTGTACAATCTCTGCAGAGTGTCAAACTATTCGAATAGCCGCGTCCGTGGTTATGGACAGTTGGAGTGGCCATACTGTTCTATCATTAGATGTTTTCAAAATGACTTATGCAATAAGTTATGACTTTGACTTGACCACAATAGAGTTGTGATATGAAATTCAAGTTCCCACTTAGGTGTTATAAAACTTTCAGCTAGGTTTCTTTTCTTTTGAACTTAGTAGAGGTAAATCTGGATTTTTGCAAAACAACCCTAGAGCTTAGTATCCTACTACAAAAACCCCCTTAACTTGTTAGTATTAGTTTGCGAGTACTTAAAGAGTACTCATGGATTTGTCCCTGGATATTCCCGTGGCCAGACAATGAAGATGAGTATCAGGATGACGGACCGCAGGAAGGTTACGACAACTAGGATCATCTCCCATCGTCAGCATTGCCTGTGACCCTGAAGATGGAGCTTCTCCTATGCTATCGTTACTATTACGTTCTTCAGCTGCTTTAATTGTATTAAGAACTGGATCATGAGATCCTTATTTGTGTAAGACCTTATGTATGGTTTGTAATGGATGATGTACTGTGATATCAAATCTGTTATGTCTCGCAAAAATGGTAATCCTGGGATTGCGATGTATGGCATAACAGGCATCTGGAATTAAAAATCTGGGTGTTGACGTAAATCTTCTATCCATTCAGGAGCGAGTTAACTCCATCAATTATCATATTGGTTTAATTCTCTTCAAACTCTCCCATCATATAGATGATACCGAAAACTAGCATTACTACTTACTCTTCTTACTTCTTTTTTTATAGGCCTTAAGTGAATGCTATGATAAGGACAAGAGTTGATAGCTCAAGAACTGATAGCCTAAGAATTTGTGAATCAATAGTTGATTACTCAACATTGATGTTCCACAGATATTAGGATAAGATTCATTAGAGATGATAAAGATTGATATGGAAAAAAAGATATGTGGTGAATGATCTTGACTTGATTTCCTTCCTACTCAACAAGTGATAAGGAATTAGTGTCAAAGAACTACCATAATGCTCATGGTAGGAATGGATAATAATAAGACAGGTCAAGGTTTAGTTATTACATTCTTGTTACTTGAATCATATTCATAGCTTGGTATGGGTTATTGTAATGAATACTATGGAATGATCACTTAAGGATCAGATAATAATCATTAAGCAATGTGTGGTGATTTAGTTTATTACATTTGATCTACCGTTAGATAAAATCATGTTTACCGAAAATAAGGTTTTAGCAAAGGTCATATTGAAACTTATCGTAGTCAACTTGATGATCTACTTCATTTCCATCAAGTTAAGAGAAGCTTCAATCACTTTGACAAGTTTTGTTCAAAAGCGCGAAAATTATTCGGATTTTCTATGCATGAATGCAATGCACACATCTGAGTTCAACTTATTTCTAAGCTCTAATGCTGGGACGTTTGTAACATCCCAAAAATATTGATCAAGGATTATAAAATTCCAATCACCAAACATAGGGTTAACAAAAACTTTTGTTAGTCAAAATCAATATGAATGCATGTGTGTATATGATGAATGTATGAATGCATGAATGGACTTGTGTGATTGTTGTGAATAGCAAGGAATGGTTTAAAGATGAAAACAACATCATCTAAATCAAATCCAAGCAGAAACAAATCAAGAGAAATTCAAAAACAAACAAAACAAGCAAATGGTTATTTTTGCAAATCTTGCTCACTAGACCACTTTGGGTGTTTCTAGTCCAAGGTTTCAAATAGAAACAATTCTGTTTCTTTTCACCCCTTTCTAGACCAAGTGAAAGCTATAACACCCCAGTTTTACCTAATGTCTAATTAGGGTTTTGATTGTGCATTCACGAGCATCATCCTTTAAATTGTGCATTGAAGAAAAATAATGCCAAATCCTAAACCCTAGATTCCTCCTTATCCTCACAAATAAATTCTAATGGTTTTGAAATATATTGAAAACCACCAAAATTATTGGATCCCAAATGGAATAAAAGGGCTCCACGTATTTTAAATGTTTTACAAACCCCTCTGGTATTTTTGAATGATTCAAAACAGTTTGGAAATTCAAATACAAAAGAGAGAAATCAAATCAGAAAATAGAAAATGTTTCTAGAATAAAAATTGCTTGCAGCTGCTAGTGGGATGCAGTCCATCTTGACCATAGGAGACCCTAGTTAGAATGGTCGTTTGAATCAAAAACTTAGTTTCAAAACCAAAGGAAGTGAGTATTTACGAAAAATTATTCTCATTCTTATCACTTGGATTCTTTCATGAAAATTCATGTTCCTCAAAAATTCTTGCAAAGTACATAAAATTTGACACACTTGATCACTCTACTAACTTACTCATCCTATATTCTTATAGATGGACGTGAAGTATAGCAAGTTTTATCAGTTGGGGAATGGAGGAGACCTCATCTTTGAGCGTGACTTGGACCAGCTGGCAGAAATGCTGGAGCGTCCACACCCCGAGTTCTTCGGAGATCAGCTCAATGATCAGGAAGGAGAAGATCTGAAGTGGCTAGTTGTTACAAGTCTCCGATGAAAGATTGAACCTCCCACTACAGAGGGAATTCAGTTCACCTTAAGAGAAAACAACTGGCTCGATGGACTTGCCAGGGCCATGCAGGAAGCTCTTGCCCGTCTGTGTGGGCAGAGTAACAATCAAATCAAGGGTACCCGCTTTGAGTTCTACCCAAGGCGTGATGTTATGGGACAGCCACTGGAGGCCCCATATCACCACGAGCTGAAGAGTCAACTAGACCATCTCAGCTTCATGATGTATGACCATCAGAAGGATTTGTACAATGCCCGTTCCTACGCCAACCACAAGTACGCCATCGCCAAGAAGAAGGATCAGACCCTCGCCATGCTAGTGAAGGATCGCAAGTCTCTTCGCCGTCAGCTCGACAAGAAGGAGCGCATCATTGCCCGTCTTTGCCACCGGATCACGGATTTGGAGGAGAACATCCACGAGAGAGACATCCAGTTGGAGGAAATGGAGAATGCAGGGGAAGACCTTCGTGGAGACCCCTACTCCTATCTCAGCGATGATGATGACTTTCTGGAGGATCAGGCTATGGACTTGTTCATCGATGAGGATGACTTCGCCTTCATCGATGATGAGGATGATGAGGACACTGACTCCGAGGAGTAGTAGCACTTGAGAACTAGCGTTAGAGAGTTTTATTCGGTCCCACTGTATCGTAGTTTCTCAGAATGGTTCTTAAAACCATCTGTTTTCCTTTGTTGTGGTGTGTGTTTGTATCGTGTGCTATGAATGAATAAATGAAAAGAAAGTTGCTACAAAAACCTAAATCAAACTTCAAAAACTTTTCAAAACCCCTAAACCTTAGAAATTTCCCTCTTTTCTCATGATCTATCTCAATCTTCAGATGCCTCGCGGAGGAAGCGGTTCATCCCCAGAACCGATGTTGCAGATCTTGCAAATGTTGGTTTCTGACCGCGAAGATGAAAGACCCGAACATCAAGCCAACTTAGCCACCCTTCATCACATCGCCTAGATGGCCAACTACAATCAAGGCCATGGAAATCAGGACAACCATGGATCTAATCTCAAGAATTTCCAGAACACCAATCCACATGTTTTCACTAAGTCAGAAGAGCCCCTAGATGCAGATGATTGGTTGCAAACCATGGAGAACAATCTGGAAGTTGCATGAGTGGAAGCTAATGAGAAAGTGTTGATTGCCACCCACTATATAGACGGAGATGCAAGAGCATGGTGGAACAGCATTCGCGCAATTATAGGAGGTCAGCTGATGACCTAGGAAGAGTTCAATGTCAAGTTCAGTAGAACCCATGTGCCACCAGGTTTAATCAAGAGGATGAGAGATGAATTCAGAGAACTGAAGCAAGGGAGAATGACCGTAGTGGAATACCGTGACAAATTCTTGTCATTGGCTAGGTATGAACCGGATGAGATTGACACTGAAGCCAAGAAGAAAGTGAGATTCCTGAATGGTCTACACGATGAAATGCAGACAGTGTTAGTCAATATCCCCTTCGCAGATATTGAAGCCTTAGTTGACTCTGTCATTCAGATGGAAGGAAAGATCAACCAAGCTAATGAGAACCGCAAGCGTCGCATGATGCATCAACCAGGAACACACCATACACCAAAGTATCGCCCCAACCCATCTCCAGGATTTGCCCCAAGAAACAACAGACCCCCGATGAACCGTCCCACCTATCCCAACCGTGGAAACCCAAGGCCCGGAGGAAATCACAACAACCCCGGCAATTCCAGCAATTTCAACCATGCACCACCCAAGTTCAACAACAACAATGCTGCCACCAACACCAACACTGCCCCAAGGACTAGAAGCAATGTTGTGCCTGTTGCAGCAAAGGACAAGTCGCAAGTGACTTGTTATGAATGTGGAACCAAGGGTCACTATTCCAATGAGTGCCCCAAGAAGATTGCCGCACCCCCAATGCAAATGCCCCAGCTCAGCAGCAGCATCATGTTCAGCCCAGAAGAAGGTTTGCCCCAGGGAATTCGCTCAACCGCAATGGCCGTCTCTTTCTCATGCATGCTGAAGAAGCCCAAGAAGCGCCAGATGTCGTGCTAGGTATGTTTTCTGTTAACTCAGTACTTGCAAGAGTGTTGTTTGACTCTAGAGCATCGGACTCATTTGTTACTGAAGAATTTGCATGCACTAGTAAGATTCAACCAACCAAATTGAATCATGTTATGATTGTTCAAATACCGGGTTCGACCACCAAAGCTAGGCAAATTTGCAAATCCGTCCCTATCCGAATCCATGGCATAGAATTTTATGCTAATCTAATGGTACTCAGAACTAAAGGTTTATAAGTAGTACTAGGAATGGATTGGATGTCCAAACACAAAGGATTAATTGACTGTGCCAAGAAAGTCATAACCATTACTAGTACCGCTGGAATATCAGTCGAGCATGTATCTGAAACCTTGCCCCGTCAATTCAAGTGAAACAAGAGTACAGACCAACCTACCATTGACCAAGTCCGGATAGTCTATGAATACCCCGATGTATTTCCAAATGTTTTGCCCGGTATACCCCCATATCAGGATATTGAGTTTATCATCGAAATAATACCTGGAACCGGACCCATAGCCTAGAGACTATATAGTATGAACCCGTCGGAACTAGCAGAACTGAAGAAGCAACCGGATGCCATGTTGGAAATTGGATTAATTCAACCAAGTGCGTCACCATGGAGATCACCTGTTTTGTTCGTGGACAAGAAAGATGGAGGTAACCGTTTGTGTACGGATTATCGAAAGTTAAATGATGTTACCATCTAGAAAAAGTACCCATTGCCGAAGATAGAAGACCTGTTTGACCAGTTGACTGGTGCCAAAGTGTTTTCTAAGATTAATCTTAGAACTGGCTATCATCAACTCAAAATTCGCGCAAAGGATATTCCAAGGACTGCTTTCACCACCACATATAGATTATATGAGTATACTGTCATGTCTTTTGGATTAACCAATGCCCCCGCTTATTTCATGAACCTCATGAATAAGATTTTTATGGACTTCCTGGATAAGTTTGTCGTTGTTTTCATTGATGACATTCTGATTTATTCCAAATCAGAAGAAGAACATGAGCTACACCTAAGGACCATTCTTGCAACCCTTAGAGAGCATCATCTATATGCCAAGTTTAGCAAATGTGAATTCTGGTTACAGGAGGTATGATTCCTCGAACACATTGTATCAGCTGGAGGAATTGCCGTTGACCCTGCGAAGGTGAAATATGTTGAATATTGGCAAGCCCCGACCACTCAAACTATCACATCCCAAAATTTTCCAAATTTTGAAATGTGAAAAATAAATAAACAAAAATAAATACTTGTTGAAATTTAGGGTGAAAAGAAACTTTTTGCTTCTAAATGGAACCATCAAAACCCTTATTGAACAAAATATGAATAAAAGGGAACCCAACAAAATTTCAATCAATTGAAATGCATTCATCAATGAAGGTATCTTGAAATTTAAACATTTGTAAAAAGTAAACCAAAAACCCTAAACCCTAATGGAATAAATCATTTCCAAGATCTCTCTAAGACTATGGATTTGATCCATATAAAAATTCAGAAACAAACATTTATAAATTATCAAAAATCATAAACAAAAATATTATAAAACCATAGAATTTGGGTTCATTTAATTTGGAGCCATAGATAAAAACTTATGAATTTAATATGGTAAAAGGAACTAATTTCTAAAGATAATAAACCTCCTAACTAAATCCATGCCAAAATAATGAATAAAGTAATCCTAAAAGGATTTAAAAGGATAAACAAATATTAAATAAAATTATACAAATTGGAATCACCAATTTTGGAACAATAAATAAAAAGATATGGATTTTATAAGATAAAGAAAGAAATAAATAAATAAGGAATATTTAAAAGACAAATTAAATTTTGGCCAAATCCATAAACAAATGAAAGTTATTGAATAATAAAAATGGGTAAAGATTATTCAAATAAAATCATAAGGATTAACAATATTCAATTTTATTTAAATAAAGATAAATTGCCTAAAGAATAAATCCCAAGAAAATTATTTAGAAGACAATTTAAAAATTGAATTAAATCCATAAGCAAATGGAATATAGATAATTCAAATAAAATTATATGGCATAAAACATAATTCAATTATATTTAAATAAAGACAAAATCCCTAATGAAAATGATTAATTAAATAATGAGAAAATAATAAATTGGAATTTTCCTAGGTGGAAGAAAAGTTGCTTAATTAACTTAAATGGAATCAAAGAATTATTTGAATAAAATTTATATGGGATTAAAACCATATTTGATTCGAATAAAGACAATTGGCCAATTTAAATGATTAATAAATCATATTAAAATATTTTAAATAATTCAAAGTGAATTATTTGCACTAATGAAAAAATAAAACGTACTGAAAAAGGTTTTGTAAAAAAATTAGAATTCAAATGGAAGTTTGAAAATATATTTAAAATCTTATGTAAATAAAGACAAGTGACCATTTAAAATAAATAATAAATCATAAATGAATAAAAGGAATTATTCTAAAATGGGTTATTTAAATACATTAATAGTCAGATAAACCTACTAAAAATATTTAGGAAAACTTTGACAAAAATCTGAAATTAAATTGAGGTTTGAATGCTTCGAATAAATTCAAAACAGAAAGTAGAAAAGGAAAAAGAAAAAGAATAAAAAAATGGAATAGAGCCAGCCCAGCTAACCAGGCCCAACTCGCAGCCCACTCTCACTCTCCCACGAATCGTTTTTCTCACTAGAACCCACACTACTAGGAAAACGGCTATAGGTAATCAGCACATCCGTGGCTCACATGGTTGATGTGCCCCACGGCTAAAACAAGCGTGGCTCACCTGTGGGCAGTGCCCTACTAATAACTAGAACAACCGTGGCGCACATGACTATAGTGCGCCACAGATGTGTGTGGGCCAGGGCCCTGTTGGCCGCACGCCAAACATCTGTAGCGCACTATAGTCATGTGCGCCACAGTTGTTAGGTTTATCTGTGGCGCACGTGGGCCTGGTGCGCTACGCCTAAGCGCATGCCCCCCTCTGCTCTGAAACGGCCACAAACACGTGGCGCACAAGATTAGTGCGCCACAGAGTAGAGCATCTGTGGCGCACATGGCATAGTGCGCCACAGATGTTTGTACACTAGGGCCATGTGCGCCACGAATGTGTCGATTTCTTTAGGACAGCACTTTATGTGCACATGTGTGACCACATCCACCACCCCACACTTCACTTTCCCCTTCTTCTTCCTCCTTAGATCTAGTCGGGATCTTCTCCTTCCCACCTCAATTTCTCCACACATTCACCATTTTTAGCATGTAAAACTTGCTTTGGATGTTACATAAGTAATAGAGGAGGTCTCCGGTCTCTCATCTATCCTTCTCCGGTCGGCCTTGCACCTCTCCTTTCCATCTTTCTCGCGATCGGTCTCTCATCTCGGTAAGTTGTCCATGTAAGGATGTGTTCATGTGTATATGGATGATGTGCTCATATGTATGTAGATGATCGATGCTCATGATGTGTGTATGTGGAGAGGATCGATGGTCATATGTGTGTGTATATGGAGAGTATCGATGATGCTCATGCATGTGTACTATGGAGAGGATAATGATATGTTCATGTGTGTATGGATCGGTCTCTCTCTCTCTTGTGTTTGTATGTGAACAAGTTGCCATTTGTTTTGCCAAAATGTTGATTCATTTCCATTTTGGCAAGACTTTCATTCAAAGGTCCTAATTTTAGGATAGGTCATGCCAAAATTTTCTATCGACCATTGCATGCATGGATTCATTATGTGGTTCTAATAGACTTCAAAATTGTACCGTGTACATCGTGCAGGCAAAAATGGTCCGCATAATGAGCGAAGGCATTGTGGCTAGATTTTTGAAATGTGCGACGGACGACATGATACGAAATAACAAGACAGATATAAGATGTCCGTGCAGAAGATGCAAACTCAA
This sequence comes from Avena insularis, assembly GCA_023614405.1. Classification (NCBI taxonomy): domain Eukaryota; kingdom Viridiplantae; phylum Streptophyta; class Magnoliopsida; order Poales; family Poaceae; genus Avena; species Avena insularis. The sequence continues at coordinate 299,852,014 of CM042693.1, read as the reverse complement.
CTGGGTGATCGACCAGTTCTCGGGAATCTGCAGGCGCACCTGCTCCGCCATGGTTTCATGGATGGATACACACGTTGGATAAGCGATGACGTAGATGATGGAGACGGTGAAGAAGGTGGCCAACATGACGATGATCATCATCACGGCGAGAACGGGCGAGATGATGAAGAGTCTCCTGGAGATGGTGAAGGTGCGAAGGCATCGGGATGATGATGATCTAGATGCGGAGGAAGCGACGGCGATGGAACAACGTCGGCTGGGTGTGGGACCCTTATGTGCATGAGCTGCTTCTCAAGCGGCACGAGTAACGCCAGGCTGCCGCTAGAGAGAAAGCTTGCGCAACTTGAGAAAGACGGTTACTCCATTGTATGAAGGATGCAGGCGATGATACCGGTTGAATGTAACGCTCAAGGCTATGGAGATGAAGGCAAAGCACATATTGAGCGGCGCAAGCTTGACGATATGATGGCATTCGCACGATCGTCTCCCGGAGGGGAACACATGTCCAACTAGTATCGAGGATGCCAAGAAAATCGTCATCCTCTCGATCTACCGACGTTAGATATCACGTATGCATCAACGATTGCATCATTTATCGGGCGAGGGCGGAGAAAACCACATGTCCGGTGTGCGTGAGTCGATACAAGAAAGGGAAGAAAGTACCTCGAAAAGTGGTATGGTACTTTCCTATCACTCCTCGTCTGCAGCGCTATTTCGCGGACCCTAAGCGAAGCTCATGCGATTGCATGCGTAAAGGAAGAAGCCAGGAGATGATGATGACCCCGAAAAGGATGAGCTGCTGACGCACCCTTCAGATGCTAGCCAGTGGAAAGCATTGGACCTCGAATTCCCAGAATTCGGTGGAGATTCGAGGAACATTAGGCTTGGTGCGAGCACCGATGGACTCAATCCGTTCGGTAGCAGCACGCACAACACTTGGCCCGTGTTTGTATGGATGTACAACCTCCTCCATGGTTGTGCATGAAGAAGAATACATACAAATGAGTATGCTAATTCAAGGACGAAACAACCTGGTACCGACATCAATCAGACCGGGCTGTTGAAAGAGGAGCTAGCCACGTTATGGGAATCTGGAGCCAATACTTACGGCCCGTCGCACAAGATTATTTCACTATGAGAGCCGCGTTGATCACTACGGTGCAAGACTATCCAGGTTGCGGGTATATCTTGGGGCAGGTTATCCAAGGATTCTGCGCATGCGTTAGGTGCATGGATAACACAAGCTATCTCCAACTAGAGAAAGATCCAGGGTCATCGAAAACCGTGTTCATGGCGCCCCGGAGGTGGCTCGGCAAGAATGATCCATGGAGAAAACGTGGAGACCTGTTCGATGGAAAATCAGAGACCCGAGGAATCCCAGAGCGTAGGAGCAGCGAAGAAGTGGAAGAGTTGCTGAAAACGGAAAGATTGTCCTAAGCACGGAAAGAAGCGAAAGAGGCAGCAACAAGACAAGCCTGATGAAGGTATGGAAAACAAGGTCTGTTTTCGGGAGTTGCCATCTTGGAAGTTTCTCCGACGCCTCATAGCCTCGACATCATGCATATCACGAAAAGCGTGTGCGAGTCTGGTCGCCACCATAATCAACATGCCGATAGGACGAAGATGGTCCGAAAGCAAGGCCGCGACCTGATATGCTTGGGTATCCGGAAGGAGCTTCACGGAGGACCTACTCGATGATCAGGAAGATGACGATGATCATGAGTCGAAGGCGACACAAGGTCGTCGGAAGGGTAAAAGTTCAAGAAGAACGAATATTACGCCCTCCTTCTTGCTTCACTCTAAGCCGTGATGAGATCAAACAGTTTTCAAGTGCCTTCTAGGAGTCAAATTTCCTTACGGCCACGCGGCAAGATAAGAAGATACCTAGACGAGGCGAATCAGAGGTTCGATGGCATGAAGTCTCACGATGCCGTGCTAATGACATGCAGTACTTCCGGTCGCACTAAGAGGGATAATTGACGAGCACGTCGTGAAACGTTATTTGGCCTATGCAAGTTTTTCGACGTCATCTCTAGGAAGTCGATTGGCTTGAATCAGCTCGGAAGGCTACAGGAGGAGATCGTGGTGATACTATGTGAGCTTGAGGTCTACTTCCCACCCGCATTCTTCGACATTATGGTGCATCTGCTGGTCCATGTCGTGGAGGACATCATTACACTTCGGGCCGATGTTCCTCGCAGCATGATGGCGTTCGAAAGGATGAACGGACACATCAAAGGATACGTCGCAATGTCCCGTCCGGATGGAAGCATAGGCAAGGGCTTTCGGCGAAGAGTGCATCTCTTTACGCGAATTATCTAGACATCGAGAACCCTGCCGGTCTTCCGTCAGCGACACCTTGGCAAGCTCGACAGATCTGGTCACCGAGAGGGTCGTCGCATACTGCATGCAGACTTCGATTTTCGACGCGCAAACTTTGATCGAGCAAACCTCGTCGCGCTACAGCATTTAGAACTGGTCGATCCTTGGGTACAGAAGCACAAAAGGTTAATCAAGAAGAAGTACAGTGACCGGGGCATACAGAGAACACAGGAAGAAATAATCAAAGAGCACAACTCAGATTTCACGCGTTGGTTTAGGCAGACGCTCCTTGATAATCCCCCGCGCTCGCATTCTTCTGACACGGAAAAGATCATATTCACCTTGTCGCAGGGACCGATGCAAAACCTGGTGACCTATCAGGCGTATGATATCAACAGCTACACATTCTACACGGAGGAAAAGGACAACAAGTGTGATTATCAGAACTCAGGAGTAACGTCGGAATTCTACACCAATGACAACGTGAAGGAAAGATTCTACGGAAGAATCGAGGAGATCTGGGAGCTCGACTACTGTGGAGAAAAGGTGCCGATGTTCCGTGTCAGATGGGCAAAGAGCGTCGAAAGAGAAGACCGGTATTTCATAACCATGGTTATACCCGAAGCAGCCAAATCCAAGACCGCCGGTGCAAACGTGGCCGCGAAAAATGAACCGTGGGTACTGGCTACCAAAGTGGACCAATGTTTTTTCATTACCGACCCGACAAAGCCTAGCCGTGTTGTCGTGAGGAGAGGAAAAAGAAAAATCATCGGAATGGATGGAGTCGCCAACGAGCAAGACTTGACCAATCTGGCGATCCAAAGATTGAAGATGACGACGACTACGATGCAGCAACATACATCACAAGAAGAAAAAGTACAACCCTACCCAAAAAAGGTAGCCCGTTCGAAAGAAGAAACATTAAAGTGCCGGGGCTAAATTATTCAACCGCGACAAAGAAGGGAAAAAAGATTGTAAAACGCTAGCTCAAAAAATATTGTAAAACGTGTGGTCGAAAAAGATTGTAATATTCATGGACAAATTATTATGAAATTTAGTTATACTTTAAATCATATTTGTACCACTTTGATGACATATATTATCACTTTTGGGCATTTTTGGAATATTTAAAAGTATTTTAAAATCAAAATAAAACTTCTATGGCATATATCACCACTTTTGGGCATTTTTTGGAATATTTAAAAGTATTTTTAAAATAAAAACAAAAAATTGGGGCACCAGGATTCGAACCTGGGTGCTCTCAGGTTTAGAATAGAGTAGTGGGCAGAACCAGTGGGATAGGCTAGTATAGTTGTTAGCTAGTGGGGCTGTAGTTTTCTTATGCAGTAGTTAGAAGCCGATAGGCGTAGCGCACTAGCCCATAGTGCGCTACAGATATCCGTAGCGCACTATGGCTCAGTGCGCTACGCCTAAGTGGCTTTATCCACACGTGGCGCCCGACCCCCTCTCTCATCCCCATCTCTCCATCTCTCAGCCCGAGCACTCGATCCGCCGCCGCTCTCGATCCGCCGCCGCTGCGTCTGAGGAGGAGAAGGCCTGCCCGCGCCCGAGGAGGAGGAGGTCCGCCCGTGTCCGAGGAGGAGGTCCGCCCGCGTCTCAGGAGGAGGCCCGTGTCCGAGGAGGAGCAGCCGCCGCGTCTCAGGAGGTGGAGGCCGCCGTCGTCCGCCCGTCGTCGTCCGCCCGTCGTCCGCCCGTCAGAGGTGAGCGTCGCCTCTCCCCTCTCTCCCTCTCTCCCTCTCTCCCTCTCTCCCTCTCTCTCCCTCTCTCCCTCTCTCTCCCACTGAAATTCACTCACCTTGTCCTCATCTTTTTTATCAACACAATCTCAGTCTAGTAATACAATTTTCACTACTAGATAGCATCAGCAAATCAGACTTATGGATAAACAAATGGCGAAATGGAATGATAGGACGGACCAGTGGGTTGGGTGAGAGGGAAAATGGAGGATGCGATCATGGGATACAGTCAAGAGTTGCTGATTACGCATTGGCGCATTATTATGGTTTTTCAGGATATTTGCGATTGTGAGGCCATCATCGAGTTCATGAGTTCATCATCAGCTCTGTCCTGGTCGCTCTGTCCTGGTCATGAGTTCATCATCAGCTCACTGTTGTCAGGTTAAAAAAAAACTCAAGAACAAACACAATGGAAACAAATTGTTAGAGAACTGCTCAGCAGAAGCAATAAGTTTTTTTAGAATTTAGCAATCAGCATTTTGCTAAAAGAAGAAGAGGCAACAACTGTTTCTTTCTTTCTTTCTTTCTTTCATCTGGGAAGTTTTGTTTTTATTTTGGGCCAGGACATGCTGCGAAACGAAGGCACTTGATCGACAGAGATAATAAGAAAAAGAAAAGGATAGTTAAATTCACAGGTGCATATCATCATCATCTAGTAATCTGTGTCTTGGACTTAAAGCCTAGACATGTCTCGACAATCCTTTTGGGAAAGGATTAGTTAGGGAGGGAGGCCTACATGCATGTCCCTGAAATGATCTTCTCCTTCTTCTCCTGTGATAAAATTCCAATCTCAGAAAGGCCAGGACCAATGCGGCGAGCACCAACCAGAACCCAGGCCACCCCATCTACCCTCACCTCAAGTCATCTTATTTTGTATCTGGTTGTGTATTATAACTGTTTATATTAGCACTGGGTATAGACTGATCATAATGTAAATATTGATAGTGGTTATCCTTGCCCGTTCTTAGTTGCTAGACTCTTAGCTGTAGTGATTTGAGAGATAAGTTTGTTTCTTGTTCTGCTCCGATCTAGCAAGAAGGGTTTTCTAGAGTAATATGTCAGTAACATTCTTGTGTCATTAATTGTGAAGTTGTCATCATGTGTTATCATATCTTATTTTATGGTAAAAGTTCTATTTTTCATTTGAGATCATATATCTGATGGTGGACACCTTTGCTCACTGGTGTTTCTCTATCTCTTGATATATATATTCTGTGTGATTATGGAAAGATGTATTCATCGAGGATGGTACTGTGTTGCATCATGTTGTATTGACATAGATGGGGCACTGTCCAGGATGCGGTGTGTTGAAACTTGTACATTTTCAGTCCTTATGGCCAATCCTTAGTGACCTGCTAGTTTCAGTTAGATGGAGTATAACTGATTGCTGGAAGCCTGTAATCTAGACAAGGAGGAATAGTTACCACTATGCCAATGTAGTAGTAAATTGCTGTCAATTGCTGTCATTTGTATTCTCATTTGCTTAGTCGAAGTAGTAAAAGAAAACACGCTGTCAACTGCTTTGTCAATTCTTTGTCGGTTAATGATGTAAACATGTATGCTTGGGTTTTAGTTGCTGCTGTCAATTTCTTGGGTTTTATTTGCTGCTATCAATTATTTATTTGTAGTAAAATGGAACTTTGATGTCATTTTCTTGCTATCAGTTCCTTGCTGTCATTTTCTTCCTTGCTATCATTTGTGCTTCTAAGTTAGATGTTGTAGGATTGCAGCAAATGACAGCAAGCATTAAAGTGCAATTGGTTATGAAGCACTTGAAATTGTGCTTGTGCTTGTATATGAAGAACTTTATTATGTGTGTATGCAGGTTCTTGTATGAAATGAGTCCCGATTCTTGCCGGAATGTTGATTAACTTCCGTTTCGGCAAAAATCGGGCACTCCTAGTTTAAGAAAATTAACAAAGGTCATGCCGGATTTTTTCGTGCATTTAACCAATTATTTGTTTTTTATTAGTGCAAAGATGTGTGACAACGACGAGGCTGGATGTTCTAAGCGCATCAGCGCTGAAGGAGAACTCAGACCTCCGAATAAACAATTGACATTCTGGGAGGCGGCCCAGCGTCTAGAAGACGATGAAGAATACCATCCCCAGGAGAGCGAGGATGATGAGATGGAAGACACGGAGGAAGAAGCCGAAGGAACGGCGGACGATGAAACCACTGATGGCGGCGAGGGCACAGGGAGTGGTAGCAACCCTCCTAAGAAGAAGAAGAAGAAGCCGAAGGACCGGCGCCCGAACACGGTCGGCACGGTCAGGGAGGAAATTACCGAAGTGAGCCCATCAGGGGTTCCTTTGGAGCCCGCCCTTGTCGTCAAAGGGTACGGTGGGCAAGGGGCGGCGATCACCCGAACAACCATCTCGATCAACACCGAGAATCTCCGGCATAAAGATAATGGCCACTTGCGCACACTCCTCTTCGAGAAGCTGCACGCAAGATACAAGTTCCCCGCTAAGTATCAGAACACAAATTATCATGGGAACGAAGTAAACAAATCCGCCCTCACAAAGATGAGCACCGCCCTGGCCAGCTGGAGAACCCGGATAAAGAAGAAGATCTATAAAGAAGGCAAAAGTCTCGAGGAGATCCAGAAGATTGACCCGCAGATCACCGAAGATCAGTTGCGGGAGTTCAAGGAGAGGTGTGAATCCGAAAGAGCCCTGGCCAGTAGTAATCGGGGAAAGGTGCTGCAGGCGATCAATATAGGTCATCACTATCTCGGATCTGGTGGATACAGAACCGCGGAGGCCAAATGGAATAAGGAGGACGAAGAGTATATATCCAAGGGGATAGAAAACCCCTTTGCTAAATTCGAACCCGGGCAGGTTCGAAACTTCATCAGGGCCCGTTACCATGTGGACCCAAAAACCAAACAACTCACCGCGGATCCTGCGGTGAAGGAATTCGAGGAAATTGTGGTAAGTATAATCTAATTACCATGGATCAACTCGATTGCAATCTAATCGATGATCTAAATGATTCACTGTTACTTCTTCTGCAAGAGGAGGAAATTGTTGCTAGTCATGGATCCCAGGGTTCCTCATCCCAGGGGTCGACGGCGGCCACCCGGTGGGATAACCCTTTTAACAGGGCGATGAACCGGACCAAGAAAATAGAGCCGGTTATGAAGAAGCCATCGTCGGCTGGCCGTCTGGCCGGCCTCAGGGGTAAGAATTGGGTGGATCATTTTGGTCCACCGCCGAGGACGCATGTGGCGCCGTCGGGAAGGAGCGAGGAGGAAAACCGCGAGGTTCAAGAACTTAAGGCACAAGTGGCGCGGATCCCGCAGATCGTCCAAGACAACCTGGCAATCACCCTCACGTCCTTCCTGCCTACCTTGGTGGAGTCAATAGCGAACTGGAGTGCGGGTGGTCGAGTAGGGTCGTGCCCGATTCCAAGCATGGTCAGCAGCCACTCGAACAACGCGGCGCCGACGAATCAGGCGAACTACGTGTTCGTGACTCCGCCCGCTAGCACCGCGGCGCCGCAAGTGTTGGTGACTCCCCCTGCCATCACCGCGGTGCCGGAGTACATGTTGGTGCCCCCTGCCATCGTCGCGGCGGCACCGGAGCTCCAAGCACCCGTCGGTAGGGAGAATACATCGGCGGCCAGCACCGCGCCATCAAGCAGCCCTTCCGTCTCTTGCCGCCGTCGATGTCACGGTGCGTCGACATTAGCCGATCTCGACGCCATCACGGTAAACAAATTGCTTTAATTACCGCCTTTCATGCCATCTATTACTCTTGTGGCATCTCGCTCTGACGACGCCATACATGTTTTCTGCAGACGGATGTTCCTTGCACTCTCTTATGCTACGTGAACAACGAGCTGAGGGATGTTGCCAAGGGTACCATCATTCAACCCTTGCAGCGCACGTTCCACTCAAAGCCGATGCCAGATAGCGTGCACAGGATTAAAATTAGTCGGGTGCTAAGGGTTTGCGACGACCTGGAACCTCCCATTCAAGCCCCAGGAGCGGATGAAGAAGAGCCGTTTGTCCTTAGAAGTTGCTTCGGCTTATTCTTGCTATGGCCAAAGAGCATGATCCGTTTGGGGATGGCGGGGGCCATCACGCCACAGACAACAGCACCGCCTGTCGTGCCAGCGACAAGCGGTGGCAAGGCCCCCTTACCGCCCTCGCTGTCACCTCCACGCGGTGGGTCGGATGATATGCACATGGCGCAGGATCCGGCCGAGGACGACGAAGACTGGAATGATCACTTCTTCAACACTCAGTTTGGCAACCAAGAAGACCTAGCTGGTGGCCCCACAGAGAAAGCCACTATCACCAAGCGTCTGTTTGGTTCTCAGGAGACGCCTCCAGCTTGCGCCTTTACAGAGCCAGCTGATACAACCAACCGGCCCTTTATTCTAAGCCCTGACACACTACATAGGGCGGCCAGTGCTCAGATTGCGGTGCCTGCCCGCTCTCCAAAAGGAAAAAAAGGGCAGGAAAATCTAGCAGCTCGAGCCAGCGGTGGCATCAACAATGCGAATCCGATCAGGTTTGGGGCCACCAAGACCGAGGGTATTATGTGCAGGATTCATGTTGCGGGTGAGCCCATGCTACCTAAGAATTTGGAAGCTCGCCGATTCGGAGCTGCAGTGTGCATGATGGCGTGCTGACGATAGAGAGACGCCTTCTATCGGAGAAAGATCCCTCGCACCCGGTATTCGTGGTTAAGGTGCCACCAGGCTTGGGCTTCGTCGACACTGCCCCCGCGGATCTGTTCTTCCTGCGGTTCGAGGACATCTTCAATATGTTCCACCTATACCCGCTGCACTATACCATGGTCCGTCTCTTTTCTCTCAGCCTGGCCACGCAGATCATTAGAGAGAACACACCGGGCATCGCTATAGTGGACCCCTACTACATGCGTGACGGCTGCTTGGGTTCCCCCGCCGAACGACGTATCGTGGCCTCGTACCTAAAAAGAATCCTCGTGGCGAACAAGACAAAGGAATACATTCTCGTGCCTTACTTTCCTGAGTAAGTCGTTATTCACTCGCCACCGTCGATTGACTTTATTAGATCATCGTCATTCTTTTTCCAACACATTCCATTTGAATTTTTGCAGAGATGAACACTGCACGCTCATCTCCTTATCGCCGAAGCATTCCCACGCCACGTATTTCGACTCGGGGAGTCTAGAAAAGAAGAAAAACTACGACAAGATCAAGGAAGTTCTGGATGATTCTCTCACTGGATTTGCCTCGACGGAAGGCACCAGCTTCGTGCGTAAGAAGGTCAAGTTCGGCAGGCACGTCTTCAACCACGTAACGGAGTTCCCCTGCGTGAAGCAGCCGGAAAACAATGAAGGAAGCCTACTACGCACTCCATCACATGAGGCGTTCCTACTTGACCAGCAGAATTCTCGCTGCGGATCATCTCAAACAGTGGGCCGAAGCAAAGGCCAAGATCAATGATTCGGATATTAGACAAGAGATGTATCGCATCCAGCAGCAGTTTGGGGCAATCATCTTTCGTGATGTCATGACTTCGGGGGGGATCTTCTACGGAGGAAATATCCTGAATAACCGTGACATAGAAGATCGCCTAGAGATGCAGGGTGACTATAGGAAGTTCATGACGAGACAAGGCGTCCTCCCGTTCCCTATGCCGAGCTAGAAGGCTTGATGTTGGCCTAGTTGTAGTTACAAACTGTAGATGACCTTTGTGTGTGTGTGGACAAGTGTACTTATCTTATTAGGTTTATGAATCATCGCTTACTTATTTTTCTTATTATTATTATTATATATCAATCAATGCTTGGTTTTTTTGCTTACTCTTTGGTCCTTCTTTTTTTCCTTACTCTTTTTTCGAGAATAATGCCGATGATTGAAATGTCGTGGCACACTATATATGTGAATGTGCTACGACGGGATAGTTAGCCTTGTGATATGCACAAGTCCAGGTCTTATGCATCCTACTTGACTAACTGTTCCGTCATAGCTTATTCCTGTGTCCAACGACCTAGCTAGTTATATATGAGGCATTCTTTTCGAGTTATTTTTGTCTTTTTCGAGAATATGCCGATGATTGAAATGTCGTGGCACAATATATATGTGAATGTGCTATGACGGGATAGTTAGCCTTGTGATATGCACAAGTCCAGGAATTGTGCATCCTACTTGGCTAGCCGTTCTGTCATAGCATATTCCTGTGTCCAACGACCTAGCTAGTTATATATGAGGCATTCTTTTCGAGCTACTTTGGTCTTTTTCAAGAATAATGCCGATGATTGAAATGTCGTGGCACACTATATATGTGAATGTGCTACGATGGGATTGTACGCCTTGTGCTATGCACAAGTCCAGGTGTTGTGCATCCTACTTGGCGTACGGTTCCATCGTAGCATATTCCTGTGTCCAACAACCTAGTTATATATGAGGCATGCTTTTTGAGTTTGCTCTTTTTGATTTAAGAGTACTTTCTATAAGTGTATCTTCATATGGGACTTTAATTATACATGTTTTTTCAATCACCAGTTAGTTATTATTGTCAACTTGTAGATGACGTGGTACGTCGTGTACAAGGGACGGGTTCCCGGAGTCTACGATGATTGGGAAGACTGCCGGAGACAGGTGCACCGTTTCAGCGGCAATAGCTACAAAGGGTACAATACTATGGAGGAGGCGGAAGCTAGATACACGCGCTATCTAGCGGGAGTTAGGACGACAAGGAACCGGATGAAGACCTACACCTTCGTCGCGGCGGTGATCATGCTTATCTTCTTTGGTTGTTTATCCCGCGTTTGTGTCTAGCTAGTTTAGATGTCTTGGTGACCTTCCGAGCTCTAACTTGTTCGATCGACACATGTATTCGCATGTCACCAACTACTACTTTGTAACATGATCGAAACAATGTAACTTAGACTATGTATTCATGTATGAGACTTATCTATATGTATTTGTTTCAATCTTGTTTTTCATATTGAGTATTTATATATATAATTGTATATCTTGTATTTGTGTGTGTATATCTGCTGTAATATTGTATATAATCTGTATTGCATATAATCTGGCTCGGAAATTAAAAAAAACAAAAAATACATCTGTGGCGCACATGGTCTACCTTCTGTGGAGCACTACACCTAAAGCGCACTATGGAAGTTTAGTGGCGCACTAGATAGTGCGCCACAGAAGATCCCAGGGGTAGCGCACCATCCCAAACTTCTGTGGCGCACTAGGAGGTGCGCTACGCCTATCTCTACACAACCGTGGCGCACTAGGCAGTGCGCCACGGCTGAGAGATAGCCGTAGCGCAAGGCCCGTGGCGCACTGCTAGTGCGCCACGGATGGGCATTTTGGGTGCGCCACTAACAGCCTGTTTCCTAGTAGTGCCACACCCGCGCTGCCACTAACGAGACGACCCCACCGAACCCCCCTCTCTTTTGCTGACTTGGCGATCCCACTGCCCCGTCACCGTCTTCCCCACCGCGACGACCACGCCCTGTTTCCTCCCGGCCATTTCTGCCATTCAATCGCGGCTTCAATTCGTTTGATTGCAGGATTAAATCTCGCCAGTGACAACTCCCTCTTAACCGCCACCCTCTCCTCTCCATTTCCCCTCAACCAGCGCCACCAGAGAGCCCCAGGCTGCCCCATTTTTGCTTGCACCGCCGCGGCCTCCGACGCACTCCGACATCAATTCCGGTGAGAATCAACCGCCCCTTCCCTCGTCTTTGCTCCTTGATGTTTGTCATCACCGTGCGCATCTTCTGACCCCAACCGCTTGCTTTATCATGACCCAGAGGCTCGCCTCCATCTCCAACTGTGAACGACCGATGACGGCCACTACTCCGGCGATGAAATCCGGTGAGCTCCGACTACCCCCTCGCCTCTGGTTTGTTTTGCCGCATCCTCTGTCCCCACGTGCATGCACTGATGTTCTTCGTTTGTCCACGACCACTCTGTAGGATGACCTTCGACCACCTCTACAAGAACCCGATGTCGACGCCAGCTCCGGCGAGCGATTCAAGTCAGCACCATGCGCCCCTTCATCTACGACTACCACCTTAAGCTTCAGCATGTCGCGACGAACCCAGTGAGCAACCTGTCCCTCTCCCTTGCTTCCTGGTTGCGCCATAACGCCTCAGCCCGAGCGCCGACGCCGCGCCACCGTCGCCAGCGCCGGCAGATTTTGGCCGACTAGCCCCTGTCCGTTGGATCTAGATCGCATGGCTAGGAAAAAATCACTTAAGCGAAATGGTATAATCCATCTGAGCCACACATGTCACTTTAGATCCAGCAGTCCATAGAGCTCGATCCATGCGAAACGGTATGCACCAATAGGATTGCACCACGTGGCCCTGCCTGCTGATTTTAATAGAAATTTGATCTATTAGATGACAGGATTTTTAAAATTCATAACTTTACATCTACATGTCCAAATTTTACAAATTTTATATCATTGGAATCAGGAAAAAGAATACTTTCCAACCATGCCCTTCATTTAGTGTTTTGCTTCTGGAAAATTGGTAGTTTTTGCAAAAACATGTGTAGGCCTATTTTGGATATAAAATTTATTCTAAAAATGTTTTTAGGGTAAAATCTTTGGAAAATGGTTTGTTTTGAACCTACTGACCATAAAAATCAACTTTTGTATTTAAAAGTATATTTTGTGACACTAAGGAATTAATCCTTAAATAATAGCATTTCTAGTTAAATAAAAATATTGATTATTGTTTAAAAATGGTTTTTGAGTAAAACCTTTTGAAAATGGTTTGATTTAAACTCTCTGACCTTAAACACCAAGTTTTAGTATTTAAAAATATATTTGGTGAACCCTATAAAATTATTACTTTGTTTAAAGGCATTTCCAACAAATTTTTTTTGTAGTGATTTAAAAATGATTTTTAGGTGAAACCTTTTGCAAATGGTTTAATATTAAACACTTGACCTTAAAACATAACATTTGTGTTTAAAAATATATTTGCCAAACACTAGAAATTATTACTTTGATTTAAATCATTTCTAGCAAAGCAAAAATGATTTAAATGGCCATTTTCACTAACTTGATTTTAAATGGTTTTACCACTTTTATAAATGACCAATATGTGTTTAAAAATGTTTATAGCCTTGGTAGAAACCACTTTTACAATAAAACAATCTTTTGCATGCTTGCATGCATTGTTTTGTTTTCTTTATTTTATGTGGTGAATTGTTTGAATGTTATTTTTGAATTTGTGCCTTGATTGAATTGTAGTGAAATTTGAAGAGTGTGACTATTGCAAGATCAAGGAGTGAACTTATATTCTTTACCAAAAAGGCAAGTGGTGCTTCATACTTCTATCCCATTATTTTCACTATGCATTAGTGATTTTTTGAGTAGGACTTGCATGGAATTTTACTATGTATGCTATGCCTTGGGAAATCCTAGTAGATGATGCCTTAGTAGAATTTTCCCTAAGTTAAGATTCCTACTACTATCATGCTTAGCCTAGATAGTAGCAAACAAGTGTGATTATATACATGTTATGGAAATTTTCCTAAGTCTTTTAACTTATGATTTTGCTTAATAAAACTAGAGTTAAATTCATCAGATGTCATTGAACTTGCTAAGCAAAATCAGTTTGGTCATTGTACAATAGGAATACGAATTTACGATCACTGAATACGTGACGGAGCATCACACACGGTCACCACTCGCGACGTAGAGGTGTATTTCATGATGTGGCACTGAATAAGACCTGCTGACAAGCTAGGTTGTTTTGCGAGAAGGCCCCTCAAGTAAAATATAGCAACAGCCTAGCCATCCTCATCTTCCACGGGAAACTCCCCACCTCCAGAGCTCGCCACCGGCTATTCCCCTACTCTGCGCCCCTCCCCAACCTCCAGAGCTCTCCGCCGGTCACCTTCCCTGCTCCACGAGCTTCTTCTCCCCACAGCCATGGCTCCACTTCTTCAGCATGCCGCAGATCATCCCAAACTCATGCGCCGCAAGAGAAATTGAGCATTGGGCACGTCAGGGCAGGGTCTCGTCAGCCTGGGATTCTTCGATATATAGAGTGGAGGCAGAGCAAGGGAGGCCGCTGCCTTCCGCACGTACGCTGTAGCTAACGATCTCCGCGTCCTCTCCCGCTCTCCCCGCTCAGTCGTGATGTCGGTGAGGCCCGGTTCTCCAACCTAATGGAGCTCCCGTCGGCGCTTGCCGCCGCTGTGCTCCGCACTTCAGGTGGAGCGCCCGTCTATTGAGGATGCCATTATTTTTTTCTTGGTCGAGAATTAGAAGCGAGGTTCCGCGAAAGAAAAATATGATCTGAGGGCCCTTTTGCAAAAAGAAACATAATTAGAGGCTGACAGTGGGTCCCAGCTTGCCAGATCATCAAATACACCTCTACATCGCGAGCGGTGACCGCGTGTGACACTCCGACACATATTCAGTGACTGTAAATTCGTATTCCTATTGTACAATGACCAAACTGAGTTTGCTTAACAAGTTCAGTGATGTCTGATGGATTTAACTCATAAAATTACTAAGTGAATGAATCACCTGGGTGGAATGGTAATTGCTTGGATGGATTTTTGTTGAGTGGTTACCAGGGCCTCATTTTCATGGCCTACCCTGTGTATCTCACTTGTGGAATGCCACCCAGGAACAAAGAGATTTGAGATGACAAATGTTGATAAGATTCAAGTGCAGCCACATGGCAATATGGGCTCTGCCTGCATCATATAGGTTGCCATAACTTAGCCAGATGGACAGTTGGTGGTAGGGGGTGATAGGTTTGGGAACGCATCCATTTTGGTCTAAGGGAAGGCTTCTGAAAGATCTTGTCTCGATGCATGTCGAGTCTTGTGGGGGGAAAGTGCACCACCTCTCGAGAGAGTAAAATCTAAGTACTTAGCCGTGTCCCCGGCATTGGACAATTTGAGCATCAAGACATGGAATCTATCAAGGATCACCTCATCCCAATTTCTAAGTTAAACGCTTGTGGTTGAACAAGGGTTAAAGGATCACCAATTTCTATTGGTAGATGCCTTGAGTGATTTTGACAAACAAAAACTTAGTGTTTTCAAATGATAAGCAAAATCTATTTTGAGCAAAGCAAGCCTAAGCTCCACTTAGCCAAATGCATATAGAAGATAGATACCACTATTCTACCATAGTATCACTTGCCAATACAATTCAAATGTATTGACCCTTGTGGCTGTAACTTATTATGTTGCAGGTTTGTTTGATGTTAGTGAAGTGTGTTGAATAGGATTACAAGACTACAACCAACATGATTTCCTATGGCACTTTGAAGATGAAGGTCTCCATGCTATATAGATATTTCTGCTGCATTGTCATGAGATAGCCAAATGAGCTATGTAAGATGTAATGAATTATTTTATTCATGGTTATAAAGTTGTACTATGACCTTTATTTCTTGATATTACATATTAAACTATGGATGATAGATATTGATCCAGGGACTAGCATTATAAACACAGGGATCTCTACCTTATCAAGGTTGGGACATGTACACAAACCCAAGTTCGTGCATTTCTCGGATTAGCGGGATACTACCGCAAGTTTGTAGAAGGATTATCGAGTATTGCCAGAGCCATGACCCAATTGCTGAAAAAGGACAAGAAGTTTGAATGGATGGACAAATGTCAAGCGAGTTTTCAAGAACTCAAGAGGAGACTGGATTTCAGCCCCAATCTTGATCATGCCGGATATCCCGAAGCCCTTTGATATGTATTGTGACGTATCCAAGATCGGTCTCGGATGTGTTCTAATGCAAGAAGGCAAAGTCATATCTTATCTATCCCGACAACTGAAGTAGCATGAACAAAATTATGCAACCCATGACCTTGAACTCGCAGCCGTAGTTCTAGCCCTGAAGACATGGAGGCATTATCTCATGGGAAACCGTTGTGAGATTTATTCGGATCACAAGAGCCTGAAGTATATATTCACTTAGAAGGAGCTGAATATGAGGTAGAGAAGATGGATTGAGCTAATCAAGGATTATGATCTGGACATTCACTATCACCCCGATAAATCCAATGTGGTAGCATATGCCCTTAACAAATTGCCGTGCCGCTTGAACTCCATGATTTTGAAGTAGCAACCAAGTTTGCACAAAGAGATGGAAGATTTCCGAATGGAAATAGAGAGTAAAGGATTTTTGGCTAGCATAGAACTTCAACCCACTTTGATCAATCAGATCAAAGAGGCGCAGAAATGAAATGCTAGTATTGATGGAATCAAACGTCGTATCGGTACATGTAAAGTACCCGTATTTACCGAAGATGAAGAAGGAGTGTTGTGGTACAAAGGACGTCTCTGTGTACCAGCAGATTGAGAATTCAAAGAAGTGATTTTGAAAGAAGTCCATGATACTCTTTATTCTATCCACCCCGGAGGAACGAAGATGTATCAGGATATGAAGGAGCAATTTTGGTGGCATAAGATGAAAAGAGAAATCGGAAGCTATATCGCCAAGTGTGATATATGTCAGAGAGTCAAGGCAGGACATTAGAGGCCCGCAGGACTATTGCAACCACTACAGATTCCAGAATGGAAATGGGATTCCGTTGGAATGGACTTTATCACCGCATTGCCTACTTCTAGTAGGGGAAATGACTCTATCTGGGTCATAGTTTACAGGTTGTCCAAAGTATCCCATTTCTTACCAGTCAAGACCACATACCACAGTTCGAAGCTAGCAGAGTTATACATCGCTAGAATCGTCAGTTTGCACGGAGTCCCTAGGAACATTGTATCGGATCGAGGAACCTAGTTTACCTCGAGATTATGGAAGAAGGTCCAAGAAGGTCTAGGAAACCGACTGGATTTCAGCACATTGTATCACCCTCAGACTGATGAAAAAACGGAGCGAGTAAATCAAATACTCGAAGATATGTTGAGAGCATGTGTGCTAGATCCGATACAATGGATCTAAATGGGAAGACTGTCTGCCTTTCGCAGAATTTTCATACAACAACAGTTATCAAGCTAGTTTGCAAATGGCCCCATATGAATTCATGTATGGAAGGAAGTGTCGCACCCCTTTGAATTGGTCGGAACTAGGAGAGAGTCAGATTTTCGAACCGGACATGCTACGAGACGCAGAAGAGAAAGTTCACAAGATTCGTGAGCACCTCAAGACCGCCCAGCTAAGACAAAAGATTTACGCCGACAAGAGACATCGAGACCTCGCTTTCAACATCGGAGATTTCGTGTATCTCAAAGTGTCGCCTTTGAAGGGAATGCAACGTTTCCAGCTCAAAGGAAAGTTAGCCCCCAGATATATCGGACCCTTCAAGATTTTGAATCATCGAGGAGAAGTATCATATCAATTGGAACTTCCAGAGGAAATGTCAGCAGTGCACAATGTGTTCCATATATCATTACTTCGCAAATGCCTTGAAGTTCCGAAGAAGACTGAAGTTTTCAAGAACATTGATCATCGGACCGTAGAGATCAACGATGACCTGACCTATCCCAAAGTACCCATCCATATTTTGGAAGAATCTTTCAGAACCACCAGAACCCGAAGCATCAAGTTTCTCAAGATTTAGTGGAGCAACCACACTGAAGAAGAAGCTACCTGGGAGCGAGAAGATCACATCAAGACGGAGTTTCCCGATCTTTTTAAATCTTAGGTAATATTTTTTATTCCTTTTTCAAATATTGGGATGAGATTTTGTTTAAGGGGGGAAGGTTTGTAACATCCCAAAAATATAAAACAATGATCATCAAACTCTAATCACTAAAATTAGGGTTAACAAAAACTTTGATTAATTAAAATCATATGAATGCATGTGTGTATGTGATGATTTGATAAATGCATGAAAGAACTTGTGTGATTAACTTAAATAGTAATAAATGGTTTAAATATGAATATAACATCATATAAAACAATTCCATGTAGAAAAAAATAAAGAGAAAATAAAAAACAAATCAAATAAAGAAGATGGTCATTTTTGCCAATCTTGCTCACTAGGTCACTTTGAGTGTTTCTAGTCCAACATTTCAAACAGAAACTTTTCCCAATCTTTTCACCCCTTGCAAGACCAAGTAAAAGTGAATCAAATCCCACCTTTCAAACTTGCAGAAACAATTGGCAACCTCATTCAAATGACAAGTGAAAATTGAATCTTTATCATATGTGAAGATCACACCTTTTCAAAACCCAACCAAACTAGTGCCCCTTGACTAATACAACTAACCAGATACTCCCTAGTATGTGCCTAGCAAACCCACCAAGTTTGAAACCAAAATTCAAATTTGAATTTCTTTCAGCCATTTCATCAAACACCTTGTGATCAGCAAACAAACAAACAACAAACACTATAGTATGTAGTGATTTTGGCCAACCTTGTTCCCTCTCTAGCTCACTCTATACTCCCAGTAGATGAACAAGCCAAATTAACAAGACTTAGCACCACTGTAAGCTTGGCATAGCCATTAATGGTGACCATGTCGAGCCCCTTTGCCACCCCCAATGTGGACAGCAAGCTACACGCCTCTCTAGCCTCGCCAACCTTGTCTCACAGACACAGCACCGCCCACCGCCACTCCCTGTCCTATCCCCGAGCGCAGCCAGCCCCTTTACCATCCGCCAAGCACGTGCCCAGTTTCTCTGCGGCCATGCCGAGAGCATGCCAAAGCGCCCCACTCGACATGCTCGCACAGACCGCGCGCCGCCCTTGCCGCTTGCGTGCGTGATCACCACCGCCATAGCAACCCTGCATGCATGCCCGTTCACCGCTGCGCAGACCACGCGCGTTGTGCGCCATTAAAATCGATGTGGGACCCGCCTAGAGTGTCGACGTGTTCCGACCGATCAGCACCGCCCCACGCCTCGCCACCATGCCGTTGAGATTCGCCAGGGAGCACAACACCGCCCCCTATCGTCGCCCATGCCATTAGCCCTCTGTGCCATCGACCACGATGAGCTTAGCCCGCAACCTTCGGTCCCCTCGCCGCACTATAAAAGGATGCCTCCCCCGCTCGTTTTATTCACACCAGTTCACTCCCCACCTCTCACTGATCACACCCACTCACTCCCGGAGCCAGGCAAGCAGCGCAACGCCGGAATTTCACCGGAGTTCGCCGAAGAGGAGGAGAGGTGCCGTCGATTGGAGCCACCCCAGGAGAAGCTACCGGTACCAGGAGGATCGCCGCCGTCGACTTCGTCATTCGACGGAGCCCCGGTGAGCCTCCCACGACCCCCACTAACCGCGCTAGGGTTCGTGCTCGTCGCGTCCTGTTCAGGCATGGACGATGAACTCGAGCCGTTCGCTTAGAATTAGATCCCATAGTCCACATTGCCCCATACCGCTTTGCCCCTCACTGTCTCACTGACGCGTGGGGACAGCCACTTAACCAGCCGTCGTACGTGTTGGGCGTAGTGGGCCGGCCCAGTTAAACATCCCACGCGACCCAACAATTCAAATTTACTTTTATTCATTTAATTTCAAACACAGTTCTGTACCTAGATTCAAAAATTACCCAGATCGATTCACTGAACCAAAATACATGAAACCAATTTTTTAGAAAGGTACTGGAATGCTTAATCCAATCCCATTGGATTCAAACCATTTAGATATATAGATCACCCATGGTAAAAATAACAAGGCAGAAGCTTTTCTGCATTCAAACATTTTTCAAAATTAAACCATAAGAGCTTTTGAGTTGATTCCAACTCTCAAAAATCACATTTGACCATACCTTTATGAATATATAAAAATATATAGGTTTACTTACATAAATAATGATAAAGTAATAAAATAATGCCACATAGGCATTTTTAGTCACTTTAATTAAATAAAATAAAAAGGTTAAACCTTATTAAATTGTGACACCAATTTAAATCACATTCCCATGTACTGAAATATGTAGTGGTGACATGTGTCAACATGATCCCATGTTTGAGTTGGAGAATATTAAATCTTAAGTAGTTTTTCAATGAGTAGAAATTACTTTTCTTAAATAAAATAAATAAGACAAGTGTTTTAATCCTTGTAATGCTAGTGATGATGATAGATCATCTAGTGTGAACCTTTGTGTGATGATTAGAAATAGTTAAGTATTGTTTGGTGATTGTGTACCTCGTATTTATTTATAGATGCTAGTACCGACCAAGCATACGAGGAGGAAGGAGGATACTACGAGGAAGAAGCCAAGGAGAACTTCAACCACTGCTCTGCACAAGGCAAGCCTAATACTACTAGTCGAATTAGCAAGATATTAACTTAGCAAGCTTACACCACGTGATACCCAATCCTAGTTTTACTTGCAAGCTGAATACTTTATTTTCTTTATCAAAGCATTCTCTTGGAGTTTACTTAGTGACTTACAGATTCTAAGAAGATAACTGAAGGTAGCATAAAGAGCATAAAATTTGGCCTAAGTTAGATAATCTTGATGTCATCCTAAGGCATGAGATTGAACTTATCTAATCCTCACTTGATCACCCACACCTCATTAGTCTTTACCCCCACTTATAGATGCTAGTGCTAAGCATAATACTTGATCAACTTTAGATGGGTATACTTGGTGAAAATGGTTAAGAAAACGTTAGAATGATGAGTCATTCTACTGAAATGTTTTGACATGTGTTCTTGAACACCAGATGATTTTGATGATGAAAATGTTGAGGAATGAGCCTTAGCCCTTTATAAAACTGATGGTTGTCTGGATGCCATACCATTCCAATTTTATCGTATAACCACAATACCTGAAAATTGGGTAGGGCTTGACTGGAAATTTATATACCTTAGTATGGGTTCCCTTGCGGCCAAGGTCTAAGCTGAGGCTACCTTGTGAAGATTGTCCGCCTGTGCAGTACCCAAGATGACAGTTGGTCATGGTTGGGCGGCCAAACTCACAGGAAAGGTGCCTATACTAGGTCGTGTAATTGAAAGGTTAGGATTGATTATCCGCATACTAAGTATGGTGAATTCAGGATTGTTCCTGACAGATGTATCGAATGTTGTGGTGAAAGTGTACAATCTCTACAGAGTGTCAAACTATTCGAATAGCCGCATCCGCGGTTATGGACAGTTGGAGTGGCCATACTGTTCTATCGTCAGATGCTTTCAAAATGACTTATGAAACAAGTTATGACTTTGACTTGACCACAACAGAGTTGTGATATGAAATTCAAGTTCCCACTTAGGTGCTATAAAACTTTCAACTAGCTTTCTTTGCTTTTGAACTTAGTAGAGGTAAATCTGGCTTTTTGCAAAACAACCCTAGAGCTTAGTATCCTACTACAAAACCCCCCTTAACTTGTTAGTATTAGTTTACGAGTACTTAAAGAGTACTCATGGCTTTATCCCTGGCTATTACCCTGGATATACTATGAAGAGGAGTATCACGATGACGGACCGCAGGAAGGTTACGAAAACTAGGATCATCTCCCATCGTCAGCTTTGCCTGTGGCCCTGAAGATGGAGCTTCGCCTATGCTATCATTACTATTACGTTATTCCGTTGCTTTAATTGTATTAAGAACTGGATCATGAGATACTTATTTGTGTAAGACCTTATGTATGGTTTGTAATGGATGATGTACTGTGATATCAAATCTGTTATGTCTCGCAAAAATGGTAATCCTGGGATTGCGATGTATGGCATAATAGGCATCTGGGATTAAAAATCCGGGTGTTGACATAAATCTTCTATCGATTCAGGAGTGAGTTAACTCCATGAATTATCATATTGGTTTAATTCTCTTCAAACTCTCCCATCATATAGATGATACCTAAAACTAGCATTGCTATTTACCTCTTCTTAATTCTTTTTTTATTGGCCTTAAGTGAATGCTATGATAAGGACAAGAGTTGATAGCTCAAGAATTGATAGCCTAAGAATTTGTGAATCAATAGTTGATTACTCAACATTGATGTTCCACAGATATTAGGATAAGATTCATTAGAGATGATAAAGATTGATATGGAAAAAAATATATGTGGTGAATGATGTTGACTTGATTTCCTTCCTACTCAACACGTGATAAGGAATTAGTGTTAAAGAACTACCATAATGCTCATGGTAGGAATGGATAAGAATAAGACAGGTCATGGTTTAGTTATTACATTCTTGTTACTTGAATCATATTCATAGCTTGGTATTCATGGGTTATAGTAATGAATACTATGGAATGATCACTTAAGGATTAGATAATAATCATTAAGCAATGTGTGGTGATTTATTTTATTACATTTGATCTACCCTTAGATAAAATCATGTTTACCCAAAATAAGGTTTCAGCAAAGGTCATATTGAAACTTATCGCAGTCAACTTGATGATCTACTTCATTTCCATCAAGTTAAGAGAAGCTTCAATCACTTTGACAAGTTTTGTTCAAAAACGCGAAAATTATTCGGATTTTCTATGCATGAATGCAATGCACACATCTGAGTTCAACTTATTTGTAAGCTCTAATGCTAAGATGTTTGTAACATCCCAAAAATATTGATCAAGGATTATCAAATTGCAATCACCAAAATCAGGGTTAACTAAAACTTTTGTTAATCAAAATCAATATGAATGCATGTGTGTATATGATGAATGTATGAATGCATGAATGGACTTGTGTGATTGTTGTGAATAGCAAGGAATGGTTTAAAGATGAAACCAACATCATCTAAATCAAATCCAAGCAGAAACAAATCAAGAGAAATTCAAAAACAAACAAAACAAGCAAATGGTCATTTTTGCCAATCTTGCTCACTAGACCACTTTGGGTGTTTCTAGTCCAAGGTTTCAAATAGGAACAATTCTATTTCTTTTCACCCCTTTGTAGACCAAGTGAAAGCTGTAACACCCCAGTTTTACCTAATGTCTAATTAGGGTTTTGATTGTGCATTCAAGAGCATCATCCTTTAAATTGTGCATTGAAGAAAAATAATGCCAAATCCTAAACCCTAGTTTCCTCCTTATCCTCACAAATAAATTCAAATGGTTTTGAAATATTTTGAAAACCACCAAAATTATTGAAGCCCAAGTGGAATAAAAGGGCTCCAAAGTATTTAAATGTTTTACAAACCCCTCTGGTATTTTTGAATGATTCAAAACAGTTTGGAAATTAAAATACAAAAGAGAGAAATCAAAATCAAAAAATAGAAAATGTTTCTGGAATAAAAATTGGTTGCAGCAGCCAGTGGGCTACAGCCCATCTTCCTCCTCCCTTACCTCTCTCCCACGTGTGCAGTAGCCAGCGGCCCAGCACCCGGCCCAAGCCAGCCCATCACGGCCTGTAGCTCTTCGTCGGTCGCTCCGTCGTCTTCCTCGACAGCGAGAAGCAGCTTGCTGTAGCGCCACAGGCCGTTGATCACCGACGCTCGCCTGCCACCGTATGTCGCGTCCTGGGAGGGATAAGATCACCATGTTGACGCCCTTCCATCCTCATCTATTCATGCTCTTCCCCGCGACCTCCCTCTCGCGTTCCACCCCTCTGCCTCGAACACTAGACGCAGCTCATCGCCGTTACTGACCGCCCCAGACCAAGCCATGGCCACCGCTGAGATCGTCGTGGTGGACTCTATCACCTACCCGGTTGAATCGGGGCCGTGCGCCTCAAATCATCGCCAATGACCGCGTCTTCCCGTCTCTGTCCGAGCGCCACCGTCGCCATTGACGACGTTCAACACCTCCCCGTGCCTCCTCGACCACCCCATTGATACATAAAAAATGTATCTATAAATTTTGATGTTCCATGGTTGTTTAGTATCTAACTTGCTTTGCTTTGTCTACACTTTGAGGTGCTTTTTACATGTTTTCTGGTACTAACCTATTAACAAGATGCCACAGTGTCAGTTGCTTGTTTTCTGCTGTTTTTGGTTTCAGAAAAGCTAGTAAGGAAATATTCTCGGAATTGGACGGGACAAACTTCAAAGTCAATTACTTTCCGTGGGGAACAACAAGTCCAGAGGGGAGACAAAGAGGCGTTGCCAGGGCGGCCACACCCCCCTAGGCGTGGGTGGGCCCCTGCCCTGCGCCTAGGCAGGGTGTGGGGCCCCTGGCCACCTCCTCGGCCTCCCCTTCACCTATAAGAAGCCCCCGATGCATAAACCCTAAACACCTGATCAATATTCCACAAAACCTTCTGAAGCCGCCGCCACCATCGTCCCTAGATCGGGGGGGATCTGAAGTTCTTCCCGGCACCCTGCCGGAGGGGAGATCATCCCAGAGGCCTTCTCTCCGGTATGATGCGTGAGTAGTTCCACCTTGGACTATGGGTCCATGTAGTATCTAGATGGTTGTATCTCCTCCTTTGTGCTTTCATGTATAGATCTTGTGAGCTCCGTTCATGATCAAGATCTAATCTATTTGTAATCATGCATGTTGTGTTTGCGGGGTTCCAATGGATATTGAGATTATTATGTTGGTTTGATTGATGGTTTTGTCTTTATGATTCTATCATGTCTGTGTTGTTTGTGATCTTGCCTACTCTCCATTGTTAGTAGCTATCTTGGCCAAGTAGTTGCTAGTGACTCCAAGAGGGGGTATTTATGCTCGATAGTGGGTTCATGCCTCTAGTTTCCAAGGGAAGTGCCAGAAATCTCTTCGGTTGTAGATGTGCTGTTGCTACTAGGGAGAAAACAACGGTCTCTTGTTCACGGAACATGTGGACTATTTATCTTACACACTTTGCTTAAAGTAGTTGTCTGTTGCTTGCAACTTAATACTAGAGGGGGTTCGGATGATAACCTGAAGGTGGAATTCTAGTCATAGATGCAGTTGGATGGCGGTCTATGTATCTTGTTGTATTGCCCAATCGAATATCATAGGATCTTTATAACTAGTAATGGCATTGTTATGCCTTGCTCAGTTCCTGTCAATTGCCCCGCTGTAATTTGTTTACCCTTCATGACATGTTGTTTATCTAAGGAGAGCACCTCTAGTGAACTATGGACCCCGGTCCAATATTTACCATTGATACATCTTACACTGTTACTTGTTACTTGCTACAAACCATTACCTTCCACACTATACGTTTAATCCTTTGTTACATCAAACCGGTGAGCTTGACAACCTCACCGTTCGTTGGGGTAAAGTCTTGAGTTTGTGTTTGCAACACCGGTGTGACGTTTCCTTCCTCCTTTTGGTTCGATAACCTCGGTCTCAACTGAGGGAAAACTTGTTGTTGTGATCTTCACACCCTGCGCTTGGGGTTACCAACAAAGTTCCACGTCGAGCACCGTCAAGTCTTTCTGGCGCCGTTTCCGAGGAGGCTAAGGACGTCTTCACTAGGGGAGTCCTTCACTTCCTTTCTCTTTACTTTGTTTTTAGTTTGCTTTGTTTTGTTTGCCTCTTTTCAAAAAACCCAAAAAAATTAGTCTAGCTTGGTTTGCTTTATCTTATCAAAAACACAAAAAATGGTTATATTTTAATAGGTGCTTTCCACAACCGGAAGAGACTAATGCCTTGCAGGAGCCTATGGAAGAAGAAATTGTTGAAACTGGAAGCTCATTAGATGAAAAATAGGAGGAGAGTGATGAACAAAAGGAGGAAGAATGGATCTACCCATGTCTACCTTCTAATGAGAGTAACTCTTTACCCCTTATATTATTTGATTGTCCCCCATGCTTACCAAAGGAGGATGAATGTTATGTTCCTGTGGATCCTTTTGAAATATCTACTTTGGGTAAAACCTGTGGAGGTTTTAATCCCAGTGTTTTTTGAGCTTGATAGAAATTATGTGTTTGTAGATCATGAAAAGCATGCTTTATGTGATAGCTATATTGTTGAGTTTATTAATGATGCTACTGAAAATTATTATGAAAGAGGAAAGTATGGTTGTAAAATTTTTCTTGGTACCGAAACACCTCTCTATGTGCTGAAAGCTTTGAAGCTACTCTTGTTTTATCTTCCTATGTTTGTCACTTTGTTCTTTGTGAATTTATTTGTGTACAAGATTCTGATGCATAGGAAGAAGGTTAGACTTAAATGTGTTTTGAATTTGCTTCTTGATGCTCTCTTTTACTTCAATTCATATTTCTTATGTGAGCATCTTCTCAAACTATCGTGCCTAACTTAAAGGCATTAAAGAAAAGTACTTGTTGGGAGATAACCCAAGAGTTTTCTTGATTCTTGGAAGTTATTACTACAGTAATTACCTCTCCTTATCTTTTTAGTTTGCTTTTTGTTCCAAGAATGACCTCTAATTAATGAGAAGGAAGTAAGATTTGGGGAGTTGCTATCCCGAAACACATTTATGTCCTCCACCAAAAAAAATCGTGAGGAGTCTCTGTAACTCCTATTGAGCTGAAAATTTATGAATAAATACCCCAGTATATTAGATAACTTCCATTAGTTCAAAAAATATTTATTTGAGCAACAGAAGATGTTCGAAAAAATCGGTTTCTACCTGCTGGTCTGTTTTGACAGATTTCTGCTATTATTTTCATTTGCTTCTTATTGATTCCTTTTTGAGTTCTCTGTAGGTGAATTGAGATTTTTCAAAGAGTTCCTACATTAGCTTGTGTTTTTAGTGAAAATCCTTGCTGTTCCATAGATTTTCCAGGGGTCTAATATCTTTTGAATAAGCTAATGTTGCTAATGAAGATTGTGTGAAGTTTTGTATGAAGGAAAAATTTCAGGTGTAGAGAGAGAATGATGTAATGAGATGTATGAAGATTGGGGTGGCATCCCCAAGAAATATCCAAGAGGTACAAGTGTCAAAGCTTGGGGGTGCCCAAGGCATTCCCTTCTTCATCAATAAAAAGCTCAGGTTTGTCTAGACACTTCATTTTTATTGTTTCATGAACTGTTGTGTTGTTCTTGGAGCATATTAGTTTTTGTTTGCTTTGCTTAGGTTGTTTAGTTTGCTTGAATAAAGTAGTTTGGACCCCCGTTCTCGCAGTGTTGTTTTGCAAATAAGTTGCTTGGTGTTGGAAAGGAGTAGTAAGTTCTTGCTTGAAAGTGCAAGAGGACCTTGCATTGACTATGACTTAGAATTTAGCATGACATGCTAGGTGTTGTTTTGACCTTATGCTCAGTGATTATTGCTGTAGCATGTCTTGTTCCAAACAATTGGGATTTCTTAGTGTGCCTTAAAGAAATTATGCATTGTCTTAGCATGCAAAATCATAGTATAGTGGTATTCTCCTTTGATGCTTTGCTTGGGTTGACTTGTCACATTCTCACACCATGTTTGACTATGAACAAGTCAGCACAGCCTCTATGATCATTTAGTCCTTGACTTGTAGTACCACTCTTTGCTTTGATTAGTAATGCTTTGTTGAACTGCATGATTATGGCCATTATTGCTCTCTTATTTAGTTGCTCCAGTCTTTTGCTAGCCTCCACTTGTATGAGTAAGCTCTACTCATGCTTCCAACTCCCAAGAAATCAAGTTATTCCAAAGTGTCCACTATAAACTACTATGCATGGTGTGTTACACCATTCCAAGTATATTCTTTTTTTCAGCTATCTTCCAATTAAAAACTATTTTGTTATGTGAAAACTTAGTGATTAAAGCCCTCACAAACTTAATGGCACACTTTATATTCCTTGACCCTAATAAACTTGAACCACTGTGTCATCTATGTTGTATATGCTTTCACTTATATGTTAGAATTAGCAGAACCTTGCTGTCACGGGGAACGTTTTCAACATTGCACTTGTACTTTGTACTCAGTTCATATCATGCTATTTTGTATATGGATGTCACCGGTGTGAAATAAAAAAGGAACTTGTAATTCCATGGAGTTTGTATTCCGTGTTAGAGAAACGCCTGGGCCGATAGCCTAAGCCATGCCTAATCATGGTGGAAACTTGCAGCATCACCATAGTGATCTATCTATGAAGCATCCTCAATAAAAAGATCGTTGAGATGCTCATTGTCTACTTGCCTTGTCATTTTGGTTATGGGATAGCTCATGTACCATGTGCAAGGGGTACCCCGTTGGCAGTTCTCTATGATATGCAAATACTTACAATGACAAGAACTTACTAGTGACTGAAGTTGAGTAGCATGAGGTGTGGCCCTCATATTCAAGGGACTTGAGATTGCCAACTTATACTTCATCAAGCATATACTCCATATTTGTTCACTTTAACCTTAATCACTTCAAGATGCTTATGAAAGGGGCAATGAGGGCTGAAAGCTAACAAGTACCATAATTTTTGGAAGATCTTTTTGAAACTTGAAATCCCTGCTTCCTTTATAAAAAAGGATTTTCTTCCACCATTATTTGAGTCTCCACCTTCTACCTTTAGGCACCATTAAGAGAGCATAGTTGTCATTCTATGTGCAGTGTTACTTTATTGATTGATGCTTATTGTGACACTACTTGTTCTTGTGCTACTTGTTTCTAGTCACCCTTATGGACTTTGAAGGTGTCCTATGCATCTATTTGTTACTCTATGAGGGACAAGCTGATTGCCACTATGCTATGTTTTCTACCTGTGAAACAAAAAAACGTTTTTCAATGCATGTTATTCATGATCTTTGTTTTTAGCCTGTCATGTTGCATGCATAGTTGCTTTGTCTTATTGTTAGAACTCCATCTTTCATGCACATGTTTAGAGTTCTTTGATCCCAGCTTTAAATGCTTGCAAATGGTTTGATCTTTATTGTGAGGGTGCATGTCACCTCAAAAATTATTCTTTTTGTCACTTACCTACTCGAGGACGAGCAGGTGTTAAGGTTGGGGATGCTTGATATGTCGGAAACATATCTATAATTTTTGATGTTCCATGCTTGTTTACTATCTACTATGCTTTGCTTTTGTCTACACTTTGAGGTGCTTTTTACATGTTTTCTGGTACTAACCTATTAACAAGTTGCCACAGTGCCAGTTGCTTGTTTTCTACTGTTTTTGGTTCCAGAAAAGCTAGTAAGGAGATATTCTCGGAATTGGATGGGACAAACGCCAAAGTCAGTTACTTTCCGTGGGGAACAAGAAGTCTAGAGGGGAGACGGAGAGGCCTGCCAGGGTGGCCACACCCCCCTAGGCGCGGGTGGGCCCTGCCCCGTGCCTAGGCAGGGTGTGGGCCCCCTGGCCACCTCCTCGGCCTGTCCCCCTTCGCCTATAAGAAGCCCCCGATGCCTAAACCCTAAACACCCTATCAATATTCCACGAAACCTTCTGTAGCTACCACCTCCATTGTCCCTAGATCGAGGGATCTGAAGTTCTTCCTAGCACCCTGCCGGAGGGGAGATCATCCCGGAGGCCTTCTCTCTGGTATGATGCGTGAGTAGTTCCACCTTGGACTATGGGTCCATGTAGTATCTAGATGGTTGTATCTCCTCCTTTGTGCTTTCATGTATAGATCTTGTGAGCTCCGTTCATGATCAAGATCTAATCTATTTGTAATCATGCATGTTGCGTTTGCGGGGTTCCGATGGATATTGAGATTATTATGTTGGTTTGATTGATGGTTTTGTCTTTATGATTCTATGATGTCTGTGTTGTTTGTGATCTTGCATGGTCTCCGCTGTTAGTAGCTATCTTGGCTAAGTAGTGACTCCAAGAAGGGGTACTTAAGCTCGATAGTGGGTTCATGCCTATAGTTTCCAAGGGAAGTAACGGAATTCTCTTCGGTTGTAGATGTGCTGTTGCTACTAGGGAGAAAACAACGGTATCTTGTTTATGGAACATGTGGACTGTTTACCTTACACACTTTGCTTAAAGCAGTTGTCTGTTGCTTGCAACTTAATACTGGAGGGGGTTCGGATGATAACCTGAAGGTGGACTTCTAGTCATAGATGAAGTTGGATGGCGGTCTATGTATCATGTTGTATTGCCCAATCGAATCTCATAGGATCTTTATGACTAGTAATTGCATTGTTATGCCTTGCTCAGTTCCTGTCAATTGCCTCGCTGTAATTTTTTACCCTTCATGCCATGTTGTTTATCTAAGGAGAGCACCTCTAGTGAACTATGGACCCTGGTCCAATCTTTACCATTGATACATCTTACACTGTTACTTGCTGCAAACCATTACCTTCCACACCATACGTTTAATCCTTTGTTACAGCAAACCGGTGAGCTTGACAACCTCACTGTTCGTTGGGGCAAAGTCTTTAGTTTGTGTTGTGTAGGTCTCCATGTTGTTTGCAACACCGGTGTGACGTTTCCTTCCTCCTTTTGATTCGGTAACCTCGGTCTCAACTGAGGGAAACTTGTTGTTGTGCTCTTCACACCCTGCTCTTGGGGTTACCAACAAAGTGCCACGTCGAGCACCATCACCCATTGGCATCGCGGTGAGCCTATGGTCCTCCGAGAACCCTCCGATCGCTTCCTCTAGCTCTGTATCCATTGCTTGCCGTTGACCAGTGAGCTCCGCCGCCATGCGCCGCCATGTAGCTCACTCTGGTGACCAATCCGCAGCGGTGCCGCCTCTATTAGGTCCGCCTCGATGCGCTGGTTCGAATAGGATAGGTCTCGTATCCCCTTGCGCCCTCCTCCACTGTCTGCCGCCGTCGTCTGGCCTGTTGGCCAGCGAGCCGACGTGGCACCACCGTGGATACTGATGTGGGTGCATGGCCCACTGGTCAGTGAATATGGCTGGATCTGCCTCGGTGAGAAACACCCCACCCCTCTGGTGACGTCAGCATGCTTCTGTGCTAATGAAGTAAACCTTTTTAAAATGATTTAAATAATTCCAGAAATTGATTTAAATCTTGAAAATTCAATAACATATTATTTATAATTTAGAAAATACCAATACTATATCAAAATGTTCAGAAAAATGAGAAATACCTCTTTAAGCTATCATCATGTATTGTTTAACAACTTTCAAGACAAGTTTAATTAGAAGAACATAGTAACCCCTCATAGGTGATTCCAGAGTTTCTCCGAATAAGGGTTTTATCCCCTTGAACCCTGTTTAGTTTGTCGATCATGCTCTAGGGTTTCATTCCAATGAATTTTAACTTGTAATATCATCATCCTTGTTTGAGCATTGCATCGAAGCCATGTGTTGATTGTTTCCCTTTCTTTCCGGTGTTTGGTTCTTCCCGGTAGAATACAAGATCGAGATCAAAGACCGAGATCAACACCGTCGAAGATCGAAGATCGATGAACAATACTTGACCAACTGTAACCAAGTCAAGTACAAGGCCTCCGAAGATCTGTTTATCTGTTATCAACTGGCAAAGGCAAGCATAGCCCCACCATGATATAATCCTATGATTTCGAAAGCATTTCAATTCCTGCCATGATGCATATGATTCTACTGTGGTATTTTATCAATAGATAGAGTATCCTATCTATTTCATTACTCCCTTTGAGCTTATATTACCTGATCCATTGCTCCTAGCATAACTAGGTTTGGCTTGTGTGCACTGCCAGAGCTTATATCTGTGTCCTGCTTAGCCATGCATAGCTATTGAGTCTGGTTCATCCAGATGCTGTATCAGATGAAGAGAATCTAGTATGACAGGAGAACATGATGATATGAGATCAATGATATGAGTTAAACATGCTAAGGCTTGTATCGGAGGCCACGGCGGGATGTGGTTTTTCTAGTCCCATGCTCGCCACCACTAGGACCCGAGTTCTTGCCTTTGGAACCGAGACGAGCGTATAACCACACGGGGCCTGAACAACCTCACGAGCAACTAACTTGCCTAGTAGATTCCATGAGTCACATAGTTCGGGCGTTCCATTCGACATGCATTTTGGATCTTCTCGAAGGCGGTGAAGGAGGTGCATTCATAACATGTAGGTAAGAGTGGCCGGGTTTACTTGAGGTCGATGGAGCCCCTGGTAAACCAACCTCGCCTCACATATCTAGGGACCGGCTTCGGGAATTAACCCGTTACTGCGGAACCATACTTAGGGCGTGACTCATGGTCTCGGTAAAAGAAAGGTAAAGGTCGTGTCTAACCACCCTCTGCCAGCCCTCCAAGGAAGAGGGCTAATCATGTGGCATTAAGAGAAGGTTAGTACGCGTGGGTAAAGTTGTACACCCCTTCAGGGTAATAATCTTTTCTAAAAGCCATGTTTACGGTTATGAACGCTTGGTGACCAGATTCTAAGATCATAGAGAACTTTAACCTAATCGTAAAACTTGGTTGTTCAACATGTGCTTAAGGATGCTACCTCATGGGTACGAGGGGGTGATCCTAGTTCAGGTGATGATGACTTGCTAGATATCAAAACATGATGATCATTATTTCAGAGATGTCGCTCTCTTATCCACTTTTAAAATATTTCGAATAGACAAGCTTCTTCTGTCTCTTGTTTTATAAACAAATATGGATTTATGCAAAAGAACTACACCAACCATAAGTCTTGTGGAGTACACCCTGTACTCACCCTTGCTTTGTTGATACTTTTGGCAGAGTAAGTGTTCCTGGAAGATCAGTTTGGTACTACATTGTAACATCCCAAAAATATTGAACAATGATTATCAAATTCCAATCACTCAAAATTAGGGTTAACAAAAACTTTTGTTAATCAACATCATATGAATGCATGTGTGTATGTGATGATTGTATGAATGCATGAATGGACTTGTTTGATTGTTGTAAATAGCAAGGAATGGTTTAAAGATGAAAACAACATCATCTAAAAAAATTCCAAGCAGAAACAAATCAAGAGAAAATAAAAAACAAACAAAACAAGCAAATGGTCATTTTTGCCAATCTTGCTCACTAGGCCACTTTGAGTGTTCTTAGTCCAAGATTTCAAACAGAAACAATTCAATTTCTTTTCACCCCTTGCTAGACCAAGTAAAAGTGAACCAAATCCCACCTTTCAACCTAACCGAAACATTTGGCAACTTGATTCAAATGACAATTCAAAATTGAATCTTTAACATATGTGAAGATCACCAATTCTCAAAAACCAACCAAACCAATTCACCTTCACCTTTAAAACTAACCAGAGACTACATAGTATGTAACTAGTACACCCACCAAGTTTGAACCAAAAATTAAAATTGAAATCTCTTTCGGCCATTTCATCAAACACCTTGCAAACACAAATCAAACAAACAACAAACACTATTGTGAGCAGTGTTTGGGCCTAACTTGTTCCCTCTCTAAATCACAGCATGCTATTAGTAGATCATCTAGCTCAATTAACCAGCTTTAGCTCACTGTGAGCTTGCCATTGCCATCAATGGTGAGCATGTCGAGCCTCACCTTGCCACCCCTGTGTCGATAGCCAGCTAGGAGCAGAACCAAGCCTAGCCACCTTGTCTGGGACATTGAGCACCGTCCATCGCCACCCCCTGTCCAACGCCAACGCCCTACCAGCTCCTGGACCACCCTAGAACCGCCGTGCCCTATGCCTCTGTGCCATGCCGAGAGCACGCTAGAGCGCCGAACTCGACACGCACCAACAGACCGCGCGCCGCCCTCTCCGCTTGCGAGGGTAATCACCACCATCCCAGGAACCGCCAGG
The DNA here is from genome assembly GCA_023614405.1 of Avena insularis. NCBI lineage: Eukaryota > Viridiplantae > Streptophyta > Magnoliopsida > Poales > Poaceae > Avena > Avena insularis. The sequence goes on along the minus strand of CM042693.1, from coordinate 299,818,601 downwards.
ACATGCCTGTTCGTCGCCGCGCGACCAGGAGAGCCCGTGCGCCACAGTGTTCTGATCGTCTCGCACCGCCCCACGCCTCGAGACCATGCCGTTGAGCTTGGACAGGGAGCATAGCACCGCCCCTACCATCGCCCATGCCATTATCCCACTATGACGACGACCACGATGAGCTCCACCCGCACCCTTCGGTCCCCTCTTGGTACTATAAATAGAGGCCACCCCCGTTTGATTTCTTCACACCAACACACTCCCCTCTCTCTCTCAAAACCACCCCAATCATTCCCGGAGCAAGGCGAGCAGCAGGCCGCCGGAATTTGGCCGGAGTCTGCCGCGGAGGAGGAAGAAAGGAGCCAGCGATTGGAGCCGCCACAGGAGAAGCCACTAGTACCAGGAGGTTCGCCGTTGTCGACTTCATCGTTCACACCCATCGCCGACCCTCGCCTGAGCCCCGGTGATCCCCCGTAGACCCCCACTGGCCGCGCTAGGGTTCTGTCTCGCCGGAGTTGCCCGACAGAGACGATAAGTCACAGCCGTTCGATTAGAAGTTGATCGTGTGGTTTATATTGCCCCGTACCATTTCGCACCCCCTGTCTCGCTGACTGGTGGGGACAGACACTTAAACTCACCCGCGCGCGCGCTGTGCGCCGTGGGCCGGCCCATTTACAATCCCGCATGACCCAGTAGTTTGAATTTAGGTTTATTCATTTAGTTTCAAACTCAGTTATGTACCTAGATTCAAAAATCAACCCAGGTCGATTCATTGGACCAACATGAAACTATTTTTTTAGAAAGGTACTGGAATTCTTAATCCAAGCCCGTTGGATTCAAGTAATTTGGAATTGTAGACCACCTATGGTAAGAATAACAAGGCAGAAGCTTTTCTGCATTCAAACATTTTTCAAAATTCAACCACAAAAGCTTTTGAGTTGATTCCAACTCTCAAAAATCACATGTAACTAGACCTTTCTGAATATATAAAATATCTAGGTTTAACTATAGAAATAATGAACAAGTAATAAAAGAATGCCCCATAGGCATTTCTAGTCACTTTAATTAATTAAAATAAAAAGGTTAAACCTTATTAAATTGTGACACCACTTTAAATCACATTCCCATGTACTGAAATATGTGGTGATGACATGTGTCAACATGATCCCATGTTTTAGTTGGAGAATATTAAATTTTAAGTAGTTTTCAATGAATAGAAATTACTTTTCCAAAATAAAATAAATAAGACAAGTTCTTTGATGATTGTAGTGTTTGTGATGATGCTAGATCATCTAGTGAAAACCATGGTGTGATGAATAAAAAGTAGTTAAGTATTGTTTGGTGATTGTGTACCTCATATTTATTTATAGATGCTAGTACCGACCAAGGATACGAGGAGGAAGGAGAATACTAAAAGGAAGAAGCCGAGGAGAACTTCAACCACTGCTCTGCACAAGGCAAGCTATCTAAGCAAGTTTATACTTGCAATTATGCAAGCCTCACTATACAAGTTGAATTAGAAAGCTAATCCTTGCAAGCTTACACCACTTGATACCTAATCCTAGTTTTACTTGCAAGCTTAGTATTTTATTTCTTTAACAAAAAATTCTATTGGAGTTTGCTTAGTGACTTGTAGATTTTAGAAAGATATTTAAAGGTAGCATAAAGAGCATAAAACTTGGCATAAGTTAGATAATACTGATGTCATCCTGAGGCATGAGAATGAACTTAGATCATTCACCCTTGTTTACCACCCCTCATTAGTGTTTACCCCCACTAGTAGATGCTAGTTCTAAGCATAAAACTTGATCACTTTAGATGAAAACCTTAGAATGATGAGTCATTCTATTGAAATTTTTTGACATGTGTTCTCGAAAGCCAGATGATTTTGATGATGAAAATTCTAAGGCATGAGCCTTAGCCCTTTATAAAACTGATGGTTGTCTGGATGCGATACCATTCCAATTTTACCATTCTAGTTTGGGTAGGGCTTGACTGGAAATTTATATACCTTAGTATGGGTTCCCTTGCGGACAAGGTTTGAGCTGGGGCTACCTTGTGAAGATTGTCCACCTGTGAAGTTCCCAAGATGACAGTTGGTCATGGTTGGGAGGTCAAACTAACATGATAGGTGCATATACTAGGGCGTGTAATTGAAAGGTTAGAATTGATTATCCGCATACTAAGTATGGTGAATTCAGGATTGTTCCTGACGGATGTGCCAAATGTTGTGGTGAAAGTGTAGCACCTCTGCAGAGTGTCAAACTATTCGAATAGCCGCGCCCGCGGTTATGGACAGTTGGAGTGGCCATACTGTTCCATCATCATATGTTTTCAAAATGACTTATGAAATGATTCATGACTTGAGTTGACCACAATAGGGTTGTGATATGAAAACTCAAGTTCCCACTTAGGTGTTACAAAACTTTCAACTAGCTTTCTTTGCTTCTGAAGTCAGTAGAGATAAATCTGGCTTTTTGCAAAGCAACCTAGAGCTTAGTATCCTTAGTAAAAACCTCTTCACTTGTTAGTATTAGTTTGCGAGTACTTAAAGAGTACTCATGGCTTTGTCCCTGGCTATTCCCATGGCCAGACTATGAAGAGGACTATCAGTAGGACGGACCACATGAAGGTTACAACAACTAGGATCATCTCCCATTGTCAGCATTGCCCGTGACCATGAAGATGGAGCCTCTCCTACGCTACCATTATTATTATGTTATTCCGCTGCTTGATTTGTTTTAAGAATGGATCATGTGATCCTTTATTTGTTGCAAGACCTTATGTATGGTTTGTAATGGATGATGTACTGTGATATCCAATCTGTTATGTCTCGCAAAAATGGTAATCCTGGGATTGCGATGTATGGCATAACAGGCATCTGGGATTAAAAATCTGGGTGTTGACAAGTTGGTATCAGAGCCATCCTAACCATAGCAGGCCGTAGTTTAGAATGGACGTTTGAATCAAAAACTTAGTTTCAAAACCAAGGAAGTGAGTATTTATGAAAACTTATTATCATTCTTATCACTTAGACTATTTCATAAAAAATCATGTTCCTCAAGAATTCTTTCAAACTTACATTAAAAATGACACACTTGATCACTCTACTAACTTACTCATCCTACATTCTTATAGATGGACGTGAAGTATAGCAAGTTCTATCAGTTGGGGAATGGAGGAGACCTCATCTTTAAGCGTGACTTGGACTAGCTCTCGGAACTTCTGGAGTGTCCGCATCCCAATTTCTTTGGAGCTCAGCTCAATGATCCGGAAGGATAGGAATTGCAATGGCTGATTGTTGCAAGTCTCCGAGGAAAGATTGAAGCCCCCACCTCAGAGGGAATTCAGTTTACCATCAGAGAGAACAACTAGCTCGATGGACTTGCTAGGGCCATGCAAGAAGCTCTTGCCCGTCTGTGTGGGCAGAGTATCAACCAGATCAAGGGTACCCGCTTTGAGTTCTGCCCAAGGCATGATGCTATGGGAAATACACTAGAGGCACCATATCACCCCGAGCTAAAGAATCAAGTGGATCACCTCAGCTTCATGATGTAATACCGGTAGAAGGAGTTGGACAATGCCCGTTCCTATGCTAAGCATAAGTCCGCCATCACCGCCTAGAAGGATCAGACTATTGACATGCTAGTGAAGGATCTCCAGTCTCGTCACCGTCAGCTTGACAAGAAGGAGCACATCATTGCCCGTATCAGCCACAGGATCACAGAGGAGACCATCCACGAGAGGGATATGCATCTCGAGGAGAGGGAGAATGAAGGGGAGGATATCCGTGGAGACCCCTACTCCTATCTCAGTGACGATGATGACTTTCTGGAGGATCAAGCCATGGACTTCTTCACCGATGAGGATGACTTTGCCTTCATTGATGATGATGATGATGATGATGAGGATGATTAGGACACCGACTCCAAGGAGTAGTAGCACTTGAGCACTAGCATTAGTGAGTTGTATCCGGCCCCACTTTATCATAGTTTCCCATAATGGTTCTTAAAACCATCTGTTTTCTTTGTTGTTGTGTGCGTTGTATGATGTGTTATGAATGAATGAAAAGCAAGTTGCTAGAAAAAACCTGAGTCCAACTTTGAAAACTTTTCAAAAACAAAATCCTGAACCTTAGAAATTTCCCTCTTTTCTCATGATCTATCTCAATATTCAGATGCCTCGCGGAGGAAGCAGTTTATCCCTAGACCTGATGTTGCAAATCTTGCAAATGTTGGTTTCTGGCCACAAAGCTGAAAGAGTAGAACATCAAGCGAACCTACCACCCTTCAACACATAGCTCAGATGGCCAACAACAATCAAGGCCAAAGAAATCAGGACAACCATGGATCCAAGCTCAAGAATTTTCAAAACACCAATCCACCCATTTTCACTAAATCTAAAGAACCCCTAGATGCAGATGATTGGCTGCAAACCATGGAGAACAACTTGGAAGTTGTTGGAGTAGAAGCCAAAGAGAAGGTACTGTTTGCCACCCACTATCTGGTCGGATATGGAAGAGCATGGTGGAATAGCGTTCGCGCCATGAATAGAGGACAGATGATGACTTGGGAGGAATTCAATGTCAAGTTCAGCAGAACCCAGGTGCCACCTGGTTTGATCAAGAGGATGCGAGATGAATTCAGAGAACTGAAGCATGGAAGGATGACCGTAGTTGAGTACCCTGACAAATTTTTGTCATTGTCTAGGTATGCACCGGATGAGATTGATACCGAAGCCAAGAAGAAGGAGAGATTCTTGAATGGTCTGCATGATGAGATGGAAACGGTATTGGTCAATATCCCATTTGCGGATATTGAGGCCTTAGTGGATTCTGCCATTCAGATGGAAGGCAATATCAAACAAGCCAATGAGAACCGCAAGCGTAGAATGATGCATCAACCAGGAACCCACCATACCCCAAAGTATCGCCCCAACCCATCTATAGGATTTGCCCCAAGAACCAACAGACCCCCAATAAACCGTCCGACCTATCCCAACCGTGGAGGAGGAAACCCAAGGCCCGGAGGAAACCACAACAACAACCCCGACAACTCCAGCAATTTCAACCGTGCACCGCCTAAGTTCCACAACAACATTGTCGCCACCAACACCAACAATGCCCCAAGAACTGGAAGCAATGTTGTGCCTATTGCAGCAAAGGACAAGTATCCGGTGACTTGTTATGAATGTGGAACCAAGGGTCACTATTCCAATGAGTGCCCCAAGAAGATTGCCGCATCCCCCAATGCAAATGCCCCAACTCAGCAGCAGCGTCGTGTTCAGCCCGAAAGGACATTTGCCCCATGGAATTCGCTCAACCGCAACGACCGTCTCTTTCTCATCATGTTGAAGAAGCCCAAGAAGCGCCAGATGTCGTGCTTGGTATGTTTTCTATTAACTCAGTACTTGCACGAGTGTTGTTTGATTCTGGAGCATCGCACTCGTTTGTTACCGAAGAATTTGCATGCACTAGTAAGATTCAACCCACCAAATTGAAGCATGTTATGATAGTTCAAATACCTAGTTCAACCACCAAAGCTAGACAAATTTGCAAGGCCGTACCTATCCGAATCTATGGCATAGATTTTTATGCTAATCTAATAGTACTTGGAACTAAAGGTTTGGAAGTAGTACTAGGAATGGATTGGATGTCGAAACATAAAGGATTAATCGACTGTGCCAAGAAAGCCATCACCATGACCATCATAGCCGGAATATTAGTAGAGCATGTATCTGAAACCTTGCCCCGTCAATTCAAGTGCAACAAGAGTCTATCCCAACCAACCATTGACCAAGTCAGAGTAGTCTGTGAATACCCCGATGTATTTCCAGATGTTTTGCCCGGTATGCCCCCAGATCGGGATATCGAGTTTATCATTGAACTAATCCCTAGAACTGGACCCATAGCCCAGAAGCTATATAGTATGAACCCATCTGAATTAGTGGAGCTGAAGAAGAAATTGGATGCTATGATGGAGATAGGACTGATTCAACCAAGTGCTTCTTCCTGGAGATCACCTGTCTTATTTGTGGACAAGAAAGATGGAGGTAACCATTTGTGTACGGATTATCGGAAGCTGAATGATGTCACCATCAAGAACAAGTATCCACTGCCGAAGATAGAAGACCTGTTTGACCAGTTGACTGGTGCCAAAGTGTTTTCTAAGATTAGTATTAGAACTGGCTATCATCAACTCAAGATTCATGCAGAGGGTATTCCAAAGACTGCCTTTACCACCAGATATGGATTATATGAGTACACTGACATGTCTTTTGGATTAACCAATGCCCCCGCTTATTTCATGAACCTCGTGAATAAGATTTTTATGGACTTCCTCGATAATTTTGTCGTTGTTTTCATCGATGACATTCTGATCTATTCCAAATCAGAAGAAGAACATGAGCTATACCTGGGGACCATCCTTGGAACCCTTAGGGAGCATCAGTTGTATGCCAAGTATAGCAAATGTGAATTCTGGTTATAGGAAGTAGGATTTCTCGGACATATCGTATCAACCGGAGGAATTGTCGTTGACCCTGCAAAGGTGAAGGATGTTGAAGATTGGCAAGCCCCAACCACTCAAACCCAAGTTCGTGCATTTCTCGGATTGGCGGGATATTACCACAAGTTCGTAGAAGGATTCTCGAGCATCACAAGACCCATGACCAAATTATTGAAGAAGGATAAGAAGTTTAAATGGACGGAAAAATGTGAAGCGAGTTTTCAAGAGCTCAAGAGGAGATTGATTTCAGCCCAAATCTTGATCGTGCCGGATATTACGAAGCCGTTTGATGTTTATTGTGATGCATCCAAGATCGGTCTCGGATGTGTGTTGATGCAAGAAGGAAAAGTTATATCTTATCTATCCAGACAACTGAAGCAACATGAGCAGAACGTCCTACCCATGACCTTGAACTAGCAGCCATAGTTCTAGCCCTGAAGACATGGAGGCATTCCATGATGGGAAACCATTGTGAGATTTATTCGGATCACAAGGGCCTGAATTATATATTCACTTAGAAGGAGCTGAATATGAGGCATAGAAGATGGATCGAGCTAATCAAGGATTATGATCTGGACATTCACTATCACCCTGGTAAAGCCAATATGGTACTAGATGCCCTTAGTAGATTGCCGTGCCGCTTGAACTCCATGATTCTAAAGGAGCAACCAAGTTTGCACAAGTAGTTGGAAGATTTTAAAATGGAATTAGTAAGTGAAGGAATTTTGGCTAGCATACAGCTTCAACCCACTTTGATCAGTCAGATCAAGGAGGCACAGAAAGGAAATGCTAGTATTGAAGGAATCAAACGTCGCATCGATACAAGCAAAGTACCCGGATTCACCGAAGATGACGAAGGAGTTTTGTGGTACAAAGGACGTCTCTATGTACCAGCAGATTCAGAGTTGAAGGTAGCTAGTTTGAAAGAGTCCCATGATACTCTTTATTCTATCCACCCCGGAGGAACGAAGATGTATCAAGATTTGAAGGAGCAAGTTTGGTGTCATAATATGAAGAGAGAAATTGGAAGCTACATCGCCAAGTGTGATATTTGTCAGAGAGTTAAGGCGGGACATCAGAGACCCGCAGGACTATTGCAACCCTTACAGATTCTGGAATGGAAATGGAATTCAGTTGGAATGGACTTTATCACTGGTTTGCCTACCTCTAGTAAGGGAAATGACTCTATTTGGGTCATAGTTGATAGATTGTCCAAAGTAGCCCATTTCTTACCTGTCAAGACCACTTACCAGAGCTTGAAGCTAGCGGAGTTGTACATCGCTAGAATCGCCAGTTTGCACGGAGTCCCCAAGAACATCGTGTCGGATCGAGGAACTCAGTTTACCTTGAGATTCTGGAAGAAAGTCCAAGAAGGATTAGGAACCTGACTAGATTTCTGCACAGCTTATCACCCTCAAACTGATGGATAAATGGAGCGAGTAAATCAAATACTCGAAGATATGTTGAGAGCTAGTTTGCAAATGGCCCCATTTGAATTCATGTATGGAAGGAAGTTTTGTAACCCTTTGAATTGGTCAGAATTAGGAGAGAGTCAGATTTTCGGATCCGACATCCTAGGAGATGCAGAAGAGAAAGTTCACAAGATCCGTGAGCACCTCAAGACCGCCCTCCGGACAGAAGATTTATGCTGATAAGAGACGTCGAGACCTCTCCTTCAATATCAGAGATTTTGTGTATCTCAAAGTGTCACCTTTGAAGGGAATGCACCGTTTTCAACTCAAAGGAAAGTTAGCCCCCAGATATATTGGACCCTTCAAGGTTATGAGCCATCGAGGAGAAGTATCGTATCAACTGGAACTACCGGAGGAGATGTTAGTTTGTTACTTCGCAAATGCCTAGAAGTCCCGGAGAAGACTAAAGTTTTCAAGAACATTGATCACCGAACCATAGAGATCAATGATGAGCTGATGCATTCCGAAGTACCAATCCTTATTTTGGAGGAAGCTTTCAGAACCACCAGGACCTGGAGTATCAAGTTTCTCAAGATCCAGTGGAGCAACCACACTGAAGAAAAAGCTACCTGGGAGCGAGAAGACTACATTAGGACAGAGTTTCCCGATCTCTTTAAATACTAGGTTCTCTTTTTCTCAAATCTCAGGATGAGATTTTGTTTAAGGAGGGAAGGTTTGTAACATCCCAAAAATATTGATCAAGGATTATCAAATTCTAATCACCAAAATTAGGGTTAACAAAAACTTTTGTTAATCAAAATCAATATGAATGCATGTGTATATGATGAATGTATGAATGCATGAATGGACTTGTGTGATTGTTGTGAATAGCAAGGAATGGTTTAAATATGAAAACAACATCATCTAAATCAAATCCAAGCGAAAACAAATCAAGAGACATTCAAAAACAAACAAAACAAGCAAATGGTCATTTTTGCCAATCTTGCTCACTAGACCACTTTGGGTGTTTCTAGTCCAAGGTTTCATACAGAAACAATTCTATTTCTTTTCACCCCTTTCTAGACCAAGTGAAAGTGAACTCAATCCCACCTTTCAAACCCACAGAAACAATTGGCAACTTGCTTCAAATGACAATTCAAAATTGAATCTATATCATATGGGAAGATCACCATTTCTCAAAACCCCACCAAACCAATTCACCTTGGCCATTCCAAGCAACCAGATACTACATAGTATGTGACTAGCACACCCACCAAGTTTCACTCAAAAATTCAAATTCAAATCTCTAGCGGCCATTTCATCAAACACGTTCTAATCACAAATCAAAGAAAACATCAAACACTATAGTGAGCAGTGTTGTTCCTAACTTTTCTCCTTTCTACCTCACACTACACTCTCAGTAGATGATCTAACTTATTTAACAAGCCCTAGCTCACTGTAAACTTGACACTATCATCAATGGTGACCATGCCCGAGCCCCATTTGCCACCCCAATGTCGACAACAAGCTAGGATCCTCACCAAGCCTAGCCACCTTGTCGGGGACACAAGCCACCGTCCATCGCCACCCCTGTCCAGCGCCCAAGCACTACCATCCCCTAGACCACCCAGAGCGAGCGCGCCCAGTCTCTCTGGAACCATGCCGAGAGCGCGCCAGAGGTACACGCTCAACACGCGAGAATATACCTTACCCCGCCTTTGCCGCCCTCATGCGTTCACCACCTCCCTAGGAACTGCCCGGACATGCCCGTTCGCCACCACGCAGACCGTAGACACTGTGCGCCATTAAATTTCCCATCGGACCCGTCCAGAGCATCGAAGTGTTCCGACCAATTCGCACCGCCCCACGCCTCGCCACCATGCCATTGAGCTTCGCCAGGAGGCAGCGTACCGTCCCCTACCCCCAGCCATGCCGTTAGCTCGTTGTGCCGACGACCATGATGAGCTCCACCCGCACCTTTCGGTCCCCTCTTTGCACTATAAATAGAGGCCTCCCCAACAAAAATTCTCAACACCATCTCACTCCCAACCTCTCCCTGATCACACCCACTCATCTTCGGAGCAAGGCGAGCACCAGGTGGCCAGAATTTCGCCGGAGCTTGCCGCTACTGGAGGAGCCACCAGTACCAGGAGGATCACCATCGTCGACTTCGTCGTTCGCCCCCATCTCCGACCATCGCCGGAGCCCCGGTGTGCCCCCACTGGCCGCGCTAGGGTTCGACCTCACCGTGTTCTGTTCATACATGGTTGATGAACCTCAGTCGTCGATCACACTTCTAATCCTACGGCCCTAATCGCCTTGTACCCCTTCGCCACTCTCTGCCTCACTGATGAGTGGGGACATCCACTTAAACCCGCCTGCGCGCGCGTCCACAATGGGCTGGCCCAGTTACACTCCCGCGCGACCTAGGAATTCAAACTTAGGTTTTTCCATTTAGTTTCAAACTTATTTCTGTATCTAGATTCAACAATCATTGAAGAGAGATTCACTGAACCAAATTGCATGAAACTATTTTTTCTATAAATGTACTGAAATTCTTAATCCAAGCCTGTTGGATTCAAATCATTTGGAATTATAGGTCACCTATAGTAAAAATAACAAGGCAGAGACTTTTCTCCATTCAAACATTTTTCAAAATTCAACCATAAAAGCTTTTGAGTTGATTCCAACTCTCAAATATCACATTTAACAAGACCTTGCTGAATATATAAAAATATCTAGGTTTACTTGCAAAACTAATGGACAAGTAATAAAAGAATGCCCCATAGGCATTTCTAGTCACTTTATTTAATTAAAATAAGAAGGTTAATCCTTATTAAATTGTGACACCACTTTAAATCACATTCCCAAGTACTGAAATATGTGGTGATGACATGTGTCAGCATGATCCCATGTTTTAGTTGGAGAATATTAAATCCTATGTAGTTTTTCAATAAGTAGAAATTACTTTTCTAAAATAAAATAATTGAAACTAGTGATTTATTTTTTGTGATAATAGTGATGATGCTAGATCATCTAGTGTGAACCTTTGTGTGCTAAATACAATAGTTAAGAATTGTTTGGTGATTGTATACCTCGTGTTTATTTATAGACGCTAGTAACAAGCAAGGATACGAAGAGGAAGGAGGATACTACGAGGAAGAAGTAGAGGAGAACTTCAACCACTAGCATCGACAGTTTAAGATAGTAAAAGGTTCAACAACACAGACATCAAGTTCTGAAAAGTAAACACACCAATAGCAACCCTCCTTTATAAAGGAAAAGGATCCCTGTGATTGCAATGCTAGTCCCTGGATCAATGCTAGCATCCACAGTTTAAGATGAAGTACACAGAAACAAAGGTCATTATTACAAGTCATTCCAGAGACAAACATAGTCTTTTACAAACTCCATGGCCACAGGCCTAGTACAAGAGTTTAAATATGTAATAAGATAAATAAGTCTTCATCTTCATGTGCCACAGGCAAGCATGTTGAGTGTAGACTCATAACCCCTAATCACCATCAGAATAACCTGCAACATCACAAGTTATAGCCACAGTGGGTCAATACATTGGAATAGTATTGGCAAGTGATACCTTAGAATAATATTGGTAGCTAGATACTATATGCATTTGGCTAAGTGTAACTTAGGCTTGCTTCGCTCAATATAGGTTTGGCCTATTAGTTGAAAACACTAAGTTTTTCTTTGATAAAATCTTTCCCAAGGAACCCCCAATAGACATTGGTGAACCTTTACCCTTGTTCAACCACAAGTTTTTACTTAGAAATTGGGATGAGGAGATTCTTGATAGCTTCCATGTCTTGATGCTCAGGTTGTCCAATACCAGGGACATGGCTAAGTACTTAGATTCTTCCATCTGTAGAGGTTGTGCACTTTCCCCACAAGACTTGATTTTCACCAAGACATGACCTTTCAGAAGCCTTCCCTTAGACCAAATGGACGCGTTCCAGCCTATCATCCCGCTACCACCAATTGTCCAAATGGCTAAGTTATTGCAACCTATATGATCCAGGCAGAGCCCATATTGCCAAGTGGCTGCACTAGAAGCTTCTTAACATTTGGCCTCTCAAATCCCTTTGTTCCTGGGTGGCTTTTCACAAGTGAGATACACAAGGTTAACCATAGAAATGGCCTTGTGTAACCACTCAACATAACCCATTCTTTCCATTCCACCCAGGTGTTTCATTCACTTAGTTGTTTTATTAAGCAAAAACATAGTCCAAAGACTTAGAAATATTTATTCATAGCATGAATATAACCACCCTTGGTTGCTACTAGCTAGGATAAGTATGGCATTGATAAGACTTAGAAATATTTCTAGCAATTCTACAACTACTAGGATTTCCCAAGCATAGCCTATAGATCAAAATATCCATGCAAGTCTAGCAAAATATTTCTAATGCATAGGTGAAAAACATAGGAATAAATCATGAAGCACCACTTGCCTTGGTAGTTTGGAGAGTAGCTACAATCCTCACAATCACAATCACTATTTGCACCAAAATCTACACATAAAATAATAGCACCAAAATCACATACATAATAAATACAAGCAAAAATATATGGATGCATGCATAATGCCATGTGATGATTTTCTACACTAAACAAGACAAGTGCACAGTACTGAATCATAAACAAGTTCAAAACTGTCACATCCCAAAATTTTCCAAATTTTGAAATGTGAAAAATAAATAAACAAAATAAAACTTTGTTGAAATTTAGGGTGAGAAGAAACTTTTGATTCCAATTGGAAATATCAAAACCTATTTTGATCAAATAAAATCCTAAAGGGATTTAAAAAGATAAATAAACAATAAGGTTAAAATATTTGGAATCACTATTTTTGGATCTTTTAATAAAAAGATTTGGTTTTCAAAAGAAAAGGTAGAATTATAAATAAGGATTATTTTATAAAGCCAAATTAAAATCTTGGCCAAGCTTTTGAAATAAAATATTTCTATTTGATAAAAAGAGTAAAGGGTTTATTTAAATAAAATAATGAGGATTTATTAATATCCAATTTTATTAAAGTAAAGGCTTTTCCATTTTAAATAAACACTAAAACTTGTTAATTTATTTTAAATAAGATTTCCAAGTGTTTTATATTTTCAAATAAAACCTACTGAAATGATTTTGGTATTATTTAGATTTCAAATAGAGATTAAAAATAAATTAAACCCTATTTGAATTAATAACTAAGGTCTATTTTATTTAATTATTAATGGATCCTAAAAAGAATAAAAATTATTTGTTTTGGACTTTGATTTGTGTTGTTAAACAGAATTAAATCTACACAAAGTTTGGCAAAGGTTTGAATTCAATTGGGTGTTTGAATTGTTTGAATAAAAACAAAATAGAAAATCAAATAGAAAATGAAAAAAAACAATCAGAATAAAAAAAATGAATCAAACCCAGCCCAGCAAGCCCAACTAAACTCCCCATGCGTGAAACGTTTTCTACCCAAACCTACACCCGCGCAGTCACAGACGAGTGGACCCCGCTCCCCCTCTCTCTCTCTCATAGATAGACGGACCCCACCGCCAGCTAGGCATCATCAACCTCGCAACCTCGTCAGACCGCTGTCGTTGCTGCAGGCGTCGTCACAGCGTAATTGGCTGAGTAAAACCTCGCTGTAATCACGCACACATAAGAGCCCCTCTCTGCTCTCTCTTTCCCCCCAAACATCGCCTCCCCTCTGCCACTAGGCTGCCGGAATTTTGAGCTCAAGCTTCCCTGTCTCCGACGGCTTCCCCGGACAATTCCGGCCAACCTCAGTCGTGCCTCACCTTTCTCTGCACGCGAGCCTCCTCCCTACCTCCTGGCGCTTCTCCCCGTGCCACTCATTCGCTCGCGCTTGCCCTAGAGCGTCGGTAAGGACGACCTCAACTCGCCACCGCCGTCTGTTCCGCCTCCGGCGAACTTCCCAGGTGAACTCCGACCGCCCTAAGCTCTCTCGATGATTCTCACATGAACCCCATGTTCGCCCGCATCTAACCATGTCGTTGTTTTTCCTTGGGGTGAACTGCAGCGTCGCCCCGTCATCAAACAGATCCGCCAGACGCCGTTCCAAACTCCGGCGAGCGATTACTTCCGTCCCTGTGCTCCCCTCGCCAAACCATCAACGCCTTGAGATTCACCAACCCTCTGCGAGAACGGTGAGCACCCCCGCTTCTTCCCTTGCTTCCTGTAACCGCCTCGACGCCACCGGTTCGATCAAGGCCCGCTCGCCAGCGCCGCCAGATCTTGGTCGAGCTGCTGTGAACCGTTAGATGCAAAGCGTCTGGCTGTGATTAGATCTTAACCTAAGGGGTAAGCGCCCATCTGAGCCACGTGTTTTAAGTTAGATCCTGGAGTCCAAAGAGCTCGATCCACCCGAAATGGTACCGACCAGTAGAAACGCGCCACGTGGACAAGATTTAGTTTAAAAACAGAAATTTGAATCTGATTGATATGCAAACTTGTAAAATCCATAACTTTAGTTCTACACGTCCAAATTTTGCAAATTTTATATCAATGGAATCAGTAGAACAAGTACTTTGCAACCATGCAATTTGTTTAATGATTTGCTTCTGGAAAATTGGATGAATTTGCAGAAACATGTGTAGGCTTATTTTGAATATAAAAATTGTTCTAGATATAATTTTAATGAGAAATCTTTGCAAAACGGTTTGTTTTGAACCTACTGACCCTTGGAACCAACTTATGGATTTAAAAATGTGTTTTGTGAAGTTAGGGAATAAATAATTGAATTAGCTCATTTCTAGTCAAATAAAAATATAGATTTTGTTTTAGAAATGATTTTTGAGTGAAACCTTTGGGAAATGATTTGATTCAAACCTTCTGACCCTAAACACCAAGTTTTGAGAATCAAAATGTATTTGGTGAACCCTTTAAAGAATATTGCTTTGCTAAAAGCATTTTCAACCACATAAAATAATGATTTGATTTAAAAATGTTTTTTATTTAAAACCTTTTGCAAATAGTTTTACCACTTTAGTAAATGACCACTTTTGAACTTTATAATGTTTAGAGCTTAGTAGAAACCACTTTTACAAATAAAAATATCTTTTGCATGCTTGCATGCATGACCTTGCTTCTATTATTTTATGTGTGATAAATTGGTTGGAATGCTAGTTGAATCTATGTTTGTTTGATTGAATTGTAGTGGAATTAGAAGGGTGTGATATTTGCAAGATTCAAGAAGTGAACCATCATTCTCTACTAAAAAGGCAACTGACACTATCATCCAAGTCCTATTATTTTCATTACACTTAGTGGATTTTTGAAACATGCATGATAAGGTTTACTATATTTTATGCTATGCTAAATCCTAATAGGATACCCTTATATATTCCTTAGTGGAAATATTGTAGTTGTAGTATGCTTAGCCCTGCTATATATTGGGATGGGATACATGATATGATTATATGAAGAGTTGAAAAGACTTATGTTTTATATAATAAAACAAGTACTCAATGAACCACCTGGGTGGACAAGGATACTCAAGTTTTGGACAAGGTGGCAACAAAAGGAACCATGTTTATATGGCTATCTCTTTTTGTATGTGCACTAGAAGAAAACCACCCAGGGACTTAGAGATTGAACATGTTTCTCGTACAGTGTCTTCCGTGTACAGCCACATGCTAAATGGGCTATAGCTTAGTCAACTACATAGTGGAAGACCCATGCATTGGCATCTTCAGGTTAACTAGAATTGTGTAAGGGAACTTGAAACCCTACATTGGTGCCTGGATGACAAGCTAGCATTGTGTATTGGGAGGACTCCTATGGAAAGACGTTGACACATTCTCAATCTGCCAGTACTCCATCTTGGTGAGTATTATCCAGCGGCCACTAGTGGCATCAAGATGAGATTGTGTCATGTGGGTAAAATGTACAACTTCTGCAGAAGATCAAATTCAAAGTACTTAGCCGTGTCCCCGGTTATGGACAATACTGAGCAATTAAGGCCTGAAGCTATGGAAGATCTCGACATTCCAATTTCTCAAAGTAAAACTTGAGGGTGACAACAAGGGATTTGAAGCACTTGGAGTTTTCCAAGAAGTTCAGAAAGATTTGAAAAAAAAGATCAAAAACTATTTTGAAAAGATTGGATAAAACTATATTGCTTTCAGCAAAAGAGCCTAAACCCTACTTAGCCAAAGATGCATGTAATGATAGGATCCACTAAATTTTACATAGTAGTGAAACTTGCCAATACAATTCAAATGTATTGACCCTTGTGGCTGCAACTTATTATGTTGCAGGTTTGTTTGATGTTAGTGAACTTTATTGATTAGGATTACAAGTCTACAACCAACATGACTGCCTGTGGCACTTTGAAGATGAAGGACCCCGTGCTATAGTTATTTTCTGCTGCAATGTAATGAGATAGCCAAATGAGCTATGTAAGATGTAATAATTATTTTATTCCTGGTTATAAAGTTGTACTATGACCTTTGTTTCTTGATATTACATCTTAACTGTGGATGCTAGCTATTGATCCAGGGACTAGCATTGTAAACACAGGGATCTCTACCTTATTAAAGGTTGGGAACCTTACAGATGGTATCAGAGCACTGTGTTGCCTGTAGGATTGTAACCCTAGGATTGGACAAAACCCCTTAGATAAATAGGAGTTGTATTTGTTCCAAAAGCTTATTTACAAACAATCTTGTAAACTCTTTCCTCAACCTTTTTGGTTTTGATTCTACATCTCTTCTATTTTCAAACTTGATGGACAAAGCCTACCCCATGGCCAAAGAGTTCACCATGTGCAAAAGATTTCATCAACTCTAATGACTTCAACATCTTCAAGTGATTTCAACTTTAGTTTCACCAAAGACTTCAACTTAGACATCACTAAGGACTACAAGTGAAAAACCAAGAGACATTAGATAGCCTACCAAAAACATTGATATCAAGTTAGAGTATGGATCATATTGACCTATGAGGTATGATTATACTAAGTTATTATTTTCAAGGAAAACTTGTTGTTTCCTTCAACTCATGAGTTAAGCTCATAAGTTGTTAAGTGAACAGTTGCTTGTTGATTGCTTGATTGTTTGATTGAACTTGGTTGGTTTTGAGTTGTGTGTTAATACTTCTTAAAAACCTATCCATCATTACTCATCCCTATCAAACCAACAGATGCCTCCCCGTCGTGCCAACCCCAACCAAAACAACAACATCACTCCTGAGATGCAGTAGATGATGGCAACTCAGACACAACTGATGCAGCAGATGACAACATACATACAGAATCAGAACAACAACAACAACAACAATCAGAATAATACTCCAGCACTTGACATGCTCACCAAGTTTCTGAAACTTAGGCCTGCAAGGTTCTCTGGAACAACTGATCCAATGGAAGCCAATGACTGGTTACATTCAGTGAACAAAGACTTAGTGACAGTTGGCTGCACCGATGAAGAAAAAGTTAGGTTTGCAACATTTCTGCTTGAAGGACCAGCATCAACATGGTGGGACAACTTTCAGATCACCACTCCCCTTGAGGATGTGACTTGGGCTATTTTTGAGGATGGATTCAGAACAACTCACATCTCACCTGGAGTGATGTACTTGAAGAAAAAGGAGTTTCACAATCTGAAACAGCATCACCTCTGTGTGGCTGAGTATATTGAAGAATTCAACAATCTGGCACGATATGCACCGGGTGAAGTTGATACAGATGCTAAGAGAAAGGAGAAGTTTCTTGAAGGACTTAATGATGAGTTGAACCTGCATCTAGAGGTTTCCTATGTCCCAACTTATCAATCACTCTGTGACAAAGCCACTATTTTGGAAAACAAGATGAATCAAGTTGAGAACAGAAAGAGGAAGCATAAACTCAAGAATCACTCAGGATCATCAAAAAAGAAGCATTCATTCAAAAAGAGCAATGAATATTATGAACCACATCAGTATCACCACAACAACAATGGAAGTGATAATAATGGATATGATACTGACAATGGAGATGACCTTGGTCAGAACCAACATGACACTTTCAAGAAGAAAGACATTAGCCAGTTGCAATGCTATAATTGTAAGGAGCTTGGACACTATGCATCAGACTGTCCTGAGAAGAAAAAGAAAAAGGATGCTAGAAGAGCCAATGGAAATGACTACAATGTGACCCAGAAAGGACATGTGAACCACATTGACATGGATGGAAACTTTGAAGAGATAGAAGAAGTGGATGTCAGGAACTAGTAAACTCAGAAGAGTCAAATAAGGATTCCTTGTCTGGATATCAAGTGTTGAACCATAGTCAACTGAACCATCAATGTAACCCTATGAGACTTTATTTTAAGGGTGGTAGTACCCTAGTTTCCTTGAAGCCAACTTGTAAGCTCTAGCCTTCCCAAATCTCGGGACGAGATTTATTTTAAGGGTGGTAGCCTGTCACATCCCAAAATTTTCCAAATTTTGAAATGTGAAAAATAAATAAACAAAATAAAACTTTGTTGAAATTTAGGGTGAGAAGAAACTTTTGATTCCAATTGGAAATATCAAAACCTATTTTGATCAAATAAAATCCTAAAGGGATTTAAAAAGATAAATAAACAATAAGGTTAAAATATTTGGAATCACTATTTTTGGATCTTTTAATAAAAAGATTTGGTTTTCAAAAGAAAAGGTAGAATTATAAATAAGGATTATTTTATAAAGCCAAATTAAAATCTTGGCCAAGATTTTGAAATAAAATATCTCTATTTGATAAAAAGAGTAAAGGGTTTATTTAACTAAAATAATGAGGATTTATTAATATCCAATTTTATTAAAGTAAAGGCTTTTCCATTTTAAATAAACACTAAAACTTGTTAATTTATTTTAAATAAGATTTCCAAGTGTTTTATATTTTCAAATAAAACCTACTAAAATGATTTTGGTATTATTTAGATTTAAAATAGAGATTAAAAATAAATTAAACCCTATTTGAATTAATAACTAAGGTCTATTTAATTTAATTATTAATGGATCCTAAAAAGAATAAAAATTATTTGTTTTGGACTTTGATTTGTGTTGTTAAACAGAATTAAAATCTACACAAAGTTTGGCAAAGGTTTGAATTCATTTGGGTGTTTGAATTGTTTGAATAAAAACAAAACAGAAAATCAAATAGAAAAAGAAAAAAATAATCAGAATAAAAAAAATGAATCAAACCCAGCCCAGCAAGCCCAACTAAACTCCCCACGCGTGAAACATTTTCTACCCAAACCTACACCCGTGCAGTCACAGACGAGTGGACCCCGCTCCCCCTCTCTCTCCCTCACAGACAGACGGACCCCACCGCCAACTAGGCATCATCAACCCCGCGACCTCGTCGCACTGCCGTTGCTGCCGAGTTACTGCCGGCGTCAATATGCGTAATTGGCTGAGTAAAACCTCGCTGTAATCACGCACACATAAGCGCCCCTCTCCGCTCTCTCTTTCCCCCAAACATCGCCTCCCCTCTGCCACTAGGCTGCCGGAATTTTGAGCTCAAGCTTCCCTGTCTCCGACGACTTCCCCGGCCAATTCCGGTGAACCGCAACCGTGCCTCACCTTTATCTGCACGCGAGCCTGCTCCCTACCTCCTAGCTCATCTCCCCGTGCCACTCATTCGCTCGCGCTTGCCCCAGAGCATCGGCAAGGACGACCTCAACTCGCCACCGCCATCTGTTCCGCCTCCGGCGAACTTCCCAGGTGAACTCCGACCGCCCTAAGCTCTCTCGATGATTCTCACATGAACCCCATGTTCGCCCGCATCTAACCATGTCGTTGTTTTGCCACAGGGTGAATCGCAGCGTCCGTCATTGCCAAACGTCAAGCGCCAGACGTCGTTCCAAACTCCGGCGATTATTACTCCCCCAGGCGCCTCGCCAAACCATCAACACCTTGAGCTTCACCAACCCTCTGCGAGAACGGTGAGCACCTACACTTCTTCCCTTGCTTCCTGTAACCGCCGCGACGCCACCGTCTGACCGCGCGCCGCCGTCTGCCACCGCCATTGCCGCCAGATCTTGGTCGAGCTGCTGTGAACCGTTAGATGCAAAGCGTCTGGCTGTGATTAGATCTTAACTGAAGGGGTAAGTGCCCATCTGAGCCACGCGTTTTAATTTAGATCCTGCGGTCCAGAGAACTCGATCCGCCCGAAACGGTACCGACCAGTAGAAACGCGCCACGTGGACAAGATTTAGTTTAAAAACATAATTTTGAATCTGATTGGTATGCAAACTTGTAAAATCCATAACTTTAGTTCTACACGTCCAAATTTTGCAAATTTTATATCAATGGAATTAGTAGAACAAGTACTTTGCAACCATGTAATTTGTTTAATGATTTTCTTCTGGAAAATTGGCTGAATTTTCAGAAACATGTGTATAATTATTTTGAATATAAAAATTGTTCTAGATATAATTTTAATGATAAATCTTTGCAAAATGGTTTGTTTTGAACCTAAGGACCCTAGGAACCAACTTATGGATTTAAAAATGTGTTTTGTGAAGTTAGGGAATAAATAATTGAATTAGCTCATTTCTAGTCAAATAAAAATATTGATTTTGTTTTAGAAATGATTTTTGAGTGAAACCTTTGGGAAATGATTTGATTCAAACCTTCTGACCCTAAACACCAAGTTTTGAGAATCAAAATGTATTTGGTGAACCCTTTAAAGAATATTGCTTTGCTAAAAGCATTTTCAACCACATAAAATAATGATTTGATTTAAAAATGGTTTTTATATAAAACCTTTTGCAAATAGTTTTACCACTTTAGTAAATGACCACTTTTGAACTTTATAATGTTTCGATCTTAGTAGAAACCACTTTTACAAATAAAACTATCTTTTGCATGCTTGCATGCATGACCTTGTTTCTATTATTTTATGTGTGATAAATTGGTTGGAATGCTAGTTGAATCTATGTTTGCTTGATTGAATTGTAGTGGAATTAGAAGAGTGTGATATTTGCAAGATCAAGAAGTGAACCATCATTCTCTACTAAAAAGGCAAGTGACACTATCATCCAAGTCCTATTATTTTCATTACACTTAGTGGATTTTTGAAACATGCATGATAAGGTTTACTATATTTTATGCTATGCTAAATCCTAATAGGATACCCTTATATATTCCTTAGTGGAAATATTGTAGTTGTAGTATGCTTAGCCCTGCTATATATTGGGATGGGATACATGATATGATTATATGAAGAGTTGAAAAGACTTATGTTTTATATAATAAAACAAGTACTCAATGAACCACCTGGGTGGACAAGGATACTCAAGTTTTGTACAAGGTGGCAACAAAAGGAACCATGTTTATATGGCTATCTCTTTTTGTATGTGCACTAGAAGAAAACCACCCAGGGACTTAGAGATTGAACATGTTTCTCATACAGTGGCTTCCGTGTATAACCACATGATAAATGGGCTATGGCTTAGTCAACTACATAGTGGAAGACCCATGCATTGGCATCTTCAGGTTAACTAGAATTGTGTAGGGGAACTTGAAACCCTACATTGGTGCCTGGATGACAAGCTAGCATTGTGTATTGGGAGGACTCCTATGGAAAGAATTTGTCACATTCTCAATCTGCCAGTACTCCATCTTGGTGAGTACTTATCCAGCGTCCACTGGTGGCATCAAGATGAGATTGTGTCATGTGGGTAAAGTGTACAACTTCTGCAGAGGATCAAATTCTAAGTACTTAGCCGTGTCCCCGGTTATGGACAATATTGAGCAACTAAGGCCTAAAGCTATGGAAGATCTCGACATTCCAATTTCTCAAAGTAAAACTTGAGGGTGACAACAAGGGATTTGAAGCACTTGGAGTTTTCCAAGAAGTTCAGAAAGATTTGAAAAAAAAGATCAAAAACTATTTTGAAAAGATAGGATAAAACTATATTGCTTTCAGCAAAAGAGCCTAAACCCTACTTAGCCAAAGATGCATGTAATGATAGGATCCACTAAATTTTACATAGTAGTGAAACTTGCCAATACAATTCAAATGTATTGACCCTTGTGGCTGCAACTTATTACGTTGCAGTGAAGTTTATTGATTAGGATTACAAGTCTACAACCAACATGACTGCCTGTGGCACTTTGAAGATGAAGGACCCCATGCTATAGTTATTTTCTGCTGCAATGTAATGAGATAGCCAAATGAGCTATGTAAGATGTAATAATTATTTTATTCCTGGTTATAAAGTTGTATTATGACTTTTGTTTCTTGATATTACATCTTAACTGTGGATGCTAGATATTGATCCAGGGGCTAGCATCATAAACACAGGGATCTCTACCTTTAAAGGTTGGGAACCTTACAAAAACTTGCCAAATAGACTTTATTTGAACAATAAAACATTTTTCAAATAATTAATGTACACAAAATAAGCCTACACATGTTTATGTAAAAACAACCATTTTAACAGAGGCAAAACATTAAACACATTGCATATATGGAAAGGATTTTCTCTCCTGATTCCATTGATATAAAATTTGTCAAATTTGGACGTGGGATTCAAAAGTTATGAATTAAACAAGTTTAAACATCTAATAGATCTAATTCAAACTTTTAAAACAAAACTCGTGCCACGCGGCGCTTCCTGGTTGGCTGGTACCAGTTCGGGCTGGATCGTGCTCGCGCATCGTCAGATCTTACTTAACATCTGCGGCTCAGATCTAATCGTACCTCTTAGGTGATAGATCTATCGCGTCCACTGGATATAAATCGAACGGCCCTAAGCAGCTAACCCTAAACTGGCGGCTCTAGCAGCGGCGACAGGTGGCGATGCTCTCTGGCTGCAAGCTTGCTGGTGAACTAGGTCACGCGGGGAGGTGTGAGGATGCTCACCAGAATTCCCGTGACGAGAAGATGCTCGACGTGTGCTCGGTTGGCGAAGAGGCGCTCGGGGTCATCGTGGATTGCTCGTCGGAGAAGTCCCTAGAGACAGATGCTTCTGTTCGTCGACGTTGGCGAGGGTGCAAATCATGCCAAGGCAAAAGAAGCGGTGGGTCAGATGCGCAAGACGATGCTAGTCACGCGGGTGTCAACGAGGGTAAAGGGGCGGTCGGAAATTACCACTGGAGCTCGTTGGAGTTGAAGCCAAAGACGGTGGTGCTCAGTCAATTGTGTTGCCGATGCTCGGGGGCACGCGCGGGCGAGCTAGTGGTACTGGGAGGTATGCTAGGTAAAGTGGAGCATGCTCGTGTGAACCAGGAGAAGAGGGGTGGTCGGGGTTGGCCGGAATCGATGCTGCGGTTCATCGGAGCAGCAAGGTCGCGGCGAGGAATTCTCGCAGCCTGGGGGCGCTCCATGCTTGGGGTTTGGGGGAAAATGGAGAAGGGGCAGAGGGGGTTTATGGAGCAAGGATGAGCGGGGCAATTACGCCGGGAATCAAGCGCAATCAATCGGATTTGATTCGGGAAGAAACGACAGAGAGGAGCAGTTCCTCCGGCGTGGGATTGACGACGATGGGGATGTGGCGGTGGGTCCGGAGTGTCAGCGAGGGAGGGGTGTGCGGGTGGGTGAGAAACAGAGGGAAAATGGGAAACGGCCCGGGTGGGCTTGTGGGCTATGTTTGCTGATGGGCCAAAAGTCTGGCGCCGGCCTTTTCTTATTTCCTTATTCTTTTTCTTTTTCTGTTTGAATTTCCAGGAACATTTTTCAAATGATTTCAAAAGCCAATTGAATTCAAATATTTTCTGGATTTTTTAGAGTGTAATATTCATATTTCTAGGCATAAAAGCATGTGATCTCTCTGTACTAGCTTGGTTCTTTTGATTGAACAAAAATAAATAGTGACATAGCACTTGACTTGAATAAGTTTTTGAAAATGGTTTTAAATCCAAATTTGTTTTGTAAATTTTGGTTTAAGTACTAGCATTCAAGCAAAACAATCTGAGAGAAACAAGGCTTGGTTTTAAATAAATTATACTCTTATTTAAGAGTGGAATTTGATTAGTGTTTGACCACATAAAATCATAGCTCTCAAGTTCTGTTTCTTTCAAATGAGTTTGAATTTGATCCCTAAATGATATGCATGCATGCATGATATGAAATCTTTGAAAACATGATTTTTAGGGATGTTACAAATCTAACCCCCTTAAGGTGAATCTCGCCCTCGAGATTCAGGTTCGCTAGCAAATAGGTGAGGGTGGTCTTTCCGAAGATCATCTTCTCTTTCCCATGTTGCTTCTTCCTCGGAATGATGGTTCCATTGAACTTTGCAGAATTTGATAGTCTTAGTCCGTGTAACTCTTTCTGCTGTCTCAAGAATCTTGATAGGTTTCTCCTCATAAGTGATATCACTTTCCAATTGAACCTCCTCCAAAGGTATAGTATCCTTCAAAGAAGTCTCTTCCATCTCTAGATGGCATTTCTTAAGCTGACTCACATGAAATACATTGTGAACAGCAGACAGTCACTCTGGCAATTCAATCTCATAAGCTACTTCTCCTTTATGACTTAGAATTTTGAATGGTCCAACATATCTTGGGGCCAATTTACCTTTGACACCAAACCTCTTCACTCCACGAAGTGGTGACACTCTAAGATAAGCTCTATCACCCACTTCATAGGTGACTTCTCTACGCTTAGGATCTGCGTAGCTCTTTTGTCGGGACTGTGCAATCTTCAACCTGTCTTTAACCAGCTTGACTTACTCTTCAGCCTATTTGCTTAGTTCTGGTCCAAATAGACTTCTTTCTCCCACACCACTTCTTTCTCCCACACAATTCAATCTCATAAGTACACTTTCTCCCATAGAGAAACTCAAATGGTGCCATCTCAATACTAGCTTGATAGCTGTTATTGTAAGAAAATTCTGCGTAAGGCAGAATTTCATCCCAACTGGCTCCATAATCTAGAGCACATGCCCTCAACATATCTTCAAGTATCTGGTTGGTCCTTTCCGTTTGTCCATCAGTCTGAGGATGAAATGCAGTGCTGAATTCCAACCTCGTTCCCAATGACTCATGTAGTTGCCTCCAAAAATGAGAAGAGAATTGAGTTCCCCTATCAGACACAATACTCTTGGGTACTCCATGTAGACATACAATTCTACTCATATAGATCTTGGCTAACTTAGCACTTGTATAAGTTGTCTTCACGGGTATAAAATGAGCCACTTTAGTCAAGCGATCCACTACTACCCAAATAGAATCATATCCTGACCGGGTCCTTGGCAATCCGGTGATGAAATCCATACCAATCTTGTCCCATTTCCAATCAGGAATAGGTAGTGGTTGTAACAATCCTGCTGGTTTTTGATGTTCCGCTTTCACTCTGCTACATACATCACACAAAGCAATATGTTCGGCGATGTCCTTCTTGAGATTATTCCACCAAAATCTTTCTTTCATATCCATGTACATTTTGGTGTTACCCGGATGAATGGAATATGGTGAGTTGTGTGCTTCTTGTAAAATCAGTTTCCGAAGTTCCGGATCCTGTGGAACACAGATACGTTTTCCATTCCATAAATTACCCTATTCATCTTCATGGAATCCTTTGGCTTTTCCCTTGCCAATCTTTTCCTTAATCTCTTCAATTTCCTTATCTGTCTTTTGGGATTCTTTGATCTTGTCCAACAAAGTGGGTTGAACATCCAATGACATGAGATGTCCTTCAGGCACAATCTCCAATATGAGATCTCTAAATTGGGCACGCAGATCATCTGGCAATTCTCCTTTAGTAAGGCCATTCACAAAAACCTTACGGCTTAGAGCATCCGCTACAACATTTGCTTTACTGGGGTGGTATTGCAAACTTAAGTCATAGTCCTTGATAAGTTCTAGCCATCTTCTTTGTCTCATGTTAATTTCTTTCTGGTTGAAGATATACTTCAAACTCTTGTGATATGTGAACACTTCACATCGTTTTCCCAAAAGATAATGTCTCCATGTTTTGAGTGGATGGACAACAGAGGCTAACTCTAAATCATGAGTGGGGTAGTTTACCTCATGAGTTTTGAGTTGTCTCGAGGCATAAGCCACAACTTTCCCTTCTTGCATAAGTACTGCACCTAATCCATGATGAGATGCATCACAATACACTTGGAAATCTTTCTCCAAATCAAAAACATAAGGCAGGTCTTTGCACACATGATTTTTAATCCCAGATGCCTGTTATGCCATACATCGCAATCCCAGGATTACCATTTTTGCGAGACATAACAGAATAGGATACCACAGTACATCATACATTACAATCCATATATAACTTCTTACACAAATAGGGATATCATGATCCAGTTCTTAATACAACATCAAGCAGCAGAATACGTAATAATAACGATAGCGTAGGCGAAGATCCATCTTCGGGGTCACAGGCAATGCTGACGATGGGAGATGATCCTAGTTGTCGCAACCTTCCTGGGGTCCATCCTCCAGGTACTCCTCTTCATAGTCTGGCCATGGGAATAGCCAGGGACAAAGCCATGAGTACTCTTTAAGTACTTGCAAACTAGTACTAACAAGGGAAAGGGGTTTTTGATAATAGGACACTAGGCTCTAGGGTTATTTTGCAAAAGCCAGATTTATCTCTACTAAGTTTAGAAGCAACGAATGCTAGTTGAAGTTTTATAACACCCAGATGGGATCCTGTATCTCATTTTGAAAAGTCTGACGGGAACAAGATGGCCATCCAATCGTCCATAATCATGACGCAGACTATTCGAATAGTTTGACACTCTACAGAGATTGTACACTTTCACCACAACATTCGATACATCCGTTACGAACAAATCCTGAATTCACCATACTCGGTATGCGGATAATCAATCCTAACCTTTCAATTACACGCCCTAGTATAAGCACCTCTTCTATGAGTTTGGCCTCCCAACCATGACCAACTGTCATCTTGGGTACTGCATAGGTGGACAATCTTCACAATGTAGCCTCAGCTCAGACCTTGGCCGTGAGGGAACTAATACTAAGGTATATAAGTTTCCAGTCAAGCCCTACCCAATCTTCGGGTATTGTGGTTGTACGATAAAATTGGAATGGTATCGCATCCAGACAACCATCAGTTTTATAAAAGGGCTAAGGCTCATGCCTCAACATTTTCATCACCAAAATCATCAGGTGTTCAGAAACACATGTCCAAAACATTTCAATAGAATGATCCATCATTCCAAGGTTTTCATAACCATTTTTCCACCAAGTATTCCCATCTAAATTTGATCAAGTTTTATGTTTAGCACTAGCATCTACAGGTGGGGGTAAGCACTAATGAGGGGTGGTAAACTAGGGGAGTTCAACTAAGTTTAATCTCATGCCTTAGGCTGACATCAAGATTATCTAGATTAGACCAAATTTAATGCTCTTTATGCAACCTTCACATATCTTTCTAGTATCTACCATTTACTTAGGAAATTCTAAGTAAGAGCTTTGATAAAGAAATAAATTATAAGGCTTCTAGGTAAAACTAGGATTGGTTTATCAAGTAGATATGATCACATATGCTTAAGGCATATACTGGTCATGGTAAGAAGCAAGTATTAGCTTGCATTAGTAGGGTATCTTGCAATTGTTAACTTGCATTGGTCCACTTGGTTAGTAAAGCTTGCCGTGTGCAGAGCAGTGGTTGAAGTTCTCCTCGTCTTCTTCTTCGTAGAATCCTCCTTCCTCCTCGTGTCCTTGGTCGGTACTAGCATCTATAAATAAATACGATGTACACAATCACCAAACAATACTTAACTACTTGCAATCATCACACACAAGGGTCCTATAGATGATCTAACATCATCTCTAACATTACAAGATTAAGGCTTGGTTTAATTCCTTTTATTTTTAGAAAAGTAATTTCTACTCATTGAAAAACTACTTAAGATTTAATATTCTCCAAACTAAACATGGGATCATGTTGACACATGTCATCACCACATATTTTAGTTCATGGGAATGTGATTTAAAGTGGTGTCAAAATTTAATAAGGTTTTACTCTTTTATTCAATTAAATAAAGTGACTAGAAATGCCTATGTGGCATTCTTTTATTACTTGAACATTATTTCTGCAAGTAAACCTATATATTTTTATATATTCTGAAAGGTATGGTTAAATGTGAATTTTGAGAGTTGGAATCAACTCAAAAGCTATTATGGTTTAAATTTGAAAAATGTTTGAATATAGAAAAGCTTCTGCCTTGTTATTTTTACCATGGATGATCTATAGATCCAAATGACTTGAATCCAACGGTCTTGGATTCAGCATTCCCAGACCTTTCTAACAAAATTAGTTTCATTTAATTTGGTGCAATTAATCGATCTGAGTTGATTTTTGAAACTGGGCATAGAAGTGTGTTTGAAATAAAATGGAAAAAGTTTAATTCAAATAGTTGGGCTGCGCGGGAAAAGTTAACGGGCCGGCCTGCTAAGTGGGGGTTGCTGGGGGCTCACCGGGGTGCAGGCGAGGGTCGGCGAGGCGGGCGAACGACAAAGTCGACGACGGCGAATCTCCTGGTACCGGTGGATCCTCCTGGGGCGGCTCCAATCGCTGGCTTCCTTCTTCTCCAGAGGCGGCGGGCTCCGGTGAAATTCCGGCGAAGTGCTACTCGCCTTGCTTCAGGAACGGGGTGGCACGATCAGTGAGGAGAGGGGAGTAGAATGGTGTGCTCAATTCGGCTCGGGGTGGCCTCTATTTATAGTCGAGCGAGGGGACCGACGGGGCGCACGGTGAGATCGTCGGGGGCGATGGTACAAACGGCTATTGGCATGGGCGAAGGTAGGGGACTGTGCGGTATTCCCTGGCGATGCTCAATGATATGGTGGCGAGACGTGGGGCGGTGCGGGTTGGTCTGGAACACGTGACGCTCTACGCGGAAGAGGCGGCGTCTTCGACGGCGAGCGGTGGCTGTGCGGAATGGGACAGCGAACAGGGATGTCTGGCGGTCTCCTGGGTCGGTGGTGACCGTGTATGCACGCGGCGAGGGAGGCGCGCGGTATGTGGGCTTCGGTCGAGTGTAAGATCCCTCCTTTATAAAGAAAAAGGATCCCTGTGATTGCAATGCTAGTCCCTGGATCAATGCTAGCATCCACAGTTTAAGATGAAGTACACAGAAACAAAGGTCATTATTACAGTCATTCCAGAGACAAACATAGTCTTTACAACTCCAAGGCCACATGCCTAGTACAAGAGTTTGAATAAGTAAATAAATAAAAGTCTTCATCTTCATGTGTGACAGGCAAACATGTTGAGTGTAGACTCATGACTCCTAATCCTCATCAGAGTAACCTGCAACATCACAAGTTACAGCCACAGTGGGTCAATACATTGGAATAGTATTGGCAAGTGATACCTTAGTATAATTTAGGTGGACTAGATACTATATGCAATTTGGCTAAGTGTAGCATGGCTTGCTTTTCTCAAAATAGGTTTTGCCTATTAGTTGAAATCACTAAGTTTTTCTTTATCAAAATTTTTCCCAAGAAACCACCAATAGTCATTGAGGTCTTTCACCCTTATTCACCCACAAATTTTAATTAGAAATTGGGATGAGGAGATTCTTGATAGCTTCCATGTCTTGATGCTCAAGTTGTCCTTTTCCTGGGACATGGCTAAGTACTTAGGTTCTTCCATCTGCAGAGGTTGTGCACTTTCCCCCACAAGCCTTGATTTTCACCAAGACAGGACCTTTCAGAAGCCTTCCCTTAGACCAAATGGACACGCTCCAACCTATCATCCCACTACCACCAACTGTCCAAATGTCTAAGTTCTAGCAACCTATGTGATCCTGGCAGAGCCCATATTGGCAAGTGGCTGCACTAGAAGCTTCTTAACATTTGGCCTCTAAAATCTCTTTGTTCCTGGGTGGCTTTCCACAAGTGAGATACACAAGGTAAACCATAGAAATGGGCCTTGTGTAACCACTCAACATAAACCATTCCTTCCATTCCACCCAGGTGTTTAATTTACTTAGTTGTTTTATTAGGCAAAACACAAGTCCAAAGACTTAGAAATATTTTCATCATAGCATGTATATTTCACCAACCCTTGGTTTCTATTAGCTAGGCTAAGCATGGCATAGATAAGCATCCTAACTTAGAAATTTCTAGCAATTCTACACCTACTAGGATTTCCCAACATGGCATATAAGCAAAATAGCATGCAAGACTAGCAAAATATTTCTAATGCTTAGTAGAAAACATAGGGATAAAAATATCATGAAGCACCACTTGCCTTGGTAGTTTGGAGAGTAGCTACACTCCTCAAAATCACAATCACTATTGGCACCAAAATCTATACATAAAATCATAGCAACAATCACATACAAAATATATACAAACAAAAATATATGAATGCATGCAATATGATATGTGATGATTTTTAAAACTCAACAAAGAAAGTGTACAGTAATGGTTCATAAACAAGTTCAAAACTTGCCAAACAACATTTATTTAAACCTTAAAACATTTCTTAAACAATTCATATACTCAAAAGAGCCCTACACATGTTTCTGTAAATAAAACCATTTTAACAGAAGCAAAACATTAAACACATTGCATATTTAGAAAGGGCTTGCTCTCCTGATTCCATTGATATAAAATTCATCAAATTTGAACATGGGGATCAAAAGTTATGGCCAAAACAAATTTAAACATCTAATAGATTCAAATTCTGTTTTTAAACCTAAACTCTAGCCACGTGTCTTAATCTAATTGGCGCGTACCGGTTTGCTCAGGATCGTGTCTGTGAGCCGTTAGATCTACTTAATCTGCACGGCCCAGATCTACTCATAACGTTTCGATAACTGATCTAATTTCACACGCTGGATCCAGATCCAACGGTCCTAGATCAAACGACCATAGGTGGGCGGCACTGGCGGTGGCTACTGGCGGCGGCGTGCTCGGCCTACGGCGGCGCGGCGCTACAGGTGGCTCTGGGGTCGTCGGCGATGCTTACCAGGATCATGGCGATGCACTAATGCTCAACCTGGCGACGGCTTGGTAAGGGGCGCACGGGCACGGCTGCTCGGACTCGTCGGAGTTGCTGGCGGCGTCGGGCTAGGGTGTACGACGACGTTGGCGACGCTCCTGGTCACCCTAGCATGCACAAACGGCATCAGGAGATGCGCAATACTACGACGAACATGATCGTGTGAATCAGAGGCAGAGGGGAACAAGGGGCTCACCGAATTTGATCGCCGGAGTTGAGGATGTCGTCGGGAGCTTGCTGTGATTGTCGAAGACGACGACCTGGGGCGGTACAGAAGGAACCAACATTGTCAGTAGGTGCGCAAGGAAGTGGTGATGTTGTTTGCAAGAACTAGAGAAGAAGGGGCGCACGGGGCTCACCGGGATTGGTCGCCGGAGTGAGCTCTGTCTGTGGTGCGAGGATGATTGGGCGACTGGGGCGTTCTGGATTTGTTGGGGGAAATGGCCGCGAGGGAGAGGGGGTCTTATAGCTAGAGCGGGGGTGAGGATCGCGCGCGGTATCAGGGGAATTTAAGCGAGGAATCAACACGGCAGTGAAGGGCGGAGGAAACGGCCGGCGACGTGGTCGTGGGCGCGATTTGGGGAAGATGAGGATGAGCTGGCGAGGTCCACCAGTCAGCGAGTGAAACAGAGAGGAGGTGGGGTCCTGGTGTCAGTCACTCGGTGGGTGCGTCTGGGAGTGAGAGAGAGAGAGAGAGGGAACCCAGGTGGGCTTAGTGGGCTGGATTCGTAGTTGGGCCAAATAGGTGGCGCTGGCCTTTTTCCATTTCTTTTCTCCTTTTCTTTTTCTGTTTTGATTTTCTGAAATGATTTTCAATTCCAAATCAAATGAGTTTGAATTCAAATCTTCTCTAGGTTTTTATTCAGCAAACCTTGCACTCAAATGTGTGTCAAACACTACTGTTTATTGAAAACACTTTGATCAAATGAAAATAAAAATAAAACCAAGCCTTTATTATATATACAATAGGCATAATATTGGTTTTATTTACTCATTTTGTTTTGAAATATTGTTCAAACTTTTGATGGTGCCTAAGGTTGAATTTCAAACCTTACTGAACCAAAACAAACACTCTTCTTATTGGAAGATAACACTAAGGCTAGAGCAAACTTACATGAAATAATAAGCATATATATGCTTCTGTTTTGAAATGATTTGTTTGAAATGAAACTTATATGATCATGGATGTATGGATGATATGCATGAGTTTGAAACATGATTTTAGGGATGTTACAAATCTAACCCCCTTAAGGTGAATCTCGCCCTCGAGATTTGGATTGGCTAGCAAATAGGTGAGGGTGGTCTTTCCGAAGATCATCTTCTCTTTCCCATGTTGCTTCCTCTTCGGAATGATGGTTCCACTGCACCTTGCAAAACTTCATAGTCTTAGTCCGTGTGACTCTTTCTGCAGTCTCAAGAATCTTGATAGGTTTCTCCTCATAAGTGAGGTCACTCTCCAACTGAACCTCTTCTAAAGGTATAGTATCCTTCAAAGAAGTTTCTTCCATTTCTGGATGACATTTCTTAAGCTGACTCACATGAAACACATTCTGGACAGCTTACAAAGACTCTGGCAATTCAATTTCATAAGCAACTTCTCCTTTACGACTCAGAATCTTGAATGGTCCAACATATGTTGGGGCAACTTTCCTTTGACTCCGAACCTCTTCACTCCACGAAGTGGTGATACTCCAAGATAAGCTCTATCACCAACTTCGTAGGTGACTTCTCTACGCTTAGGATTTGTGTAGCTTTTCTGTCGGGACTGTGCTATCTTCAATCTGTCCTTAACCAACTTGACCTTCTCTTCGGCTTCTTTGATAAGTTCTGGTCCGAACAAACTTCTTTCGCCCACACCATTCCATAACAATGGGGTGGTACATTTTCTCCCGTAGAGAAACTCAAATGGTGCCATCTCAATGCTGGCTTGATAGCTGTTGTTATAGGAAAATTCTGCGTAAGGCCGACTCTCATCCCAACTGGCTCCATAGTCTAGGGCACATGCCCTCAACATGTCTTCAAGAATCTGATTAGTCCTTTCTGTCTGTCCATCAGTTTGAGGATGAAAAGCAGTACTGAATTTCAACCTCGTTCCCAATGACTCATGTAACTGTCTCCAAAAATGGGAAGTGAATTGAGTTCCCCTATCAGACACAATACTCTTGGGCACTCCATGTAGACACACAATTCTACTCATATAGATCCTGGCCAACTTAGCACTTGTATAGGTTGTCTTCACGGGTATGAAATGAGCCACTTTAGTTAGGCGATCCACTATTACCCAGATAGAATCATATCCTGACCGGGTCCTTGGTAATCCGGTGATGAAATCCATACCAATCTTGTCCCATTTCCAATCAGGAATAGGTAGTGGTTGAAGTAAACCTGTTGGTTTCTGATGTTCTGCTTTCACTCTACTACACACATCACACAGAGCAATATGTTCGGCAATGTCCTTCTTGAGATTATCCCACCAAAATCTTTCCTTCATATCCATGTACATTTTGGTGTTACCCGGATGAATGGAATACGGTGAGTTGTGCGCTTCTTGCAAAATCAGTTTCCGAAGCTCCGGATCTTGTGGAACACAGATATGTTTCCCATGCCATAAAGTACCCTGTTCGTCTTCATGGAATCCTTTGGCTTTTCCTTTGCCAATTTTTTCCTTAATCTCTTCAATTTCCTTATCAGGCTTCTAGGCTTCTTTGATCTTGTCCAACAAAGTGGTTTGAACATCCAAAGACATGATATGTCCTTCAGGCACAATCTCCAATCTGAGATCTCTAAATTGGGCACACAAATCATCTGGCAATTCTCCTTTAGTAAGGCCATTCACAAAAACCTTACGGCTTAGAGCATCTGCTACAACATTTTCTTTACCAGGGTGGTATTGCAAACTTAAGTCATAGTCCTTGATGAGTTCTATCCATCTTCTTTGTCTCATGTTAATTTCCTTCTTGGTGAAGATATACTTCAAACTCTTGTGATTTGTGAACACTTCGCAACGCTTTCCCAACAGATAATGTCTCCATGTTTTGACTGCATGGACAACAGAGGCTAACTCCAAATCATGAGTAGGATAGTTCACTTCATGAGTTTTGAGTTGTCTCGAGGCTTAAGCCACAACTTTCCCATCTTGCATAAGTACTGCACCCAAACCATGATGAGATGCATCACAATATACTTGGAAATCTTTTTCCAAGTCTGGCAAACACAAGACTGGTGCTGTCACAAGTCTCTTCTTCAACTCTTGAAAGCTGAGTTCACATCCTTCAGACCAAGCAAATTTCTAATCTTTCTTTAGCAATTCTGTCATAGGCTTTGCTACCTTGGAAAAATTCTCAATGAACCTTCTGTAGTAACCTGCTAAACCAAGGAAACTACGAACTTCTTTCACTGACTTAGGTGATTCCCATTCAGTCACAGCTGAAACTTTAGCAGGATCAACTGCTACACCATCTCCTGACACAATGTGTCCAAGAAATCCAACTTCATTTAACCAAAATTCACTCTTGCTGAATTTGGCATACAACTTATGCTCTCTAAGCTTCTCAAGTATCAAACGCAAATGTCCTTCATTCTCTTCTTTGCTCTTGGAGTAGACTAAAATGTCATCGATGAAAACGACAACAAACTTATCAAGGAATTCC
Organism: Avena insularis; assembly: GCA_023614405.1. Lineage (NCBI taxonomy): Eukaryota > Viridiplantae > Streptophyta > Magnoliopsida > Poales > Poaceae > Avena > Avena insularis. The sequence continues at coordinate 299,784,097 of CM042693.1, read as the reverse complement.
ATGAACACCTTGTTCATCATATTCATAAAGTACGCTGGAGCATTGGTCAAACCAAATGGCATCACGATATACTCATACAATCCATACCTTGTGGTGAAAGTTGTTTTAGGTATGTCTTGTTCCCTTATCTTGAGTTGAAAATAACCTGACCGGAGATCAATCTTTGAGAACACACAAGCTCCTTCTAGCTGATCAAACAAGTCATTGATTCTAGGCAAAGGGTATCTGTTCTTGATTGTTACCTCATTGAGTGAACGGTAATCTATGCATAACCTTTGAATTCTATCTTTCTTTTCCACAAACAAAACATGTGCTCCCCAAGATGAAGAACTTGGTTGAATAAATCCTTTCTGCAACTGCTCTCCCAGTTGTTTCTTGAGTTCTTTCAGTTCATCAACTGACATCTTGTATGGTCTCTTTGCTATTGGTCCAGATCCTGGTAGCAAATCAATAAGGAACTCCACATCTCTATATGGTGGCATTCCCGGCAATTCTTCCGGAAACACATCCGGATATTCATTCACAATTGGCACACTATCTATGCTAACCCCCTTAAGAGAATTTAACTTACTCCCTTTTGATTCAAAGTTAGACTTGAATCTAATCCGTTTCTTCTCCGGGGTTGTGAGTGCAACAGTACGATTGGCACAATCTAGCACTCCTTCATACTTAGCCATCCAATCCATTCCCAAAATTACATCCAGTCCTTGGGAATCCAGGATTATCAGACTCACTGGAAACTTATGCTTTCCAAACTCTATTACTAGATCCCGGCATCCAAGACTTACTATCATATCCCCACCTGGAGAACTAACTTTTATTGGACACCCAATGTTTTCAGTTGGAAACCCATTTCTATCAACAAATGCTTTTGATATGAATGAATGCGATGCTCCAGTATCAAAAAGAACAAATGCTGGAATAGAATTGAGTTTGAACTTACCAGCCACAGCATCTGGCTCCTCATAAATTTCTTCCACATTGATGTGGTTCACTTGTCCCTTCTGAAAAGGGTTGGGCTTGTTGGGTCCTTCAACTTTCTTCTCTGGGCATTCATTTGCATAATGCCCCATCTTCTTGCACGTGAAACACTCAACCTGACTAAGGTATTTCTTGACAGGATAACTTCCACTGCCACTTCCACTACCACTGTGGTGGCTCTTATATCCACTCTTGTGGTTCTTGTATTTGTCATTGTCATGACTACGGTGATGCTTGTTGTCATGATGACGGTTGTGGTTGTGGTGCTTGTTAAATTTCCCATGCTTGTGGGATCCTGAGCTTCCACTATCATCATAATGGGAACGCTTGTGAGACGATCCCGAGCTGTGCTTGTCCGAGTGCTTTCTCTTTCTACTCTCAACTTGCTTCATTTTGTTCTCCAAAATAGCAGCCTTGTCACAAAGAGACTGGTATGTGGGAACATATGCCACAGCTAACTGTAGGTTCAGTTCATCATTCAACCCTTCGAGGAACTTTTCCTTCCTCTTAGCATCAGTGTCAACTTCATCCGGGGCATATCGCGCCAGATTGTTGAACTCCTCAATATACTCAGCCACGCTGCGGTGGCACTGCTTCAGGTTATGAAACTCTTTCTTCTTCAGACTCATCACTCCGGATGAGATGTGAGCAGTACGGAAACCATCTTCGAAGATAGCCCATGTCACATCCTCCATAGGAGTGTTGATTTGGAAGTTATCCCACCAAGTAGCTGTTGGTCCTTCTAACAAATGCGCTGCAAATCTGACTTTTTCTGCATCAGTACATCCCACAGTTACCAAGTCCTTATTCACAGAGCGTAGCCAATCATTGGCCACCATTGGATCAGTTGTTCCTGAGAACTTTGCTGGCCTCAATCTCAAGAACCTGGTAAGCATGTCAAAACCCGGTGGGTTGTTGTTGTTATTATTATTGTTGTTGTTGTTGTTGTTGTTCTGGTTCTGGATGAACGTAGTCATCATTTGCATCAGCTGAGTCTGAGCTGTCATCATTTTTTGCATCTCAGGGGTGATGTTGTTGTTGTTGGGGTTGGGATTGGCACGACGGGGAGGCATCTGTGGTTTGTTCAATAGAGATAAGAATGAGATACCCATAGATGCTATTATGCACAATACATCACATAAACAATCACCAAGCATGCATCATAACAATAATAGTTCAACAACAGAAACGACAAGTTTGCAAGTAAACACACCAATAACAAGCCATCCACATGTTGGATGGTCATTGTGACTCAAATAAAGTATGGTAGATAAATGATAAATGAGTAGTCATCACTACTCCTCGGCATCAACCTCCTCCTCAACAAAGGTAAGACCTGCATTCTCCATAGCGGTCTTGTATTCCTCGACATTGGTGGTCAAGGTCTCTACCTTGGCTTTGAGAGCCCTCTTCTGGGAACGAAGCCTCTCAATCACAGTCTGCTGATGCTCGAGCTTTAAGTCCTTGTTCTCTAGTTTTGCAGTCATGTCTCGAATCCTCTTGTTCCTATCCTGGACTCGCTTCTCTTGACTCTTGAACTTTTTATCTTGACTCTCAAACTTTGCCTCCATCTCCTTGACGATCTCATCTTGCTCCATGGAGATCTTGTCCTTCTCACGAAGCTGCACCTGGAGTTCGTCATTGCTAAGCATGACGTTGGTCCTATCAGTGTCCACGTGCCTAAGAAGAACCTCTAAGTCCTGGAGGTATAGACGAATCGGCTCTGCTGTCTCCCTCGAAGTGTCCTCGAAGTCGATGGCCTCTCCATCCTCATGATGTCTACCGAAGGCGTGGAAGTGAGTACCTCTAACCTGTCGAGAGTGTCTCCCTAGCAGACGTCCTATCAGATCCTGCATTACTACCTCAAGGCCTCTCTCCTTGTCATCATTCATGAGCTTGAAGATGATGGCCTCCGTGGTAGGCTCTGTCTAGCGTCCGGGCTGATTGACCTTGAAACCCCAAAGGTCTTTCCTCTCAAACTTGGTGAGGGGAAGCACCATGATAGTAGGAAGAGGGAGATTGAGCAAAGTAGTGATCTCAATAATACGAGGACCAAAGCGAGTTCCCTGGAACTCCTCAACAGTGCTGATGGTAACATTAGGAATCTATTTATAAGATAGAAAAAGTTAGAACAACACAATTTAAGATAAAACACAAGGCATAGCATCACATGCATAACTTTTGAAAACCAAACACACAAGTCATGGCATACATGTATCCATTACACACCACCAAGGTTCAACTTATTTTAAACAACATTTTGGAAAATAAAATGATAAGTGTGGTGGTCCAACTAATGAGGTACGCTTACAATTCCATCTCACTTGCCAAGTTGGCTAAAAGGGCATCTATAGAGGCAATCTGTTTGTCTTGATCACCCATTGCTAAGTCTATGATGTCCTTCCATAGGCTTTGGTTGGTAGCCTCTAGCTCTTGAGTATGTTTCCTTTCTTCCCTAAGGTCATTCTGGGTGTTAAGCATTCTGCACTTCATTCTATCACCAAGTTCTTTGATGGCCCTCCAAGCTGCATCCCTTGCTGAATCAAAGAAGGTGGTGTGCATCATTGTGTTGGTGACCATGCAGAATCCTGAGTCCTTGTGGTTGTCTTCCTTGTTTTTATAGAAGTGAAGTTGCACCCACCAGTACTCAACTCCTTCATCCATCACAGGAAAACCTTTGTACACAGCTGCACCATGTATTCCCATTGCAACCATGAGGTCCTTGAGAGCCTTGGGAAATTCTGTCTCACACTCCAAAGTCATTGTCATGAGTGGTCCCGTCCTTACGGCCTCATTGATGGAGTTCATCTAAAAATAGAGATGAGAAAGAAGATTAGAAAAGTTTACGAGAGGAATAGACAAGTGTAGAAGTTGTTGAATTTTTTTTCCTTAGTGGTTTCCAATCCTAGGGTCATAATCCTACAGGCAACACAGTGCTCTGATACCATCTGTAAGATCCCTCCTTTATAAAGGAAAAGGATCCCTGTGATTTCAATGCTAGTCCCTGGATCAATGCTAGCATCCACAGTTTAAGATGAAGTACACAGAAACAAAGGTCATTATTACAGTCATTCCAGAGACAAACATAGTCTTTACAACTCCAAGGACACACGCCTAGTACAAGAGTTTGAATAAGTAAATAAATAAAAGTCTTCATCTTCATGTGCCACAGGCAAACATGTTGAGTGTAGACTCATGACTCCTAATCCTCATCAGAGTAACCTGCAACATCACAAGTTACAGCCACAGTGGGTCAATACATTGGAATAGTATTGGCAAGTGATACCTTAGTATAATTTAGGTGGACTAGATACTATATGCAATTTGGCTAAGTGTACCATGGCTTGCTTTGCTCAAAATAGGTTTTGCCTATTAGTTGAAATCACTAAGTTTTTCTTTATCAAAACTTTTCCCAAGAAACCACCAATAGACATTGAGGTCCTTCACCCTTGTTCACCCACAAATTTTACTTAGAAATTGGGATGAGGAGATTCTTGATGGCTTCCATGTCTTGATCCTCAAGTTGTCCTTTTCCAGGGACATGGCTAAGTACTTAGGTTCTTCCATTTGCAGAGGTTGTGCACTTTCCCCACAAGCCTTTATTTTCACCAAGACAGGACATTTCAGAAGCCTTCCCTTAGACCAAATGGACGCGCTCCAACCTATCATCCCACTACCACCAACTATCCAAATGGCTAAGTTCTAGCAACCTATGTGATCCTGGCAGAGCCCATATTGCCAAGTGGCTGCACTAGAAGCTTCTTAACATTTGGCCTCTAAAATCTCTTTGTTCCTGGGTGGCTTTCCACAAGTGAGATACACAAGGTAAACCATAGAAATGGGCCTTGTGTAACCACTCAACATAAACCATTCCTTCCATTCCACCCAGGTGTTTCATTTACTTAGTTGTTTTATTAGGAAAAACACAAGTCCAAAGACTTAGAAATATTTTCATCATAGCATGTATATTTCACCAACCCTTGGTTGCTATTGTCTGGGCTAAGCATGGCATAGATAAGCATCCTAACTTAGAAAGTTCTAGCAATTCTACACCTACTAGGATTTCCCAACATGGCATATAAGCAAAATAGCATGCAAGACTAGCAAAATATTTCTAATGCTTAGTAGAAAACATAGGGATAAAAATATCATGAAGCACCACTTGCCTTGGTAGTTTGGAGAGTAGCTACACTCCTCACAATCACAATCACTATTGGCACCAAAATCTACACATAAAATCATAGCAACAATCACATACAAAATATATACAAACAAAAATATATGAATGCATGCAATATGATATGTGATGATTTTTAAAACTCAACAAAGCAAGTGTACAGTAATGGTTCATAAACAAGTTCAAAACTTGCCAAACAACATTTATTTAAACCTTAAAACATTTCTTAAACAATTCATATACTCAAAAGATCCCTACACATGTTTCTTTAGATAAAACCATTTTAACAGAAGCAAAACATTAAACACATTGCATATTTAGAAAGGGCTTGCTCTCCTGATTCCATTGATATAAAATTCATCAAATTTGAACGTGGGGATCAAAAGTTATGGCCAAAACAAATTTAAACATCTAATAGATTCAAATTCTGTTTTTAAACCTAAACTCTTGCCACGTGTCTTAATCTAATTGGCGCGTATCGGTTCGCTCAGGATAGCGTCTGTGAGCCGTTAGATCTACTTAATCTGCACGGCCCAGATCTACTCATAACGTTTCGATAAGTGATCTAATTTCACACGCTGGATCCAGATCCAATGGTCCTGGATCAAACGACCATAGCTGGGCGGCGCTGGCGGTGGCTACTGGCGGCGGCGTGCTCGGCCTACGGAGGCGCGACGCTACAGGTGGCTCTGGGGTCGTCGGTGATGCTTACCAGGATCGTGGCGATGCACTGATGCTCAACCTGGCGACGGCTTGGCAAGGGGCGCACGGGCACGGCTGCATGGGCTCGTCGGAGTTGCTGGCGGCGTCGGTCTTGGGTGTATGAAAACGTTGGCGACGCTCCTGGTCACCCTAGCATGCACAAACGACATCAGGAGATGCGCAAGACTACGGCGAACATGATCGTGTGAATCAGAGGCAGAGGGGAACAAGGGGCTCACCGGATTTGATCGCCAGAGTTGAGGATGTCGTCGGGAGCTTGCTGTGCTTGTCGAAGACGATGACCTGGGGCGGTACAGAAGGAACTAACGGTGTCAGTAGGTGCGCAAGGAAGTGGTGATGCTGTTTGCAAGAACCAGAGAAGAAGGGGCACACGGGGATCACCGGGATTGGTCGCCGGATTGAGCTCTGTCTGCGGCGGCGCGAGGATGATTGCGGCGACCTGGGCGTTTACATCGCTTTGTTGGGGGAAATGGCCGCGAGGGAGAGGGGGTCTTATATCCAGAGAGGGGGCGAGGATCGCGCGCGGTATCAAGGGAATTTAAGCGAGGAATCAACGCGGCAGTGAAGGGCGGAGGAAGCGGCCGGCGACGTGGTCGTGGGCGCGATTTGGGGAAGATGAGGATGAGCTAGCGAGGTCCACCAGTCAGCGAGTGAAACAGAGAGGAGGTGGGGTCCTGGTGTCAGTCACTCGGTGGGTGCGTCTAGGAGTGAGAGAGAGAGAGGGAACCCGGGTGGGCTAGATTCGTAGTTGGGCCAGATAGGTGGCGCTGGCCTTTTTTCCATTTCTTTTCTCCTTTTCTTTTTCTGTTTTGATTTTCTGAAATGATTTTCAGTTCCAAATCAAATGAGTTTGAATTCAAATCTTCTCTAGGTTTTTATTCAGCAAACCTTGCACTCAAATGTGTGTCAAACACTACTGTTTATTGAAAACACTTTGATCAAATGAAAATAAAAATAAAACCAAGCCTTTATTATATATATACAATAGGCATAATATTGGTTTTATTTACTCATTTTGTTTTGAAACTTTGTTCAAACTTTTGATGGTGCCTAAGTTTGAATTTCAAACCTTACTGAACCAAAACAAACACTCTTCTTATTGGAAGATAGCACTAAGGCTAGAGCAAACTTACATGAAATAATAAGCATATATATGCTTCTGTTTTGAAATGATTTGTTTGAAATGAAACTTATATGATCATGGATGCATGGATGATATGCATGAGTTTGAAACATGATTTTAGGGATGTTACATCGAGGGTGGCACTCTGGCGCATGCTTGGCACGGTTGGCAGAGGCACGGTTGCTCTCCCAGACAAGGTTGGCATGGCTAGTTTCTTTCCTAGCTTGCTGTCTACACTGGGGTATCAAGGATGCAATCGGCTGTTCACCATTGATGATATTGGCAAGCTCTCAGTGGTGCTAGTGCTTGGTTAATCTTGCTAGATGATCTACTGAGATGGTTGTGAGCTAGATAGGGACCAGTTAGGCTCAAAACACTGCACACTATAGTGTTTTGATTTTGTTTGATTTGTGTCTGCCAAGTGTTTGATGAAATGGCCGCATGAATTCAAGTTTTGAATTTTGAAAAGATTTTTGGTGGGTGTGCTAGATTGGTGCTGGTGAGTCTGCAGATGCTTGGGTTTTCAAAGTTGAGCTTGTTTGAGTGGTTTTTGAAAAAGTGGGATCTTCCCATATGATAAAGATTCAATTTTGAAATGTCATTTAAACTATGAATTTGAAAGTTTCTGGATGATCACAAGGTGGGCCTTGATACTTTGTTATGAGTACAATCAAGGGGTGCAAAGATCTAGAAAAGTTTCTGTTGGGTTCTGAAAGTTTGAGACAGCCAAAGTAGGCATGGAAGTTAAATTGGCCAAAATGACCATTCCTTTATTTTGTTTGTTTTGATTCATTTGTCTTTGAGAAAAGTTTGGGAATTGTTTAGATGATGTTTATTTAACCTAAGAAACATTTTACAAGCAAAGAAACACATAAACAAGTTGGTTCAAAAGAGTTTCAAATTAAATGCATACACATATGCATGCTTTCATAATTTTATTTAGAAAAGTTTTTGTTAACCCTAATTTTGATGCTTAGAGTTTGATGATCCAAGTGTTTTATTTTTGGGATGTTACAAACCTTCCCCCCTTAAACAAAATCTCGTCCCAAGATTTGAAAAAGGACGAAAAGGTTACCTCGGATTTGAAGAGATCGGGAAACTCCGTCCTGATGTGATCTTCGCGCTCCCAGGTAGCTTCCTCTTCTGTGTGGTTGCTCCACTGAATCTTGAGAAACTTGATGCTTCGGGTTTGGGTAGTTCGAAAAGCTTCTTGTGGCGCCCCGCAAAAACCACTACTAGAAAATCGCGTTATTTTTGTGCATTGCATCATCATGACCCCATGCTCATGTCATCATGCCACTTTGCATTTAAGTATCGTCATGTCATCTTGCATGGTTTGTCTCAAAACTATTTCGAAAAGCCTACTTATTTTCTAAATATACCCCGTCTTTAATTCAAATCAAAAACACCGGGCTTGTCCGGAATATTTTGTTTTGTCTATCAACGGTTTGCAAAAGCCTCATTTTTAATAAATCAAATATTTAAATTATTTTTGGGAGGCAGCCAGGCCCGAAAGCCCAGCCGGCCACCTCCAGATAAAATCCTACCTACCCCTGAACCACCCAAACCCTTTTCCTACCTAGCTCTATCCTACCCAGCCCCCTCCACATCACCCCGGCCAAACCCGTCTCGCCACCTCACCAACCCACACCCCTAACCCTATCAGCACATGCCACACACGCACCCACCCAGCCACCACCTCACCCCTACCCCTTCCCACAGCCAGCCGCCCACCACCAGACCACACCATCGCCACCTCCCCACCTGCCACATCCCGACAAGCGGACCCCACCCCCGCTCTCCTGTCCCGCATCACCCAGTCCCCTGCCGCACCCTGTCCCTGCCAGCCTGGCCCCAGCCCGCGTCTCTTCTCCCCTGCCCCGTCCCTCTCTCTCTCCCCCGCGCCGCCCCGTCTCTCTCTCCCGCAGACGCGCCCCGGCGCCCTTCCTCTCTCCTCCCTCCTCTCGCCCGCTTGCTTGCCAATCTCTGCCTGGCGCCCAGCCTTCTTCCCCTTGGCCTCCTCCTCCCGCGTCTGCCTCCTTGTCTCACCCTCTTCAGCTGCAGCCCTGTGCCCTGCCTCCAGCCGAGCTGGCGCCTGGCTGTGCCTGCCTTGAATCCACGCCCCGCCGCCGGCCCGTGCATCGACGCCTCCCCGTCGCCTTCCTTGTCCCTGCTTCCCCTCCAGCGCAGGCCGCCGCCGTAGATCCTTCCTCCGCCCTAGGTCACTTCAACCTCCACGCCACGCCTCCTCAAGCCTCGTCGCCGGCCGCGCGTCCTCCCTAACCTGCCGTCCTGCCTTCCGCGCCACCGCCGCCAGCGGGCCCCTCCACCGCCCCTCCTTTGGCGAGTGGTTCCGCGTCGACCGGTCGCCGCCCTGCCGTCTACCCCTGTCCCCTAGGAGGCTGCCTTCCTCGGCCACCTCATCGACCTCCGCCTGTGCCCTGTCTTGCTGGGCCATCTCACGTGATCGCCTTGGTGCAGCAGGACTTCCTCCTCCGCGCGTTCGAGGCTCCGTTGCCCCTATGCTCATCGGTGTGGCCTTTACCGAGTCTGTTGTGGAACTGTGTGTCTGTGCACCTGCGTGTTTGAGTGTTGTGGTCACTCTGGAGCCAACAGATGGTTGGTTGATCTTCTCCCCAAGTTGTGCCGACCAGACCACCCCCCTCGACAAGAGCGTCAATGTGGCCAAGTAACCGCCAAGATCGGCACCGACCAGGGCGGATCCGATGTGCCCCCGACGCCAACCAAGTTCTTCTTATCGGATGCGACAAGATCGACTTCCGTTGTCCGAGACCGATCTCGTCGAGCCGTTCTCCCGTCGAACCCTGAGACCGACCCCGAACCCCTCGGAGCCCAAGTTCGCCGAACCCTAACGTGATTCCCTATTCGAGACCCCCATTATTTTATAATATGACATTATCAACTGATGCATATTAAATTGTTCATGCATGCATACTTGTCTGTGGTTTGGGGGCATTATGCCAATTCACCTCATAATTAAATATGGAGTCCATCTGCGGGATATCGTTGTCTTATTCCGGACTCCATTTAAATTGGTGTAGCGAACCGATGCCATGTTCCGCCCTGTTAACCCAACACTTAATTTGCGGGGTAGATAAATAACTCGAACCTAATAATAAATGTCGGGACCCTGGTTCCGCTTAATATAACTAATTGCATCGCATGCCTGCCATGTCATACATCATACATGCATCATGCCGATTTTCTACCGTAGTATTAAATAGTCCATCCGGTGTTTCTTCTAGTGCTTTGCTTCTTCACGGATTAGGCCGATGAGTTGATGCAGTGTCGACCTGATCTTGGATGAACCTTCGGCAATGTTTTCAATGAGCATCCCTTCCCCTTCTACCTATTTTGCATTTATAGTCTTTATTTCCTCCTGTTGATCTATTGCTATACGTGTTGCGATGCTCTAGTTTCCGTACGTGATATCCCTTGCGGCCTTATATTGCCTTGGACACATCCTATTACTGTTGTTTGGTAGATAGTTGGACCTGCGTCGTAGTCGCTTGCTCAAGTGTTGTTATTGTCGTCAAGTACCACGATTGTTGGAGTATTGCCGCATGTTTAATGTTGGAGATGATCATGGCTTTAAATACTGTTTAATAACTAAAATTGAAGTAGGTAAATGCAGAGGCACCGTGGGTAATAGACAATATTTGGATTTTAACGCTCCTTTGGTGTCCGTAGGACCCGAGTTCTTGACACTGTTAGAGATCGAGCGCGCTAACCACAGGTGGGGTGTATGGGCACCCCCATCGATTAGTACCTGATTTCAAAGTATTGTACTGGGGGCCACAAAGTAGTTTGGAGCTTTATTACTATTCTGTACTTATGCCATGCTTTACTGCTTTATTTAAGATTGTGCGAGGAGCACCTGTCTTTATTTAGGTAAGCGGTGTTTTCGATGTCGACAAGCCAGTCACACTTTCGGGTTCCCGTCGTTTACACCAGCGCAAACCACAGGTCCGTTAGGAGCCGGCCAACTTTGTTGCGGGTAGCTTAGTGGGGTGGCCCCCATGTACTTGCTTTGGGTCTGGGAAACGTCATGACTTAGGCCCCGCTGACATACCGATGGGTGTATGTTAACTGATCTGGCAAAAAGGGTCGAAGTGCGTGTGGAAACTTTGGTGCACCCCTGCAGGGTTAAATCTTTTCGAGAAGCCGTGTCCGCGGTTATGGACGACTTGGAGCACAGTTCTCGATCATAGACAACTATAACTAAAGTTTACTGTTATAATTTGACTTGTATCCGATATGATTAGTAATCAGCTTCACTACAACGGAATGGCTAAATAAAAGTACCAACAACTGCTGGGTTTGGGGATATCTCATGCTAATTGTATCTGACTAGTAAGTGTTGCAACTACAACGGAATGTGTAACTAAAACTGCCCACTGCTTATTATATCAGGATGATTCATGCCATCTTTATTTGACTAGTAATTGCCGCCACTATAACGGAATGAATAAAACTGCCAACGGTGTGAGTTCCTCGGTTGACTTCCTCGTTTGGTCTCGAGGGGGAAACAACAGGATGGGTATGTTTGGTGGTAGTATCAGGTTGGTTCCGAATAGGTCTTTCTTACCCTCTCGATAGGCCATTGTATCGAGTCTCTATAGGTTGTTTAGTGCATGCTGCGCTGCCGCTTCAGTCCACCATACCTATGTAGGCGAGAGCCGCCGAATTCTAGTCTCGCCGTGTACTGGCCTCAGTACTGACCGCTCCTCTTTTTCCTTTGCCCTTGGTCGGCACCCCTTTTGTTTAAGCAGGTATTGAGATCGGCGTCGTTAGCAGGGTTACCCTTCCGGCTTGGCCTGGGCAGGGTTATGGACGCCTTTGGTTATTCTTCAGGGCTCTTAGCTCAATTTGCATCTTGTCCGTACTCGGACGTTGTATCGTTTTCAAGGTGATTTGGATCTTTGTACTGTATATCTGTATTCTTGACTCATTGAGTCGCCGTTGTATATATCTGTTCTGTGGGTTCCATCGTGGACTATTGTGTAATGATATTACTTCGTTTTCCACCCGCACGAAAGTGCCTGGTGGGCACCTTTGAATCGTTTCTATGCGGGTTTGCCGGGTTTCGCTAAAACTTGCATAGGGCCGATTCTGAGGGTGTTACAGAGTGGTATCAGAGCTCAGCAGTTGCGATACCCCACAAGTCCTTCAGTAGGATAACCTAGCTAACGGCCGAAGTAGAGGGTCAAAACTATTTTTGAAAAATCGGTTGGATAGTTCTGATTAGGTCTGATTTTACTCCTTACCCCTCTGCTGCTCTCCTCTCACCTCTGCGTGTTTTGAATCCGCTCTCTTCTCTCTCTTCGAGTCCAGGATTTCTCGTGGTTGGGTTCCATCGTACCTTCAGGGTTTCGCTTCCTCCTTTGGTAACGGTGTTGCTACATATGGTCTTCATGCTATCCGAGGAATCCTTCGTCTGGTGGACTTCTCTTTGTTCCTTCTCGTGCCTTCCGGTGTTTTCCGACGCGACGACATCATCTACGCCAGGTCCGATCTGAGTCGCATCACTCCTTTGTTCTGAACCTTGATTTTGAGATCTTGATCGATTCGAGAATGGTTGCACGCTTTTCTACTGATTGTGCAGAGTAATAGTTTGGGTGCGTGATGGATTGGCCCCCATGCCGACTACTCACTCTATTCGCTTGCGTACATTGAAGTGGAAGAGAATGCATTGGTTCTCTCTTTCTATCGAAGTTAGAGGTGGATTGATTGGTTGATACCTCTACCTTCGCCTTTGTTTCCCGGAGTGTTCTCTCGACGATCACGGACAACGACCTCTTGTTAGTGGTGTCGCGAGGATCTACACGATGCGAGAAGATCCAGATCGCCGCCCTTCTTCCCGGTACCATGAGGCGGATCTCGAGGGTGAGATCCATTGTTAGTGGTGTCGAATTGTGGCGCCCCGCAAAAACCACTACTAGAAAATCGCGTTATTTTTGTGCATTGCATCATCATGACCCCATGCTCATGTCATCATGCCACTTTACATTTAAGTATCGTCATGTCATCTTGCATGGTTTGTCTCAAAACTATTTCGAAAAGCCTACTTATTTTCTAAATATACCCCGTCTTTAATTCAAATCAAAAACACCGGGCTTGTCCGGAATATTTTGTTTTGTCTATCAAAGGTTTGCAAAAGCCTCGTTTTTAATAAATCAAATATTTAAATTATTTTTGGGAGGCAGCCAGCCAGGCCCGAAAGCCCAGCCGGCCACCTCCAGATAAAATCCTACCTACCCATGAACCACCCAAACCCTTTTCCTACCTAGCTCTATCCTACCCAGCCCCCTCCACATCACCCCGGCCAACCCCGTCTCGCCACCTCACCAACCCACACCCCTAACCCTATCACCACATGCCACACACGCACCCACCCAGCCACCACCTCACCCCTACCCCTTCCCACAGCCAGCCGCCCACCACCAGACCACACCATTGCCACCTCCCCACCTGCCACATCCCGACAAGCGGACCCCACCCCCGCTCTCCTGTCCCGCATCACCCAGTCCCCTGCCGCACCCTGTCCCTGCCAGCCTGGCCCCACCCCGCGTCTCTTCTCCCCTGCCCTGTCCCTCTCTCTCTCCCCCGCGCCGCCCCCTGTCTCTCTCCTGCAGACGCGCCCTGGCGCCCTTCCTCTCTCCTCCCTCCTCTCGCCCGCCGCCGGCCCCCGCCCGTCTCTGCACCGGCGCCAGCCTTCTTCCCCACGCCGGCCTCCTCCTCCCGCGTCTGCCTCCCGCCGTCTCACCCTCTTCCGCAGCCGCGCTGCCCCTGTGGCCCTGCCTCCGAGCCGTCGCGAGCGCCGCGCTGTGCCTCGCCAGAGATCAAGCCTCTGCCCGGCCAGCGCCTCGCCTCCCCATCGCCTTCCCTGTCCCTGCTTCCCCTCCAGCGCAGGCCGCCACCGTCGCTCCTTCCTCCGCCCTAGGTCACTTCAACCTCCGCGCCACGCCTCCTCAAGCCTCGTCGCCGGCCGCGCGTCCTCCCTAACCTGCCGTCCTGCCTTCCACGCCACCGCCGCCAGCGGGCCCCTCCACCGCCCCTCCTTTGGCGAGTGGTTCCGCGTCGACTGGCCGCCGCCCTGCCGTCTACCCCTATCCCCTAGGAGGCTGCCTTCCTCGGCCACCTCATCGACCTCCGCCTGTGCCCTGTCTTGCTGGAGCCGGCCATCCTACACCGTCGCCCGTGCGTGGCCGCGGGACTTCCTCCTCCGCGCGTTCGAGGCTCCGTTGCCCCTATGCTCATCGGTGTGGCCTTTACCTGTACATTGTGGGCGTAATGCAGTGCACCTGCGTGTTTGAGTGTTGTGGTCACTCTGGAGCCAACAGATGGTTGGTTGATCTTCTCCCCAAGTTGTGCCGACCAGACCACCCCCCTCGACAAGAGCGTCAATGTGGCCAAGTAACCGCCAAGATCGGCACCGACTAGGGCGGATCCGATGTGCCCCCGACGCCAACCAAGTTCTTCTTCTCGGATGCGACAAGATCGACTTCCGTTGTCCGAGACCGATCTCGTCGAGCCGTTCTCCCGTCGAACCCTGAGACCGACCCCGAACCCCTCGGAGCCCAAGTTCGCCGAACCCTAACGTGATTCCCTATTCGAGACCCCCATTATTTTATAATATGACATTATCAACTGATGCATATTAAATTGTTCATGCATGCATACTTGTCTGTGGTTTGGGGGCATTATGCCAATTCACCTCATAATTAAATATGGAGTCCATCTGCGGGATATCGTTGTCTTATTCCGGACTCCATTTAAATTGGTGTAGCGAACCGATGCCATGTTCCGCCCTGTTAACCCAACACTTAATTTGCGGGGTAGATAAATAACTCGAACCTAATAATAAATGTCGGGACCCTGGTTCCGCTTAATATGGCCTAATTGCATCGCATGCCTGCCATGTCATACATCATACATGCATCATGCCCGATTTTCTACCGTAGTATTAAATAGTCCATCCGGTGTTTCTTCTAGTGCTTTGCTTCTTCACGGATTAGGCCGATGAGTTGATGCGAGTGTCGACCTGATCTTCGGATGAACCTTCGGCAATGTTTTCAGGCGAGCATCCCTTCCCCCTTCTACCTATTTTGCATTTATAGTCTTTATTTCCTCCTGTTGATCTATTGCTATCTGTGTTGCGATGCTCTAGTTTCCGTACCCGTGATATCCCTTGCGGCCTTATATTGCCTTGGACACATCCTATTACCTGTTGTTTGGTAGATAGTTGGACCTGCGCGTCGTAGTCGCTTGCTCAAGTGTTGTTGCGTGTCGTCAAGTACCACAGTTGTTGGAGTATTGCCGCATGTTTAATGTTGGAGATGATCATGGCTTTAAATACTGTTTAATAACTAAAATTGAAGTAGGTAAATGCAGAGGCACCGGTGGGTAATAGACAATATTTGGATTTTAACCGCTCACTGGTGTCCCATAGGACCCCGAGTTCTTGACACCTGTTCCGAGATCGAGCGCGCTAACCACAGGTGGGGTGTATGGGCACCCCCATCGATTAGTACCTGATTTCAAAGTATTGTACTGGGGGCCACAAAGTAGTTTGGAGCTTTATTACTATTCTGTACTTATGCCATGCTTTACTGCTTTATTTAAGATTGTGCGAGGAGCACCTGTACTGTTTAGGTAAGCGGAGTGTTTTCGCGGTATCGACAAGCCCAGTCACACTTTCGGGTTCCCAGTTGTTTACAGCCACTGACGCAAACCCTGGGTCCGTTCCGGAGCCGGCCAACTTCGTTGCGGGTAGCTTAGTGGGGTGGCCCCCATGTACTTGCTTTGGGTCTGGGA
This sequence comes from Avena insularis, assembly GCA_023614405.1. Lineage (NCBI taxonomy): Eukaryota > Viridiplantae > Streptophyta > Magnoliopsida > Poales > Poaceae > Avena > Avena insularis. Next base: position 299,768,255 of record CM042693.1, on the reverse strand, counting down.
AACGTCATGACTTAGGCCCTGCCGACATACCGATGGGTGTATGTTAACTGATCTGGCAAAAAGGGTCGAACTGCGTGTGGAAACTTTGGTGCACCCCTACAGGGTTAAATCTTTTCGAGAAGCCGTGTCCGCGGTTATGGACGAATTGGAGCACAGTTCTCGATCATAGACAACTATAACTAAAGTTTACTGTTATAATTTGACTTGTATCCGATATGATTAGTAATCAGCTTCACTACAACGGAATGGCTAAATAAAAGTACCAACAACTGCTGGGTTTGGGGATATCTCATGCTAATTGTATCTGACTAGTAAGTGTTGCAACTACAACGGAATGTGTAACTAAAACTGCCCACTGCTTATTATATCAGGATGACTCATGCCATCTTTATTTGACTAGTAATTGCCGCCACTATAACGGAATGAATAAAACTGCCAACGGTGTGAGTTCCTCGGTTGACTTCCTCATTTGGTCTCGAGGGGGAAACACCAGGATGGGTATGTTTGGTGGTAGTATCAGGTTGGTTCCGAATAGGTCTTTCTTACCCCTCTCTGATAGCCGCCAGTTGTATCGAGTCTCTATAGGTTGTTTAGTGCATGCTTTCTTGCCGATCCACCATACCTATGTAGGCGAGCCGAATTCTAGTCTCGCGTGTCTTGGCCTCAGATCGAGCTCCTCTTTTTCTTTTGCCCTTTGTCAGCACCCCTTTTGTTTAAGCAGGTATTGAGATCGGCGTCGTTAGCAGGGTTACCCTTCCGGCTTGGCCTGGGCAGGGTTATGGACGCCTTTGGTTATTCTTCAGGGCTCTTAGCTCAATTTGCATCTTGTCCGTACTCGGACGCTGTATCGTTTTCAAGGTGATTTGGATCTTTGTACTGTATATCTGTATTCTTGACTCATTGAGTCGCCGTTGTATATATCTGTTCTGTGGGTTCCATCGTGGACTATTGTGTAATGATATTACTTTGTTTTCCACCCGCACGAAAGTGCCTGGTGGGCACCTTTGAATCATTTCTATCCGGGTTTGGCGGGTTTCGCTAAAACTTGCATAGGGCCGATTCTGAGGGTGTTACACTTCTTCCAAAATACGGATGGGTACTTCGGGATAGGTCAGGTCATCGTTGATCTCTATGGTCCGGTGATCGATATTTTTGAACACTTCGGTCTTCTCTGGGACTTCGAGACACTTGCGAAGTAACGAGATATGGAACACGTTGTGCACGGCTGACATCTCTTCGGGTAGTTCCAATTGATATGACACTTCTACTCAACAGTTCAGAATCTTGAAAGGTTCGATATATCTGGGGGCTAACTTTCCCTTGAGTTGGAAACGATGCATTCCCTTCAATGGCGACATTTTCAGATACACAAAATCTCCTATGTTGAAGGAGAGGTCTCGACGTCTCTTGTCGGCATAACTCTTCTATCTGGACTGGGCGATCTTGAGGTGCTCACGAATCTTGTAAACCTTCTCTTCTGCTTCTCGTAGGATGTCAGGTCCAAAGATCTGACTCTCTCCTACTTCCGACCAGTTCAAAGTGGTGCGACACTTCCTTCCGTACATGAATTCAAATGGGGCCATTTGCAAACTAGCCTGATAACTGTTGTTGTATGAGAATTCTGCAAACGGCAGATAGTCTTCCCACTTGGATCCATATTCTAACACACATGCTCTCAGCATATCTTCGAGTATTTGATTTACTCGCTCCGTTTGTCCATCGGTCTGAGGGTGATACGCGGTACTGAAATCGAGGCAGGTTCCTAAACCTTCTTGGACTTTCTTCCAGAATCTCGAGGTAAACTGAGTTCCTCGATCCGATACGATGTTCTTGGGGACTCCATGCAAACTAACGATTCTAGCGATGTACAACTCTGCTAGTTTCGAACTCTGATATGTGGTCTTGACGGGTAAGAAATGGGCGACTTTGGACAACATGTCCACTATGACCCATATAGAGTCATTTCCCCTACTAGAAGTAGGTAGTCCAGTGATAAAGTCCATTCCAACAGAATCCCATTTCCATTCGGGAATCTGCAATGGTTGCAATTATCCAGCGGGTCTTTGATGTCCTGCCTTGACTCGCTGACATATATCTCACTTGGCGATATAGCTTCCGATTTCTCTCTTCATCTTATGCCACCAAAAGTGCTCCTTCAAATCTTGATACATCTTAGTTCCTCCGGGATGGATAGAATAAAGAGTATCATGAGCCTCCTTCAAAATAACTTCTTTCAACTCAGAATCTGCTGGTACACAAAGGCGTCCTTTGTACCACAAAACTCCTTCTTCGTCTTCGGTGAATCCGGGTACTTTTCCTGTACCGATACGACGCTTGATTCCGTCAATACTAGCATTTCCCTTCTGCGCCTCTTTAATCTGACTGATCAAAGTGGGCTGGAGTTCTATGCTAGCCAGAAATACTTCACTTACTAATTCTATCCTAAAATCTTCCATCTCTTTGTGCAAACTTGGTTACTCCTTAAAATCATGGATTTCAAGCGGCATGGCAATCTGCTAAGGGCATCGGCTACCACATTGGATTTACCAGGGTGATAGTGAATGTCCAGGTCGTAATCCTTGATTAGCTCAATCCATATTCTCTACCTCATATTCATCTCCTTCTGAGTGAATATATACTTTAGGCTCTTGTCATCCGAATAAATCTCACAACAATTTCCCATCAGGTAATGTCTCCACGTCTTCAGGGCTAGAACTACGGTTGCGAGTTCGAGGTCATGGGTTGGGTAATTTTGCTCATGTTGCTTTAGTTGTCGAGATAGATAAGATATAACTTTGCCTTCTTGCATTAGCACACATCCGAGACCAATCTTGGATGCGTGACAATACACATCGAAGGGCTTCGTGATATCCGGCATGATTAGGATTGGGGCTGAAATCAATCTCCTCTTGAGTTCTTGAAAACTCGCTTCACATTTGTCGGTCCATTCAAACTTCTTGTCCTTCTTCAGCAATTGGGTCATGGGTCTGGCGATACTCGAGAATCCTTCTACGAATTTGCGGTAATATCCTGCCAATCCGAGAAATGCACGAACTTGGGTTTGAGTGGTTGGGGCTTGCCAATCCTCGACATCTTTCACTTTGGCAGAGTCAACGGCAATTCCTCCGACTGATACAATGTGACCGAGGAATCCTACCTCCTGTAACCAGAATTCACATTTGCTAAACTTTGCATACAGCTGATGCTCTCTAAGGGTTCCAAGAATGGTCCTTAGGTGTAGCTCATGTTCTTCTTCTGATTTGGAATGAATCAGAATGTCATCGATGAAAACAACGACAAACTTATCCAGGAAGTCCATAAAAATCTTATTCATGAGGTTCATGAAATAAGCGGGGGCATTGGTTAGTCCGAAAGACATGACTGTATACTCATACAATCCATATCTGGTGGTAAAGGCAGTCTTGGGAATATCCTCTGCACGGATTTTGAGTTGATGATAGCCAGTTCTAAGATCAATCTTAGAAAACACTTTGGCACCGGTCAACTGATCAAACAAATCTTCTATCTTGGGCAAGGGGTACTTGTTCTTCATGGTGACATCATTCAATTTCCGCTAGTCCGTACACAAACGGTTACCTCCATCCTTCTTGTCCACAAACAAGACAGGTGATCTCCATGGTGACGCACTGGGTTGAATCAATCCAATTTCCAGCATAGAATCTAGTTGCTTCTTAAGTTCTGCGAGCTCTGACGGGTTCATACTATAGGGTCTCTGGGCTATGGGTCCGGTTCCGAGGATTAGTTCAATGATAAACTCGATATCTCGATCTGGGGGCATACCGGGCAAAACATCTGGAAATTCAACGGGGTATTCGCAGACTATCCGGACTTGGTCAATGGTAGGTCAGGCTATACTCTTGTTGCATTTGAATTGGTGAGGTAAGGTTTCAGATATATGCTCGACTGATATTCCGGCGGTACTGGTCATGGTTATGGCTTTCTTGGCACAGTCAATCAATCCTTTATGTTTGGACATCCAATCCATTCCTAGTACCACTTCCAAACCTTTAGTTCCAAGTACTATCAGATTTGCATAAAAATCTATGCCATGGATTCGGATAGGGACGGCTTTGCAAATTTGCCTAGCCTTGGTGGTTGATCCGGGAATTTGAACAATCATAACATGCTTCAGTTTGGTTAGTTGAATTTTACTAGTGCATGCAAATTCTTTGGTGACAAATGAATGCGATGCAGAAGAATCAAACAACACTCTTGCAAGTATTAAATTAACAGAAAACATACCCAGCACGATGTCTGGCGCTTCCTGAGCTTCTTCAGCATGCATGAGAAAAATACGGCCGTTGCGGTTGAGTTAATTCCCTGGGGAAAATCTTCTTCCTGGCTGAACACGACGCTGCTGCTGAGCTGGGACATTGGCATTGGGTGCTGCGGCATTCTTCTTGTGGGGGCACTCATTGGAATAGTGGCCTTTATTTCCACAGTCATAACAGGTCACTTGCGACTTGTCTTTTGCTACTACAGGCACAACATTGCTTCCAGTCCTAGGGGCAGTGTTGGTGTTGGCGGTAGCATTGTTGTTGTTGAACTTGGGTGGGGCACGATTGAAATTGCTAGCGTTGCCGGGGTTGTTGTGATTTCCTCCGGGCCTAGGGTTTCCACGCTTGGGATAGGTCGGACGGTTCATCGGGGGTCTGTTGGTTCTTGGGGCAAATCCTGGAGATGGGTTGGGGCGATACTTTGGGGTCTGATGGGTTCCTGGTTGATGCATCATGCGACGCTTGCGATTCTCATTGGCTTGGTTGATCTTTCCTTCCATCTGGATAGCAGAGTCAACAAGGGCTTTAATATCAGCAAAGGGGATATTGACTAACACTGTCTTCATCTCGTCATGCAGACCATTCAAGAATCTTTCTTTCTTCTTGGCTTCGGTGTCGATCTCATCCAGGGCATACCTAGCTAATGACAAGAATTTTTCACGGTATTCCACTACGGTCATCCTTCCTTGCTTCAACTCTCTGAATTCGTCTCTATTCTCTTGATCAAACCCGGTGGCACATGGGTTCTGCTAAACTTGACCTTGAATTCCTCCCAGGTCATCATCTGGCCTCCGCTCATTGCGCGAACACTGTTCCACCATGCCCTGGCATCTCCGGATAGATAGTGGGTGGCGAACAGAACTTTCTCGTTGGCTTCCACTCCGGCGACTTCTAGGTTATTTTCCATGGTTTGCAGCCAATCATCGGCGTCTAGGGGCTCTTCTGACTTAGTAAAAACGGGTGGGTTGGTATTCTGGAAATTCTTGAGCTTAGATCCATGGTTGTCCTGATTTCCGTGGCCTTGGTTGTTGTGGGCAAGCTGGGCTATCTGCTGCAGGGTGGCTAGGTTGGCTTGACGTTCGACTCTTTCAGCTTCACGGTCAGAAGTCAACATTTGCAGAATCTGCAACATCGGTTCCGGGGATGAACCACTTCCTCCACGTGGCATCTGAAGATTGAGATAGATCATGAGGAAAGAGGGAAAATTCTAAGGTTTTGGGGACTTTGAAAAGTTTTTAAAGTTTGACTCAGATTTTTCTAGCAACTTGCTTTTCATTCATTCACTCATAGCACACGATACAACACACACCACAACAAAGAAAACATATGGTTTTAAGAACCATTCTGAAAAATACGATACAGTGGGACCAAATACTACTCACTACGCTAGTGCTCAAGTGCTACTACTACTCGGAATCGGTGGCTTCATCGTCCTCATCATCATCGATGAAGGAGAAATCATCTTCATCGGTGAAGAAATCCATAGCCTGATCCTCCAGAAAATCATCGTCATCACTGAGATAGGAGTAGGGGTCTCCACGAAGATCCTCTCCTGCATTCTCCCTTTCCTCCAACTGCATGTCTCTCTCGTGGATGGGTATCCTCCAAAGATGAGATGCGGTGGCGAAGACGGGCAATGATGCGCTCCTTCTTATCGAGCTGACGGCGACGAGACTTGCGATCCTTTGCTAGCATGGCGATGGTTTGATCCTTCGTCTTGATAATGGCGGACTTGTGGTTGGAGTAGTCACGGCAGTTATCCAACTCCTGCTGACGATCATACATCATGAAGCTAAGGTGGTCCAATTGAGTCTTTAGCTCGGGGTGGTATGGGGCTTCCAGTAGTTGTCCATTTGCATCACGCCTTGGGCAAAACTCAAAGCGAGTACCCTTGATCTGATTGATGCTCTGCCCACACAGATGGGAAAGAGCTTCCTGCATGGCCCTGGCAAGTCCATCCAGCCAGTTGTTTTCTCTCACGGTAAACTGAATTCCTTCCGCAGTGGGAGGTTCAATCTTTCCTCGGAGACTTGCAACAATTAGCCACTGCAGATCTTCTCCTCCTTCATCATTGAGCTGAGCTCCGAAGAACTCGGGGTGCAGACGCTCTAGAAGTTCCGAAAGCTGGTCCAAATCCCTCTCAAAGATCAGGTCTTCTCCATTCCCCAACTGATAAAACTTGTTGTACTTCACGTCCATCTATAATAATATAGGATGAGTAAGTTAGTAGAGTGATCAAGTGTGTCAAAATTTTATGTATTTTGCAAGAGTTTTTGAGGAATATGAATTTTCATGAAAGAATCAAAGGGATAAGGATGAGAATAAGTTTTTGTAAATATTTGTTTTCTTTGGTTTTGAAACTAGTTTTTGATTCGAACGTCCAGTCTAACTAGGGTCTCCTATGGTCAGGATGGCTCTGATACCAACTTGTCAACACTCGGATTTTTAATCCCAGATGCCTGTTATGCCATACATCGCAATCCCAGGATTACCATTTTTGGAGACATAACAAAATTGGATACCACAGTATATCATCCATTACAAACCATACATAAGTTCTTACACAAATAGGGATCTCATGATCCAGTTCTTAATACAACATCAAGCAGCGGAATACGTAATAATAACGATAGCGTAGGCGAAGCTCCATCTTCGGGGTCACAGGCAATGCTGACGATGGGAGATTATCCTAGTTGTCGTAACCTTCCTGGGGTCCATCCTCCAGGTACGCCTCCTCATAGTTTGGCCATGGGAATAGCCAGGGACAAATCCATGAGTACTCTTTAAGTACTCGCAAACTAGTACTAACAAGGGAAAGGGGTTTTTGATAATAGGACACTAGGCTCTAGGGTTATTTCGCAAAAGCCAGATTTATCTCTACTAAGTTTTGAAGCAACGAATGCTAGTTGAAGTTTTATAACACCTAGATGGGATCCTGTATCTCAGATCACAACCCTGTTGTGGTCAAGTCAAAGTCTCAATTCATTTCACAAGTCATTTTGAAAAGTCTGACGGGGGAACAGTATGGCCACTCCAACTGTCCATAATCATGAATGACTATTCGAATAGTTTGACACTCTACAGAGATTGTACACTTTCACCACAACATTCGATACATCCGTCAGGAACAAATCCTGAATTCACCATACTCAGTATGCAGATAATCAATCCTAACCTTTCAATTACACGCCCTAGTATAAGAACCTCTCCTGTGAGTTTGGCCTCCCAACCATGACCAACTGTCATCTTGGGTACTGCATAGGTGGACAATCTTCACAAGGTAGCCTCAGCTTAGACCTTGGCCGTGAGGGAACTAATACTAAGGTATATAAGTTTCCAGTCAAGCCCTACCCAATCTTCGGGTATTGTGGTTGTACGATAAAATTGGAATGGTATCGCATCCAGACAACCATCAGTTTTATAAAAGGGCTAAGGCTCATGCCTCAACATTTTCATCACCAAAATCATCAGGTGTTCAGAAACACATGTCCAAAACATTTCAATAGAATGATCCATCATTCCAAGGTTTTCATAACCATTTTTCCACCAAGTATTCCCATCTAAAGTTGATCAAGTTTTATGTTTAGCACTAGCATCTACAGGTGGGGGTAAGCACTAATGAGGGGTGGTAAACTAGTGGAGTTCAACTAAGTTCAATCTCATGCCTTAGGATGACATCAAGATTATCTAGATTAGGCCAAATTTAATGCTCTTTATGCAACCTTCACATATCTTTCTAGTATCTACCATTTACTTAGGAAAATCTATGTAGAGGTCCCAACCTGATAATAAGGTAGAGATCCCTGTGTTTACGATGCTAGTCCCTGGATCAATAGCTAGCATGCACAATTAAGATGTAATATCAAGAAACAAGGGTCATAATATAACTTTATAACCAGGAATAACATAATTTTATTACATCTTACATAGCTCATTTGGCTATTATATTACATTGCAGCAGATATCTATAAGCATGGGGTCCTTCATCTTCAAAGTGCCACAGGCAAACATGTTGGTTGTAGACTTGTAATCCTAATCAATCAACTTCACTAAAATCAAACAAACCTGCAACATAACAAGTTACAGCCACAAGGGTCAATACATTTGAATTGTATTGGCAAGTTTCACTACTATGTAGAATGTAAGTGGATCCTATCAATACATGCATATTTGGCTAAGTAGGGTTTAAGGCTCATTTGCAGAAAGCAATAATTTATCCTATCTTTTCAAAATAGTTTTGATCTTTTGTCACATCTTTCAGAACTCCTTGGTAAATCCCCAAGTGTTTCAAGTCTTTGTCAAAATCTCTTGAGCTCCTTGGTAAATCCCCAAGTGCTTCAAGTTTTTATCAAAATCTCTTGAGCTCCTTGGTACACCCCAAGTGCTTCAAGTTTTTATCCAAATCTCTTGAGCTCCTTGGTACACCCCAAGTGCTTCAAGTCTTTTGTTGTCACTTTAAAGTTTTTCTTTTAGAAATTGGAATGTCGAGATTTCCCATAGCTTCAAGCTTTAGTTGCTTAGTATTGTCCATAACCAGGGACACGGCTAAGTACTTAGAATTTTTATCTTCTGCAGAAGTTGTACACTTTACCCACATGACACAATCTCATCTTGTTGGCACCAGTGGCCGCTGGATAAGTACTCACCAAGATGGAGTACTGGCAGATTGAGAATGTGACGAAGTCTTTCCATAGGGTCCTCCCATACACCATTGCTAGCTTGTCTTCAGGCACCAATGTAGGGTTCCTAGTTCCCTCATTTCCAGTTAACCTGAAGACCAATGTATGGGTCTTCCCAATGTAGTTGACTAAGCCAGAGCCATATAGCATGTGGCTGTACACGGAAGCCACTGTTGGAGAAACATGTTCAATCTCTAAGTCCCTGGGTGGTTTTCATCTGGTGCACATCAAAAAGAGATTGCCATATAAACATGGTTCCTTTTGTTGCCACCTTGTCCAAAACTTGAGTAACCCTATCCACCCAGGTGGTTCATTGAGCACTTGTTTTATTATATAAAACACAAGTCTTTTCTCAACTTCATAAAATGTCAACATGTAACTCTTCTCAAAATATGTAGCATGGCTAAGCATTTTACAACTACATTGTTTTCACTAAGTAATATATAGGGTATCCTATTAGGATTTAGCATAGCATAAGTATAGAAATTCTTTTCATGCATGTTTCAAAATCCACTAAGTATAATGAAAATAGTAGGACTTTAGATGATAGTGTCACTTGCCTTTTTGGTAGGGAATGTTGGTTCACTTATTGATCTTGCTAATTTCACACTCTTCTAACTTCACTACAAGTCAATCAAGCAAACATAGGTTCAACTAGCATTCCAACCAATATTCAAACAATTTAACACACACATAAAATAATAGGAACTAAGTCATGCATGCAAGCATGCAAAAATAGTTTTATTTGCAAAGGTGGTTTCTACTAGGCTCTAAACATTGTAAGGTTCAAGGTGGTCATTTTCTAAAGTGGCAAATACATTTGCAAAAGGGTTTTACCTATAATCCATTTTTAAATGAAATCATTATTTCATGTGATGGAAAATGTTTTTAGTAAAGCAACAATTTTATATTGTTCACTAAATAAGTTGTTAGTTCACAAAACTTGGTGTTTAGGGTAAGTAGCTTTGAATCAAAACATTTTCCAAAGGTTTTTGTTCAAAAATCATTTCCATAACAAAAGCAATATTTTTATTTGACAAGAAATGGGCTAATTCAATTAATCAGTCCTAATCTTCACCAAATACATTTTTAAATCCATGAGCAGGTTCCTAGGGTCAGTAGGTTCACAACAAACCAATTTTCAAAGATTTCAACCCCAAAATCATTTTGGAATAATTTTCATAACCTAAACAAGCATACAAATGTTTCTGCAAAAACAAACATTTTACCAGAATATTTTTACTAAACAAATTGCATGGTTGGCTAGGGCTTGTTCCACTGATTCCATTGATATAAAATTTGCAATTTTTGGACATGTGGATCAAAAGTTACAAGGTTTACAAATTTGCAAATCAATCTGATTCAAAAATCTGTTTTAAATCAACTAGTGCCACGCGGCGTGTTCTCATTGGGCGGTACCGGTTCACGCGAATTGCGCTCTGCGGGGCGTTGGATCTAAACAGATCGCACGGCGCGGGTTGACTCATACCTCTTCCCTCAGTTCTAATCACAGCCGGACGATTCGCGCCATGCGGCTCACAAGCTCGACGATGGCGGCGGCGCTAGCGGCTGGCGGCGGCGGCTTCGAGCAGTGGCGGTACTGGCGATGCAAGAAGCAAAGAGATAGGGGGAGGTGCTCATCGAGATCGCGGGGCTGCGCTGATTCTCGACGTGGTCTCCACAGGGTAAGGGGCGCCCGGGGGTGTCGACAATTGCTCGCCGGAGTCCTTGCTTCCGAGCACGCCTTTCGTTGTGTTGGGGACGAGGCTACAGGTCACGCCAGTGTAAAACAGAGGGTGCGTTAGACACACACGAGAGAGGAGAGTATGCTCGTGTCAACCAGAGAGGAGGGGGCAGTCAGGAATTACCAGGGGATGTCGCCAGAGGAAGGCGAGGCGGCGGCCTTTCGAGGTTGTCGGCCGAGCCTGCGAGCAGCAGTTGGTGGCGACAGGAAGGTGCGCTGAGTCTGGGAATGTGCCCGTGTGCTTGGGAGGCAAGGGTGGTGGGTCGCTGGGAATTTTTCTTAGTCGTCGGAGGCGGTGGCAAAGCTTCTTGATTTAATTTCGAGCAATGGGCAAGGCAAATGGAATCGGGGGCAGCCTGGTGGCTCACTTGCAGCGGGGTTTGAGGGGAAGGAGAGGAAAGACGCAGGCGTTTAAATGTGTGCGGTTACTGGGAGGATTCAAGGGAGTATTCAACGTGTATTCATCGCTGGCGTAAATGGCAGCAACGACAGGGCGGGGTCTGCGCAAGGAAGAAGAGAGTGAGCTGGTGGTGGGGCCGTCTAGCAGCGAGAGAGGGAAAAGGGAAATGGGGTCCACCTGTCTGTCGCTCTGCGGGTGCGTGTTTAGGTGGAAAAAGATTCGCAGTGGGGGAGGGAAACTGGGCTGCGACTGGGCTTCCTGGGCCAGGTGGGTTGGGTCAGGTCTGGTTTCATATTTTTTCTGTCCATTTGCTTTATCTTTTTCTATTTCTTTTTTCTGTTTTGAAATTCAAACAACAATTCAAACACTCATATCAATTCAAAATTCCTCCAAACTTTGCATTGAGTTTTGGTTCTGTTTAACAACAATATTCCATGTCCCAAAATAATATAATATTTTATATTTTTGGGTCCATTTATAATTAAATAAAATGGACATTAGTTAATAAATCAAATGGGTTTTAATTTATTTAAAATCTCCATTTGAAATCTAAATATTTTCAAAACCAAATTAGTAGGTTTTATTTAAAAATAAAGAATACTTGGAAAACTTGTTTAAAATAAATAAATAAGTTTTGATGTTTAATTAGAATAGTAAAACCTTTATTTTTAATAAACTTGGATATTAAATCCATATTATTTTATTTAAATAAACCTTTACTATTTTTATCAAATAGAAATATTTTATTTCAAAGGCTTGGCCAAGTTATAATTTGGCTTATAGAATAATCCTTATTTATATTTCTTCCTTTTCATTTGAAAACCAAATCTTTTTATTAAAAGATCCAAAAATAGTAATTTCAAATATTTTTAACTTTATTGTTTATTTATCTTTTTAAATCCCTTTAGGATTATATTTAATCAAATAGGTTTGAAGGTTTCCAATTGGAATCAAAAAGTTTCTTCTCACCCTAAAAATCAACAAAGTTTTATTTTATTCATTTATTTTTCACATTACAAGATTTGGAAAATCTTGGGATGTGACAGGCTACCACCCTTAAAATAAATCTCGTCCCGAGATTTGGGAAGGCTAGGGTTACAAGTTGATCCAAAGCATCTAGGGTACTACCACCCTTAAAAATTTTCCATCTAAATTACATATTGGCCTTCTTGGGATCTTGGGGAAACTTCTCTGGGCAAACATCTGCATAGTGTCCTTTGTTTCCACACTTGAAACATGTGACAAGGCTAAGATCCTTCATAGGCTTGTTTATCTTGTGCTTCATCTTTTCTGGACAATTGCTTGCATAATGTCCTGGTTCTTTGCAATTGAAACATGTGATAAGTTTGAGTTCTTCACGTGTCTCTTGTGGACAAGTTGCTGCATAATGGCCTAGCTCTTTGCATTTGTTGCACCATACTTGGCCAATCTCCTTATACTTCTGTTTCTCTGGACATTCACTGGAATAGTGTCCCATTTCTTTACAATGGTGACGTTGCACATGGCTTTTGTCCTTCTTTTTCTTGGATTTCTCCAAAGCTAGGAGTGCATCTAGTTCATGTTGTTCATATGTTATCTTATAGGTAGGAATGTCTACTTGTTTCCTAGACCTTCTATTGTTCCTTGGATAATTCATATGCCTCTTCTTTGGTCCTTTGAATTGGGTTGTATTGCATGGAGGTATAAGTGGAGCTTTTCCTTTGTCCTCATTCTTCTTGGTAGACTTGGATCCCTCTTGGTAGTTTTCAATCATTTGTTGCACTCCACCTTGTTTCCTTTGTTCAACTATGGAATAGATGGGGCATTGGATAGGGACATGGTTATTTCCTTCACATAGGTAACAAGTAGCTTGAGAGGTGGGACATTGGCCAACTGGATGATTCTCTTCACAGTTAGGGCATTGATCTCCATGCTCCTTAGTAGTGTGATCCTTGTCTCCACAAATATTGCAAGCTTTGGTTCCCTTTAGAATAACATCTTTGTTGTCACAAGCTCCTTTGGAAAAGTTGCTTTCCATGTTGAGCATTTGATCTGTCACCTTATGCAACATTTGGGCTTGGTTTTCCAAAAATCCTTGTAGGGTTGGATCTTCCCCACTGGTGTTGGCTATGAATTGAGCTGTCATTTGGTTCAACTGGTTTTGGGTTGTTATGAGTTCTCTCATGTTGTCCTCTTGGTTGTTGTTGTTGTCATCAACCTTGATGTTGGAGTCTCATGATGTAGTCATCTATTTGGGTTGAATGGATATTAGAATAGGCAAAATATTTCTAAGGAATTAATTCTAATCACACACATCACAATTCACACAAGCAATGTGCAAGCAATCACAAACAAACATTTCACTCAAACAATGAAGTTCAAGCACATATTTAGGCAACAAAATATTTTTGTTACACCACATAAGTTGGTGTGTTTGACCTATACTTAATATGTGGTGCATCTATATGGTTCACTTGTGATCTTTCCATCCTTCTTGGTTGATTCCTTCTTGCATGAGTTCATGGTTTCTTTGGGAAAACTTTTGGTCACAATACTTCAAGTGATGTGGGCTCCTTCTAACTTGTGTTTCCTTAGTCTCCAAATCTTGAGTAAGATTTTCTTGTCTCACTTGTCCTTAGTGACATCCAAGATTGAAGTCCTTGGTGAATATGCTGAAGATGTTGAAGTCATTAGAGTTGAAGATGTTGAAGTCATTAGACCTGAAGATGTTGAAGTCATTAGAGCTGAAGATGTTGAAGTCATTAGAGTTGATGAAGTCCTTAGCTCATGGTGAAGTCCTTGGCCATGGGGTAGGCTTTATCCATCAAGTTGAAAATAGAAGAGATGTAGAATCAAAACCAAAATGGTTGAGGAAAGAGTTTACAAGATTGTTTGTAAATAAGTTTTGGAACAAATACAACTCCTATTTTTCTTAGGGTTTTTGTCCAATCCTAGGTTTACAAATCCTACAGGCAACACAATGCTCTGATACCATCTGTAGAGGTCCCAACCTGATAATAAGGTAGAGATCCCTGTGTTTACGATGCTAGTCCCTGGATCAATAGCTAGCACCCACAATTAAGATGTAATATCAAGAAACAAGGGTCATAATATAACTTTATAACCAGGAATAACATAATTTTATTACATCTTACATAGCTCATTTGGCTATTATATTACATTGCAGCAGATATCTATAAGCATGGGGTCCTTCATCTTCAAAGTGCCATAGGCAAACATGTTGGTTGTAGACTTGTAATCCTAATCAATCAACTTCACTAAAATAAAACAAACCTACAACATAACAAGTTACAGCCACAAGGGTCAATACATTTGAATTGTATTGGCAAGTTTCACTACTATGTAGAATGTAAGTGGATCCTATCAATACATGCATATTTGGCTAAGTAGGGTTTAAGGCTCATTTGCAGAAAGCAATAATTTATCTTATCTTTTCAAAATAGTTTTGATCTTTTGTCACATCTTTCAGAACTCCTTGGTAAATCCCCAAGTGTTTCAAGTCTTTGTCAAAATCTCTTGAGCTCCTTGGTAAATCCCCATGTGCTTCAAGTTTTTATCAAAATCTCTTGAGCTCCTTGGTACACCCCAAGTGCTTCAAGTTTTTATCCAAATCTCTTGAGCTCCTTGGTACACCCCAAGTGCTTCAAGTCTTTTGTTGTCACTTTAAAGTTTTTCTTTAGAAATTGGAATGTCGAGATTTCCCATAGCTTCAAGCTTTAGTTGCTTAGTATTGTCCATAACCGGGGACACGGCTAAGTACTTAGAATTTTTATCTTCTGCAGAAGTTGTACACTTTACCCACATGACACAATCTCATCTTGTTGCCACCAGTGGCCGCTGGATAAGTACTCACCAAGATGGAGTACTGGCAGATTGAGAATGTGACGAAGTCTTTCCATAGGGTCCTCCCATACACCATTGCTAGCTTGTCTTCAGGCACCAATGTAGGGTTCCTAGTTCCCTCTTTTCCAGTTAACCTGAAGACCAGTGTATGGGTCTTCCCAATGTAGTTGACTAAGCCAGAGCCATATAGCATGTGGCTGTACACGGAAGCCACTGTTGGAGAAACATGTTCAATCTCTAAGTCCCTGGGTGGTTTTCATCTGGTGCACAACAAAAAGAGATTGCCATATAAACATGGTTCCTTTTGTTGCCACCTTGTCCAAAACTTGAGTAACCTTGTCCATCAGGTGGTTCATTGAGTACTTGTTTTATTATATAAAACACAAGTCTTTTCTCAACTTCATAAAATCTCAACATGTAACTCTTCTCAAAATATGTAGCATGGCTAAGCATTTTACAACTACATTGTTTTCACTAAGTAATATATAGGGTATCCTATTAGGATTTAGCATAGCATAAGTATAGAAATTCTTTTCATGCATGTTTCAAAATCCACTAAATATAATGAAAATAGTAGGACTTTAGATGATAGTGTCACTTGCCTTTTTGGTAGGGAATGTTGGTTCACTTCTTGATCTTGCTAATTTAACACTCTTCTAACTTCACTACAAGTCAATCAAGCAAACATAGGTTCAACTAGCATTCCAACCAATATTCAAACAATTTAACACACACATAAAATAATAGGAACTAAGTCATGCATGCAAGCATGCAAAAATAGTTTTATTTGCAAAGGTAGTTTCTACTAGGCTCTAAACATTTTAAGGTTCAAGGTGGTCATTTTCTAAAGTGGCAAAGTCATTTGCAAAAGGGTTTTACCTATAATCCATTTTTAAATGAAATCATTATTTCATGTGATGGAAAATGTTTTTTAGTAAAGCAACAATTTTATATTATTCACTAAATAAATTGTTAGTTCACAAAACTAGGGTCAGTAGCTTTGAATCAACACATTTTCCAAAGGTTTTTGTTCAAAAATCATTTCCATAACAAAAGCAATATTTTTATTTGACTAGAAATGGGTTAATTCAATTAATTAGTCCTAATCTTCACCAAATACATTTTTAAATCCATGAGTTGGTTCCTAGGGTCAGTAGGTTCACAACAAACCAATTTGCAAAGATTTCAAACCCAAAATCATTTTGGAATAATTTTCATGACCTAAACAAGCATACAAATGTTTCTGCAAAAACAAAGATTTTACCAGAAGCTTTTTACTAAACAAATTGCATGGTTGGCTAGGGCTTGTTCCACTGATTCCATTGATATAAAATTTGCAATTTTTGGACGTGTGGATCAAAAGTTACAAGGTTTACAAATTTGCAAATCAATCTGATTCAAAAATCTATTTTAAATCAACTAGTGCCACGCGGCGTGTTCTCATTGGGCGGTACCGGTTCGCGCGGATTGCGCTCTGCGGGGCGTTGGATCTAAACAGATCGCACGGTTGACGGTTACCTCATACCTTCGCTTTCTAATCACGACGCATCGGCTCTCGGCTCACAGCTCAACCCGATGGCGGCGGGCGCGGCATTTGGCAGAGGCGGCTTTCGGGCGGTGGCGGTACTGGCGATGCAGGAAGAATAGAGAGAGGGGGAGGTGCTCACCGAGATCGCGGGGCTGCGCTGATTCTCGACGTGGTCTCCACAGGGTCACGGGCGCCCGGGGGTGTCGACAATTGCTCGCTGGAGTCCTTGCTTCCGTCGGGCACGCTTGGCCGTTGTTGGGGACGAGGCTACATGTCACGCCAGTGTAAAACAGAGGGTGCGTTAGACACGCGCGAGAGAGGAGAGTATGCTCGTGTCAACCAGAGAGGAGGGGGCGGTCAGGAATTACCAGGGGATGTCGCCGGAGTGGGAACAGACGGCGGCGGCGCTCAGAGGTTGTCGAAGTCGAGCCTGCAGAGCACGCGCGGTTGAGCTGGCGACACGGGAAGGTGCGCCTGGGTCTGGGGAATGTGCCCGTGTGCTTGGGGAGGCAAGGGGTGGCGCGGGGTCGCCGGAATTTGCTCACGAGTTCGTCGGAGCAGTGGCAAGGCAAATGGAATCGGGGGCAGCCTGGTGGCTCACTTGCAGCGGGGTTTGAGGGGAAGGAGAGGAAAGACGCATGCGTTTAAATGTGTGCGGTTACTTGGAGGATTCAAGGGCGTATTCAACGCGTATTCATCGCCGGCGTAAATGGCAGCAACAACAGGGCGGGGTCTGCGCGAGCAAGAAGAGAGTGAGCTGGTGGTGGGGCCGTCTGGCAGCGAGAGAGGGAAAAGGGAAATGGGGTCCACCTGTCTGTCGCTCTGCGGGTGCGTGTTTAGGTGGAAAACGATTCGCAGTGGGGGAGGGAAACTGGGCTGCGACTGGGCTTCCTGGGCCAGGTGGGTTGGGTCAGGTCTGGTTTCATATATTTTTTTGTCCATTTGCTTTATCTTTTTCTATTTCTATTTTCTGTTTTGAAATTCAAACAACAATTCAAACACTCATATCAATTCAAAATTCCTCCAAACTTTGCATTGAATTTTGGTTCTGTTTAACAACAATATTCCATGTCCCAAAATAATATAATATTTTTATTTTTGGGTCCATTTATAATGAAATAAAATGGACATTAGTTAATAAATCAAATGGGTTTTAATTTATTTAAAATCTCCATTTGAAATCTAAATATTTTCAAAACCAAATCAGTAGGTTTTATTTGAAAATAAAGAATACTTGGAAAACTTGTTTAAAATAAATAAATAAGTTTTGATGTTTAATTACAATAGTAAAACCTTTATTTTTAATAAACTTGGATATTAAATCCATGTTATTTTATTTAAATAAACCTTTACTATTTTTATCAAATAGAAATATTTTATTTCAAAGGCTTGGCCAAGTTTTAATTTGGCTTATAGAATAATCCTTATTTATATTTCTTCCTTTTCATTTGAAAACCAAATCTTTTTATTAAAAGATCCAAAAATAGTAATTTCAAATATTTTTAACTTTATTGTTTATTTATCTTTTTAAATCCCTTTAGGATTTTATTTGATCAAATAGGTTTGAAGGTTTCCAATTGGAATCAAAAAGTTTCTTCTCACCCTAAAAATCAACAAAGTTTTATTTTATTCATTTATTTTTCACATTACAAGATTTGTAAAATCTTGGGATGTGACAATCTAAGTAAGAGCTTTGATAAATAAATAAAGTATAGAGCTTGTAGGTTAAACTAGGATTGGTTTATCAAGTAGATATGATCACATATGCTTAAGGCATATAGTGGCCATGGTAACAAGCAAGTATTAGCTTGCATTAGTAGGGTATCTTGCAAGTGTTAACTTGCATTGGTCCACTTGGTTAGTAAAGCTTGCCTTGTGCAGAGTAGTGGTTGAAGTTCTCCCTGGCTTCTTCTTCGTAGAATCCTCCTTCCTCCTCGTATCCTTGGTTGGTACTAGCGTCTATAAATAAATACGATGTACACAATCACCAAACAATACTTAACTACTTGCAATCATCACACACAAGGGTCCTATAGATGATCTAACATCATCTCTAACATTACAAGATTAAGGCTTGGTTTAATTCCTTTTATTTTTAGAAAAGTAATTTCTACTCATTGAAAAACTACTTAAGATTTAATATTCTCCAAACCAAACATGGGATCATGTTGACACATGTCATCACCACATATTTTAGTTCATGGGAATGTGATTTAAAGTGGTGTCACAATTTAATAAGGTTTTACTCTTTTATTCAATTAAATAAAGTGACTAGAAATGCCTATGTGGCATTATTTTATTACTTGAACATTATTTATGCAATTAAACCTATATATTTTTATATATTTTGAAAGGTATGGTTAAATGTGATTTTTGAGAGTTGGAATCAACTCAAAAGCTATTATGGTTTAAATTTGAAAAATGTTTGAATGCAGAAAAGCTTCTGCCTTGTTATTGTTACCATGGATGATCTATAGATCCAAATGACTTGAATCCAACGGGCTTGGATTTAGCATTCCCAGACCTTTCTAACAAAATTAGTTTCATTCAATTTGGTGCACTGAATCGATCTGGGTTGATTTTTGAAACTGGGCACATAAGTGTGTTTGAAATAAAATGGAAAAAGTTTAATTCAAATAGTTGGTCTGCGCGGGAAAAGTTAACGGGCCGGCCTGCTAAGCGTAGCGCTTCCGCGGGCTGTTTAAGTGACTGTCCCCACTCGTCAGTGAGACAGGGGGTGCGAAGCGGTATGGGGTGATGTGAGACGTTCGATCTGGTTCTAATCCAACGGCTGGTAGTCATCGTCGACGTTGGGCAACGCCGGCGAGATAGAAACCTAGAGCGGCCAGCGGGGGATGCTGGGGGCTCACCGGGGTGCAGGCGAGGGTCGGCGAGGCAGGCGAACGACGAAGTCGACAATGGCGAATCTCCTGGTACCGGTGGCTCCTCGGCTCAATCGCTGCTTCCTTCTTCTCCAGGCGGTAGGGCTCGGTGAAATTCGGATCTTTGCTCGCCTTGCTTCGAGCAGGGTGGCACGATCGGTGAGAGAGGAGAAGAATGGTGTGCTCAAATCGGCTGGGTGGCCTCTATTTATAGTCGGCGAGGGACCGACGGGCGCACGGTGAGCTCGTCGAATGGCGGTATGCACGGCTATTGACATGGGCGAAGGTAGGGGACGGTGCGGTGTTCCCTTGCTATGCTCAACGATACAGTGGCGAGACGTGGGGCGGTGCGGGTTGGTCTGGAACACGCGACGCTCTGCGCGGCAGACGCGGCGTCTTCGACGGCGAGCGGTGGCTGTGCGGCATGGGATGGCGAACAGGGATGTCTGGCAGTCTCCTGGGTCGGTGGTAATCGTGTATCCACATGGCGAGGGCAGCGCGAGGTATGTGGGCTTCGGTCGAGGGTGGCGCTCTAGCGCACACTCGGCACGGTTGGCAGAGGCACGGGTGATCTCCCAGACAAGGTTGGCATGGCTAGTTTCTTTCCTAGCTTGTTGTCTACACTGGGGTGGCAAGGATGCAATCGGCTGTTCACCATTGATGATATTGGCAAGCTCACAGTGGTGCTAGTGCTTGGTTAATCTTGCTAGATGATCTACTGAGATGGTTGTGAGCTAGATAGGGAACCAGTTAGGCTCAAAACACTGCACACTATAGTGTTTTGATTTTGTTTGATTTGTGTCTGCCAAGTGTTTGATGAAATGGCCGCATGAATTCAAGATTTGAATTTTGAAAAGATTTTTGGTGGGTGTGCTAGATTGGTGCTGGTGAGTCTGCAGATGCTTGGGTTTTGAAAGTTGAGCTTGTTTTAGTGGTTTTTGAAAAAGTGGGATCTTCCCATATGATAAAGATTCAATTTTGGAATGTCATTTAAACTATGCATTTGAAAGTTTCTAGATGATCACAAGGTGGGCCTTGATACTTTGTTATGAGTACAATCAAGGGGTGCAAAGATCCAGAAAAGTTTCTGTTGGGTTCTGAAAGTTTGAGACAGCCAAAGTAGGCATGGGAGTTAAATTGGCCAAAATGACCATTCCTTTATTTTGTTTGTTTTGATTCATTTGTCTTTGAGAAAAGTTTGGGAATTGTTTAGATGATGTTTATTTCACCTAAGAAACATTTTACAAGCAAAGAAACACATAAACAAGTTGGTTTAAAAGAGTTTCAATTAAATGCATACACATATGCATGCTTTCATAATTTTATTTAGAAAAGTTTTTGTTAACCCTATTTTTGATGCTTAGAGTTTGATGATCCAAGTGTTGTATTTTTGGGATGTTACAGGTGCTGTCACTAGTCTCTTCTTCAATTCTTGAAAGCTAAGTTCACAACCTTCAGACCAAGCAAATTTCTTGTCTTTCTTTAGCAATTTTGTCATAGGCTTAGCTACCTTGGAGAAATTCTCAATGAACCTTCTGTAGTAACCTGCTAAGCTAAGGAAACTACGGACCTCTTTCACTGACTTGGGAGATTCCCATTCAGTTACAACTGAAACCTTAGCAGGATCAACTGCTACA
This sequence comes from Avena insularis, assembly GCA_023614405.1. Taxonomy (NCBI): domain Eukaryota; kingdom Viridiplantae; phylum Streptophyta; class Magnoliopsida; order Poales; family Poaceae; genus Avena; species Avena insularis. The sequence goes on along the minus strand of CM042693.1, from coordinate 299,747,244 downwards.
CCATCTCCTGACACAACGTGTCCAAGAAAACCAACTTCGTTTAACCAAAATTCACACTTGCTGAATTTGGCATACAACGTATGCTCTCTAAGCTTCTCAAGTATCAAACGTAAATGTCCTTCATGCTCTTCTTTGCTCTTGGAGTATATCAAAATGTGATCGATGAAAACGACAACAAACTTATCAAGGAATTCCATGAACACCGTGTTCATCATATTCATGAAGTATGCTAGTGCATTGGTCAAATCAAATGGCATCATGGTATACTCATACAATCCATACCTTGTGGTGAAAGCTATTTTAGGTATGTCTTGTTCTCTTATCTTGAGCTGGAAATAACCTGACCGGAGATCAATCTTTGAGAACACACAAGCTCCTTCTAACTGATCAAACAAGTCATTGATTCTAGGCAAAGGGTATTTGTTCTTGATAGTCACCTCATTGAGTGAACGGTAATCTATGCATAACCTTTGACTTCTAACTTTCTTTTCCACAAACAAAACTGGTGCTCCCCAAGATGAAGAACTTGGTTGAATAAATCCTTTCTGCAATTGTTCCCCAAGCTGCTTCTTGAGTTCTTTGAACTCATCCACTGACATCTTGTACGTCTCTTTTCTATTGGTCCAGATCCTAGTAGCAAATCAATAAGAAACTCCACATCTCTATCGGGTGGCATTCCCGACAATTCTTCCGGAAACACATCCGGATAATCTCTCATAATTGGCACACTGTCTATGCTAACCCCCTTAAGAGAATTTAGCTTACTCCTTTTTGATTCAAAGTTGGTCTTGAATCTGATCCTTTTGTTTTCTGGAGTTGTGAGTGAGACAGTATGGTTGGCACAATCTAGTACTCCCTTGTGCTTAGTCATCCAGTCCATTCCCAAAATAACATCCAATCCTTGGGAATTTAGGATTATCAGGTTAACGGGAAACCTATACTTCCCAAACTCTATGACTAGATCATGACATCCTGAATTCACTATCATTTCTCCGCCAGGAGAACTTACTTTTATAGGACACCCAATAGTTTCTACCGGTAGTTCATTTCTTTCAACAAATGCTCTTGATATGAATGAATGAGATGCACCAGTATCAAAGAGAACAAATGCTGGAACAGAATTGAGTTTGAACTTACCAGCAATAGCATCAGGTTCCTCATAGATTTCCTCCACATTGATGTGGTTCACTTGTCCCTTTTGAAAAGGGTTGGGCTTGTTGGGTCCTTCAACTTTCTTTTCTGGGCATTCATTTGCAAAATGCCCCATCTTCTTGGACTTGAAACATTCAACCCGACTAAGATCCTTCTTGGCAGGCTGGCTTCCACTTCCACTTCCACTTCCACTTCCATTGTGGTGGCTCTTATATCCACCCTTGTGATTCTTGTACTTATCGTTGTCATGACTACGGTGGTGTTTGTTGTCATGATAACAGTTGTGGTTGTGATGCTTGTTGAACTTCCCATGCTTGTGGGATCCAGAACTCCCACTGTCATCATAATGGGAATACTTGTGAGACGATCCCGAGTTGTGCTTGTCGGAATGCTTTCTCTTCCTGCTTTCCACTTGTTTCATTTTGCTCTCCAAAATAGAAGCCTTGTCACAAAGAGACTGGTATGTGGGAACATAGGCCACAGCTCACTACAGGTTCAATTCATCATTCAACCCTTCAAGGAACTTTTCCTTCCTCTTAGCATCAGTGTCAACTTCATCCGGTGCATATCGCGCCAGATTGTTGAACTCCTCAATATATTCAGCCACGCTGCGGTGGCGTTGCTTCAAGTTATGGAACTCTTTATTCTTCAAACTCATCACTCCGGATGAGATGTGAGCAGTACGGAAACCATCTTCAAAGATAGCCCATGTCACATCCTCAATGGGAGTGGTGATCTGGAAGTTATCCCACCAAGTGGCTGCTGGTCCTTCCAACAAGTGTGCTGCAAATCTGACTTTCTCTTCATCAGTACAACCAACAGTTACCAAGTCCCTGTCCACAAAGCATAGCCAATCATTGGCCACCATAGGATCAGTAGTTCGTGAGAACTTGGCTGGCCTTAGTCTTAAGAACCTGATAAGCATGTCAAAACCCGGTGGGGTTGTTGTTGTTGTTATTATTGTTGTTGTTGTTATTATTGTTATTCTGACTTTGGATGAACATGGTCATCATTTGCATCAACTGAGTCTGAGCTGTCATCATCTGCTTCATCTCAGGGGTGATGTTGTTGTTGTTGGGGTTGGGATTGGCACGTCGGGGAGGCATCTGTGGTTTTCAATAAGGATAATAATGAGATACCCATAGATGCTATCATGCACAATACATCACATAACAATCCACAATCATGCATCAAAATAGTAAAAGGTTCAACAACACAGACATCAAGTTCTGAAAAGTAAACACACCAATAGCAATCCTCCTTTATAAAGGAAAAGGATCCCTGTGATTGCAATGCTAGTCCCTGGATCAATGCTAGCATCCACAGTTTAAGATGAAGTACACAGAAACAAAGGTCATTATTACAAGTCATTCCAGAGACAAACATAGTCTTTTACAAACTCCATGGCCACAGGCCTAGTACAAGAGTTTAAATATGTAATAAGATAAATAAGTCTTCATCTTCATGTGCCATAGGCAAGCATGTTGAGTGTAGACTCATAACCCCTAATCACCATCAGAATGACCTGCAACATCACAAGTTACAGCCACAGTGGGTCAATACATTGGAATAGTATTTGTAAGTGATACCTTAGAATAATATTGGTAGCTAGATACTATATGCATTTGGCTAAGTGTAGCTTAGGCTTGCTTTGCTCAAAATAGGTTTTTCCTATTAGTTGAAAACACTAAGTTTTTCTTTGATAAAATCTTTCCCAAGGAATCCCCAATAGACATTGGTGAACCTTTACCCTTGTTCAAACACAAGTTTTTACTTAGAAATTGGGATGAGGAGATTCTTGATATCTTCCATGTCTTGATGCTCAAGTTGTCCAATACCAGGGCCATGGCTAAGTACTTAGATTCTTCCATCTGCAGAGGTTGTGCACTTTCCCCACAAGACTTGATTTTCACCAAGACAGGACCTTTCAGAAGCCTTCCCTTAGACCAAATGGACGCGTTCCAACCTATCATCCCACTACCACCAACTGTCCAAATGGCTAAGTTATTGCAACCTATATGATCCAGGCAGAGCCCATCTTGCCAAGTGGCTGCACTAGAAGCTTCTTAACATTTGTCCTCTCAAATCCCTTTGTTCCTGGGTGGCTTTCCACAAGTGAGATACACAAGGTAAACCATAGAAATGGCCTTGTGTAACCACTCAACATAACCCATTCTTTCCATTCCACCTAGGTGTTTCATTCACTTAGTTGTTTTATTAAGCAAAAACATAGTCCAAAGACTTAGAAATATTTATTCATAGCATGAATATAACCACCCTTGGTTGCTACTAGCTAGGCTAAGTATGGCATTGATAAGACTTAGAAATATTTCTAGCAATTCTACAACTACTAGGATTTCCCAAGCATAGCCTATAGATCAAAATATCCATGCAAGTCTAGCAAAATATTTCTAATGCATAGTTGAAAAACATAGGAATAAATCATGAAGCACCACTTGCCTTGGTAGTTTGGAGAGTAGCTACAATCCTCACAATCATAATCACTATTTGCACCAAAATCTACACATAAAATAATAGCACCAAAATCACATACATAATAAATAGAAGAAAAAATATATGGATGCATGCATAATGCCATGTGATGATTTTCTACACTAAACGAGACAAGTGCACAGTACTGAATCATAAACAAGTTCAAAACTTGCCAAATAGACTTTATTTGAACAATAAAACATTTTTCAAATAATTAATATACACAAAATAAGCCTACACATGTTTCTGTAAAAACAACCATTTTAATAGAGGCAAAACATTAAACACATTGCATATATGGAAAGGATTTTCTCTCCTGATTCCATTGATATAAAATTTGTCAAATTTGGACGTGGGATTCAAAAGTTATGAATTAAACAAGTTTAAACATCTAATAGATCTAATTCAAACTTTTAAAACAAAACTCGTGCCACACGGCGCTTCCTGGTTGGCTGGTACCGGTTCGGGCTAGATCGTGCTCGTGCACCATCAGATCTTACTTAACATCTACGGCTCAGATCTAATCGTACCTCTTCGGTGATGGATCTATGTCGTCCACTGGATATAAATCGAACGGCCCTAAGCAACTAACCCTAAACTGGCGGCGCTAGCGGCGGCGACAGGCGGCGGTGCGCTCTGGCTGCAAGCTTGCCGGCGAACTAGGTCACCCGGGGAGGTGTGAGGATGCTCACCAGAATTGCCGTGACGAGGAGATGCTCGACGTGTTCTCGGTTGGCGAAGAGGCGCTCGGGGTCTTCTTGGATTGCTCGTCGGAGAAGTACCTGGCAACGGATGCTTCTGTTCGTCGATGTTGGCGAGGGTGCAGATCATGCCAAGGCAAAAGAAGCGGTGGGTCAGATGCGCAAGACGATTCTAGTCATGCGGGTGTCAACGAGAGGGAAAGGGGTGGTCGGAAATTACCACTGGAGGTCGTCGGAGTTGAAGCCAAAGACGGTGGCACCTGGCCGACAGGTTGCGACGGGAAACGCAGGGCGAGCTAGTGGTACTGGAAGGTGCGCTAGGTAAAGTGGAGCATGCTCGTGTGAACCAGGAGCAGAGGGGTGGTCGGGGTTGGCCGGAATCGATGTTGCGGTTCGTCGGAGCAGCGAGGTCGCGGCGAGGAATTCTCGCAGCCTGGGGGCGCTCTGTGCTTGCGGTTTGGGGGAAATGGAGAGGGGGCAGAGGGGGTTTATGTAGCAAGGATGAGCGGGGAAATTACGCCGGGAATCAAGCACAATCAATCGGATTTGATTCGGGAAGAAACGGAAGAGAGGAGCAGTTCCTCCGGCGCGGGATTGACGACGATGCTGATGTGGCGGTGGGTCCGGAGTGTCAGCGAGGGAGGGGTGTGCGGGTGGGTGAGAAACAGAGGGAAAAGGGGAAACGACCCGGGTGGGCTTGTGGGCTGTGTTTGCTGATGGGCCAAAAGTCTGGCGCCGGCCTTTTCTTATTTCCTTATTCTTTTTCTTTTTCTGTTTGAATTTCTAGGAACCTTTTTCAACTGATTTCAAAAGTCAATTGAATTCAAATATTTTCTGGATTTTTTAGAGTGTAATATTCATATTTCTTGGCATAAAAACATGTGATCTCTCTATACTAGCTTGGTCCTTTTGATTGAACAAAAATAAATAGTGACATAGCACTTGACTTGAATAAGTTTTTGAAAATGGTTTTAAATCCAAATTTGTTTTGTAAATTTTGGTTTAAGTACTAGCATTCAAGAAAAACAATCTAAGAGCAACGAGGCTTGGTTTTAAAACAATTATACTCTCATTTAAGAGTGGAATTTGATTAGTGTTTGACCACATAAAATCATAGCTCTCAAGTTTTGTTTCTTCCAAATGAGTTTGAATTTGATCCCTAAATGATATGCATGCAAGCATGATATGAAATCTTTGAAAACATGATTTTTAGGGATGTTACACGAGGTTTGAGCTGAGGCTACCTCGTGAAGATTGACCACCTATGCAGTTCCCAAGATGACAGATGGTCATGGTTGGGAGGCCAAACTCATAGGAGAGGTGCCTATACTAGGGCGTGTAATTGAAAGGTTAGGATTGATTATCTGCATAACAAGTATGGTGAATTCAGGATTGTTCCTGACGGATGTATCGAATATTGTGGTGAAAGTTTACCACCTCTGCAGTGTGTTAAACTATTCGAATAGCCGCGTCCCCGGTTATGGATAGTTGGAGTGGCCATACTGTTCCGTCGTCAGATGTGTTCAAAATGACTTGTGAAATGATTCATGACTTTGACTTGACCACAACAGGGTTGTGAACATGACCCACTTAGGTGTTATAAAAATTTAAACTAGCTTTCTTTGCTTATAAACTCAGTTTAGGAAAATCTGGCTTTTGCAAAACAACCTAGAGCCTAGTATTTCCTACTCAAAACCACTTCACTTATTAGTTTTAGTTTGCGAGTACTTAAAGAGTACTCATGGCTTTGTCCCTGGCTTTTCCCGTGGCCAGACTATGAAGATGACTATCAGGAATATGGACCGCAGGAAGTTTACGACAACTAGGATCATCTCCCATCGTCCACATTGCCTGTGACCATGAAGATGGAGCCTCTCCCATGCTATCGGTATTATATTATTCCACTGCTTTGATTGTACTAATACTGGATCATGTGATCCTTTATTTGTTGTAAGACCTTATGTATGGTTTTTAATGGATGATGTACTGTGATATACAATCTGTTATGTCTCGCAAAAATGGTAATCCTGGGATTGCGATGTATGGCATAACAGGCATCTGGTATTAAAAATCCCGGTGTTGACAAGTTGGTATCAGAGCCATCCTGACCATAGGAGACCCTAGTTTAGAATGGACACTTGAATCAAAAACTTACTTTCAAAACAAAGGAAGTGAGTATTTATGAAAACTTATTCTCAATCTTATCACTTAGATTCTTTCATGAAAATTCATGTTACTCAAAAATTCTTGCAAACTTACATAAAATTTGACACACTTGATCACTTTACTAACTTACTCATCCTACATTCTTATAGATGGACGTGAAGTATAGCAAGTTCTATTAGTTCTTAAATGGAGGAGATCTCATCTTTGAGCGTGACTTGGACTAGCTTTTGGAACATCTGGAGCGGCCGCACCCCGAGTTCTTCGGAGCCTAGGTCAACGATCAGGAAGGAGGATAAGTGCAATGGCTAATTGTTGCAAGTCTCAGAGGGAAGATTGAAGCCCCCACCACAGAGGGAATCCAGTTCACCTTAAGGGAGAACATCTGGCTAGATGGACTTTCCAGGGTCATGCAGGAAGCGCTTGCCCGTCTATGTGGGCAGAGTATCAATCAGATCAAGGGTACCCGCTTTGAGTTATGCCCAAGGCATGATGTTATGGGACAACCACTGGAGGCACCATATCTGTAAGTTCCCTCCTTTATAAAGGAAAAAGGATCCCTGTGATTGCAATGCTAGTCCCTAGATCAATGCTAGCATCCACAGTTTAAGATGAAGTACACAGAAACAAAGGTCATCATTATAGTTATTCCAGAGACAAACATAGTCTTTACAACTCCAAGGCCACAGGCCTAGTACAAGAGTTTTGAATAAGTAAATAAATAAAATTCTTCATCTTCATGTGCCACAGGCAAACATGTTGAGTGTAGACTCATGACTCCTAATTTAGGTGGACTAGTTACTATATGCAATTTGGCTAAGTGTAGCTTGGCTTGCTTTGCTCAAAATAGGTTTTGCCTATTAGTTGAAATCACAAAGTTTTTCTTTGTCAAAACTTTTCCCCAAGGAACCACCCATAGACATTGAGGTCCTTCACCCTTGTTCACCCATAAATTTTACTTAGAAATTGGTATGAGGAGATTCTTGATAGCTTCCATGTCTTGATGCTCAAGTTGTCCTTTTCTAGGGACATGGATAATTTCTTAGATTTTTCCATCTACAGAGGTGGTTCACTTTCCCCCCAAGCCTTGATTTTCACCAAGACAGGACCTTTAAGAAGCCTTCCCTTAGACCAAATGGACGTGTTCCAACCTATCATCCCTCTACCACCAACTGTCCAAATGGCTAAGTTCTAGCAACCTATGTGATCCTGGCAGAGCCCATATTGCCAAGTGGCTGCACTAGAAGCTTCTTAACATTTGGCCTCTGAAATCTCTTTGTTCCTGGGTGGATTTCCACAAGTGAGATACACAAGGTAAACCATAGAAATGGTCCTTGTGTAACCACTCAACATAAACCATTCCTTCCATTCCACCCAGGTGTTTCATTAACTTAGTTGTTTTATTAGGTAAAACTCAATTCCAAAGACTTAGAAATATTTTATCATAGCATGTATATTTCACCAACCCTTGCTTGCTACTAGCTAGGCTAAGCATGGCATAGATAAGCATCTTAACTTATAAAATTTCCTAGCAATTCTAAAACTACTAGGATTTCCCAACATAGCATATAAGCAAAATATAACATGCAAGTCTAACAAAATATTTCTAATGCTTAGTAGAAAACATAGGGATGAAAATATCATGAAGCACCACTTGCCTTGGTAGTTTGGAGAGTAGCTACACTCCTCACAATCACAATCACTAGCACCAAAATCTACACAAAGAATCATAGCCACAAATCACATACAAAACATATACAAACAAAAATATATGAATGCATGCAATATGATATGTGATGATTTTTGAAACTCAACAAAGCAAGTGTATTGTACTGGTTCATAAACAAGTTAAAAACTTGCCAAACAACATTTATTTAAACCTTAAAACATTTCCCAGACAATTCATATACTCAAATTAGCCCTACACATGTTTCTGCAAATAAAACCATTTTAACAGAAGAAAAACATTAAACACATTGCATATTTAGAAAGGGCTTGTTCTCCTGACTCCAACGATATAAAATTTGTCAAATTCTAACGTGTGGATCAAAAGTTATAGCCAAAACAAATTCAAACATATAATAGATTTAAATCCTGATATAAAACCTAAACCCTAGCCACGCGTCTTAATATGATTGGTCGGTACCGTTTCGCTCCGGATCGCGTCTGTGAGCCGTTAGATCTGCTTAATCTGCATGGCCCAGATCTACTCGTAACGGTTCGTTAAGTGATCTAATCTTGTACGCTGGATCCAGATCCAACGGCCCTGGATCAAGCGACCATAGCTGGGCGGCGCTGGCGGTGGCTACTGGCGGCGGCGAGCTCTGCCTATGGTGGCACGGCGCTACAGGTGGCTCTGGGATCATCGGAGGTGCTTACCAGAAACGTGACGATACGCTGATGCTCAACCTGTCAACGGCTTGGCAAGGGGCGCACGGAGTTGGTCGCTGGAGCTCGTCGAAGTTGCGGGCGGCGTCTGTTGCTTGCTGTCGAGGATGTTGCCGAGGTTCTGCATCGTCCTAGCACAAGCCAGATGGTTCAGAAGATGCGCAAGGTCCTGGCGATCAAGACAGTACCAAAGGGAAGGCAAGGGGCGGTCTTATCTTACCTGAATCGCACGTCGGAGTCGAGTGGTGGCTCCGGTGCTCGCGGGTGAGGACGAAGACGTCGCTCTGGGTCATGAGAAAGCAAACGGAGGGCATTAGCAGTTGCGCAAGATCATGCTTGTCACGATGGTTTGAACTAGAGGCAGAGGGGCGGTCTGTACTCACCGAGATTCGTCGCCGGAGTGCGTCTGTCTGCGGCGGCGCAAGGGCAATTGAGGGCAGCCTGGGGGCGTATCTGTCTGGCTTTGTTGGGGGAAATGACCGCGTGAGGGAGGTGGTCTTATAGCCAGAGCGGGGGCAAGGATCGCGCGGCGTATCAATGGCAATTAAGCGCGCAGTAACAGCGGCGAGGTAGCGGCGGAGCGAGCGTCGCGTCCGCGCGTGATTGACGACGAAGACGACATGGTCCCAGGGTCCACTCGTCAGCGAGTTAAACAGAGAGGGGGGTGGGGTCGTGTAGTCAGGACTGGTGGGTGTGTCCATGAAAGGAGAGAGAGGGGACCCTGGTGGGCTTAGTGGGCTGGTTTAGCAGCTGGGCCAGATAGGTAGCGCTGGCCTTTTTCTATTTCTTTTCTCCTTTTTTTCTGTTTTCATTTTCTGAAATGGTTTTCAAATCCAAATCAAATGAGTTTGAATTCAAATCTCTCTAGGTTTTTATACTGCAAACCTTGCACTCAAATGTGTGACAAACACTACTGTTTAATCCAAACACTTTGATCAAATGAAAATAAAAATAAAACAAGACTTTATGTGATATAAACAATAGGCATAAAATTGGTTTTATTTATTTTGTTTTGTTTGAAAATTTGTTCAAACTTTTTGATGGTGCCTAAGTTTGAATTTCAAACTTTACTGAATCAAAACATGTATTCTTCTCAATGGAATATAGCACTAATGGCTAGAGCAAACTTACATGAAATAATAAGCATAAATGTTTCTGTTTTGAAATGATTTGTTTGAAATGAAATTCATATGATCATGGATGCATGGATGATATGCATAAGTTTGAAACATGATTTTAGGGATGTTACAATATCACCCTGAGCTGAAGAATCAAGTGGACCACCTCAGCTTCATGATGTATGACCGACAAAAGGAGTTACACAATTGCCGCTCCTACGCCAACCACAACTATGCCATAGCCACCAAGAAGGATCAGAACATTGTCATGCTTGTGAAGGATCGCCAGTATCGTTGCCGCCAGCTTGACAAGAAGGAGCGCATCATTGCTCGTCTCCGTCACAGGATCACAGACTTGGAGGAGACCATCCATGAGAGGGATATGCAGCTTGAGGAGAGGGCGAATGCAGGGGAGGATATCCGTGGAGACCCCTACTCCTATCTCAGTGATGATGATGACTTTCTGGAGGATCAAGCCATGGAATTCTTCCCCGATGAGGATGATGATACGTCGGAAATGTATCTATAATTTTTGATGCTCCATGCTTGTTTAGTATCTACTTTGCTTTGATTTGTCTACACTTTGAGGTGTTTTTATATCTTTCATGGAACTAACCTATTAACAAGTTGCCACAGTGCTAGTTGCCTGTTTTCTTCTGTTTTTGGTTCTAGAAAGGCAGAAAATCAATATTCTCGGAATTGGACGGGACCAAAGCCAAATTCAATATTTTATCGTGGGGGACACGAATCCAAAATACGAGACGGAGAGGTGCCAGAGGGCCACAACTCCTCCAGGCGCGGGCTAGGGTGGACTCGCGCCTGCGCAGGGTGTGCCCCCCCCCTGGTCGCCTCCTGGCCTCGCCTCTTCGCCTATAAGAAGCCCCCGATGCAGAAACCCTAAGTAGCTGATCAAAACTCCACGAAACCTTCTGTATCTGCCGCCACCGTCGTCCCTAGATCGGGGGGATCAAAAGTTCTTCCCGGCACCCTGTCGGAGGGGAAATCATCCCGGAGGCCTTCTCTCCGGTATGATGCGTGAGTAGTTCCACCTTGTACTATGGGTCCATGTATTAGCTAGATGGTTGTATCTCCTCCTTGTGCTTTCATGTATAGATCTTGTGAGCTCCGTTCATGATCAAGATATAATCTATTTGTAATCATGCATGTTGTGTTTGCCGGGATCCGATGGATATTGAGATTATTATGTTGGTTTGATTAATGGTTTTGTCTTTATGATTCTACCATGCCAGTGTTGTTTGTGATCTTACATTCTCTCCGTTGTTAGTAGCTATCTTGGCCAAGTAGTTGCTAGTGACTCCAAGAGGGGGTATTTATGATCGATTGTGGGTTCATGCCTCTAGTTTCCAAGGGAAGTGACAGAAATCTCTTTGGTTGTAGATGTGTTGTTGCTACTAGGGAGAAAACAACGGTCTCTTGTTCATGGAACATGTGGACTTTTTACCTTACACACTTTGCTTAAAGTAGTTGTCTGTTTCTTGCAACTTAATACTGGAGGGGGTTCGATGATAACCTGAAGGTGGACTTCTAGTCATAGATGTAGTTGGATGGTGGTCTATGTATCTTATTGTATTGCCCAATCGAATCTCATAGGATCTTTCTGACTAGTAATTGCATTGTTATGCCTTGCTCAGTTCCTGTCAATTGCCCTGCTGTAATTTGTTTACCCTTCATGACATGTTGTTTATCTAAGGAGAGCACATCTAGTGAACTATGGACCCCGGTCCAATCTTTACCACATTTAATTTTTTACTTGCTGCAAACCATTACCTTCCAAACCATATGTTTAATCCTTTGTTACACCAACCGGTGAGATTGACAACCTCACTATTAGTTGGGGAAAAGTCTTGAGTTTGTGTTGTGCAGGTCTCCGTGTTGCTTGCAACACCTATGTGACATTTCCTTCCTCCTACTGGTTCGATAACCTCGGTTTCTTACTGACGGAAGACTTGCTGCTGTGCTTCTTCACACCTTGCTCTTGGGGTTCCCAAGAGGCTCCACGTCAAGCGCCAAGTTCTCTGGCTCCATCAAGGAGTCATCAGATGACTTCGCCTTCATTGATGATGAGGATGAGGATGATGAAGATACCGATTCCGAGGAGTAGTAGCACTTGAGCACTAGCGTTAGTGAATTGTATCTGGTCCCACTGTATCGTAGTTTCCTAGAATGGTTCTTAAAACCATCTGTTTTCCTTGTTGTGGTGTGTGTTTGTGTTGTGTGCTATGAATGAATGAAAAGTAAGTTGCTAGAAAAATCTGAGTCAAACTTTGAAAGCTTTTCAAAAACAAAACCCGAACCTTAGAAATTTCCCTCTTGTCTCATGATCTATCTCAATCTTCAGATGCCTCGAGGAGGAAGCACTTCGTCCTCGGACCCGATGTTGCAAATCTTGCAAATGTTGGTTTCTGACCGTGAAGCTGAAAGAGCCGAACGTCAAGCCAACTTAGCTACCCTCCAACACATAGCTCAAATGGACAACAACAACCAAGGCCATGGAAACCAAGAAAACCATGGATCCAAGCTCAGAAAATTTCAGAACACCAATCCACCCATCTTTACTAAGTCTGAAGAGCCCCTAGATGCAGATGACTGGCTGCAGACTATGGAGAACAATTTAGAAGTTGCAGGAGTGGAGGCCAATGAGAAAGTACTATTTGCCACCCACTATCTGTCCAGAGATGCAAGAGCTTGGTGGAACATTGTTGCGCCATGAATGGAGGACAAATGATGACTTGGGATGAATTCAAAATCAAGTTCAGCAGAACCCATGTGCCACCGGGTTTGATCAAGAGGATGGGAGATGAATTTCGGGAACTGAAGTAAGGGAGGATGACATTAGTTGAGTACCGTGACAAATTTCTGTCCTTAGCTAGATATGCACCGGATGAGATTGACACCAAAGCCAAGAAGAAGGAGAGATTCTTGAATGATCTGTATGATGTGATGCAGACGATATTGGTCAACATACCATTTGCTGACATTGAAGCCTTACTGGATCCTGCCATTCAGATGTAAGGCAAGATCAACCAAGCCAATGAGAACCACAAGCGTAGAATGATGTATCAAACAAGAACCCACCATACCCCGAAGTATCGCCCTAACCCGTCTCCAGGATTTGCCCCAAGAAACAATAGACCCCCAATGAACCGTCCGACCTATCCCAACCATGTAGGAGGAAACCCAAGGCCCAGAGGAAACAACAACCCCGGCAACTCCAGCAATTTCAACCGTACCCCGCCAAAGTTCAACAACAATAATGCCGCCACCAACACCAACACTGCCCCAAGGACTAGAAGCAATGCTCTGCCTGTTGCAGTAAATGACAAGTCCCAAGTGACTTGTTATGAATGTGGAACCAAGGGACACTATTCCAATAAGTTCCCCAAGAAGATTGTCGCAACACCCAATGTGAATGCCCCAGCTCAGCATCAACGTTGTGTTTACCCTGGAAGAAGATTTTCCCCAAGGAATTCTCTCAGCCGAAACGGTCGTTTGTTTCTAATAAATGCTGAAGAAGCCCAAGAAGCGCTAAATGTCGTGCTGGGTATGTTTTCTTTTAACTCAGTACTTGCAAGAGTGTTGTTTGATTCTAGAGCATCGCACTTGTTTGTTACCGAAGAATTTGCATGCACTAGTAAGATTCAACCAACAAAATTGAAGCATGTTATGATAGTTCAAATACCTGGTTCAACCACCAAGGCTAGACAAATTTGCGAGGTCGTACCTATCCGAATACATGGCATAGATTTTTATGCTAATCTAATAGTACTCGGAACTAAAGGTTTGGAATTAGTACTATGAATGGATTGGATGTCGAAACTTAAAGGATTAATCGACTGTGCCAAGAAAGCCATAACCTTGACCAGTACAGCCAGAATAACAGTAGTGCATGTATCTGAAACCTTGCCCCGTCAATTCAAGTGCAACAAGAGTATAGCCCAACCAACCATTGACTAAGTCAGGATAGTATGTGAATACCCCGATGTATTTCTAGATATTTTGCACGGTATACCCCCAGATCGGGATATTGAGTTCATCATTGCACTAATCCCTGGAACCGGACTGTCACATCCCAAGATTTTCCAAATCTTGTAATGTGAAAAATAAATGAATGAATTAAAACTTTGTTGATTTTCAGGGTGAGAAGAAACTTTTTGAATCCAATTGGAAACTTTCAAACCAATTTGGATCAAATAAATCCTAAAGGGATTTAAAAGGATAAACATTTAATAAAGGAGAATAAAAATATTTGAAATTACTATTTTTGAATCTCTTAATAAGAAGTTTTGGTTTTCAAATGAAAAGGGAAGAAATTTAATTAAGGATTATTTTAATAGCCAAACTAAAACTTGGCCAAGCCTTTGAAATAAAATATGTCTATTTCAGAAAAATAGTAAAGGTGTATTTAAATAAAGTAATAAGGATTTAATATCCAAGTTTTATAGATAAAGGTTTTTACTATTTTAATTAACCATCAAGACTTATTTAATAAATTCAAATAAGTTTTCCAAGTATTTTATATTCTCAAATAAAACCTACTGATTTGGTTTTGTTATAGTTTTAGATTTCATAATGGAGTTTTGATTAAATCAAAATCTATTTGATTTAAAAACAAGTTCTATTTATTTAATTAATAATGGACCCTAAAAAAATATATATATATATTTTTTTTTTGATCTTTGAACTTTGGTTTATGTTTTAAACAGAACCAAATTCAATTGCATTGTTTGGTGAAAATTTGAATTGTTTTGGAATGCTTAAATTGTGGTTTGAAATTCAAAACCGAAAATAGAAATAGAAAAAGAAAAGGCATTTGAAAGAAAAAAATGTAGTCAGCCACAGCCCAGCCAACCAAGCCCATTAAGCCCAGTACCAGCCCACTCCCTCTCTCCCAGAAGAAAACGTTTCGCACTCCGTTTTTAACCCACACAGACAATGACTGGTGGACCCCTCTCACTGCTTCTCTCTTTCGCTGACGAAGAGGACCCACCCCTCCAGCTCACCTTCTTCCTCGCGCAGACGACGCCTGCCGTTTCCTGGCCTTAACGCCGGCGATCAATTCACGCTGTTAACGGCCATTACTCCCCCTGCGACCACATCCTATTAATCGCCTGCGTCTCCTCCTCCTTTCCCCTCTGTCACCATAACCAACACGCCACCAGGCTACACAAATTTCGCCAGAGACCACTCACTGTTCCGACGAGCCTTTGCTCAAATTCCGGCGAGACCAGCCACCGCCTTGCCTCCCCGAGCACACGAGCACACTCCCCACTCCCAGGCGCACCTATCTGTGCCCTCCGTTCAACCGCGGGCGCCCCTGAGCGTTGACTTCGACAAACCTCCGAGCGCCGCCGCGTCTGCCTTCTTCCCCGGCGAAGCTCCCTAGTAAGAACAGACCACCCCGCGCCTTCTCGTTCACGCACGCGTCATCTCCTAGATCTTACGTGTCTAACCATACTCCCTGTTTGCCCTCTCGTGACCTGTAGCACCGTCCTCGACCACGACCGCGTGCCACCGTCGCCAGACCCAACTCCGGTGAGCGATTCCTCCTGTCCCCGTGCTCCCCTTGCCAAGACGACTCCAAGTTGAGCTTCGGCGTCACCCTGCGATCATTGTAAGCATCTCCCCACCTTCCATTCCTTCAGACGCCAGAATCGCCACCATCACTGGCCGCCACTAGCCACCGCCAAATGGCTTTTGGTCAAATGCGTAGGAGCCGTTAGATCTGAATTGGACACACAAGATTAGAATCAAGTCAAAGGGGTATCGTAGGATCAGAGCCGCACATATCTCTTTTAATCCAACGGCCTGTATCTGCCGATCCAGTCGAACCGGTACCAGCGAATAAGAAAGCGACGCGTGTCACCAGTTCTGTTTAAAAACAAAGTTTGAATCAGATTTATTTGCAAACTTAAAACCTTTGTAACTTTTGAACCACATGTCCAAAAATTGCAAACTTTATATCGTTGGAATTAGTGGAACAAGCCCTAGCCAACCATGCAATTTGCTTAGTAAATAGTAACTGTTAGATTGTTTGTTTTTGCAGAAACATTTGTATGCTTGTTTAGATTAGAAAAATTGTTCAAAAATGTTTTTGAGGTTGAAATCTTTGAAAATTGATTTGTGGTGAACTTACTGACCCTAGGAATCAACCCATGGTTTTGAAAATGAATTTGGTGAAGTTTAGGATGGATTAATTGATTTAGTCCATTTCTAGCCAAATAAAAATATTGGTTTTGTTATGAAATTGTTTTAGAGTAAAACCTTTGGGAAAATGACTTAGAGCAAACCTACAGACCCAAAATACCAAGTTTTGTGAATTAGCAACTTATTTGGTGGAAATACATAAAGTTTTTGATTTGATAAAAACATTTTCCCCCACATAAAATGATGAATGGATTTAAAAATGGTTTATAGATGAAACCCTTTTGCAAATGACTTTGCCACTTTGGAAAATGACCACTTTGAATCCTACAAAGTTTAGAAGCCTAGTGGAGACCATCTTTGCAAATAAAACTACCTCTTGCATGCTTGCAAGAATAACTTAGATCCCATTGTTTTATGTGTGTGAAAATGTTTGATTGATTATTTATTTGGAATGCTAGTTGATATTGTGTTTGCTCGATTGATTGTAGTGAAGTTAGAAAAGTGTGAGTCTAGCAAGATCAAGGAGTGAATCAACATTCCCTACCAAAAGAAAGGCAAGTTACACTATCATCTAAAGTCCTACTATTTTTATACTTAGTGGATTTTGAAACATGCATGAAAAGAAATTTTATACTTATGCTATGCTAAATCCTAATAGGATACCCTATACATTCCTTAGCGAAAACAATGTAGTTGTTACATGCTTAGCCAAGATATATTTTGAAAAGAGATACATATTGAGATTTTATGAAGTTGAGAAAAGGACTTGTGATTTTATATAATAAAACAAGGACTCAATGAACCACCTGGGTGACAAGGATACTTTGAGTTTTGGAGACGGTGGCAACAAAAGGGACCATGTCTATGGCAATCTCTTTGTGTTGTGCTCCAAAGGAAACCACCCAGGAAACTTAGAGATTGAACATGTTTCTCCAATTGTGGCTTTCGTGTGCAACCACATGCTATTTATGGCTCTGGCTTAGTCAACTACATTGGGAAGACCCATGCATTGTCTTCAAGTTACTAGACATGAGGACCTGGAATCCTACATGGGTACTGAAGACAAGCTAGCAATGGTGTATGGGAGGACCCTCTAGAAAGACTTCGTCACATTCTCAATATGCCAGTACTCCATCTTGGTGAGTACTAATCCACTGGCCACTGGTGGCAACAAGATGGGATTGTGACATGTGGGTAAAGTGTACTACTTTTGCAGAAGATATTAAAATCTAAGTACTTAGCCGTGTCCCCGGTTATGGACAATACTGAGCAACTAAAGTTTGAAGCTATGGGAAATCTCGACATTCCAATTTCTAAAAAGAAAAACCTTTAAGTGACAACAAAGACTTGATGCACTTGGGGGTACCAAGGAACTAAAGAGATTTTGGTAAAACTTGATGCACTTGGGGGTACCAAGGAACTCAAGAGATTTTGATGAAAACTTGAACACTTGGGGTTACCAAGGAGCTCAAGAGTTTTTTTTAACAAAGACACTTGGTGGATTCCAAGGATGTGACAAAAGATCAAAACCCTTTTGAAAAGATAGGATAAATTATTGCTTTCTGCAAATGAGCCTAAAACCCTACTTAGCCAAATATGCATGTAATGGTAGGATCCACTTATATTCAGCTTAGTAGTGAAACTTGCCAATACAATTCAAATGTATTGACCCTTTGTGGCTATAACTTGTAATGTTGCAGGTTTGTTTTGATTTTAGTGAAGATTGATTGATTAGGATTACAAAGTCTACAACCAACATGTTTGCCTGTGGCACTTTGAAGATGAAGGACCCCAGGCTTATAGTTATTCCGCTGCAACGTAATGTAATAGCCAAATGAGCTATGTAAGATGTAATAAAATTATGTTATTCCTGGTTATAGAGTTATATTATGACCTTTGTTTCTTGGTATTACATCTTAACTATGGATGCTAGCTATTGATCCAGGGACTAGCATTGTAAACACAGGGGACTCCACCTTATATTAAATAAAGGTATGGGACACTCCCTCCACACGGACCCATAGCCCAGAGACCATATAGTATGAACCCGTCTGAATTAGTGGAGCTGAAGAAGCAACTGGATGCTATGCTGGAGATAGGACTGATTCAACCAAGTGCTTTGCCATGGAGATCACCTGTTTTATTTGTGGACAAGAAAGATGGAGGTAACCGTTTGTGTACGGATTATCGGAAGCTGAATGATGTCACCATCAAGAACAAGTACCCACTACGGAAGGTAGAAGATCTGTTTGACCAGTTGACCGGTCCCAAAGTGTTTTCTAAGATTGATCTTAGAACTGGTTATCATCAACTCAATATTTGTGCAGAGGATATTCCAAAGACTGCCTTTACCACCAAATATGGACTGTATCAGTACACTGTCACGTCTTTTGGATTAACCAATGCCCCCGCTTATTTCATGAACCTCGTGAATAAGATTTTTATGGACTTCCTGGATAAGTTTGTCATTGTTTTCATCGACGACATTTTGATGTATTCCAAATCAGAAGAAGAACATGAGCTACACCTCAGGACCATCCTTGGAACCCTTCGGGAGCATCAGTTGTATGCCAAGTTTAGCAAAAGTGAATTCTGGTTACAGGAAGTAGGATTCCTCGGACATATTCTATCAGCCGGAGGAAATGCCGTTGACCCTACAAAGGTTAAGGATGTTGAATAATGGCAAGCCCCAACCACTCAAACCCGAGTTCGCGCATTTCTCGGATTAGCGGGATATTACCGCAAGTATGTAGAAGGATTCTCGAGTATCGCAAGACCCATGACCCAATTGTTGAAGAAGGATAAGAAGTTTGAATGGACGGACAAATGTGAAGCGAGTTTTAAAGAACTTAAGAGATTGATCTCAGCCCCAATCTTGATTATGCTAGATATTACAAAGCCCTTTGATGTGTATTGTGATGCATCCAAGATCGGTCTCGGATGTGTGCTTATGTAAGAAGGCAAGGTCATATCTTATCTATCCTGACAACTGAAGCAACACGAGCAGAATTATCCTACCCATGATCTTGAACTAGCAGCCATAGTTTTAGCCTTGAAGACATGGAGGCATTACCTTATGGGTAGCCGTTGTGAAATTTGTTCGAATCACAAGATCCTGAAGTATATTTTCACCAAAAGGACTAAAAATGAGGCAAAGGAGATGGATAGAGTTAATCAAGGACTATGATCTAGACATCCACTATCACCCTGGTAAAGCCAATGTGGTAGCAGATGCCCTTAACAGATTGTCGTGCTGCTTGAACTCCATGATTTTGAAGGAGCAACCAAGTTTGCACAAGGAGTTGGAAGATTTCAGAATGGAGCTAGTAAGTGTAGGATTTTTTTTCTAGCATAGAACTTCAACCCACTTTGATCAGTCAGATCAATGAGGCGCAGAAAGGAAATGCTAGTAGCGACAGAATCAAACGTCGTATCGGAACAGGAAAAGTACCCAGATTCACCGAAGATGAAGGAGTTTTGTGGTACAAAGGACATATCTGTGTACCAGCAGATTCGGAATTGAAGCAAGCTATTTTGAAAGAGGCCCATGATACTCTTTATTCTATCCACCCCGGAGGAACGAAGATGTATCCGGATCTGAAGGAGCAATTTTGGTGGCATGAGATGAAGAGAGAAATCGGAAGCTACATAGCCAAGTGTGATATTTTTCAGAGAGTCAAGGTGGGACATCAGAGACCCGCAAGACTGTTGCAACCACTGTAGATTCCGGAATGGAAATGGGATTCCACAGGAATGAATTTTATCACTGGTTTGCCTACATCTAGTAGGCGAAATGACTCTATTTGGGTCATAGTTGATAGATTGTCCAAGGTTGCCCATTTCTTACCAGTCAAGACAACATATGAGGTGACCCAGCATACCACTGCATGTGTAGTACACTATAGTCATTGACATGACATCCATAGAACATTGTTCTGTAAATATCACATCCCTCAAAGTGGTACAACAGAAACATTGCGGGTCCATATTACAAACATTCACACATTATTATTATTACAATACCAGAAGTTCAAGACTTCAAAAGGACTCAATTTACAAACCAAAATATAAAGTGTTTCAGCGGAATTCAAAAGTAGCTACTCCAACTAGGAGTTGAGCTCAGTAGCTTATTCTATATGGTTCATGCTGCTCGGCTCCGTTTGTTACTACTAACTAGGATACTTAGTTGGAATCATTGTCATCGACCCCATAGCGGATTTTGTAATCCACTCCTTCAACACCTCTTGATAGGTCAGGCTCCTCGTAGAACACATCTTCTTGGCATTCGGCTGCATACATTGGCGTATCTTCGGGATCCTCAGAGTCTAAGCAAAGGATCAAAGGAAAGGATGAGTAACAGTGTTACCCAGCAAATTCATTATATGCAAGGTGGGTAGTTTGATGCTCTAACTACCACCTCAGACTATAAGTCTTTGGTACTATGCAGTTTTTTGTAAATCTTTCTTCAAAGATTGATTTTATTATAAAAAAATATGACCATCAGCCTTCACAGGTTGACCAGAACTTTCATGGAGTTCCTTTCCTGACGCGTTCACAGCTCCTTCTCGGAACAGGGAGTAACAAGTTATAATTCTTACACTCTGCAGAGGTGCGTTACTTTACCCATGAGAGATCAACTCCTTGTTGCACAATCGAGCGTACTTTCCCATCCACAATTCCTTGATGTGGGGCCCAGTAGGTGATCCAAGCAAATCACTACCCCCTTCGCGACCTCGCATGCCTCCTTGGTGTACACCATGCCCACATATTGAATTATGGCAATGGTTTGTACAGACCGTTAGATGCCAGAACTATCATGGGACATTGAGGGTTCCCACCCATATGCTGCATATCCTCTACGAATTACCAATCAATATGCACGCTATGAGTGATAACAGCCACGACCTTCACATCCGGCTACATGCGAGAGGAAGAAGATACAGCTGACTTCTCTGTCCCATTCCAAATCTCATGGCTAATGCGTGATACACGGCGCTAGAATCACTGATGTCATGGGTTATTAAGTCCCTAATTGATCATCACTATTGCAAATAGAACCCTAAGTTCTATTGCTCCATTATATCATCACTTAGGATGATATCTAAGATTTCTTTATTTGTGAAAATAATATTTTCTTGCTTTGGAGTATATATGATAACAAACAATTTGCAAATACTTTGATAAAGACTCTTCAAAGGACCTGAGCAAGTGATGAACTTGCCTTGTGATTGCAAGGTAGTGAAGTCTGATGCTTGCACTGGACCTTGAGCTTCTATGTCTACAAAAACATTATTATTGCTCGGTAAGGACAATATTTAAAGAAGCAAAATGATTATGCAAAGTAATGTAATGCATCATTTAGTTTGGTGTGTATTCTCCCCCATTATTTTAAATTATGAAACTCTTTTCATAAGTTAAGAATTTATAAATATTAATTATTAATATTTATTGAATATTGTATTCCTTATTTTCTTTCATTTTATTTGAATTTTACTTATTAATAATTCCTTTAAGAATTATTATTAAAAAATATATAAATTATTTGTTTAGTATTTTTCTAAAATACTAAAATATTGGTATATAATAAAAGTGATTTTTATTTATTCTTATCATCTTTCTTTAATTTTATAAAATTCCATAAGGAATATATATATTATAAAATTCTTGATAAAAATTATATGCCTAAAATTTTATTTCTTATATTATTTAAATAGATTGGATTATTGTGAATCCAAAAATATTTTATTTATAATTTTTGGATTTTTATTTTATTTTCTAGAATTTATTTAAATTCAAGGGAATTTTGGTCTTTTCTTATTTATTAAAAACTGGCTTTAGTTGATTAGGCTGACTATGTTGGGTTTATTGGGACCTTGTGGCCCAATTGGGAAGAACCAAAACGACTCCCCCGAAGGGTCCTGGCCCAACCGGCCCACACTCTCTTTGTCACTCCCCCGACCCCGTGGTCGGCGAGGCCACCGTCCGCGATTCACGCCGCCGTGGACCTCCCTGGCCGCCACCGTGATGCATAGGGTGGTTGTCGACCCTGCTCCACCTTCCTGTCCAACTCGA
Source organism: Avena insularis (assembly GCA_023614405.1). NCBI lineage: Eukaryota > Viridiplantae > Streptophyta > Magnoliopsida > Poales > Poaceae > Avena > Avena insularis. The sequence goes on along the minus strand of CM042693.1, from coordinate 299,724,992 downwards.
TTTGGACCTGGAGCCCTCCTATGGCCAGACCGTCTCCGTCCCGCACCCTAGGGTTTGGGGTGGTGTTGGTGCTATCGCCGCCGCTGCTCCCGTGTGCTGTGGTGGTGTTCCTCGCCTTCAGGCGTGGCTATGGTCACCACCTCAGTGTGGTGTGGGTTGTAGCGCCCCCTTGGGGTGCTCCCCGTGCCGCCGTGGTTGTCGACATCCTATGCTTCCTCTTCTTGCCCCCAGCGACAACCATCAGTAAGTTGTTCTTTCTTCCCCTCGTGTCCTGTGTGCTAGGCCACCCTATGCTATGTGTTGGTAGTGGCTTCTCCTGGCTAGTGGTCATGTCCTGATTAGGGTTGTTTGTTCTGTTTAGGGTTCATATCCCTCTGTTGATTGAATAACTGATGATTTGGATCATATATTGATGATCCCTGAGCATGATGAGTGGTTATTTCCTGTGGATTACTGCTTATGGTTAGCTTTGGTGAAGCTAGTGGCTTACCAGATTGATTCCACTGATGAATTTGATATGGTTCAGATGATAATGTTAATCTAGAATCATTACTTGGAGATTCTAGTGGTTTGGGAACTCACCACTGTCATTACTTGGTTATTGAAAGTGATTTTTGAGTGATGAAGTCATTGTATATGTAGTTGTTGGCTTATAGATTCATATACAGTTTGAGATTAACTTGTCTCTTATAGTGATGTTAAGTATATGAATATTTCTGGAAATGATTCCTGTGATTAGTATCAGGAAAATGATTTATGGTTGGCTGTGAGTGTATCTTGCGAAAGCTAGCTGCCTAATCTGCTTGGTGTAGAAGCTGTTCTTGTGACACCATCCTAATATGGCACACAAGACTAGGTTCTATTACTTGGTTTGATTTTGTTTAAGCTTAAGATTATCTTGGCATCATAGATAAGTGGAAACTTATTTCCTTGAATCCCTAAAACCTATGATGTTGGTCTGAGGGTTAGGGACTAGGCCCTTATCTTGTTGTTCCTCATGGATTGGTTCTGGTAGTGATACCAGCTACTGATTCTTGAGTCAAACTTGGGAAAAATGATTTGTAGGCTTGATAAATTATATGGATCAATAAGATGAAATTCTAAGGTGATACTCCTGTTTAAGAGGTGTGCCTAGAAGTTCATATCTTGGCTATATTCATTCTTGAAATTTAAGTTATAGCCTGATAGCTAGGATCAATGATGTTGTCCTAAGATCCTAGTTGGATCTTTATAGTTTTCTGATTGTTGTTAGTGTTTAAAAACTTCAATGATGGACTCACCCCACTTGGGTGTTTTTTTGAGAATTTGAGTATGAGACAACTCATGAATGCTTGTCTAGCTTAGACATATAAATCATGTGATGGTATTTTTCTACTCACCACAACAGTGGAGTTGTTGGGCTGCAACTTGTTGATCTTGTGGTTGTGTGGCTAGCCTGATCTGGTGCTTATCCTAATGCTCCTCCCGCTACTTCCAGCTCCTGGACTTGTCCTTGATCTTGTTGTCCACCGCCTGGTCCTGTTGGCTTGACCTTGTTCTTGCTATCCACCTGATCTACCCTCTGCTTATGTCACCATCTTGGTGAGATGATCAAGGATGTGGTTGGTGTGATCTGGTTTGGTTTGGTTTGGCTGATGTGCTTGATGTGTATGAACCAGGGAATGGTGTTGGAGTTGCTTGCTCATGACTGTGCTGAGCAGTTTTGTTTGTTGGAGCTGTTGATGTTGTGCTGACAGCACACACCATGTAGTTTGGTGTGCGTGCTGCTTGTGTGCCTGCTGCACCTTGTGGATATGTTCAGGGATTGAAAGTTACTTCTATCTGATTACATTTACCTGTCTGGTGAAACTTGCCCCTTCTTACTGTTTGGAGTTATTTGACTTATGGCTTAAAATTATGAAAGATTTAGTTCTTTCATATTGGTGAAACTTGCCCCTTAAAGTTTACTCTGTGATGTAAAGTTTGAACAGTGCAACTCACTGTCAATACTGAGAGTAACATATTTTAATCATTAACTTTCTTTCTTTTAGTTTGTGTTTTGTTTTACAGGTACAAGACTTGAAGATTCAAGATTTAGATTAGGTTTTTCTTTTTCTTTATAGAATAATCCCGTGTAATATTTATTTTATTCTTTTGTAATATTTATTTTATTCTTTTGTAATCTTTATTTTATTCTTTTGTAATAAAGATTGTAATATTATTCAATATATAAAGGTTCTTCTTTTATTTCATTTACTATTGTCAAGATTCTTAATAAGTTACGTTTTGTAACTCATTTATTGAATAAAGATATGGGATGAATATTCATTTTCTAGTTTATTTTATTTTATTTAAAGATTGAGTTACTAATTGCTAATTATTGATTAAATCAAATTTCACTCAAACATAATTCTAACTTCTTTTAGATTATCATTCAAACACTCAAGTTTAAATTCAAATTTCACTCAAACATAATTCTAACTTCTTTTAGATTATAAGTCCAACACTCAATTTTGAATTCAAATTTCATTTCCCAAAACTCACAAATCCACAAAAGATCATATCAAAGTTTATAACGATCATTCTCCAAGGCTATTCCTAATCTTAAATAATGAAAGAAACTTTCATCACTTTAGGTTTTTATATGGCAAAAAAAATTACCCACAATTTTACAGATGAATGCATGCAATTTCACAGATTCCTAATCTACCCTTCGTTGATTCCGAAATGCTGGGATGTTACAACTTATCAGAGCTCGAAGCTAGCAGAGTTGTACATCGCTAGAATCATCAGTTTGCATGGAGTCCCCAAGAACATTCTGTCGGATCGAGGAACTTAGTTTACCTCGAGATTTTGGAAGAAAGTCCAAGAAGGATTAGGAACCCGACTAGATATCAGCACAACTTATCACCCTCAGACATATGGACAAACGCAACGAGTAAATCAAATAATCAAAGATACGTTGAGAGCTTGTGTGCTAGAGTATGGATCTAAATGGGAAGACTGACTACCTTTCGGAGAATTCTCGTACAACAACAGTTATCAAGCCAGTTTGCAAATGGCCCCATTTGAATTCATGTATGGAAGGAAGTGTCGTACCCCTTTGAATTGGTCGGAAGTAGGAGAGAGTCATATTTTCGGACCCTACATCCAACTAGAAGCAGAAGAGAAAGTTCACAAGATCCGTGAGCACCTCAATACCGCCAAATCCAGATAGAAGAGTTATGCCGAGAAGATACATCGAGACCTCGCCTTCAATATCAGAGATTTTGTGTATCTCAAAGTGTCACCTTTGAAGGGAATGCAACGTTTTCAACTCAAAGGAAAGTTAGCCCCAGATATATTGGACCCTTCAAGATTTTGAACCGTCTAGGAGAAGTATCGTATCAACTGGAACTACCGTATGAGATGTCAGCAGTGCATAATGTGTTCCATATATCGTTACTTCGCAAATGCCTAGAAGTCTCGGAGAACACTGATGTTTTCAAGAACATTGATCACCGGACCATAGATATCAACGATGACCTGACGTATCGCGAAGTACCCATCCGTATTTTGGAAGAAGCTTTCAGAACCACCAGGACCCGGAGTACCAAGTTTCTCAAGATCCAGTGGAGCAACCACACTGAAGAAAAAGCTACCTGGGAGCGAGAAGACTACATTAGGACAGAGTTTACCGATCTCTTTAAAGCCCAGTTTCTCTTTTTCTCAAATCTCAGGACGAGATTTTGTTTAAGGAGGGAAGGTTTGTAACATCCCAAAAATATTGATCAAGGATTATCAAATTCCAATCACCGAAATTAGGGTTAACAAAAACTTTTGTTAATCAAAATCAATATGAATGCATGTGTGTATATGATGATTGTATGAATGCATGAATGGACGTGTGTGATTGTTGCGAATAGCAAGGAATGGTTTAAGGATGAAAACAACATCATCTAAATCAAATCCAAGAAGAAACAAATCAAGAGAAATTCAAAAACAAACAAAACAAGCAAATGGTCATTTTTGCCAATCTTGCTCACTATACCAGTTTGGGTGTTTCTAGTCCAAGGTTTCAAATAGAAACAATTCTATTTCTTTTCACCCCTTTTTAGACCAAGTGAAATTGAACCCAAGCCCACCTTTCAAACCCATAGAAACAATTGTTAACTTGATTCAAATGACAATTCAAAATTGAATCTATATGAAATGGGAAGATCACCATTTCACAAAACCCCACCAAACCACTTCACCTTGACCATTCCAAGCAACCAGAGACTACATAGTATGTGACTAGTACACCCACCAAGTTTCTCTCAAAAATTGAAATTCAAATCTCTTGTGGTTATTTCATCAAACATGTTATGATCACAAATCAAACAAAACATCAAACACTATAGTGAGCAGTGTTATGCCTAACTTGTCTCCTCTCTAGCTCACATTACACTCTCAATAGATGATATAACTTATTTAACAAGCCCTAGCTCACTATAAACTTGACACTATCATCAATGTGAGTACCTTTTACCTTACCTCCCCGGCAACGGTGCCAGAAAAGAGCATGATGTCTATGCACTTCTATTCTTGTAGATAGTTGTTGGGCCTCCAAATGCAGAGGTTTGTAGAACAGCTGCAATTTTCCCTTAAGTGGATTACCCAAGGTTTATCGAACTCGGGGAGGAAGTGGTCAAATGTATTCCCTCTCATGCAATCCTGCAATCAAGATACAAGAAGTCTCTTGTGTCCCCAACACACCCAATACACTTGTCAGGTGTATAGGTGCACTAGTTCGGTGAAGAGATAGTGAAATAAAAGTGGTAACGGTGCCAGAAAAGAGCTTCTGAGTTGTTGTTGACATGGGGTAATGGTGCCAGAAAATAGCTGATGGCATGGAGGAACTGACTAAAGGCAAACTGAAGGAAGCAAGCAAACATGCAACAGATCTAGATGCAAACGGTGTTTCAATGTTTAGAAACAAGGCCTAGGGATCATACTTTCACTAATGAACACTCTCTCATATAAATATCGTCTCTTCATGATACTACTCTTAACTACTCTCTGGTTGAACACTCTAATCATTGGTAGGGCTATAACAGCACTCCTCAAAGTCTTCCTTCCCCAATCTAGATAACCCCGCACTGTCACCTTGAGCGCTAGATGGTTCCAACAAACACCACAATTTCATAGAGACATCCAACTCCAAATATAACTCATAACAAATATTCAATCTAGCCAAAGTGCCCCACGCTGTATGCAGCCTATCACTTTCACACACGTGGGGAAAAGCATAGATCTTTAAAGCACAGAGAGTATTTATGTAGACTCAAACCTAAGTGCCACCATGGTGTGCACGCTATCACTTTCACACACATGGGGAGAGCAGAGATCTCTTGAAGAACTTGAGTAGAAAGGTAGATATACTTGATTACAAAGCTCATGACCACAAGATCATGCATAGAGAGAGATGAACACATAGCTACCGGTAGAGCCCTTAGCCTTGAGGAAGAACTACTCCCTCCTCATCATGGGAATCGGCAACGGTGATGAAGATGGCGATGGAGATCGATGGAGATGGCTCCGGGGGCACTTCCCCGTCCCAGCAGGGTGCCGGAACAGAGACTTTTTGTCCCCCTAATCTCCCTTTCGGTGGCGGTGCTACGGAGTTTTTCGTGGATTTCTTCTCGATTATTTAGGGTTTTCTCATCGGAGGCTTCTTATAGGCGCAGGAATCAAGGTCGGTGGGGGTCCAGGGGGCTCACACCCCCTCCAGGCGCCTCTAGGGCTTGCCCGCGCTAGGGGGTTTGGCCACCCTGTGGCCCCCCTCCGGCTCTGCTTCGTGGTTCCGTGTTGCTCCGGAAAAAATAATAACTTTGGCTTTTGTCCCGTCCAATTCCGAGAATATTGATTTTCTGCCTTTCTAGAACCAAAAAGAGAAGAAAATAGGCAACTGGCACTGTGGCAACTTGTTAATAGGTTAGTTCTAGAAAAGATATAAAAACACCTCAAAGTATAGGCAAAGCAAAGCAACAAGAATGGATCATCAAAAATTATAGATACGTTTCCAACGGATCAACATCCCCAAGCTTAACTCCTGCTCGTCCTCGAGTAGGTAAGTGATAACAAGAATAATTTTTGAGGTGGCATGCACCCTCACAATAAAGATCCAACCATTTGCAAGCATTGAAAGCTGGGATCAAAGAACTCTTAACATGTGCATGAAAGATGGAGTTCTAATAATAGGACATAGTAACTATGCATGCAACATGTAAGGCTACAAACAAAGATCATGAATAACATGCATTGAAAAACGTTTGTTTGTTTCACGTACAGAAAACATAGCATAGTGGCATTCAGCTTGTCCCTCATAGAGTAGCAATATAGATGCATAGGACACCTTCAAAGTTCACAAGGGTGACTAGAAACAAATAGGACATGAACAAGTAATATAATAATATGCATCAATTAATAAGCTTTGGAACTCTACACATAGAATGAAAACTATGCTCTCTTAATGGTGCTTAAGGTAAAAGGTGGAGACTCAATAATGGTGGAAGAAAGTCCTTTTTTGTAAAGGAAGAAGGGATTACAAGTTTCAAAAAGAGCTTCCAAAAATTATGGTACTTGTTAGCTTTCAGCCCTCATTGCCCCTATCATCATCATCATCATCTTGAAGTGGTTAAGGTTAAAGTGGCAAAGCTGGAGTATATGCTTGAGGAAGTATAAGTTGGCAATCTCATGTCCCTTGAATACGAGGGCCACACCTCATGCATACTCAACTTTGGGTCCAGGTAAGTTCTTGTCACTATAAGTATTTGCATATCATTGAGAACCGCCAACGGGGTACCCCTTGCACATGGTACATGAGCTTTCCCATAACCAAAATGAGAAGGCAAGCAGACAATGAGCATCTCAGCAATCTTTTTATTTACCATATGCATAGCTTTTTATTGAGGACGCTTCATAGATAGCTCATTATGGAGATGCTGCAAGTTTCCACCATGATTAGGCATGGCTTAGGCTAGTGGCCCAGGCGTTTCTCTAACACAAAATACAAACTCCATGGACTTAAAAGTTCCCTCTTTATTTCACACCTGTGACATCCATAGACAAAAGTTCATGATATCAACTGAGTACAACAAGGTACAAGTGTGTAGAGGTCCCAACCTTCAATAAGGTAGAGATCCCTGTGTTTACAATGCTAGTCCCTGGATCAATAGCTAGCATCCAAAGTTAAGATGTAATATCAAGAAACAAAGGTCATAATATAACTTTATAACCAGGAATAACATAATTTTATTACATCTTACATAGATCTTTTGGCTATTACATTACATTGCAGCAGAATATCTATAAGTATGGGGTCCTTCATCTTCAAGGTGCCACAGGCAAACATGTTGGTTGTAGACTTTGTAATCCTAATCAATCAACTTCACTAATATCAAACAAACCTGCAACATAACAAGTTACAGCCACAAGGGTCAATACATTTGAATTGTATTGGCATGTTTCACTACTATGTTGAATATAAGTGGATCCTTTCAATACATGCATATTTGGCTAAGTAGGGTTTAAGTCTCATTTGCAGAAAGCAATAATTTATCCTATCTTTTAAAAAAAATATTTTTGATATTTTGTCAAATCTTTCTGAACTCCTTGGTAAATCCCCAAGTGTTTCAAGTCTTTGTCAAAATCTCTTGAGCTCCTTGGGTAAATCCCCAAGTGCTTCATGTTTTTATCAAAATCTCTTGAGCTCCTTGGGTAAATCCCCAAGTGCTTCATGTTTTTATCAAAATCTCTTGAGCTCCTTGGTACACCCCAAGTGCTTCAAGCCTTTTGTTGTCACCTTAAAGTTTTTCTTTTAGAAATTGGAATGTTGAGATTTCCCATAGCTTCAGGCTTTAGTTGCTCAGTATTGTCCATAACCGGGGACACGGCTAAGTACTTAGAATTTTTATCTTCTGCAGAAGTTGTACACTTTACCCACATGACACAATCTCATCTTGTTGCCACCAGGTGGCATTTGGATAAGTACTCACCAAGATGGAGTACTGGCAGATTGAGAATGTGACGAAGTCTTTCCATAGGGTCCTCCCATACACAATGCTAGCTTGTCTTCAGGCACCAATGTAGGGTTCCTAGTTCCCTCATTTCCAGTTAACCTGAAGACCAATGCATGGGTCTTCTCAATGTAGTTGACTAAGCCAGAGCCATATAGCATGTGGCTGTACACGGAAGCCACTGTTGGAGAAACATGTTCAATCTCTAAGTCCCTGGGTGGTTTTCATCTGGTGCACAACAAAAAGGAGATTGCCATACAAACATGGTTCCTCTTGTTGCCACTTTGTCCAAAACTTGAGTAACCTTGTCCACCCAGGTGGTTCATTGAGTACTTGTTTTATTATATAAAAACACAAGTCTTTTCTCAACTTCATAAAATCTCAACATGTATCTCTTCTCAAAATATGTAGCATGGCTAAGCATTTTACAACTACATTGTTTTCACTAAGGAATGTATAAGGGTATCCTATTAGGATTTAGCATAGCATAAAGTATAGAAATCTTTTTCATGCATGTTTCAAAATCTACTAAGTATAATGAAAATAGTAGGACTTTGGATGATAGTGTCACTTGCCTTTTTGGTAGGGAATGTTGGTTCACTTCTTGATCTTGCTAATCTCTCACTTTTCTAATTTCACTACAAGTCAATCAAGCAAACACAAATTCAACTAGCATTCCAAACAAATTTTCAATCAACTTAATCACACATAAAATCATAGAAGCTAAGTCATGCATAAGATAGTTTTATTTGCAAAGGTGGTTTCTACTAGGCTCTAAACATTGTAAGGTTCAAAGTGGTCATTTTCCAAAGTGGCAAAGTCATTTGCAAAAGGGTTTTATCTATAAACCATTTTTAAATCCAATCATTATTTTATGTGGTGCAAAATGTTTTTATCAAAGCAACAATCTTACATTGTTCACCAAATAAGTTGTTAGTTCAGAAAACTTGGTGTTTAGGGTCAGTAGCTTTGAATCAAAACATTTTCCAAAGGTTTTTGTTCAAAAATCATTTCCATAACAAAATCAATATTTTTATTTGGCTAGAAATGGGCTAATTCAATTAATCCATCCTAATCTTTTCAAAATACATTTTTAAATCCACAAGTTGGTTCCTAAGGTCAGTAGGTTCACCACAAACCAATTTGCAAAGATTTCATCCTCAAAAACATTTTGGAATGATTTTTATAACCTAAACAAGCATACAAATGTTTCTTCAAAAAAAATCATTTTACCAGAAGCTTTTTACTAAACAAATTGCATGGTTGGCTAGGGCTTGCTTTTCTGATTCCATTGATATAAAGTTTGCAAATTTTGGACGTGTGGATCTAAAGTTATGGATTTTTCAAATTTGCAAACAAATCTGATTCTAATTCTGTTTTAAATCAAAAGCTAGGCCACACGGCGTGTTCTGATTGGGCAGTACCGGTTCGCACGGATCACGCAACTACAGCCGTTGGATCTAAGTGAGACGGTGCGGTTCAGATTAGCCCGTACCTCTTCGTTTAATGAATCTATCGAGGCCGCCAGATGGAAATCTAACGGTGCAGGTTGACTTGAACAAACACGAGCGGTGCCAACGGTGGCTGGCGGCAGCGCACGGTCAAGCGGTGGCGCTACGACAGCTACAGGAAGCAAGGAAAGAAGTGGAGATGCTCACCGTGATTGCAGTGACGTGGGGATGCTCAACCTTCTCGTGGTTGATGAAGGGGCGCACAAGGTTGCGGTTAATCGCTCGCCGGAGTTGTGTCTGACGACGGCTACTCTCTGTCGTCGTCGAGGACGGTGCTATGGGTCACGAGGGGGCAAACAGAGAGCACGATTAGTCGCGCAAGTTCAAGGCGGTGATGCGTGCGTGAAGGAGAAGAAGAGGCGCGGCCAGAAACTACCTGTGGAGCTTGTCGGAGTTGGAGCGGATGGCGGCGTCGTTCAGTCGAGGACGAATTCGACGCTTCAGAGCACGCGCGAGTGAGCTGGCGACACGGGAAGGTGCGCCTGGGTCTGGGGAATGTGTCTGTGTGCTCGGGAAGGCAAGGGGTGGCGCGGGGTCGCCGGAATTGTTCGCGGAACTCGCCGGAGGCAGTGGCGATGCGAGGCGAAATTGTCGCAGCCTGGAGGCAGAGGGAGAGAGCTGTCTGGGGGGAAAGAGAGGTAAGACGCGGGCGGTTAAATGGGCGTGGTCGCGGGGTGGAGTAACGGCCGCTGTTAACGTGAATTGATCGCCGGAGTAATGGCAGCAACTGTCAGGGCGACGTGATCAGGGGGAAGATGACGCTGAGGTGGCTCTGTGGGGTCCGGGCGTCAGCGAAGGAGAGAAGTGTGCAGTGGGGTCCGTCTGTCAGTCGCTGAGTGGGTTGATTCGCGAGTTCGAATGTCGGGAGGAGGAGGGAGTTGAGCTCGTTGTTGGCCTTGGCAGTTGCTGCTCGATTCTATTTTTTCTTTCTGATTGCTTTATCTTTTCTATTTCTATTTTCTGTTATGAAATTCAATCAAACAAATCCATCAACAAATCAATTCAAAATTCCTCCAAACTTTGCATTGAGTTTTGGTTCTGTTTAACAACAATAAACCAAAGTCCAAAAACAAAATAATATTTTTATTCTTTTTAGGATCTATTTAATAATTAAATAAATAGTCCTTAGTTATTAATTCAAATAGGATTTGTTTCATTTAAAATCCCTATTTGAAAATAATACCAAAACACTTCAGTAGGTTTTATTTGAGAATATAAAATATTTGGAAAACTTGTTTAAAATAGTTTAACAAGTTTTTAATGTTTTAATTAAAATGGAAAAGCCTTTACTTAAATAAAAAAAATTGGATATTAAATCCTTATTATTTTATTTATATAAACCTTTACTATTTTTATCAAATAGAAATGTTTTATTTCAAAGGCTTGGCCAAGTTTTAATTTGGCTCTATAAAATAATCCTTATTTATATTTCTACCTTCTCATTTAAAAACCAAATCTTTTTATTAAAGATCCAAAATAGTAATTCCAAATATTTTTAACTTTATTGTTTATTTATCTTTTTAAATCCCTTTAGGATTTGTTTGATCAAATAGGTTTTGAAGGTTTCCAATTGGAATCAAAAAGTTTCTTCTCACCTTGAAAATCAACAAAGTTATATTTTATACATTTATTTTTCACATTACAAGATTTGGAAAATCTTGGGATGTGACAGGCTACCACCCTTAAAATAAATCTCGTCCCGAGATTTGGGAAAGCTAGGGTTACAAATAGGCTCAAAGCATCTAGGGTACTACCACCCTTAAAAATTTTCCAACTAAATTACACATTGGCTTGCTTGGGATCTTGGGGAAACTTCTCTGGGCAAACATCGGCATAGTGCCCTTTGTTTCCACACTTAGAACATGTGACAAGGCTGAGATCCTTCATAGGCTTGTTTATCTTGTGCTTCATCTTTACTGGACAATTGCTTGCATAATGTCCCGGTTCTTTGCAATTGAAACATGTGATAAGTTTGAGTTCTTCACGTGTCTCTTGTGGAGAAGTTGCTGCATAATGGCCTAGCTCTTTGCAGTTGTTGCACCATACTTGACCAATCTCCTTATACTTCTGTTTCTCTGGACATTCACTGGAATAGTGTCCCATTTCTTTACAATGATGACATTGTACATGGCTTTTGTCCTTCTTTTTCTTGGGTTTCTCCAAAGCTAGGAGTGCATCTAGTTCATGTTGTTCATATGTTATCTTGTAGGTAGGAATGTCAATTTGTTTCTTGGACCTTCTATTGCTCCTTGGATAATTCATATGCCTCTTCTTTGGTCCTTTGAATTGGGTTGTATTGCATGGAGGTATAAGTGGAGCTTTTCCTTTGTCATCATTCTTCTTGGTAGATTTGGATCCCTCTTGGTAGTTTGCAATCATTTGTTGTACTCCACCTTGTTTCCTTTGTTCAACTATGGAATAAATGGGGCATTGGATAGGGACATGGTTATTTCCTTCACATAGGTAACAAGTAGCTTGAGATGTGGGACATTGGCCTACTGGATGTTTCTCTTCACAGTTGGGGCATTGATCTCCATGCTCCTTGGAAGTGTGATCCTTGTCTCCACAAATATTGCAAGCATGAGTTCCTCCTAGAATAACATCCTTGTCATCCCTGTTGTGACAAACTCTTTTGGAAAAATTGCTTTCCATGTTGAGCATTTGATCTGTCACTTTATGCAACATTTGGGCTTGGTTTTCCAAAAACTTTTGCAGGGTTGGATCTTCCCCACTGGTGTTGGCTATGAATTGAGTTGTCATTTGGTTCAATTGGTTTTGGGTTGCTATGAGTTCTACCATGTTGTCCTCTTGGTTTTTATTAATGTCATCAACCTTGATGTTGGAGTCTCTTGGAGTAGTCACCTGTTTGGGTTGAATTGAGATTAGAATAGGCAAGATATTTCTAAGGAAATAATTCTAATCACACACATTACATTTCACTCAAGAAATGTGCAAGCAATCACAAACAAACTTTTCACTCAAACAATGAAGTTCAAGCACATTTTTAGGCAACAAAATATTTTTGTTACACCACATAAGTTGGTGTGGTTGACTTAACTAAAATATGGTAGTCCATCTAGATGGTTCACTTGTGATCTTTCCATCCTTCATGGTTGATTCTTCTTGCATGCGATCATGGTTTCCTTGGGAAAACTTTTGGTCACAAAACTTCAAGTGATGTGGGCTCCTTCTAACTTGTGTTTCCTTAGTCTCCAAATCTTGAGCAAGATTTCCTTGTCTCACTTGTCCTTAGTAACATCCAAGATTGAAGTCCTTGGTGAATATGCTGAAGATGTTGAAGTCATTGGAGTTGAAGATGTTGAAGTCATTAGAGTTGATGAAGTCCTTTGCACATGGTGAAGTCTTTGGCCATGGGGTAGGTTTTTCCATCAAGTTGAAATAGAAGAGATGTAGAATCAAAACCAAAATGGTTGAGGAAAGAGTTTACTAGATTGTTTGTAAATAAGTTTTGGAACAAATACAACTCCTATTTTTCTAAGGGTTTTTGTCCAATCCTAGGTTTACAAATCCTACAGGCAACACCATGCTCTGATACCATCTGTAGAGGTCCCAACCTTCAATAAGGTAGAGATCCCTATGTTTACAACGCTAGTCTCTGGATCAATAGCTAGCATCCACAGTTAAGATGTAATATCAAGAAACAAAGGTCATAATATAATTTATAACCAGGAATAACATAATTTTATTACATCTTACATAGCTCTTTTGGCTATTACATTACATTGAAGCTGAATATCTATAAGTATGGGGTCCTTCATCTTCAAGGTGCCACAGGCAAACATGTTGGTTGTAGACTTTGTAATCCTAATCAATCAACTTCACTAATATCAAACAAACCTGCAACGTAACAAGTTACAGCCACAAGGGTCAATACATTTGAATTGTATTGGCATGTTTCACTACTATGTTGAATATAAGTGGATCCTTTCAATACATGCATATTTGGCTAAGTAGGGTTTAAGGCTCATTTGCAGAAAGCAATAATTTATCCTATCTTTTAAAAAAAATAGTTTTGATATTTTGTCAAATCTTTCTGAACTCCTTGGTAAATCCCCAAGTGTTTCAAGTCTTTGTAAAAATCTCTTGAGCTCCTTGGGTAAATCCCCAAGTGCTTCATGTTTTTATCAAAATATCTTGAGCTCCTTGGTCCACCCCAAGTACTTCAAGTTTTTATAAAAAAATCTCTTGAGCTCCTTGGTACACCCCAAGTGCTTCAAGCCTTTTGTTGTCACCTTAAAGTTTTTCTTTTAGAAATTGGAATGTCGATATTTCCCATAGCTTCAGGCTTTAGTTGCTCAGTATTGTCCATAACCGGGGACACGGCTAAGTACTTAGAATTTTTATCTTCTGCAGAAGTTGTACACTTTACCCACATGACACAATCTCATCTTGTTTCCACCAGTGGCCGCTGGATAAGTACTCACCAAGATGGAGTACTGACAGATTGAGAATGTGACGAAGTCTTTCCATAGGGTCCTCCCATACACAATGCTAGATTGTCTTCAGGCACCAATGTAGGGTTCCTAGTTCCCTCATTTCCAGTTAACCTGAAGACCAATGCATGGGTCTTCCCAATGTAGTTGACTAATCTAGAGCCATGTAGCATGTGGTTGTACACGGAACCCACTATTGGAGAAATATGTTCAATCTCTAAGTCCCTGGGTGGTTTTCATCTGGTGCATAACAAAAAGGAGATTGCCATACAAACATGGTTCCTCTTGTTGCCACTTTGTGCAAAACTTGAGTAACCTTGTCCACCCAGGTGGTTCATTGAGTACTTGTTTTATTATATAAAAACACAAGTCTTTTCTCAACTTCATAAAATCTCAACACGTATCTCTTCTCAAAATATGTAGCATGGCTAAGCATTTTACAACTACATTGTTTTCACTAAGGAATGTATAAGGGTATCCTATTAGGATTTAGCATAGCATAAAGTATAGAAATCTTTTTCATGCATGTTTCAAAATCCACTAAGTATAATGAAAATAGTAGGACTTTGGATGACAGTGTCACTTGCCTTTTTGGTAGGGAATGTTGGTGCACTTCTTGATCTTGCTAATCTCTCGCTCTTCTAATTTCACTACAAGTCAATCAAGAAAACACAAATTCAACTAGCATTCCAAACAAATTTTCAATCAACTTAATCACACATAAAATCATAGAAGCTAAGTCATGCATGCAAGCATGCATAAGATAGTTTTATTTGCAAAGGTGGTTTCTACTAGGCTCTAAACATTGTAAGGTTCAAAGTGGTCATTTTCCAAAGTGGCAAAGTCATTTGCAAAAGGGTTTTATCTATAAACCATTTTTAAATCCAATCATTATTTTATGTGGTGCAAAATGTTTTTATCAAAGCAACAATCTTACATTGTTCACCAAATAAGTTGTTAGTTCAGAAAACTTGGTGTTTAGGGTCAGTAGCTTTGAATCAAAACATTTTCCAAAGGTTTTTGTTCAAAAATCATTTCCATAACAAAATCAATATTTTTATTTGGCTAGAAATGGGCTAATTCAATTAATCCATCCTAATCTTTTCAAAATACATTTTTAAATCCACAAGTTGGTTCCTAAGGTCAGTAGGTTCACCACAAACCAATTTGCAAAGATTTCATCCTCAAAAACATTTTGGAATGATTTTTATAACCTAAACAAGCATACAAATGTTTCTTCAAAAAAAATCATTTTACCAGAAGCTTTTTACTAAACAAATTGCATGGTTGGCTAGGGCTTGCTTTTCTGATTCCATTGATATAAAGTTTGCAAATTTTGGACGTGTGGATCTAAAGTTATGGATTTTTCAAATTTGCAAACAAATCTGATTCTAATTCTGTTTTTAAATCAAAAGCTGGGCCACGCGGCGTGTTCTCATTGGGCAGTACCGGTTCGCACGGATCGCGCAACTACAGCCGTTGGATCTAAGTGAGACGGTGCAGTTCATATTAGCCTGTACCTCTTCATTTAATGAATCTATCGAGGCCGCCAGATGGAAATCTAACGGTGCGGGTTGACTTGACCAAACACGAGCGGCGCCGACGGTGGCTGGCGGTGGCGCACGGTCAGGCGGTGGCTCTACGGCAGCTACATGAAGCAAGGAAAGAAGTGGAGATGCTCACCGTAATCGCAGTGACGTGGGGATGCTCAACCTGCTCGTGGTTGATGAAGGGGCGCACAAGGTTGCGGTGATCGCTCGCCGGAGTTGCGTCTGACGACGGCCACTCTCTGTCATCGTCCAGGATGGCGCTATGGGTCACGAGGGGGAAAACAGAGAGCATGGTTAGTCGCGCAAGTTCAAGGCGATGATGCGTGCGTGAAGGAGAAGAAGAGGCGCGGCCAGAAACTACCTGTGGAACTCGTCAGAGTTGGAGCAGATGGCGGCGTCGTTCAGTCGAGGACGAAGTCGACGCTGCAGAGCACGCGCGAGTGAGCTGGCGACACGGGAAGGTGCGCCTGGGTCTGGGGAATGTGTCTGTGTGCTCGGGAAGGCAAGAGGTGGCGCGGGGTCGCCAGAATTGTTCGCGGAACTCACCGGAGGCAGTGGCGATGCGAGGCGAAATTGTCGCAGCCTGGAGGCAGAGGGAGAGAGCTGTCTGGGGGAAAGATAGGTATGATGCGGGCGGTTAAATGGGCGTGGTCGCGGGGTGGAGTAACGGCCGCTGTTAACTTGAATTGATCACCGGAGTAATGGCAGCAACGTTCAGGGCGACGTGATCAGGGGGAAGACGACGCTGAGGTGGCTCTGTGGGGTCCGGGCGTCAGCGAAGGAGGGAAGTGTGCGGTGGGGTCCGTCAGTCAGTCGCTAAGTGGGTTGATTCGCGAGTTCGAATCGTTTTCTGCGGGGAGGAGGAGTTGAGCTAACTGGGCTCGTTGGGCTTGCCCAGTTGGGCTGCTGTCTAATTCTATTTTTTTCTTTTTGATTGCTTTATCTTTTCTATTTCTATTTTCTGTTATGAAATTCAATCAAACAAATCCATCAACAAATCAATTCAAAATTCCTCCAAACTTTGCATTGAGTTTTGGTTCTGTTTAACAACAATAAACCAAAGTCCAAAAACAAAATAATATTTTTTATTCTTTTTAGGATCTATTTAAGAATTAAATAAATAGTCCTTAGTTATTAATTCAAATAGGATTTGTTTTATTTAAAATCCCCATTTGAAAATAATACCAAAACACTTCAGTAGGTTTTATTTGAGAATATAAAATATTTGGAAAACTTGTTTAAAATAGTTTAACAAGTTTTTAATGTTTTAATTAAAATGGAAAAGCCTTAATTAAATAAAAAAATTGGATATTAAATCCTTATTATTTTATTTATATAAACCTTTACTATTTTTATCAAATAGAAATGTTTTATTTCAAAGGCTTGGCCAAGTTTTAATTTGGCTCTATAAAATAATCCTTATTTATATTTCTACCTTCTCATTTAAAAACCAAATATTTTTATTAAAGATCCAAAATAGTAATTCCAAATATTTTTAACTTTATTGTTTATTTATCTTTTTAAATCCCTTTAGGATTTGTTTGATCAAATAGGTTTTGAAGGTTTCCAATTGGAATCAAAAAGTTTCTTCTCACCTTGAAAATCACCAAAGTTATATTTTATTCATTTATTTTTCACATTACAAGATTTGGAAAATCTTGGGATGTGACAAAGTGCAATGCTGAAAAAATTCTCCGTGACAACACGGTTCTGCTAATTCCAACTTATAAGTGCAAGCATATACAACAAAGTTGTCACAATGTAACACACCATGCATAGGAGTTTATAGTGGACACTTTGGAATAACTTGGTTTCTTGGGAGATGGAGGCATGAGTAGAACTTACTCATACAAGTGGAGGCTAACAAAAGACTGGGGGCAACCAAATAACAGAGCAATAATGGCCATAATCATGCAGTGCAACAAAGCATTACTAATCAAAGTAAAAGAGTCGTACTACAAGTCAAGGACTAAATGATCATAGAGGCTATGGTGACTTGTCATAGTCATAACATGGTGTGAGCATGTGCCAAGTCAACCCAAACAAAGCATCAAAGGTGAATACCACAATACTATGCTTTTGCATGCTAGAACAACACATAATTTCTTCAAGGAACACTAAGCAATCCCAATTGTTTGGAACAAGACATGCTACAGAAATAATCACTAAGCATAAGGTCAAAACAAGATCTAGCATGGCATGATAAAGTCTATGCCACAGTTAAAACAAAGTCCCTTTTGTACCACTATAAGCATGAAACTTCCTAATCTTTCCAACACCAAACAACTTTATTTGAAACAACTCACAAAGATAATAATCAATAAAGATCAGTGAGATTGTCTCACAAATCCACAAAGAAGAACTAAAAAGTTCTAAGCTGAAAGCACAAGAAAACTAAGGCTGAACGCAGTGCTAGCAAAAGTGAACACTCACAAAACAATAAGAGTGAAAACTAGAGTGGTCTAGGCAATGGAAACAGAGTGTGTCTCTCTCCAAAAGAAGTGTGGTGTAACCAACCAACTTACTCAAGCAAACTAAGCAAAAAAAACCAAAAATGAAAACTAAGACGCTCCAAGAACAACACAACAATGCATGAAACAATAAAAAAGAAGTGTCTACAAAGACCTGAGATTTTTATTAATGAAGAAGGGGATGCCTTGGGCATCCCCAAGATTTGACGCTTGTACCTCTTGAATATTTCTTTGGCTGACACGGGGTGGAATCCCCAAGATTGAGCTTCTGTCCATTCTTCATCTCATTACATCATTCTTCCTCTACACCTACAAATTTTCCTCCATACAAAACTTCACACAATCTTCATTAGCAACATTAGTGTATTCAAAAGATAATAGACCCTTGGGCTTAGCTTTGGAACAATAAAACTTTCACTAAAAACACAAGCTACTATAGCAACTCCTTCAAAAAGCTCAATTTCCCAAAAAGAACCCAAAAATGAATCAATAAGAAACAAATGCAAATAATGGCAGAAATCTATCAAAACAGACCAGCAGGTAGAAACCGATTTTTTCGAAGACCTTATGTTGCTTAATCAAAAAGTGTTGAACTAACTAAAGTTAGCTAACATACTGGGGGATTTATTCATAAATTTTGAGCTCAATCCGAGTTATAGACTCCTCACGAATTTTTATGGTGGAGGACAGAAATCTGTTTCGGGACAGCAACTCCCGAAATCTTACTTCCCTCTCATTAGAGGTCATTCTTGGCACAAAAAGCAAACAAAAAGGATAAGAAGAGGACATTACAGAAGTAATAACTTCCAAGACTCAAGAAAACTCTTGGGTTATCTCCCAACAAGTACTTTTCTTTAATGCCTTTAAGTTAGGTTTGATAGTTGGAGAAGATGCTCTCATAAGAAATATGAATTAATTTAAAAGAGAGCATCAAGAAGAAAATTCAAAAAACATTTAAGTCTAACCCACTTCCTATGCATAGGAATCTTGTAAATAAACAACTCATGAAAGCGCAAAGCAACAAGCATAGGAAAGCAAAACAAGTGCAACTTCAAGATTTTCAACATAAAGAGGGGAAACTTAATATTTTTGAGATACATAAAACCATGTTTCCCTCTCTCATAATAACTTTCAGTAGCAACATGAACAAAATTAACAATATAACTATCACAAGAAACATTCTTATCATGAGCCACATGCATAAAATGATTATTACTCTCCACATAAGCATAGTCATTCTTATTAATTATAGTGGGAGCAAATTCAACAAAATAGCTATCACTATTATTCTCATCACCATAATCATCAAATATAGGAGGCATATTGTAATCACAATTAGTTTTCTCCTAAATAGCAGGTGGACTAAAAATATCATACTCATCATTGTAATCATCATATATTGGAGGTTTGGTATCATCATAAGCAATAGAATAGCTATCTTCCAAAGCTGGGGAACTAAAAAGATCATTTTCATAAAAACTAGCTTCCCCAATCTTAGATGTTTCCATACCATTAGTAATAATGGTGTTCAAAAAAATCATACTAATAAAATTGCTATTAGCATGCAAATAAAGTTCCATAGGTTTTTTTATTTTCTCTTCAAACACTTCATGTCCTAACTAAAGATACATACTATAAAGCTCTCTAATTTTTTTGTTGTTTTCCATTAAGCCTATCTAATGAAAACAAGAAACAAAAAGACAAAATTGCAGAATCTAAAGGAAATAACATCAAGCACTCACACCGGAGGATGTGAGTACCTTTTACCTTACCTCTTCGACAACAACGCCAGAAAAGAGCATGATGTCTATGCACTTCTATTCTTGTAGATAGTTGTTGGGCCTCCAAGTGCAGAGGTTTGTAGAACAGCAGCAAGTTTCCCTTAAGTGGATTACCCACGGTTTATCGAACTCAGGGAGGAAGTGGTCAAAGGTATTCCCTCTCAAGAAATCCTGCAATCAAGATACAAGAAGTCTCTTGTGTCCCCGACACACCCAATACACTTGTCAGGTGTATAGGTGCACTAGTTCGGCTAAGAGATAGTGAAACACAAGTGGTAACGGTGCCAGAAAGAGCTTCTAACTTGTTGTTGACGTGGGATAACGGAGCCAGAAAATAGCTGATGGCGTGGAGGAACAGACTAAAGGAAAACTTAAGGAAGCAAGCAAACATGCAACAGATCTAGATTCAAACGGTGTTTCACTGTTTAGAAACAAGGCCTAGGGATCATACTATCACTAGTGAACACTCTCTGATATAAATATCCTCTCTTCATGATACTACTCTTAACTAATCTCCGGTTGAACACTCTAATCATTGGTAGGGCTATAAAACCACTCCTCAATGTCTGCCTTCCCCAATCTAGATAACCCTGCACTATCACCTTGAGCGCTAGATGGTTCCAACAAACACCACAATTTCACAGAGACATCCAACTCCAAATATAACTCATAACAAATATTCAATCTAGCCAAAGTTCCACACACGGTATGCACGCTGCCACTTTCACACACGTGGGGAAAAGCATAGATCTATTAAAGCACAAAGAATATTTATGTAGACTCAAACCTAAGTGCCACCATGGTGTGCACGCTGTCACTTTCACACACATGGGGAGAGCAGAGATCTATTGAAGCACTTGAGTAGCAAGGTAGATCTACTTGATTACAAAGCTCATGACCACAAGATCATGCATAGAGAGAGAGAGATGAACACATAGCTACTGGTAGAGCCCTTAGCCTCGAGGAAGAACTACTCCCTCCTCATCATGGGAATTAGCAATGGTGATGAAGATGGCGATGGATATTGATGGAGATGGCTCCGGGGGCACTTCCCCGTCCTGGCAAGGTGCCGGAACAGAGACTTTCTGTCCCCCAAATCTCCCTTTCGGTGGCGGCGGTGCTACGGAGGTTTTCGTGGATTTCTTCTAGATTATTTAGGGTTTTCTCATCGGAGGCTTCTTATAGGCGCAGGAATCAAGGTCTGTGGGGCTCTAGGAGGCCCACACCCCCTCTAGGCGCCTCCAGGGCTTGCCCGCGCCTAGGGGGTTTGGCCACCCTATGGCCCCCCTCCGGCTCTGCTTCGTGGTTCCGTGTTGCTCCGGGAAAAATAATAACTTTGGCTTTTATCCCGTCCTATTCCGAGAATATTGATTTTCTCCCTTTCTGGAACCAAAAACAGAAGAAAACAGCCAACTGGCACTGTGGCAACTTGTTAATAGGTTAGTACCAGAAAAGATATAAAAACACCTCAAAGTATAGACAAAGAAAAGCAAAGTATATACAAAACAAGAATGGAGCATCAAAAATTATAGATACGTTTTGTCAACGCTCGGATTTTTCAATCCTAGATGCCTGTTATGCCATACATCGCAATCCCAGGATTACCATTTTTGCGAGACATAACAGAATTGGATACCATAGTACATCATCCATTACAAACGGTACATAAGTTCTTACACAAATAGGGATCTCATGATCCAGTTCTTAATACAACTTCAAGCAGCGGAATAGGTAATAATAACGGTAGCGTAGGCGAAGCTCCATCTTCAGGGTCACAGGCAATGCTGACGATGGGAGATGATCCTAGTTGTTGTAACCTTCCTGGGGTCCATCCTCCAGGTACTCCTCTTCATAGTCTGGCCACGGGAATAGCCAGGGACAAAGCCATGAGTACTCTTTAAGTACTCGCAAACTAATACTAACAAGTAAAAGGGTTTTTGGATAATAGGACACTAGGCTCTAGGGTTGTTTTGCAAAAGCCAGATTTATCTCTACTAAGTTTGGAAGCAATGAATGCTAGTTAAGGTTTTATAACACCTAAGTGGGAACTTGTATCTCATGCCACAACTCTGTTGTGGTCAAGTCAAAGTCTCAATTTATTTCACAAGTCATTTTGAATAGTCCGACGGGGGAACAGTATGGCCACTCCAACTGTCCATAACCGTGGACGCGGCTATTCGAATAGTTTGACACTCTGCATAGATTGTACACTTTCACCACAATATTCGATACATCCGTCAGGAACAAATCCTGAATTCACCATACTCAGTATGCGGATAATCAATCCTAACCTTTCAATTACACGCCCTAGTATAAGCATCTCTTCTGTGAGTTTGGCCTCCCAACCATGACCAACTGTCATCTTGGGTACTGCACAGGTGGACAATCTTCACAAGGTAGCCTCAGCTCAGACCTTTGTCGTGAGGTAACTAATACTAAGGGATATAAGTTTCCAGTCAAGCCCTACCCAATATTCGGGTATTGTGGTTATACGATAAAATTGGAATGGTATCGCATCCAGACAACCATCAGTTTTTATAAAGGGCTAAGGCTCATGCCTCAACATTTTTATCACCAAAATCATCAAGTGTTCGGAAGCACATGTCCAAAACATTTCAGTAGAATGGTCCATCATTCCAAGGTTTTCATAACCATTTTTCCACCAAGTATTCCCATCTAAAGTTAATCAAGTTTTATGCTTAGCACTAGCATCTAAGGTGGGGGGGTAGTACTGATGAGGGGTGGTAAACTAGTGGGGTTTAACTAAATTTAATCTCATGCCTTAGGAACACATAAATATTATCTAACTTAGGCCAAGTTTTATGCTCTTTATGCAACCTTCACATATCTTTATAATATCTACAAGTCACTTAAGTCAACTCTAAGTTGAAGCTTTGATAAAGAAATAAATTAAGAATCTTGCAAATAAAACTAGGATTGGTTTATCAAGTGGGTATGATCTCATATGCTTAAAGCATATAATAGGCATAGTAACAAGTAGGGGTTTGTTGCATCAGTAGGGTATCTTGCAAGGGTTAGCTTGCATTGGTCCACTTAGTTAGTAAAGCTTGCATTAGTGTCAATATAAGCTTGCCTTGTGCAGAGCAGTGGTTGAAGTTCTCCTCGGCTTCTTCTTCGTAGAATCCTCCTTCCTCCTCGTATCCTTGGTCGGTACTAGCGTCTATGAATAAATACGAGGTACACAATCACCAAACAATACTGAACTACTTGCAATCATCACACACAAGGGTCCTATAGATGATCTGGCATCATCTCTAACATTACAAGGTCAAGGCTTGATTTAATTTCTTTTATTTGTAGAAAAGTAATTTCTACTCATTGAAAAACTACTTAAGATTTAATATTCTCCAAACCAAACATGGGATCATGTTGACACATGTCATAAACACATATTTTAGTCCATGGGAATGTGATTTAAAGTGGTGTCACAATTTAATAAGGTTTTACCCTTTTATTTTAATTAAATAAGTGGCTAGAAATGCCTATGGGGCATTCATTTATTACTTGAACATTATTTCTGCAAGTAAACCTATATATTTTTATATATTCTGAAAGGTATGGTTAAATGTGATTTTTGAGAGTTGGAATGAACTAAAAAGCTATTATGGTTTAAATTTGAAAAATGTTTGAATGCAGAAAAGCTTCTGCCTTGTTATTTTTACTATGGGTGATCTATAGATCCAAATGACTTGAATCCAACGGGCTTGGATTCAGCTTTCACAGGCCTTTCAAACAAAATTGGTTTCAATCAATTTGGTGCAATGAATCGATCTGGGTTGATTTTTGAAGTTGGGTACAGAAGTGTGTTTGAATTGAAATGGAAAAAGTTTAGTTTGAAATAACTGGGCTGCGCGGGAAAAGTAAACGGGCCGGCCTGCTAATCGCAGTGCTCCCGTGGGCTACTTAAGTGGGTGTCCCCACTCGTCAGTGACACGGGGCTGGGCGAAGCGATATGGGGCAACGTGGTTCGTTCGATCTAGTTCTAATCCAACGGCTGAGAGTCATCATCGACGCGAGACAACGCCGGCGAGAACGAAACCTAGAGCGGCCAGTGAGGTGTGCTGCGGGCTCACCGGGGTACGGGCAAGGTTCAGCGAAGCGGGCGAACGACAAAGTAGACGACGGCGAACTCAGGGGTGGTCGCGGCAGCTCCTGGGGTGGATGAAATCGATGGCTCCTTTCTTCTCCAGAGGCGGCGGGCTCCGGTGAAATTCCGGCGGGGTGGTGCTCGCCTTGCTCCGGGAACGGTGTGGCACGATCAGTGAGAAGAGGGGAGTGAGAGGGTGTGAAGAAATCGTGCGGGGGTGGCCTCTATTTATAGTCGTGCGAGGGGACCGTCGGGGCGCACAGTGAGCTCGTCGGGGGCGATGTTACAGGTGGCTAATGGCATGGGCGAAGGTAGGGGACGGTGCGGTGTCTCCTGGCGACGCTCAACAACATGGTTTCGAGGCATGGGGTGGTGTGGTTTGGTCTGGAACGGGCGATGCTCTACGCGGCAGAGGCGGCGTCTTCGACGGCGGGCGGTAGCTGTGCGGAACGGGGCGGCAAACAGGGATGTCTGGTGGTCTCCTGGGTCGGTGGGGGTTGTGTGTGCACGCGGCAAGGGCGGCGCGCGGTCTGTGGGTGCTGGTCGAGCGTGGTGCTCTGGCGCACGCTCGACATGGTCTCTAGCGGTCTGGGCGCGGCTTGTGCACGTGGTCCAGGGCTTGGCAACGCTCGCAGCTAGGACAGTGAGTGGCGGTGGACGGTGCGCTGCCTCCCAGACATGCTGGCTAGGCTTGGTGCTGCTCCTAGCTTGCTGTCGACTATGAGGTGGCAAGGGTGTGCTCGGCTGTTCACCATTGATGGCAATGGCAAGCTCACAGTGGTGCTAGTGCTTGGCTAAACTTCCTAGATGATCTACTGAGCTGCTTGTGAGCTAACTAGGGAACAAGTTAGGCCAATTTTACTGCACACTATAGTGTTTGATGTTTGTTTGATTTGTGTCTGCAACCTGTTTGATGAAATGGCCGCATGAAATCAAGTTTTGAATTTTGAAAAGATTTTTCGTGGGTTTTCTAGATTGGTTATGGTGAGTCTGCAGATGCTTGGGTTTTGAAAGTTGAGCTTGTTTGAGTGGTTTTTGAAAAAGTGGGATCTTCCCATATGATAAAGATTCAATTTTGAAATGTCATTTAAACTATGCATTTGAAAGTTTCTGGATGATCAAAAGGTGGGCCTTTATACTTTGTTATGAGTACATTCAAGGGGTGCAAAGATCCAGAAAAGTTTCTGTTAGGTTCTGAAAGTTTCAGACAGCCAAAGTAGCCATGGGAGTTAAATTGGCCAAAATGACCATTCACTTAATATATGTGTTTTGATTTACTTGTCTTTAGGAAAAGTGTGGGAAATGTTTTAGATGATGTTTATTTCACCTAAGAAACATTTTACAAGCAATGAAACAAACAAACAATGTGGTTTTAAAAGAATTCAAAATCAATGCATACACATATGCATGCATTCATAAATTTATTTAGAAAAGTTTTTTGTTAACCCTAATTTTGATGATTAGAGTTTGATGATCCAAGCTTAGTATTTTTGGGATGTTACAAACCTTCCCCCCTTAAACAAAATCTCGTCCCGAGATTTGAAAAAGGACGAAAAGATTACCTAGGATTTGAAGAGATCGGGAAACTCCGTCCTGATGTGATCTTCGGCGCTCAGTAGCTTCCTCTTCTGTGTGGTTGCTCCACTGAATCTTGAGAAACTTGATGCTTCGGGTTCGGGTAGTTCGAAAAGCTTCTTCCAAAATGCGGATGGGTACTTCAGGATAGGTCAGGTCATCGTTGATATCCATGGTCCGATGGTCGATATTCTTGAATACTTCGGTCTTCTCGGGGACTTCGAGACACTTGTGAAGTAATGAGATATGGAACACATTGTGCACGGCTGACATCTCTTCAGGTAGCTCCAATTGGTACGACACTTCTCCTCGACGGTTCAGAATCTTGAAAGGTCCGATATATCTGGGGGCTAACTTTCCTTTAAGTTGGAAATGCTGCATTCCCCTCAATGGCGACACTTTCAGATAAACAAAATCTCCTATGTTGAAGGCGAGGTCTCTACGTCTCTTGTCGGCGTAACTCTTCTGTCAGGATTGGGTGGTCTTGAGGTGCTCACGAATCTTGTGAACCTTCTCTTCTGCTTCTCGTAGGATGTCGGGTCCGAAAATCTGACTCTCTCCTACTTCCGACCAGTTCAAAGGGGTACGCCACTTTCTTCCATACATGAACTCAAATGGGGCCATTTGCAAACTGGCTTGATAACTATTGTTGTAAGAAAATTCTCCAAACGGCAGGCAGTCTTCCCACTTGGATCCATATTCTAACACGCACGCTCTCAGCATATCTTCGAGTATTTGATTTACTCGCTCCGTTTGTCCATCGGTCTGAGGGTTATACGCGGTACTGAAATCTAGGCGGGTTCCTAAACCTTCTTGAACTTTCTTCCAGAATCTCGAGGTAAACTGAGTTCCTCGATCCGATACTATGTTCTTGGGGACTCCATGCAAACTAACGATTCTAGTGAT
Source organism: Avena insularis (assembly GCA_023614405.1). NCBI lineage: Eukaryota > Viridiplantae > Streptophyta > Magnoliopsida > Poales > Poaceae > Avena > Avena insularis. The sequence continues at coordinate 299,698,618 of CM042693.1, read as the reverse complement.
GTACAACTCCGCTAGCTTCAAACTCCGATATGTGGTCTTGACGGGTAAGAAATGGGCGACTTTGGACAATTTGTCCACTATGACCCAGATAGAGTCATTTCCCCTACTAGAAGTAGGTAGTCTAGTGATAAATTCCATTCCTACAGAATCCCATTTCCATTCCGGAATCTGCAAGGTTTGCAACAATCCAGCGGGTCTTTGATATCCTGCCTTGACTCGCTGACACATATCACACTTGGCGATATAGCTTCCTATTTCTCTCTTCATCTTATGCCACCAAAATTGCTCTTTCAAATCTTGATACATCTTAGTTCCTCCAGGATGGATAGAATAAAGAGTATCATGAGCCTCCTTCAAAATAACTTCTTTCAACTTAGAATCTGCTGGTACACAAAGGCGTCCTTTGTACCACAACACTCCTTATTCGTCCTCGGTGAATCCGGGTACTTTGCCTGTACCGATACGACGCTTGATTCCGTCAATACTAGCATTTTCCTTCTGCGCCTCTTTAATCTGACTGATCAAAGTGGGCTGCAGTTCTATGCTAGCCAAAAATCCTTCACTTACTAATTCCATTCGAAAATCTTCCATCTCCTTGTGCAAACTTGGTTGCTCCTTCAAAATCATGGAGTTCAAGCGGCACGGCAATCTGCTAAGGGCATTGGCTACCACGTTGGCTTTACTAGGGTGATAGTGAATGTCCAGGTCATAATCCTTGATTAGCTCAATCCATCTTCTCTACCTCATATTCAGCTCCTTCTGAGTGAATATATACTTTAGGCTCTTGTGGTCCGAATAAATCTCACAACGATTTCCCATCAGGTAATGTCTCCATGTCTTCAGGGCTAGAACTACTGCTGCGAGTTCGAGGTCATGGGTTGGGTAGTTTTGCTCATGTTGTTTCAATTGTTGGGATAGATAAGATATAACTTTGCCTTCTTGCATTAGCACACATCCGAGACCAATCTTTGATGCGTCACAATACACGTCGAAGGGCTTCGTGATATCCGGCATGATCAAGATTAGGGCTGAAATCAATCTCCTTTTGAGTTCTTGAAAACTCGCTTCACATTTGTCGGTCCATTCAAACTTCTTGTCCTTCTTTAGAAATTGGGTCATGGGTCTGGCGATACTCTAGAATCCTTCTACGAATTTGCGGTAATATCCCGCCAATCCGAGAAAAGCACGAACTTGGGTTTGAGTGGTTGGGGCTTGCCAATCTTCTACATCTTTCACCTTGGCAGGGTCAACGGCAATTCCTCCGGCTGATAAAATGTGACCGAGGAATCCTACCTCCTGTAACTAGAATTCACATTTGCTAAACTTGGCATACAACTGATGCTCTCTAAGGGTTCCAAGAATGGTCCTTAGGTGTAGCTCATGTTCTTCTTCTGATTTGGAATAAATCAGAATGTCATCGATGAAAACAACGACAAACTTATCCAGGAAGTCCATAAAAATCTTATTCATGAGGTTCATGAAATAAGCGGGGGCATTAGTTAATCCAAAAGACATGACCGTATACTCATACAATCCATATTTGGTGGTAAAGGCAGTCTTTGGAATATCCTCTGCACGAATTTTGAGTTGATGATAGCCAGTTCTAAGATCAATCTTAGAAAACACTTTGGCACCGGTCAACTGATCAAACAAATCTTCTATCTTGGGCAAGGGGTACTTGTTCTTGATGGTGACATCATTCAACTTACGATAATCCGTACACAAATGATTACCTCCATCCTTCTTGTCCACAAACAAGACAGGTGATCTCCATGGGGACGCACTTGGTTGAATCAATCCAATTTCCAACATCGAATCTAGTTGTTTCTTCAGTTCTGCGAGCTCTGACCGGTTCATACTATAGGGTCTCTGGGCTATGGGTCCGGTTCCGGGGATTAGTTCAATGATAAACTCGATATCCCGATCTGGGGTCATACCGGGCAAAACATCTGGAAATACATCGGGGTATTCACAGACTATCCGGACTTGGTCAATGGTATGTTGGGCTATACTCTTATTGCATTTGAATTGACGAGGTAAGGTTTCAGATATATGCTCGACTGATATTCCGGCTGTACTGGTCATAGTGATGGCTTTCTTGGCACAATCAATCAATCCTTTATGTTTGGACATCCAATCCATTCCTAGTACTACTTCCAAACCTTTAGTTCCGAGTACTATCAGATTAGCATAAAAATCTATGCCATGGTTTCGGATAGGGACGGCTTTGCAAATTTGCCTAGCCTTGGTGGTTGATCCGGGAATTTGCACAATCATCACATGCTTCAATTTGGTTGGTTGAATTTTACTAGTGCATGAAAATTCTTCGGTGACAAATGAATGCGATGCACCAGAGTCAAACAACACTCTTGCAAGTACTGAATTAACAGAAAACATACCTAGCATGACGTCTGGCGCTTCCTGAGCTTCTTCAGCATGCATGAGAAAAAGACGGCCATTGCGGTTGAGTGAATTCCCTGGGGCAAATCTTCTTCCGGGCTGAACACGACGCTGTTGCTGAGCTAGGGCATTGGCATTGGGGGCTTTAGCATTCTTCTTGTTGGGGAACTCGTTAGAATAGTGGCCTTTATTTCCACAGTCATAACAAGTCACTTGCGACTTGTCCTTTATTTGCACATCATTGCTTCCAGTCCTCGGGGCAGTTTTGGTGTTGGCGGTAGCATTGTTGGTGTTGAACTTGGGTGGGGCACGATTGAAATTGCTAGAGTTGCCGGGGTTGTTGTGATTTCCTCCGGGTCTAGGGTTTCCACGGTTGGGATAGGTCGGACGGTTCATCGGGGGTCTGTTGGTTCTTGGGGCAAATCATGGAGATGGGTTGGGGCGATACTTTGGGGTCTGATGGGTTCCTGGTTGATGCATCATACGACGCTTGCAGTTCTCATTGGCTTGGTTGATCTTTCCTTCCATTTGGATAGCAGAGTCGACAAGGGCTTCAATATCCGCAAAGGAAATATTGACTAACACCGTCTGCATCTCATCATGCAGACCATTCAGGAATCTTTCTTTCTTCTTGGCTTCAGTGTCTATTTCGTCCGGGGCATACCTAGCTAATGACAAAAATTTGTCACGGTATTCCACTACAGTCATCCTTCCTTGCTTCAGCTATCTGAACTCGTCTCTCATTCTCTTGATCAAACCTGGTGGTACATGGGTTCTGCTGAACTTGACCTTGAATTCCTCCCAGGTCATCATCTGGCCTCCGGTCATTGCGCGAACACTGTTCCACCATGCCCTGGCATCTCCGGCTAGATAATGGGTGGCAAATAGGACTTTCTCGTTGGCTTCCACTCCGGCGAATTCTAGGTTATTTTCCATGGTTTGTAGCCAATCATCGGCGTCTAAGGGTTCTTCTGACTTAGTGAAAACAGGTGGGTTGGTATTCTGGAAATTCTTGAGCTTAGATCCATGGTTGTCCTGATTTCCGTGGCCTTGGTTGTTATGGGCTAGCTGGGCTATCTGTTGCAGAGTAGCTAGGTTGGCTTGATGTTCCGCTCTTTCAGCTTCGCGGTCAGAAGTCAACAGTTGCAGGATCTGCAACATCGGGTCCGGGGCTGAACCACTTCCTCCACGTGGCATCCGAAGATTTAGGTAGATCATGAGAAAAGAGGGAAATTTCTAAGGTTTCGTGGATTTTGAAAGAGTTTTAAAGGTTTGACTCTAATTTTTCTAGAAACTTGCTTTTTCATTCATTCATTCATAGCACACAGTACAACACACACCACAACAAAGAAAAACAGATGGTTTTAAGAACCATTCTGAGAACTACGATACAGTGGGACCGAATACTACTCACTACGCTAGTGCTCAAGTGCTACTACTCCTTGGAATCTGTGGCTTCATCATCTTCATCATCATCGATGAAAGCAAAATCATCCTCATCGGTGAAGAAGTCCATGGCCTGATCCTACAAAAAATCATCGTCATCGCCGAGATAGGAGTAAGGGTCTCCACAAAGATCTTCTCCGGCATTCTCCCTTTCCTCCAACTGCATGTCTCTCTCGTGGATGGTCTCCTCCAAAGATGAGATGCGGTGGCGAAGACGGGCAATAATGCGCTCCTTCTTGTCGAGCTGACGCCGACGAGACTTGCGATCCCTTGCTAGCATGGCGATGGTCTGGTCCTTTGTCTTGATGATGGCAGACTCGTGGTTGCAGTAGTCATGGCAGTTGTCCAACTCCTGCTGTCGATCGTACATCATGAAGCTAAGGTGGTCCAATTGAGTCTTCAGCTCAGGGTGGTATGGGGCTTCCTGGGGTTGTCCATTTGCATCACGCCTCGAGCAAAACTCAAAGCGATTTCCCTTGATCTGGTTGATACTCTGCCCACACAGATGGGAAAGAGCTTCCTGCATTGCTCTGGCAAGTCCATCGAGCCAGTTGTTTTCCCTCAAGGTAAACTGAATTCCCGCCGCAGTGGGAGGTTCAATCTTACCTCGGAGACTTGCAACAATTAGCCACTGCAGATCTTCTCCTCCTTGATCATTGAGCTGAGCTCCGAAGAACTCGGGGTGCGGACGCTCCAGAAGTTCCGAAAGCTGGTCCAAATCCCTCTCAAAGATAAGGTCTCCTCCATTCCCAAGTTGGTAAAACTTGCTGTACTTCACGTCCATCTATAAAAATAGAGGATGAGTAGATTAGCAGGGTGATCAAGTGTGTCAAAATTTTATATATTTTGCAAGAGTTTTTGAGGAACATGAATTTTTATGAAAGAATTAAAGAGGTAAGAATAAGAATAAGTTTTTGTAAGTATTTGTTTTCTTTGGTTTTGAAACTAAGTTTTTGGTTCAACGTCCAATCTAACTAGGGTCTCCTATGGTCAGGATGGCTCTGATACCAACTTGTCAACACCCAGATTTTTCAATCCTAGATGCCTGTTATGCCATACATCGCAATCCCAGGATTACCATTTTTGCGAGACATAACAGAATTGGATACCATAGTACATCATCCATTACAAACGATACATAAGTTCTTACACAAATAGGGATCTCATGATCCAGTTCATAATACAACTTCAAGCAGCGAAATACGTAATAATAATGGTAGCATAGGCGAAGCTCCATCTTCGGGGTCACAGGCAATGCTGACGATGGGAGATGATCCTAGTTGTCGTAACCTTCCTGGTGTCCATCCTCCAGGTACTCCTCTTCATAGTCTGGCCACGGGAATAGCCAGGGACAAAGCCATGAGTACAGTTTAAGTACTCGCAAACTAATACTAACAAGTAAAAGGGTTTTTGGATAATAGGACACTAGGATCTAGGGTTGTTTTGCAAAAGCCAGATTTATCTCTACTAAGTTTGGAAGCAATGAATGCTATTTAAGGTTTTATAACACCTAAGTGGGAACTTGTATCTCATGCCACAACTCTGTTGTGGTCAAGTCAAAGTCTCAATTTATTTCACAAGTCATTTTGAAAAGTCTGATGGGGGAATAGTATGGCCACTCCAATTGTCCATAACCGCGGACGCGGCTATTCGAATAGTTTGACACTCTGCAGAGATTGTACACTTTCACCACAATATTCGATACATCCGTCAGGAACAAATCCTGAATTCACCATACTCAGTATGCAGATAATCAATCCTAACCTTTCAATTACACGCCTAGTATAAGCAATTCTCCTGTGAGTTTGGCCTCCCAACCATGACCAACTGTCATCTTGGGTACTGCACAGGTGGACAATCTTCACAAGGTAGCTTCAGCTTAGACCTTGGCCGTGAGGTAACTAATACTAAGGGATATAAGTTTCCAGTCAAGCCCTACCCAATATTCGGGTATTGTGGTTGTACGATAAAATTGGAATGGTATCGCATCCAGAAAACCATCAGTTTTTATAAAGGGCTAAGTCTCATGCCTCAACATTTTTATCACCAAAATCATCAAGTGTTCGGAAACACATGTCCAAAACATTTCAGTAGAATGATCCATCATTCCAAGGTTTTCATTACCATTTTTCCACCAAGTATTCCCATCTAAAGTTGATCAAGTTTTATGCTTAGCACTAGCATCTAAGGTGGGGGGGGTAGTACTGATGAGGGGTGGTAAACTAGTGGGGTTTAACTAAATTTCATCTCATGCCTTAGGAAGACATAAAGATTATCTAACTTAGGCCAATTTTTATGCTCTTTATGCAACCTTCACATATCTTTCTAATATCTACAAGTCACTTAAGTCAACTCTAAGTTGAAGCTTTGATAAAGAAATAAAATAAGAAGCTTGCAAATAAAACTAGGATTGGTTTATCAAGTGGGTATGATCTCATATGCTTAAAGCATATAATAGGCATAGTAACAAGTAGGGGTTTGTTGCATCAGTAGGGTATCTTGCAAGGGTTAGCTTGCATTGGTACACTTAGTTAGTAAAGCTTGCATTAGTGTCAATATAAGCTTGCCTTGTGCAGAGCAGTGGTTGAAGTTCTCCTCGGCTTCTTCTTCGTAGAATCCTCCTTCCTCCTCGTATCCTTGGTTGGTACTAGCGTCTATGAATAAATACGAGGTACATAATCACCAAACAATACTTAACTACTTGCAATCATCACACACAAGGGTCCTATAGATGATCTAGCATCATCTCTAACATTACAAGGTCAAGGCTTGATTTAATTTCTTTTATTTGTAGAAAAGTAATTTCTACTCATTGAAAAACTACTTAAGATTTAATATTCTCCAAACCAAACATGGGATCATGTTGACACATGTCATCACCACATATTGTAGTCCATGGGAATGTGATTTAAAGTGGTGTCACAATTTAATAAGGTTTTACCCCTTTATTTTAATTAAATAAAGTGGCTAGAAATGCCTATGGGGCATTCTTTTATTACTTGAACATTATTTCTGCAAGTAAACCTATATATTTTTATATATTCTGAAAGGTATGGTTAAATGTGATTTTGGAGAGTTGGAATCAACTCAAAAGCTATTATGGTTTAAATTTGAAAAATGTTTGAATGGAGAAAAGCTTCTGCCTTGTTATTTTTACTATGGGTGATCTATAGACCAAATGACTTGAATCCAACGGGCTTGTATTCAGCATTCACAGACCTTTCTAACAAAATTGGTTTCAATCAATTTGGTGCACTGAATCGATCTGGGTTGATTTTTGAAGTTGGGTACAGAAGTGTGTTTGAATTGAAATCGAAAAAGTTTAATTTGAAATAACTAGGCCGCCATGAAAAGTAAGCGGGCGACCTGCTAAGTGATGCTCGCTGGCTGCTTAAGTGGGTGTCCCCACTCGTCAGTAACACGGGGCTGGGCGAAGCGGTATGGGGCAACGTGGTTCTTTCGATCTAGTTCTAATCCAATGGCTGAGAGTCATCGTCGACGCGAGACAACGCCGGCGAGAGCGAAACCTAGCTCGGCCAGCGAGGTGTACTGGGGGATCACCGGGGTACGGGCGAGGGTCGGCGAGGCGGGCGAACGACGAAGTCGACGACGGCGAACTCAGGGGTGGTCGCGGAAGCTCCTAGGGTGGATGAAATCGATGGCTCCCTTCTTGTCCAGAGGCGGCGGGCTCCGGTGAAATTCCTGCGGGGTGGTGCTCGCCTTGCTCCGGGAATGGTGTGGCACGATCAGTGAGAAGAGGGGAGTGAGAGGGTGTGAAGAAATCGTGCGGGGGTGGCCTCTATTTATAGTCGAGCGAGGGGACCGTCGGGGCGCACGGTGAGCTCATCAGGGGCGATGTTACAGGCGGATAATGGAATGGGCGAAGGTAGGGGACGGTGCGGTGTCTCCTGGCGATGCTCAACGACATGGTTTCGAGGCATGGGGCGGTGTGGTTTGGTCTGGAACGGGCGATGGTCTGCGCGGCAGAGGCGGCGTCTTCGACGACGGGCGGTGGCTGTGCGGCACGGGGCGGCAAACGGGGATGTCTAGCGGTCTCCTAGGTCGGTGGGGATTGTGTGTGCACGCGGCGAGGGCGGCACGCGGTCTGTGGGTGCTGGTCGAGGGTGGTACTCTGGCGCATGCTCGGCATGCTCTCTGGCGGTCTGGGTGCGGCTTGTGCGCGTGGTCCAGGGCTTGGCAATGCTCGCGGCTGGGACAGTGAGTGGCGGTGGACGGTGGGCTGCCTCCCAGACATGCTGGCTAGGCTTGCTGCTGCTCCTAGCTTGCTGTCGACTATAAGGTGGCAAGGTTGTGCTCGGCTGTTCACCATTGATGGCAATGGCAATCTCACAGTGGTGCTAGTGCTTGGCTAAACTTCCTAGATGATCTACTGAGCTGGTTGTGAGCTAACTAGGGAACAAGTTAGGCCAATTTTACTGCACACTATAGTGTTTGATGTTTGTTTGATTTGTGTCTGCAACCTATTTGATGAAATGGCCACATGAAATCAAGTTTTGAATTTTGAAAAGATTTTTGGTGGGTTTGCTAGATTGGTGATGGTGAGTCTGCAGATGCTTGGGTTTTGAAAGTTGAGCTTGTTTGAGTGGTTTTTGAAAAAGTGGGATCTTCCCATATGATAAAGATTCAATTTTGAAATGTCATTTAAACTATGCATTTGAAAGTTTCTGGATGATCACAAGGTGGGCCTTGATACTTTTTTATGAGTACATTCAAGGGGTGCAAAGATCCAGAAAAGTTTCTGTTAGGTTCTGAAAGTTTGAGACAGCCAAAGTAGGCATGGGAGTTAAGTTGGCCAAAATGACCATTCACTTAATATATGTGTTTTGATTTACTTGTCTTTAGGAAAAGTGTGGTAAATGTTTTAGATGATGTTTATTTCACCTAAGAAACATTTTACAAGCAATGAAACAAACAAACAAGGTGGTTTTAAAAGAATTCAAAATCAATGCATACACATATGCATGCATTCATAATTTTATTTAGAAAAGTTTTTTGTTAACCCTAATTTTGATGATTAGAGTTTGATGATCCAAGCTTAGTATTTTTGGGATGTACACGTTTCCAACGTATCACCCCACGCCTCGCCACCATGCTGCTAAGCTTCGCCAGGAGGCAGCGCACCGTCCCCTACCCCTAGTCTACTGTAAGAAATGCCTAAAAGGTAAAGGTCCCTGTGATTGCAATGCTAGTCCTTGGATCAATTGCTAGCATCCACAGTTTAAGATGAAGTAAACAAAAACAAAGGTCATTATTACATCATCATTCCAGAGATAACATAGTCTTTTACAACTCCATAGCCATAGGCTAGAACACGAGTTTAACTTAACAATACAAATAAAAGTCTTCATCTTCATGTGCCATAGGAAAGCATGTTGAGTGTAGACATATAACCCTAATATTCATCAGAGTAACCCGCAACATCACAAGTTACAGCCACAGTGGGTCAATACATTGGAATAGTATTGGCAAGTGATAACTTAGTAGAATAATAGTATGTAGCTTCTACATGAATTTGGCTAAGTGTAGCTTAGGCTTGCTTTGCTCAAAATAGGTTTTACCTATCAGTTGAAAACACTAAGTTTTTGTTTGGCAAAAACTCCCAAGGAACCACCAATAGACATTGGTGAACCTTAAACCTTGTTCAACCACAAGTTTTTAACTTAGAAATTGGGATGAGGAGATTCTTGATAGCTTCCATGTCTTGATGCTCAAATTGTCTATTTCCGAGGACACGGCTAAGTACTTAGAATCTTCCTTCTGCAGAGGTGGTGCACTTTCCCCACAAGACTTGATTTTTATCAAGACAGGACCTTTCAGAAGCCTTCCCTTAGACCAAAATGGACGCGGTCCAAACCTATCGCCCTCTACCACCAACTGTCCATTTGGCTAAGTTATAGCAATCTATATGATCTAGGCAGAGCCCATAATGCCATGTGGCTGCACTAGAAGCTTCTTAACATATGGCATCTCAAATCCCTTTGTTCCTGGGTGGCATTCCACAAGTGAGATACACAGGGTAAACCATTGGAAAATGGGCCCTGGTAACCACTCAACAAACATCCACCAAGCAATTACCATTCCACCCAGGTGTTTCATTCACTTAGTTGTTTTATTAAGCAAAAACATAAGTCAAAGACTTAAAAATATTTTTCCATAGTAAGTACATAATCCACCCTTGGTTGCTACTATCTAGGCTAAGCATGGCAATAGCAAGTATCTTAACTTAGAGAGAATTCTAACAATTCCACAACTATTAGGATTTCCCAACCATAGCATATAGATACTTAGCAAAAATTATCATGCAAGCCCTATACAAAATATCACTAATGCATAGTCAAAATATTGGGATAAAAATATGAAGAACCACTTGCCTTGGTAGTTGGGGGAGTAACAACAATCCTCACTGTCACAATCACCACTAGCACCAAAATCTACACATAAAATGATAGCACCAAATTCACATTTCAAATAAACAAGCAAAAATATATGAATGCATGAAAATGCCATGTGATGATTTTTCTAAACCAAACAAGACAAGTAAAACAGTAATGATCAATAAACTAAACATTTATACATCAAATAAACTTTATTTGGCGTTTAAAACATTTTCCAATTAATTTTTATACATAAAATAAGACTACAAATGTCTCTGCATAAAATTCTATTTTAACAGAAACAAAATACATAACTAGGCCCATATATGTGTAGGGTTTATTTTTGTGATTCCAATGGTATATTATTTGTATTTTTTGGATAAACATAAAAAAAGTTATTTAATTTACAAGTTTGATTAACTAATAGATTCAAATCTAAATTTAAAACACAAATACCTAACACGCGGTGCAATATGATTGGCCCATACCGGTTCGCGCGGTATCACGCTTCCGCGCCGTTGGATCTAATTAGATCCAATGCACCAGATATAAAGAAAACTTTTTGATCTAAATCTAATCTATACCCTACGATCTAGATCTAACAGCGCTGGATCACTCAACCAAAGTCTGGCAGCGCTGGCGGCGGCAACGCACTTCCAGTTGCGTTTCGGTGATCTCAGAGGGGGATGGGGTTGGCATAGGCTCTTACCGGACTCGCGACTCGAGGATTCTCAAGGCGTTGTTGGCGTGGGTGGGGGTGTGTTGTAGAGGTCGCTGGGGCTCGTCGGAGTTGTGGACAGCGTCGGGCTTGCTTAGACGGTGACAGAGGCGACGACCTGGGCCACCCTAGCACAAGCCAAGGACATCAGTGTGTGCACAAGAAGGTTGCGAACAAGTTAGCATGAACCAGGAGGCGAGGGGCGGTCGAATCTCACCGAAATTCCTCGTCGGAGTTGGAGACGGCGTCGGATGCTCACGGTGCTCGTCGAAGTCGACGTTCTGGGTCACAATCAGGTGAACCAAGGATATGAGAGGATGCGCAAGAAGCAGGGGATCATCCCAGAATGATTGAGGAGTGGGCATGAGCACGACGCTTACCGTAATACTTCACCGGAGTTCATCGGGCAGAAGTGGTTCGAGCTCCAATACAAGTAGCCTGGGGAGATTGGGTGCAAGTGTTTTGGGGAAAAAGACCGCGGCGAGGTGGTGACTAAATAGTCGGAGGAGGGGCGAAAATCTCGCGGCGAATCAATGGGATTGATTACCGCAGTGATGAGGAGAAAACGTCCGGCGATGACGTGGTCGCGTGCGTGATATGGGTAAGAATGGAGTGAGCTGGCATGGGTCCACCAGATAGTGACCGTGGGGTAGAGCGGGTGCGGTGAGAAACTGAGAGGGGGTTTCCTGGGTGGGCTAGGTGGGATGGCTTACTGGGCCACGGGTGGGTTGGGTTGCTTAGTCAGTTTGGTTTATTTTTTCTCTTTTCTCTTTTTCCTTTTGTGTTTTGATTTTATGATTTGAATTTGAAAGGGTTTTTCAAATCTGTTTCAATTCAAATTTCTTCCAGAATTTAAACATCCATTTGTACTCAAAAACATTTTGGGTTTGAAATTAAAGTTAAATTCGTGCCTTTAGTTAAATATTTCTAATAGGCATACAAATGGTTTTATATTTGAATTGTTTTTGAAAACCTTTGTTTGGCCTTGTATTCACTTTCAAAAAAAGGCTGATCAAATGCTAATCATAAATAGAGAAAGTATAACCCTTGCCTCACTTGATTAAGTAATAGGCATAAATATGGTTTCTTATGTTTAAATTTATTTGAAAAAGACCAAATGTTCATGAATGCTATGCAAGCTTCACTACTAGGAAAATGGCTATAGGTAATCAGCACATCCGTGGATCACATGGTTGAAGTGCCCCACGGCTAAAACAGGCGTGGCTCACCTATGGGCAGTGCCCTACTAGTAACTAGAACAACCGTGGCGCACATGACCATAGTGCGCCACAGATATGTGTGGGCCAGGGCCCTATTGGCCGCACGCCAAACATCTGTAGCGCACATAGGGTAGGTGCGCTACGGTTGTTAGTGCCAACCGTGGCGCACAGGGAGGGGGTGCGCTACGCCTAAGCGCATGCCCCCCTCTGCTGTGATACGGCCAGACACATCCGTGGCACACTATGGCATGTGCGCCACGGATGTTACTCCTCCCTATGGCGCACTAGGGCAGAGTGCGCCACGGATGTGTCAATTTTTTTTTACAGCACTTTATGTGCACATGTGTGACCACATCCACCACCCCACACTTCACTTTCCCCTTCTTCTTCCTCCTAAGATCTAGTCGGGATCTTCTCCTTCCCACCTCAATTTCTCCACCCATTCAACATTTTTAGCATGTAGAACTTGCCTTGTATGTTACATAAGTAATAGAGGAAGGTCTCCGGTCTCTCGTCTCCTTCTCCGGTCTCGCGCACACCTCTCCTTTCCATCTTTCTTGCGATTGTCCATGTAAGGATGTGTTCATGTGTATATGGTATGATCATATGTATGTAGATGATCGATGCTCATGATGTGTGTATGGAGAGGATCGATGGTCATATGTGTGTATATGGAGAGTATCGATGATGCTCATGCATGTGTGTATGGAGAGGATAATGATATGTTCATGTGTGTATGGATCGGTCTCTCTCTCTTGTGTTTGTATGTGAACAAGTTGCCATTTGTTTTGCCAAAATGTTGATTCATTTCCATTTTGGCAAGACTTTGGCATTTCGCAAAGGTCCTAATTTTAGGATAGGTCATGCCGAAATTTTCTATCGACCATTGCATGTATGCATTCATTATGTGGTTCTAATAGACTTCTAATTGTACCGTGTACACCGTGCCGGCAAAAATGGTCCGCATAATGAGCGAAGGCATTGTGGCTAGATTTTTGAAATGTGCGACAGCCGACATGATACGAAATAACAAGACGGATATAAGATGTCCATGCAGAAGATGCAAACTCAACTGGGTGATCGATCCAGATTCCGGGAATCTGCAGGCGCACCTGCTCCGCCATGGTTTCATGGATGGATACACTCGTTGGATAAGCGATGACGAAGACGATGGAGACGGTGAAGGTGGCCAACATGACGATGATCATCATCACGGCGATAACAAGCGAGATGTTTAAGAGTCTCCTAGAGATGGTGAAGGTGCGGAAGAAGACCGGGATGATGATGATCTAGATGCCGAAGGAGCAGACGACGATGGAACAATGTCAGGCTGGGTGCGGGACCCTTATGTGCAAGAGCTGCTTCTCAAGCGGACGAGTAACGCCAGGGCTGCCGCTAGAGAGAAAGCCAAGCTTGCGCAACTTGAGAAAGACGCGGTTACTCCATTGTATGAAGGATGCAGGCCCGATGATACCCGGTTGAATGTAACGCTCAAGGCTATGGAGATGAAGGCAAAACACAAATTGAGCGATGCAAGCTTCGACGATATGATGGTATTTTGTCACGATCGTCTCCCGGAGGGGAACACATGTCCAACTAGTATTGAGGACGCCAAGAAAATCGCCTGTCCCGTCGATCTACCACACGTTAGATATCACGTACATCAACGATTGCATCATTTATGGGGGCGAGGACGCGGAGAAAACCACATGTCCGGTGTGCGGCGTGAGTCGATACAAGAAAGGGAAGAAAGCACCTCGAAAAGTGGTATGGTACTTTCCTATCACTCCTCGTCTGTAGCGCTATTTCGCGGACCCTAAGGAAGCGAAGCTCATGCGATGGCATGCGGAAAGGAAGAAGCCAGGAGATGATGATGATGACCCCTAAAAGGATGAGCTGCTGACGCACCCTTTAGATGCTAGCAAGTGGAAAGCATTTGACCTCGAATTCCCAGAATTCGGTGGAGATTCGAGGAACATCAGGCTTGGTGCAAGCACCGATGGACTCAATCCGTTCGGTAGCCAGAGCAGCACACACAACACTTGGCCCGTGTTTGTATGGATGTACAACCTCCCTCCATGGTTGTGCATGAAGAAGAAGTACATACAAATGAGTATGCTAATTCAAGGGCCAAAACAACCTGGTACCGACATCAATCTGTATCTCGGGCTGTTGAAAGAGGAGTTAGCCACGTTATGGGAATCTGGAGCCAATACTTACGACGCTGTCGCACAAGATTATTTCACTATGAGAGCCGCGTTGGTCACTACGGTGGAAGACTATCCAGGTTGCGGGTATATCTCGGGGCAGGTTATCCAAGGATTCTGCGCATGCGTTAGGAGCATGGATAACACAAGCTATCTCCAACTAGAGAAAGATCCAGGGTCATCGAAAACCGTGTTCATGGCACACCGGAGGTGGCTCGGCAAGAATGATCCATGGAGAAAATGTGGAGACCTTTTCGATGGCAAATCAGAGACCCGAGTAATCCCAGAGCGTATGAGCAGCGAAGAAGTGGAAGAGTTGCTAAAAAACTGGAAAGATTGTCCTAAGCCTGGAAAGAAGCAAAAGAGGCAGCAACAAGACAAGCCTCTGATGAAGGTATGGAAAACAAGGTATGTTTTATGGGAGTTGCCATACTGAAAGTTCCTTCGCACGCCCCATAGCCTTGACATCATGCATATCACAAAAAACGTGTGCGAGAGTCTGGTCGCCACCATAATCAACATGCCAGATAGGACGAAAGATGGTCCGAAAGCAAGGCACGACCTGATATGCTTGGGTATCCGGAAGGAGCTTCACGAAGGACGCACTACTCCTGATGATCAGGAAGATGATGATGATCATGAGTCGGAGACGACACAAGGTCGTCGGAAGGGTAAAAAGTTCAAGAAGAACGAATATTACTGCCCTCCTTCTTGCTTCACTCTAAGCCAGGATGAGATCAAATAGTTTTTCAAGTGCCTTCTAGGAGTCAAATTTCCTTACGGCTACGCGGGCAAGATAAGCAGATACCTAGACGAGGCGAAGCAGAGGTTGAGTGGCATGAAGTCTCACGACTGTGCCGTGCTAATGACGCAGGTACTTCCGGTCGCACTAAGAGGGATAATGGACAAGCACGTCCGTGAAACGTTATTTGGCCTATGCAAGTTTTTCGACGTCATATCTAGGAAGTCGATTGGCGTGAATCATCTCGGGAGGCTACAGGAGGAGATCGTGGTGATACTATGTGAGCTTGAGGTCTACTTCCCACCCACATTCTTCGACATTATGGTGCATCTGCTGGTCCATGTCGTGGAGGACATCGTACAACTCGGGCCGATGTTCCTCCGCAGCATGATGGTGTTCGAAAGGATGAACGGACACATCAAAGGATACGTTCGCAACAAGTCCCGTCCAGATGGAAGCATAGCCAAGGGCTTTCTGGCCAAAGAGTGCATCTCTTTCTGCACGAATTATCTAGACATCGAGAACCCTGTCGGTCTTCCCGTCAACAGGCACCTTGGCATGCTCGACGGATCTGGTCACCGAGAGGGTCGTCGCATACTGCATGCAGACTTTGATTTTCGACACGCAGACTTTGATCGAGCAAACCTCGTCGCGCTACAGCATTTATAACTGGTCGATCCTTGGGTACAGAAGCACAAAAGGTTAATCGAGAAGAAGTACAGTGACCGGGGCATACAGAGGATGCAGGGAGAAATAATCAAAGAGCACAACTCAGATTTCACGCATTGGTTTAGGCAGACGCTCCTTGAAAATCCCCCGCGATCGCATTCTTCTGACACAGAAAAGATCATATTCACCTTGTCGCAGGGACCGATGCAAAACCTGGTGACCTATCAGGCGTATGATATCAACGGCTACACATTCTACACGGAGGAAAAGGACAACAAGTGTGATTATCAGAACTCAGGCGTAACGTCGGAATTCTACACCGATGACAACGTGAAGGAAAGATTCTATAGAAGAATCGAGGAGATCTGGGAGCTTGACTACTGTGGAGAAAAGGTGTCGATGTTCCGTGTCAGATGGGCAAAGAGCGTCGAAAGAGAAGACCGGTATTTCACAACCATGGTTATACCCGAAGCAGCCAAATCCAAGGCCGTCGGTGAAAACGTGGCCACGAAAAATGAACCGTGGGTACTGGCTACCAAAGTGGACCAATGTTTTTTCATTACCGACCCGACAAAGCCTAGCCGTGTTGTCGTGAGGAGAGGAAAAAGAAACATCATCGGAATGGATGGAGTCGCCAACGAGCAAGACTTCGACCAGTACGGCGATGCAAAGATTGAAGAAGACGACGACTACGATGCAGCAACATACATCACAGGAAGAAAAAAGACAACCCTACCCAAAAAAGGTAGCCCGTTCGAAAGAAGAAACATTAAAGTGCCAGGGCTAAATTATTCAACCGCGACAAAGAAGGGAAAAAAGATTGTAAAACGCTAGCTAAAAATATATTGTAAAACGCGTGGTCGAAAAAGATTGTAATATTCATGGACAAATTACTATGAAATTTAGTTATACTTTGAATCATATTTGTAACACTTTTATGACATATATTATCACTTTTGGGCATTTTTGGAATATTTAAAAGTTTTTTAAAAACAAAAAAAAACTTGTATGGCATATATCACCACTTTTGGTCATTTTTTTGGAACATTTAAAAGTATTTTTAAAATAAAAATAAAAAAGTGGGGCACCAGGATTCAAACCTGGGTGCTCATAGTTTAGAATAGAGTAGTGGGCAGAACCAGTGGGATAGATAAGAGTTGTTGCTAGAAGGAGAGCTGGACTCTTGTTATAGAGTGGTTAGATCCCAGATAGGCGTAGTGCACTAGCCCGAGTGCGCTACAGATATCTGTAGCGCACTCTGGCATAGTGCGCTACGCCTATCTGGGTTTTATCCATGTCATCGATTCCAATCCCCCATCTCTCTCACACTCGCTCATCCCCATCACACTCTCCCAGCCCGATCGATCCCCTCCGCCGTCGCCTCCAGCCGATCCGTGGAGGAGGACGCCCGCGCCGCTGCCGATCCGTGTAGGAGGAGGAGGCCCGTGCTGCTCGTGGAGGAGGAAGCTCGCGCCGCACGAGGAGGAGGAGGCCCGCGTCTGCCGATCCGTGGAGGTCACCGCTGCTCGAGGAGGAGGCCGCCACCGCTCGAGGCTGAGGAGGAGGCCGCCGCCTCGCCCGCGCGCTCGTCATCGTCCTCGTCTTAGAGGTGAGCCTTCTCCCCTCTCTCCCTCTCTCCCTCTCTCCCTCTCTCCCCTCTCCACTTCTCTCCCTATCTCCACGGGTTAGGGTTCAGAGTAGATTACTGATAGCAAGCTTCAGGTTCAGAGTAGCAAGCTTAGGGTTCAGAGTAGCAAGGTTAGGGTTCAGAGTAGAAAGCAGGGTTTAGAGTAGAAAGCTTAGGGTTCACACTAGGAAAAATATTTGCTTCTGTTTTCAGTTGTGGCTGAATTCAGTTTTCTCTATAGCTGTCTTAGGACTCAAATTAAGGTGAGGTTTTGTCTGAATTCAGTTTTCTCTATAGCTGTCTTAGGACTCAAATTAAGGTGAGGTTTAGTCCCAGGAAAGAAGGCCCCATCCATGAACTTGTGGACACCCCTTTTAGATAAAATTCTACTGAATCAGCAACCCATTTCCTGACCAGTAAACATACAGCTTCAGACTTCCTCTGTTTATTCCATGCATTTATAATGTTTATTGCATCAATAAAGATTGCATCTGTTAATTCTACTGAATCAGAAATCTCAGTAGCTTACTTTTTGTTACTACCCAGAAAGTACCTGAGTGTAACTATAAAGCCAAAAGATTGCTAACCTTTGTAGGTAGTTCAGATGCTACTTCAGTTCATCTATTTGCATGCCAAAAGATTGCTAACCTGTTGCTTAGTTTCTAGGTTCTCTTTTTGTTGTAGTTTCACAAACCACAATGTTCTCTAGAATCATATAAGAAAAATACTGACTGCTGGTCTGATTGTTTTTTAGGATAGCATGATATACTTATTTTACATTGGAAAGGTGGCATCCCTGATAATTTGGTTTTCCTGGTTGTGAAATTAAATTTGGTCAAACTATATAATTTCATAACAATGGACATGGTATTTGATTGGTTCCATTCAGCTACGCAACATGCCTCTAGGAAGTCTAATGCCTCAAGTTTGGTAGCAGTAGGTGTTGCTTCTGTGGTTTAGTCCTTATGGAAAACCAGGAATGCAGCTTGCTTTAATAATTTGTTTCCTTATGATCCTACTAGTAGTGTTATAGCTCAATCTGCTTGTTGTCACTTGCTTCTGGGGTTTGGTCCTTATGGAAAACCAGGAATGGAACTTGTTCTTTTTGAATAGTCTATATGTGTTGATTTGCTTGCTGTCATCACTTGGTCATTCACTTGCTGTAATGATCTTCTAGTATAGAAATCCTTGGTCCTTAGTCTGAAGTAGTAAAAATGACAACGAGGATTGTTGTATTCTCATTTGCTTGTTGTCACTTGGTCATTTGTTGTCATTTGTTCACAGAACTGAAATAGTACAAATGACAGCAATAAGCTTGCTGTGTTGTGCTTGCTCTGCTTGTTGTTGTCCTTGTTGTGCTTGCTCTTCTTCTTAGTCTAGAACATCCACATATTATATGTCCACCCTACTTGTGATACTACTACTTCTATGCTACCTGAGCTGCTACTACTTCTATTATCTGTGTTGCTACTACTATCTGTTCCTTATATCCATCCTAGTGTTGCTCTGGCTACTACTATCTGTGGTGCTACTGTGCTTCTACTACTATCTGTGCTGGGACAACATCACCTTGAAATTGTGCTTGTGCTTGTATGAAGCACTTTATTATGTCGTGTATGTAGGTTCTTGTATGAAACGAGTCACGATTTTTGCTGGAATGTTGATTAACTTCCATTTCGGCAGAAATCGGGCACTCCTAGTTTTATAAAATTAGCAAAGGTCATGCCGGATTTTTCCGTGCATTTAACCAATTATTTGTTTTTTATTAGTGCAAAGATGTGTGACAACGACGAGGCTAGATGTTCTAAGCGCATCAGCGCTGAAGGAGAACTCAGACCTCCGAATAAACAATTGACATTCTGGGCGGCGGCCCAGCTGCTAGAAGACGATGAAGAATACCATCCTTCGGAGAGCGAGGATGATGAGATGGAACACGCAGAGGAAGAAGCCGAAGGAACGGCGTACGATGAAACCACTGATGGCGGCGAGGGCACAGGGAGTGGTAGCAATCCTCCTAAGAAGAAGAAGAAGAAGCCGACCACACGGTCGGCACGGTCAGGGAGGAAATTACCGAAGTGAGCCCATCAGGGGTTCCTTTGGAGCCCGCCCTTGTCATCAAAGGGTACGGTGGGCAAGTGGCGGCGATCACCCGGACAACCATCTCGATCAACACCGAGAATCTCCGGCATAAAGATAATGGCCACTTGCACACACTCCTCTTCGAGAAGCTGCACGCAAGATACATTTCCCCGCTAAGTATCAGAACACAAATTATGATGGGAACGAAGTAAACAAATCCGCCCTCACAAAGATGAGCATCGCCCTGGCCAGCTGGAGAACCCGGATAAAGAAGAAGATCTATAAAGAATGCAAAAGTCTCGAGGAGATCCAGAAGATTGACCCGTAGATCACCGAAGATCAGTTTCGGGAGTTCAAGGAGAGGTGTGAATCCAAAAGAGCCCTGGCCAATAGTAATCGGGGAAAGGTGCTGCAGGCGATGAATATAGGTCATCACCATCTCGGATCTGGTGGATACAGAACTACGGAGGCCAAATGGAATAAGGAGGATGAAGAGTATAGATCCAAGGGGATAGAAAACCCCTTTGCTAAATTCGATCCCGGGCAGGTTCGAAACTTCATCAGGGCCCGTTACCATGTGGACCCAAAAACCAAACAACTCACCGCGGATCCTGCGGTGAAGGAATTCGAGGAAATTGTGGTAAGTATAATCTAATTACCGCGGATCAACTCAATTGCAATATAATCGATGATCTAAACGATTCACTGTTACTTCTTCTGCAGGAGGAGGAAATTGTTGCTAGTCATGGATCCCAGGGTTCCTCATCCCAGGGGTCGACGGCGGCCACCCGGTGGGATAACCATTTTAACAGGGCGATGAACCGGGCCAAGAAAATAGAGCCAGTTACGAAGAGGCCGTCGTCGGCTGGCCGTCTTTCCGGCCTCGGGGGTAAGAATTGGGTGGATCATTTTGGTCCACCCCCGAGGACGCATGTGGCGCCGTCGGGAAGGAGCGAGGAGGAAAACCGCGAGGTTCAAGAACTTATGGCACAAGTGGCACGGATCCCGCAGATCGTCCAAGACAACCTGGGAATCACCCTCACGTCCTTCCTTCCTACCTTGGTGGAGTCAATAGCGAACTGGAGTGCGGGTGGTCGAGTAGGGCCATGCCCGATTCCAAGCATGGTCAGCAGCCACTCGAACAACGCGGCGCCGACGAATCAGGCGAACTACGTGTTCGTGACTCCGCCCGCTAGCACCGCGGCGCTGAAACTGTTGGTGACTCCCCCTGCCATCACCATGTCGCGGCCGCACCCGAGCTCCAAGCCCCCGTCGGTAGGGAGAATACACCGGCGGCCAGCACCGCGCCATCAAGCAGTCGTTCCGTCTCTTGCACGCCCGTCGCCGTATGCGGTGCATCGACATTAGCCGATCTCGACGCCATCACGGTAAACAAATTGCTTTAATTACCGCCTTTCATGCCATCTATTACTCTTATGGCATCTCTGACGACGTCATACATGTTTTCCGCAAAAGGATGTTCCTTGCACTCTCTTATGCTACGTGAACAACGAGCTGAGGGATGTTGCCAAGGGTACCATCGTTCAATCCTTGCATCGCACGTTCCACTCAAGGCCGATGTCAGATAGCGTGCACAGGGTTAAAATCAGTCGGGTGCTAAGGGGTTGCGACGACCTGGAACCTCCCATTCAACCCCCAGGAGCGGATGAAGAAGAGCCGTCTGTCCTCAGAACTTGCTTCGGCTTATTCTTGCTATGGCCAAAGAGCATGATCCGTTTGGGGACGGCGGGGGCCATCACGCCACAGACAACAGCACCGCACCGGTTGCGGCGACAATCGGTGGCAAGGCCCCCTTACCGCCCTCGCCGTCACCTCCACGCGGTGGGTCGGATGATCATGTTGATGATATGCACATGGCGCAGGATCCGGCCGAGGACGACGAAGACTGGAATGATCACTTCTTCAACACTCAGTTTAGCAACGAAGACCTAGCTGGTGGCCCCACAGAGAAAGCCACTATCACCAAGCGTCTGTTTGGTTCTCAGGAGACGCCTCCAGCTTGCGCCTTTACAGAGCCAGCTGATACAACCAACCGGCCCTTTATTCTAAGCCCTGACACACTACATAGGGCGGCCGGTGCTCAGATTGCGGTGCCTGCCCGCTCTCCAAAAGGAAAAAAGGGCAGGAAAAGAAAATCTAGCAGCTCGAGCCAGCCGGTGGCGTCAACAACTGCGAATCCGATTAGGTTTCGGGAAGGGCCACCAAGACCCGAGGGTATTATGTGGAGGATTCATGTGGCGGGTGAGCCCATGCTACCTAAGAATTTGCGGAAGCTCACCAGTTTGGAAATACGGAGTGTGCATGACGGCGTGCTGACGATAGAGAGACGCCTTCTATCGGAGAAAGATCCCTCGCACCCGGTATTCGTGGTTAAGGTGCCACCAGGCTTGGGCTTCATCGACAATGCCCCTGCGGATCTGTTCTTCCTGCGGTTCGACGACATCTTCAATATGTTCCACCTATACCCGCTGCACTATACCATGGTCCGTCTGTTTTCTCTCAGCCTGGCCATGCAGATCATTAGAGAGAACACACCGGGCATCGCTATAGTGGACCCCTACTACATGCGTGACAGCTGCTTGGGTTCCCCCGCCGAACGACATATCGTGGCCTCGTACCTAAAAAGAATCCTCGTGGCGAACAAGACAAAGGAATACATTCTCGTGCCTTACTTTCCCGAGTAAGTCGTTATTCACTCGCCACCGTCGATTGGATTCATTAGATCATCATCATTCTTTTTCCAACACATTACATTTGAATTTTTTGCGCAGAGATGAACATTGCACGCTCATCTCCTTATCGCCGAAGCATTCCCATGCCATGTATTTCGACTCGGGGAGTCTAGAAAAGAAGAAAAACTACGACAAGATCAAGGAAGTTCTGGATGATGCTCTCACTGGCTTTGCCTCGATGGAAGGCACCACCTTTGTGCGTACGAATGTCAAGTTCGGCAGGCACGTCTTCAACCACGTAACGGAGTTCCCCTGCGTGAAGCAGCCGGAAAACAGTAAGAAGGAAGCCTACTACGCACTCCATCACATGAGGGCGTTCCTACTTGACCAGCAGAATTCTACGCTGCCAGATCATCTCAAACAATGGGCCGAAGAAAAGGCCAAGATCAATGATTCAGATATTAGACAAGAGATGTATCGCATCCAGCAGCAGTTTGGGGCAATCATCTTTCGTGATGTCATGACTTCGGGGGGGATCTTCTACGGAGGAAATATCCCGAATAACCATGACATAGAAGATCGCCTAGAGATGCAGGGTGACTATAGGAAGTCCATGATGAGACAAGGCGTCCTCCCGTTCCCTAAGTCGAGCCAGAAGGCTTGATGTTGGCCTAGTTATAGTTACAAACTATAGATGACCTTTGTGTGTGTGTGTGGACAAACTATGAATCATCGCTTACTTCTTTTGCTTATTAATATTATATATCAATCAATGCTTGGTTTTTTTTCTTACTCTTTGGTCCTTTGCTCACTTTGGTCCTTCTTTTTTTCCTTACTCTTTTTTCGAGAATAATGCTGATGATTGAAATGTCGTGGCACAATATATATGTGAATGTGCTACGATGGGATTGTGAGCCTTGTGATATGCACAAGTCCAGGTCTTGTGCTTCCTACTTGGCTCACCGTTCCATCGTAGCATATTCCTGTGTCCAACGACCTATGTATATATATGAGGCATGCTTTTCGAGTTATTTTGGTCTTTTTCGAGAATAATGCCGATGATTGAAATGTCGTGGCACACTATATGTGAATGTGCACCGATTGGATTGTTCGCCTTGTGCTATGCACAGGTCCAGGTGTTGTGCATCCTACTTGGCGAACAGTTCCATCGTAGCATATTCCTGTGTCGAACAACCTAGTTATATATGAGGCATGCTTTTTGAGTTTGGTCTTTTTGATTTAGGAGTACTTTCTATAAGTTTATCTTCATATGTGACTTTAATTATATATGTTTTTTTCAATCATCGGTTAACTATTATTGTCAACTTATAGATGACGTGGTACGTCGTGTACAAGGGACGGGTTCCCGGAGTCTACGATGATTGGGAAGACTGCCGGAGACAGGTGCACCGTTTCAGCGGCAATAGCTACAAAGGGTACAACACTATGGCGGAGGCGGAAGCTAGATACACGCGCTATCTAGCGGGAGTTAGGACAAGGAACCGGATGAAGACCTACACATTCGTCGCGACAGTGATCATGCTTATCTTCTTTGGTTGTTTATCCCGCGTTTGTGTCTAGCTAGTTTAGATGTCTAGGCGAGCTTCCGACCTCTAACCTGTTCGATCGACACATGTATTCGCATGTCACCAAGTACTAATTTGTAACTTGATCGAAACAATGTAACTTATACTATGTTTTCATGTATGAGACTTATCTATATGAATTTGTTTCAATCTTGTTTTTCAAATTGTGTATTTATATATATAATTGTATATGTTGTATCTGTGTGTGTATATCTGCTGTAATATTGTATATAATTTGTATTGTATATAATCTGGCTCGGAAATTAAAAAAAACAAAAAACACACCTGTGGCGCACATGATCTACCTTCTGTGGCGCACTACACCTAAAGCGCACTATAGAAGCTTAGTGGCGCACTGGGAAGTGCGCCACAGAAGATCCTACGCGTAGCGCACCTGCCCACATAGCCGTGGCACACTAGGCAGTGCGCCACGGCTGGGAGATAGACGTAGCGCAAGGCACGTGGCACACTGCTAGTGCGCCACAGATGATCTTTTCAGGTGCGCCACTAACTGCTGTTTTCCTAGTAGTGCTTCATAAATCATGATTTTTGGGATGTTACAAATCTAACCCCCTTAAGGTGAATCTCGCCCTCGAGATTCGGATTGGCTAGCAAATATGTGAGGGTGGTATTTCCGAAGATCATCTTATCTTTCCCATGTTGCTTCTTCCTCGGAATGATGGTTCCAGTGAACTTTTCAGAATTTGATAGTCTTAGTTCGAGTAACCCTTTCTGCAGTCTCAAGAATCTTGATAGGTTTCTTCTCATAGGTAAGATCAATTTCCAATTGGACCTCCTCCAAAGGTATAGTATCCTTCAAAGAAGTCTCTTCCATCTCTGGATGGCATTTCCTTAGCTGACTTACGTGAAATTCATTGTGAACGGCAGACAATGATTCAAGCAATTCAATCTCCTATGCCACTTCTCCTTTACGGCTTAGAATCTTGAATGTTTCAACATATCTTGGGGCCAATTTTCCTTTGAATCCAAATCTCTTCACTCCACGAAGTGGTGATACTCTAAGATAAGCTCTATCACCCACCTCATAAGTGACTTCCCTACGCTTGGGATCTGCGTAGCTCTTTTGTCGGGACTGTGCTATCTTCAATCTGTCCTTTACCAACTTGACTTTCTCTTCAGCTTCCTTGATTAGTTCGAGCCCGAACAAGTTTCTTTCTCCAACACCATTCCATAGCAATGGTGTAGTACACTTTCTACCATAGAGAAATTCAAACGGTGCCATCTCAATCCTGGCTTGATAGCTGTTGTTGTTAGAGAATTCTACGTAAGGAAGACTTTCATCCCAACTAGCTCCATAGTCTAGGGCACATGCCCTCAACATATCCTCTAAAATATGGTTGGTCCTTTCTGTCTGTCCATCAGTCTTGGGATGAAAAGCAGTGCTGAATTCCAATCTCGTTCCCAATGACTCATGCAGTTGCCTCCAAAAATGGGAAGTGAATTGAGTTCCCCTATCAGACACAATACTCTTAGGTACTCCATGCAGACACACAATCCTATTTATATAGATCTTGGCTAACTTAGCACTTGTATATGTTGTCTCCATGGGTATGAAGTGAGCCACTTTAGTTAGACGATCCACTATGACCCAAATAGAACCATATCCTGATCTAGTCCTTGGCAGTCAAGTGATGAAATCCATGCCAATCTTGTCCCACACTTCCAATCAGGAATAGGTAGTGGTTATAACAATCCTGCTGGTTGCTGATGTTCCGCTTTCACTCTACTACACACATCACACAAAGCAATATGTTCGGCGATGTCCTTTTTGAGATTATTCCACCAAAATCTTTCCTTCACATCCATGTACATTTTGGTGTTACCCGGATGAATGGAATACGGTGAGTTGTGTGCTTCCTGTAAAATCAGTTTTCGAAGCTCCGGATCTTGCGGAATGCAGATACGTTTTCCATAACATAAAGTACATTGTTCGTCTTCGTGGAATCCTTTGGCTTTTCCCTTACCAATCTTTTCCTTAATCTCTTCAATTTCCTTGTCCGCCTTTTGGGCTTCCTTGATTTTGTCCAACAAGGTGGGTTGAACATCCAATGACATGAGATGTCCTTCAGGCACTATCTCCAATCTGAGATCTTTGAATTGGGCACACAGATCATCTGCCAACTATCCCTTAGAAAGTCCATTCACATAAACCTTACGAATTAATGCATCTGCTACAACATTTGCTTTACCGGGGTGGTATTGCAAACTCATGTCATAGTCCTTGATGAGTTCTAGCCATATTCTTTGTCTCATGTTGATTTCTTTCTGAGTGAAGATATACTTCAAACTTTTGTGATCTGTGAACACTTCACATCACTTTCCCAAAAGATAATGTGTCCATGTTTTGAGTGCATGGACAACAGAGGCTAACTCCAAATCATGAGTAGGGTAATTCACTTCATGAGTTTTGAGTTGTCTCGAAGCATAAGCCACAACTTTCCCTTCTTGCCTCAGAACTGCACGCAATCCTTGATGAGATGCATCACAATACACTTGGAAATCCTTCTCCAAATCTTGCAGACATAAGATTGGTGCTGTCACTAGTCTCTTCTTCCACTCTTGGAAACTGAGTTCACATCCTTCAGTCCAATCAAATTTCTTGTCTTTCTTAAGTAACTCTGTCATTGGCTTAGCTACCTTTGAGAAATTCTCAATGAATCTTCTATAGTATCCTGCCAAGCCAAGGAAACTACAAACTTCTTTCACTGACTTAGGAGATTCCCACTCAGTACAGCTGACACTTTTGCGGGATCAACTGCTACACCATCCCCTAACACAATGTGTCCAAGAAATCCGACTTCATTCAACCAGAATTCACACTTGCTGAATTTGGCATACAGTTTATGCTCTCTAAGCTTCTCAAGTATCAATCACAAATGCTCTTCATGCTCTTCATTTCTCTTGGAATAGATCAAAATGTCATCGATGAAAACGACAACGAATTTGTCAAGAAATTCCATGAACACCTTGTTCATCATATTCATGAAGTAAGCTGGTGCATTTGTCAAACCAAATGGCATCACAGTGTATTCATACAATCCATACCTAGTTGTGAAAGCAGTCTTAGGTATGTCTTGTTCCCTTATCTTTAGCTGAAAATAGCCTGATCAGAGATCAATCTTTGAGAACACACGGGCTCCTTATAGATGATCAAACAAGTCATTAATTCTGGGCAAGGGATATTTGTTCTTGATAGTCACTTCATTGAGTGAACGGTAATCTATGCATAACGTTTGACTTCTATCTTTCTTTTCAACAAACAAAACTAGTGCTCCGCAAGATGAAGAACTTGGTTGAATAACTGTTCTCCAAGTTGTTTCTTGAGTTCCTTCAACTCATCAACTAACATCTTTTAAGGTCTCTTTGCTATTGGTCCTAATCCTGGCAGCAAATCAATCAGAAAGTCAACATCTCTATCTGGTGGCATCCCTGGCAATTCCTCCGGAAACACATCCGGATATTCTCTCACAATTAGCACACTGTCTCTACTAACCCCCTTAAGAGAATTTAACTTACTCCCTTCTGATTCAAAGTTAGACTTGAATCTAATCCATTTCTTATCCGGGGTTGTGAGTGCGATAGTACGGTTGGCACAATCTAGTACTCATTCATACTTGGTCATCCAATCCATTCCCAAAATAAAATCCAATCCTTGGGAATCTAGGATTATCAGACTAACTGGAAACTTATGCTTTCCAAATTCTATTACTAGATCACGACATCCAAGGCTTACTATCATATCTCCACCAGGAGAGCTTACTTTTATAGGACACCCAATATTATCAGTTGGAAATCCATTTCTATCAACAAATGCTCTTGATATGAATGAATGCGATGCACCAGTATCAAAAAGAACAAGTGCTAGGATAGAATTGAGTTTGAACTTACCAGCCACAGCATCAGATTCCTCATATATTTCTTCCACATTGATGTGGTTCACTTGTCCCTTCTGGAAAGGGTTGGGCTTGGTGGTTCCTTCAACCTTCTTCTCTGGGCACTCATTTGCATAGTGTCCCATCTTCTTACACTTGAAACACTCAACCTGACTGATATCTCTCTTTGCAGGCTGACTTCCATTACCACTTCCACCTCCACTGTGGTGGCACTTGTGTCCACTCTTGTGGTTCTTATACTTGTCATTATCATGGCTACAGTGATGCTTGTTGTCATGATGACGGTTGTGGCTGTGGTGGTTGTTGTATTTTCCATGTTTGTGGGATCCAGAACTCCCACTATCATCATGATGGGAACGCTTGTGAGACGATCCTGAGTTGTGCTTATCAAAGCTATGCTTACTCTTCCTGCTCTCAACCTGTTTCATCTTGTTCTCCAAGATGGTAGGCTTGTCACAAAGTGATTGGTAAGTTGGGACATAGGCAACAGACAACTGCAGGTTCAACTCATCCTTCATTCCTTAGAGGAATTTCTCCTTCCTCTTGGCATCTCTATCAACTTCATCTGGTGCATAACGCTCCAGATTGTTAAACTCCTCAATATACTCAGCCACACTGCGGTGACGCTATTTCAGATTGTGAAACTCCTTCAAATTCATCACTCGGGATGAGATCTGAGCTGTACAGAAACCATCCTCAAAGATAGCCCAAGTCACATCCTCAATGGGAGTGGTGATCTGAAAGTTGTCCCACCAAGTTGCTGCTGGCCCTTCTAGCAGATGTGCTGCAAACCTAACCTTCTCTTCGTCAGTGCAGCCAACAGTCACCAAGTCTTTGTTCACTGAACGTAACCAATCATTGGCCACCATTGGATCAGTGGTTCCCGAGAACCTGGCAGGCCTCAGTCTTAGAAATCTGGTGAGCATGTCAAATCCTGGCGGATTATTCTAGTTGTTGTTGTTGTTGTTGTTATTGTTGTTGTTGTTATTCTGGTTCTGGTTCTGGTTCTGCATGAATGTTGTCATCATCTATATCAGTTGAGCTTGTGCTGTCATCAACTGCTGCATCTCGGGAGTGACATTGTTGTTGTTGTTTTGGTTGGGGTTGGCACGTCGAGGAGGCACATCTGTGGTTTCAATAAGGATAAGAATGAGATACCCATAGATGCTTAACATGCACAATACATCACATAGAACAATCACAAAAACCAAGCATCAAAATAACATAGAGTTTGAACGACATAAACAACAAGTTTTGAAAATGCAAACACACCATAGCAAGCCATCCACATGTTGGATGGTCATTGCGACTCGATAATCAAAGTACGGTAGATGAAACGTAATCGAGTAGTATACACTACTCCTCCGCATAAATCTCCACATCAACAAGGGTAAGACCTGCATTCTCCATGGCGGTCTTGTACTCATCAACACTAGCAGTCAAGGCCTCAATCTTGCCCCTAAGAGCCCTCTTCTGTGAGCGAAGCCTCTCGATCACTCCCTACTGATGCTGAAGCTCGAAGTCCTTGGCCTCTAACTCTTCCTTCATCTCCCGGATCTTCTTGTTCCTGTCTTGGACTCGTTTCTCCTGACTCTTGAAATTCTTGTCCTGAGTTTCAAACATGGCCTCCATTTCCTTGACGATCTCGTCTTGCTCCGCGAAGAGCTTGTCCTTCTCTCGGAGCTGAACCTGGAGATCGGCATTGCTAAGAATGACGTTGGTCCTATCAGTATCAAGGTGTCTAATAAGACCCTCTAGGTCCTGAAGGTACAGACGAATAGGCTCCATCGTCTCTCTAGCAGCATCCTCGTACTCTATAGCCTCACCCTCCTCGTTGCGTCTCCCGAAGGGGTGGAAGTAAAGACCTCTAAGCTCGGTGGAGTGTCTCCCTACCAGGCGCCCAAGTAACTCCTGCATGACTACATCTAAGCCTTTCTCCTTGTCGTCATGTATCAGCTTGAAAGTGATGGTCTCCGTGGTTGGCTCTGTCTGGCGTCCCGGCTGGGTGACTCTGAAGCCCCATAGGTCCTTCCTCTCAAACTTGGTGAGTGGAAGTGTCATGATGCTAGGAAGTGGAAGGTTGAGCACGCTAGTGAGCTCAATGAGACGAGTACCAAAATGAGTTCCCTTGAACTCCTCGGCCGTGCTGATAACAACGTTAGGCATCTATTTTTATAAGATGGAGAAAGTTAGAATCAACACAAATAGAGAAAATTCACAAGACAAAATAACATGAGCACATCACTTAGCAACAAACACACAAGTCATGGCATACACAAATCCATTAGAAACATCAAAGGTTCACCATAACTTAGACAAATTTTTGGAAGTAAAAACGATAAGTGTGGTGGTCCAACTGACGAAGTACAATACAACTCTCACTCACTAGACAAAATAGCTATCAGGGCATCTTTAGTAGCCATCTGTCTATCTTGTTCACAAGACTCCCATATTAAGTCTATGATGTCTCCCCATAGTTGTTGGTTGGTAGTCTCTAATTCTTGGGTATGCTTCTTTTCTTCTCTAAGGTCATTTTGGGTGTTGATCATTCTGCACTCGAGTCTATCACCAAGCTCCTTGATAGCATTCCAAGCTGCATTTGTTGCAGAGTCTAAGAATGTTTTGTGCATTTCAGAGTTGGTGTCCATGCAAAATCCTGACTCCTTAAGGTTGTCTTCCTTGTTTTTGTACAAGTTAAGTTGCACCCACCAATACTCTTCTCCTTCATCCATCACAGGGAATCCTTTGTACACAGCTGCACCATGTATCCCCATGGTAACCATAAGGTTCTTGAGGGCCTTGGGAAATTCTGTCTCACACTCCAAAGTCATGGTCATGAGTGGTCCCTTCCTCACGGCTTCGTTGATGGAGTTCATCTACAAATAGAGATGAGAAAGAAGATTATAAAAGTTTACGAGAAGAAAAAGACAAGTGTGGAAATTTTTCAAAGTGTTGAAAATTTTCCTTAGTTGTTTCCTAGTGTAATCCAATCCTAGGGTCATAATCCTACAGGCAACACAGTGCTCTGATACCATCTATAAGACCCCACCTTTATAAAGGTAAAGGTCCCTGTGATTGCAATTCTAGTCCCTGGACCAATTGCTAGCATCCACAGTTTAAGATGAAGTACACTGAAACAAAGGTCATTATTACATCGTCATTCCAGAGATAACATGGTCTTTTACAACTCCATAGACATAGGCTAGTACAAGAGTTTAACTTAAGAATACAAATAAAAGTCTTCATCTTCATGTGCCATAGGCAAGCATGCTGAGTGTAGACTCATAACCCTAATCCTCATCAGAGTAACCCGCAACATCACATGTTACAGCCACAGTGGGTCAATACATTGGAATAGTATTTGCATGTGATACCTTAGTAGAATAATAGTATCTATCTTCTACGTGAATCTGGCTAAGTGTAGCTTAGGCTTGCTTTGCTCAAAATAGGTTTTACCTATCAGTTGAAAACACTAAGTTTTTGTTTGGCAAAAACTCCCAAGGAACCACAAGTAGACATTGGTGAACCTTAACCCTTGTTCAACCATAAGTTTTTAACTTAGAAATTGGGATGAGGAGATTCTTGATAGCTTCCATGTCTTGATGCTCAAATTGTCCATTTCCGGGGACACGGCTAAGTACTTAGAATCTTCCTTCTGCAGTGGTGCACTTTCCCTACAAGACATGATTTTCATCAAGATAGGACCTTTCAAAAGTCTTCCCTTAGACCAAAATGGACGCGCTCCAAACCTATCACCCTCTACCACCAACTGTCCATTTGGCTAAGTTATTGCAACCTATATGATCCAGGCAGATCCCATAATGCCATGTGGCTGCACTAGAAGCTTCTTAACATATGGCATCTCAAATCCCTTTGTTCCTGGGTTGCATTCCACAAGTGAGATACACAGGGTAAACCATTGGAAAATGGGCCCTGGTAACAACTCAACAAACATACACCAAGCAATTACCATTCCACCCAGGTGTTTCATTCACTTAGTTGTTTTATTAAGCAAAGACATACGACAAAGAATTAAAAATATTTTTCCATAGTAAGTACATAATCCACCGTTGGTTGCTACTAGCTAGGCTAAGCATGGAAATAGCAAGTATCTTAACTTAGAGAAAATTCTAACAATTCTACAACTATTAGGATTTCCCAAGAATAGCATATAGATACTTAGCAAAAGTTATCATGCAAGCCCTCTACAAAATATCACTAATGCATAGTCAAAATATTGGGATAAAAATATGAAGCGCCACTTGCCTTGGTAGTTGGGGGAGTAACAAGAATCCTCACAGTCACAATCACCACTAGCACCAAAATCTACAAATAAAATGATAGCACCAAATTCACATTTAAACAAGAAAAAATAGATGAATGCATGTAAATGCCATGTGATGATTTTTTAAACCAAACAAGACAAGTAAAATAGTACAGATCAATAAGATAAACATTTATACATCAAATAAACTTTATTTGTCCTTTAAAACATTTTCCAATTAATTTTTATACACAAATAAGCCTACAAATGTCTCTACATAAAATTCTATTTTAACAGAAACAAAATACAAAACTAGGCCCATAGATGTGTAGGGTTTATTTTTGTGATTCCAATGGTATATTATTTGTATTTTTTGGATAAACATAACAAAAGTTATTGAATTTAAAAGTTTGATTAACTAATAGATTCAAATCTAAATTTAAAACAGAAATACCTGACACGCGGTGCAATATGATTGGCCCGTACCAGTTCGCGCGGGATCACGCTTCCGCGCCGTTGGATCTAATCACATCCAACACACCAGATCTAAAGAAAACGTTTCGATCTAAATCTAATCTATACCCTACGATCTAGATCTAACGGTGCTGGCTTACTAGACCGAAGTCTAGCGGCGTTGGCGGCGGCGACGCACTGCCAGTGGTGTTCTGGCAATCTTAGACGGTGCTGGGGTTGGCAGAGGCTCTTAGCGGACTCGTGGGGACTCGAGGATGCTCAAGGCGTTGTTAGCACAAGCCAAGGACATCAGCGTGTGCACAAGAAGGTTGCGAACAAGTTAGCATGAACTAGGAGGCGAGGGGCGGTCGAATCTCACCGAAATTCCTCGTCGGAGTTGGAGACAACGTCGGATGCGCACGGTGATCGTCGAAGTCGACGTTCTGGGTCACAATCAGATGAACCAAGGATATGAGAGGATGCGCAAGAAGCAGGGGATCATCCCAGAATGATTGGGGAGTGGGCGCGAGCACGACGCTTACCGGAATACTTCACCTGAGTTCGTCAGGCAGCGGTGGTTCGAGCTCCAATACGAGCATCCTGGGGGCGATTGGGTGCAAGTGTTTTGGGGAAAAACAACACGGCGAGTTGGTGACTAAATAGTCGGAGCAGGGGCGAAAATCTCGCGGCGAATCAATGGGATTGATCACCGCAGTGATGAGGAGGAAACGTAAGGCGACGACGTGGTCGCGTGCATGATTTGGGGAAGAAAGGACTGAGCTGGCGTGGGTCCACCAGACAGTGACCGCGGGGTAGAGCGGGTGCGGTGAGAAACAGAGAGGGGGAGGGGGTTTCCTGGGTGGGCTAGGTGGGCTGGCTTACTGGGCCGCGGGTGGGTTGGGTTGGTTAATCAGTTTGGTTTATTTTTTTCTCTTTTTCTTTTTCTGTTTTGATTTTATGATTTGAATTTGAAAGGGTTTTTCAAATCTGTTTCAATTCAAATTTCTTCCAGAATTTTATTCTGTAATTCATGTGTCCTAGGATGTGAAAAACATCCATTTGTACTCAAAAACATTTTGGGTTTGAAATTAAAGTTAAAACCATGCCTTTAGTTAAATATTTCTAATAGGCATACACATGGTTTTATATTTGAATTGTTTTTGAAAACCTTTGTGTGGCCTTGTATTCACTTTCAAAACAATGCTGATCAAATGCTAATCATAAATAGAGAAAGTATAGCCCTTGCCTCACTTGATTAAGTAATAGGAATAAATATGGTTTCTTATGTTTGAAATTTATTTGAAAAAGACCAAATGTTCATGAATGCATGAATGCTATGCAAGCTTGATAAATCGTGATTTTTGGGATGTTACATTTACTGTGAGGTTTTGCCGTAATTATTTAAATGATTTAATGGACAAATTGGAGTAAATAAATCATAGTAAATTATTTATAGATCATAAAAATGCAAATAATATGTCTATGGAATCCCTGGTTCATGTATAACATTAATTTAACATTACATATAATTTCTGTCGAAGGAAATAATTTAAATGATTTAAACCCTTCTAACTAGTATTTAAATCCCAGAAAATTAACCAGAACTCCAAAATTAGTGAAACCAATTGGTAAAGCTTTGCATTGATAATATCTATCCAAAGATATTGCGTGCCAAATTATTTGGTACTGTTAAAATAGAATTTGTGCAGAAATCTATAAAAACCCATTGTAATAGTATTTAAATCATAAGAAAATATCTATAAGTCCTTTTTAGGTGATTCGAATTGCTACTGGTTATAAATTGCATTACCTATCCAGTAGTATTTAATTCACAATTTAATACAACAGAAACATCAGAAGTTGAATTGAAGTGAGATAAACCATATTAAATCCATATAGCTTTAATAATAAATGCGTTAATGCATTAAATGACTTTCCACATGCATCATGTGACCTAATAATGTTCATAACACTAAATACAACCATTGTGACTTATTAAATTGTCATGCATGCACTTGTTCATCATTGATTTATTGTATTGTGGCATGATTGCAATGTTTTGAATGATTTGTTTGTTGTGTTTGCTTCAAACGTTAGATTGCGAGGAGTGCAACTACTATGATTGCAAGTATTGTGGTTATGACGAGTTCAACCATTATATCTATGAGGATTGTGAGGATTATCTAATCGACTACATCTACATCAAAGGAAAGTGGTGCTATCTTGGCCATAAATGTCCTACTGTTTTCCTATGCATTATAGATGTTTTGTAGAATTGCATCTGTAGGAATTGATGTGTATATGCTATTCTATGTCCCATATTATTCCCTAGTATTCCTTGTTATGAGCCATCGTATTGGTAAATTTCTTAGCTATGCTATTTAGACGAGAAAGGGAATCACACCATGAAAAGATATGTGTTTTGAAAGGATTATATTTTTCTAAATGACAAGCCAACATGATTTTAATTAACCACCTGGGCGGAATGGCATTGATTGGGTCATCGAGTGTGGATTTATGGTGGGGAATGCTGTCCAGGGTACTGGGAAAGGATTGGTTTCTTTGTTTGGAAGCTTTCGTGTGCAACCATGTGCCAATAATGAATTGGGTGGTTGGCTGGACTTAGTAGGTTGTGGCGACTCGAACCCTACGTAGCCAGAGTTGTAGAATAGTGTAGGTTGGTATGATGCGTGGATGGGTTTGGGAAGCTCTTCCCGAATGGTCTCGTCTTGGACTTCTCCCTATCATCACAGAATATGAGTGGGTGGTCCGAGCTGGGTTGGCCAGGTCACATGGGTAAAGTGTACAAACCCCTTCAGGGTGTAAATCTAAGTGCTTAGTCGTGTCCCCGATTATGGACAATTTGAGCAACCTGATACTGATTCTATGACATATTTCTCACTCATCCTTATTTCTCAATTATTTAAAACTCGTTGGGTGAACTTAATTGGGTAGGAGCACCTGGGAGTGAACTAGAGTGTCCTATTTATCGTATTGGAAAACTACTTTGTTAAAAATGTTGGGATAAAACTATTGCTTTATGAAAATGAGCCTAAACTCCACTTTGCCAAATAAGCATGTAGTTCATAGATCTGTTGTTAACCACTTTAGCCTACTTGCCATACATTCCATGTATTGACCCTTTGGGGCTGCTACGTTTTATGTTGCAGGTTATAGTATCTGAGTGATCGTTCATAGGTCGCGAGACTCCACACAACAATTGTTCGCCTGTGGCACATTTGAAGGATGGAGATCTACCTTGTATTGCTTTTTGCTGTAATATAATGAAAATTCTATATCATATTCGTTGTATTTATGATGCACGGTTATATTTGGTATCATTTTGTACTATGTGTGCCAGTGAACCAATCCAGGGATTGGCATTATACACATGAACGTAACCAATCATTGGCCACCATTGGATCAGTGGTTCCCGAGAACCTGGCAGGCCTCAGTCTTAGAAATCTGGTGAGCATGTCAAATCCTGGAGGATTATTCTAGTTGTTGTTGCTGTTGATGTTGTTGTTGTTGTTGTTGTTGTTGTTATTCTGGTTCTGGTTCTGGTTCTGCATGAATGTTGTCATCATCTATATCAGTTGAGCTTGTGCTGTCATCAACTGCTGCATCTCGGGAGTGACATTGTTGTTGTTGTTTTGGTTGGGGTTGGCACGTCGAGGAGGCACATCTGTGGTTTCAATAAGGATAAGAATGAGATACCCATAGATGCTTAACATGCACAATACATCACATAGAACAATCACAAAAACTAAGCATCAAAATAACATAGAGTTTGAACGACATAAACAACAAGTTTTGAAAATGCAAACACACCATAGCAAGCCATCCACATGTTGGATGGTCATTGCGACTCGATAATCAAAGTACGGTAGATGAAAGGTAATCGAGTAGTATACACTACTCCTCCGCATTAATCTCCACATCAACGAGGGTAAGACCTGCATTCTCCATGGCGGTCTTGTACTCATCAACACTAGCAGTCAAGGCCTCAATCTTGGCCCTAAGAGCCCTCTTCTGTGAGCGAAGCCTCTCGATCACTCCCTACTGATGCTGAAGCTCGAAGTCCTTGGCCTCTAACTCTTCCTTCATCTCCCGGATCTTCTTGTTCCTTTCTTGGACTCTTTTCTCCTGACTCTTGAACTTCTTGTCCTGACTTTCAAACATGGCCTCCATTTCCTTGACGATCTCGTCTTGCTCCACGAAGAGCTTGTCCTTCTCTCGGAGCTGAACCTGGAGATCGGCATTTCTAAGCATGACGTTGGTCCTATCAGTATCAAGGTGTTTAATAAGACCCTCTAAGTCCTGAAGGTACAGACGAATCGGCTCCATCGTCTCTCTAGCAGCATCCTCGTACTCTATAGCCTCACCCTCCTCGTTGCGTCTCCCGAAGGGGTGGAAGTAAAGACCTCTAAGCTCGGTGGAGTGTCTCCCTACCAGGCGCCCAAGTAACTCCTGCATGACTACATCTAAGCCTTTCTCCTTGTCGTCATGTATCAGCTTGAAAGTGATGGTCTCCGTGGTTGGCTCTGTCTGGCGTCCCGGCTGGGTGACTCTGAAGCCCCATAGGTCCTTCCTCTCAAACTTGGTGAGTGGAAGTGTCATGATGCTAGGAAGTGGAAGGTTGAGCACGCTA
This sequence comes from Avena insularis, assembly GCA_023614405.1. NCBI lineage: Eukaryota > Viridiplantae > Streptophyta > Magnoliopsida > Poales > Poaceae > Avena > Avena insularis. Next base: position 299,661,554 of record CM042693.1, on the reverse strand, counting down.
GTGAGCTCAATGAGACGAGTACCAAAATGAGTTCCCTTGAACTCCTCGGCCGTGCTGATAACAACGTTAGGCATCTATTTTTATAAGATGGAGAAAGTTAGAATCAACACAAATAGAGAAAATTCACAAGACAAAATAACATGAGCACATCACTTAGCAACAAACACACAAGTCATGGCATACACAAATCCATTAGAAACATCAAAGGTTCACCATAACTTAGACAAATTTTTGGAAGTAAAAACAATAAGTGTGGTGGTCCAACTGACGAAGTACAATACAACTCTCACTCACTAGACAAAATAGCTATCAGGGCATCTTTAGTATCCATCTGTCTATCTTGTTCACAAGACTCCCATATTAAGTCTATGATGTCTCCCCATAGTTGTTGGTTGGTAGTCTCTAATTCTTGGGTATGCTTCTTTTCTTCTCTAAGGTCATTTTGGGTGTTGATCATTCTGCACTCGAGTCTATCACCAAGCTCCTTGATAGCATTCCAAGCTGCATTTGTTGCAGAGTCTAAGAATGTTTTGTGCATTTCAGAGTTGGTGTCCATGCAAAATCCTGACTCCTTAAGGTTGTCTTCCTTGTTTTTGTACAAGTTAAGTTGCACCCACCAATACTCTTCTCCTTCATCCATCACAGGGAATCCTTTGTACACAGCTGCACCATGTATCCCCATGGTAACCATAAGGTTCTTGAGGGCCTTGGGAAATTCTGTCTCACACTCCAAAGTCATGGTCATGAGTGGTCCCTTCCTCACGGCTTCGTTGATGGAGTTCATCTACAAATAGAGATGAGAAAGAAGATTATAAAAGTTTACGAGAAGAAAAAGACAAGTGTGGAAATTTTTCAAAGTGTTGAAAATTTTCCTTAGTTGTTTCCTAGTGTAATCCAATCCTAGGGTCATAATCCTACAGGCAACACAGTGCTCTGATACCATCTATAAGACCCCACCTTTATAAAGGTAAAGGTCCCTGTGATTGCAATTCTAGTCCCTGGACCAATTGCTAGCATCCACAGTTTAAGATGAAGTACACTGAAACAAAGGTCATTATTACATCGTCATTCCAGAGATAACATGGTCTTTTACAACTCCATAGACATAGGCTAGTACAAGAGTTTAACTTAAGAATACAAATAAAAGTCTTCATCTTCATGTGCCATAGGCAAGCATGCTGAGTGTAGACTCATAACCCTACTCCTCATCAGAGTAACCCGCAACATCACATGTTACAGCCACAGTGGGTCAATACATTGGAATAGTATTTGCATGTGATACCTTAGTAGAATAATAGTATCTATCTTCTACGTGAATCTGGCTAAGTGTAGCTTAGGCTTGCTTTGCTCAAAATAGGTTTTACCTATCAGTTGAAAACACTAAGTTTTTGTTTGGCAAAAACTCCCAAGGAACCACAAGTAGACATTGGTGAACCTTAACCCTTGTTCAACCATAAGTTTTTAACTTAGAAATTGGGATGAGGAGATTCTTGATAGCTTCCATGTCTTGATGCTCAAATTGTCCATTTCCGGGGACACGGCTAAGTACTTAGAATCTTCCTTCTGCAGAGGTGGTGCACTTTCCCTACAAGACATGATTTTCGTCAAGACAGGTCCTTTCAGAAGCCTTCCCTTAGGCCAAAATGGACGCGCTCCAAACCTATCACCCTCTACCACCAACTTTCCATTTGGCTAAGTTATTGCAACCTATATGATCCAGGCAGATCCCATAATGCCATGTGGCTGCACTAGAAGCTTCTTAACATATGGCATCTCAAATCCCTTTGTTCCTGGGTTGCATTCCACAAGTGAGATATACAGGGTAAACCAATGGAAAATGGGCCCTGGTAACAACTCAACAAACATACACCAAGCAATTACCATTCCACCTAGGTGTTTCATTCACTTAGTTGTTTTATTAAGCAAAGACATACGACAAAGAATTGAAAATATTTTTCCATAGTAAGTACATAATCCACCATTGGTTGCTACTAGCTAGGCTAAGCATGGCAATAGCAAGTATCTTAACTTAGAGAAAATTCTAACAATTCTACAACTATTAGGATTTCCCAAGAATAGCATATAGATACTTAGCAAAAGTTATCATGCAAGCCCTATACAAAATATCACTAATGCATAGTCAAAATATTGGGATAAAAATATGAAGCGCCACTTGCCTTGGTAGTTGGGGGAGTAACAACAATCCTCACAGTCACAATCACCACTAGCACCAAAATCTACACATAAAATGATAGCACCAAATTCACATTTAAACAAGAAAAAATAGATGAATGCATGCAAATTCCATGTGATGATTTTTTAAACCAAACAAGACAAGTAAAACAGTACAGATCAATAAGCTAAACATTTATACATCAAATAAACTTTATTTGTCCTTTAAAACATTTTCCAATTAATTTTTATACACAAATAAGCCTACAAATGTCTCTGCATAAAATTCTATTTTAACGGAAACAAAATACAAAACTAGGCCCATAGATGTGTAGGGTTTATTTTTGTGATTCCAATGGTATATTATTTGTATTTTTTGGATAAACAGAACAAAAGTTATTGAATTTAATAGTTTGATTAACTAATAGATTCAAATCTAAATTTAAAATAGAAATACCTGACACGCGGTGCAATATGATTGGCCCGTACCAGTTCGCGCGGGATCACACTTCCGTGCCGTTGGATCTAATCAGATCCAACGCACCATATCTAAAGAAAATGTTTCGGTCTAAATCTAATCTATACCCTACGATCTAGATCTAACGGTGTTGGCTCACTCGACCGAAGTCTAGCGGCGTTGGCGGCGGCGACGCACTGCCAGTGGTGTTCTGGCGACCTTAGACGGTGCTGGGGTTGGCAGAGGCTCTTAGCGGACTCGCGGGGACTCGAGGATGCTCAAGGCGTTGTTAGCACAATACAAGGACATCAGCGTGTGCACAAGAAGGTTGCGAACAAGTTAGCATGAACCAGGAGGTGAGGGGCGGTCGAATCTCACCGAAATTCCTCATCGGAGTTGGACACGACATCGGATGCGCACGGTGCTCATCGAAGTCGACGTTCTGGGTAACAATCAGATGAACCAAGGATATGAGAGGATGCGCAAGAAGCAGGGGATCATCCCAGAATGATTGGGGAGTAGGCGCGAGCACGACGCTTACCGGAATACTTCACCGGAGTTCGTCAGGCAGCGGTGGTTCGAGCTCCAATACGAGCATCCTTGGGGCGATTGGGTGCAAGTGTTTTGGGGAAAAAGAACGCGGCGAGTTGGTGACTAAATAGTCGGAGCAGGGGCGAAAATCTCGCGGCGGATCAATGGGATTGATTACCGCAGTGATGAGGAGGAAACGTCCGGCGACGACGTGGTCGCGTGCATGATTTGGGGAAGAAAGGACTGAGATGGCGTGGGTCCACCAGACAGTGACCGCGGGGTAGAGCGGGTGCAGTGAGAAACAGAGAGGGTGAGGGGGTTTCCTGGGTGGGCTGGCTTACTGGGCCACGGGTGGGTTGGGTTGGTTAATCAGTTTTTTTTATTTTTTTCTCTTTTTCTTTTTCTGCTTTGATTTTATGATTTGAATTTGAAAGGGTTTTTCAAATCTGTTTCAATTCAAATTTCTTCCAGAATTTTATTCTCTAATTCATGTGTCCTAGGATGTGAAAAACATCCATTTGTACTGAAAAACATTTTGGGTTTGAAATTAAAGTTAAAACCATGCCTTTAGTTAAATATTTCGAATAGGCATACACATGGTCTTATATTTGAATTGTTTTTGAAAACCTTTGTGTGGCCTTGTATTCACTTTCAAAACAATGCTGATCAAATGCTAATCATAAATAGAGAAAGTATAACCCTTGCCTCACTTGATTAAGTAATAGGAATAAATATGGTTTCTTATGTTTGAAATTTATTTGAAAAAGACCAAATGTTCATGAATGCATGAATGCTATGCAAGCTTGATAAATTGTGATTTTTGGGATGTTACATTTACTGTGAGGTTTTGCCGTAATTATTTAAATGATTTAATGGACAAATTGGAGTAAATAAATCATAGTAAATTATTTATAGATCATAAAAATGCAAATAATATGTCTATGGAATCCATGGTTCATGTATAACATTAATATAACATTAGATATAATTTCTGTCGAAGGAAATAATTTAAATGATTTAAACCCTTCTAACTAGTATTTAAATCCCAGAAAATTAACCAGAACTCCAAAATTAGTGAAACCAATTGGTAAAGCTTTGCATTGAAAATATCTATCCAAAGAAATTGCGTGCCAAATTATTTGGTACTGTTAAAATAGAATTCCTGCAGAAATCTATAAAACCCATTGCAATAGTATTTAAATCATAAGAAAATATCTATAAGTCCTTTTTAGGTGATTCAAATTGCTACTGGTTATAAATTGCATTACCTATCCATTAGTATTTAATTCACAATTTAATACAACGGAAACATCAGCAGTTGAATTGAAGTGAGATAAACCATATTAAATCCATATAGCTCTAATAATAAATGCGTTAATGCATTAAATGACTTTCCACATGCATCATGTGACCTAATAATGTTCATAACACTAAATACAACCATTGTGACTTATTAAATTGTCATGCATGCACTTGTTCATCATTGATTTATTGTATTGTTGCATGATTGCAATGTTTTGAATGATTTGTTTGTTGTGTTTGCTTCAAACGTTAGATTGCGAGGAGTGCAACTACTATGATTGCAAGTATTTTGGTTATGACGAGTTCAACCATTATATCTATGAGGATTGTGAGGATTATCTAATCGACTACATCTACATCAAAGGAAAGTGGTGCTATCTTGGCCATAAATGTCCTACTGTTTTCCTATGCATTATAGATGTTTTGTAGAAATGCATCTGTAGGAATTGATGTGTATATGCTATTCTATGTCCCATATTATTCCCTAGTATTCTTTGTTATGAGCCATCGTATTGGTAAATTGCTTAGCTATGCTATTTAGACGAGGAAGCGAATCACACCATGAAAAGATATGTGTTTTGAAAGGATTATATTTTTCTAAATGACAAGCCAACATGATTTTAATGAACCACCTGGGCGGAATGGCATTGATTGGGTCATCGAGTGTGGATTTATGGTGGGGAATGCTGCCCAGGGTACTGAGAAAGGATTGGTTTCTTTGTTTGGAAGCTTTCGTGTGCAACCATGTGCCAATAATGAATTGGGCGGTTGGCTGGACTTAGTAGGTTGTGGCGACTCGAACCCTACGTAGCCAGAGTCGTAGAATAGTGTAGGTTGGTATGATGCGTGGATGGGTTTGGGAAGCTCTTCCCGAATGGTCTCGTCTTGGACTTCTCCCTATCATCACACAATATGAGTGTGGTGGTCCAAGCTGGGTTAGCCAGGTCACATGGGTAAAGTGTACAAACCCCTTCAGGGTGTAAATCTAAGTGCTTAGCCGTGTCCCCGGTTATGGACAATTTGAGCGACCTGATACTGATTCTATGACATATTTCTCACTCATCCTTATTTCTCAATTATTTAAAACTCGTTGGGTGAACTTAATTGGGTAGGAGCACCTGGGAGTGAACCAGAGTGTTCTATTTATCGTATTGGAAAACTACTTTGTTAAAAATGTTGGGATAAAACTATTGCTTTATGCAAATGAGCCTAAACTCCACTTGGCCAAATAAGCATGTAGTTCATAGATCTGTTGTTAACCACTTTAGCCTACTTGCCATACATTCCATGTATTGACCCTTTGGGGCTGCTACGTTTTATGTTGCAGGTTATAGTATCTGAGTGATCGTTCATAGGTCGCGATACTCCACTCAACAATTGTTCGCCTGTGGCACATTTGAAGGATGGAGATCTACCTTGTATTGCTTTTCGCTGTAATATAATGTAAATTCTATATCATATTCGTTGTATTTATGATGCACGGTTATATTTGGTATCATTTTGTACTATGTGTGCCAGTGAACCGATCCAGGGATTGGCATTATACACATGAACTAAGCCTTATCAGACGAGGGTGTTACAATGTCTTATCTGCAAGTTATGTACATATATCATTGTCCGGATTCAAAGGCCCCGAAGTGACAATAATTGGGCCAATCGGAGGGGATGGCTGTGGTGTGAGGATCACATGTGTTCATGGAGTGTTAATGCTTTGCTCCGGTGCTCTATTAAAAGGAGTACCTTAATTGCCAGTAGTTCCCTAGAGGCTCCGCTGCCACGGGCTGGCTGGACATAATATGTTGTGCAAGTTCTCATTGCGAGCACGTATGACTATATTTGGAGCACATGCCTAGGATTGTTTAGTACTTGGATGCTTGTTATTATTTATCTACAATGCCCTAGATCTTGAAGTTACATGTTTAGACTCGTCCATGCAACGCACGTCCATCCATCCCTATGCCTACCGCACTCGAATCCCACTGTTACCGTTACTGTTACTATTGCTCCTATTTCACTGTTGCTATTGCTACTACCAAACTGTTGCTATTGATAAACTTCTGTGAGCAAGAACTATTTCCAGGTGCATCTGAACTGACAACTTAGTTGTTAAGGCTTGCAAGTATTCTTTGGCTCCCCTTGTGTCGAATCAATAAATTGGGTAATACTACCCATGAAGACTATTGCGATCCCCTACACTTGTGGGTCATCAAAACTATTTTCTAGCGCTGTTGCCAGGGAGCATAGCTTTATTTATAAGTTCACTTGGATCTATTATTGTTCACTGCTACTCCGTTCATCATGGGTAAGTCTCGTGATGGAAAGTTCCCTATTTTACCATCCACTACAAGAAGAGGTACAGTCCTAAACACCTCTATTGCTCTTGATTCACCATCTGTTATAAGTAAACTTGTCACACCACCACATACTCATGCTACACACACTTCTACTACTGCTGAATCTGAAACTGCTTTTGATGCTCATGATGTTACTTCTACTGTGATTGATGCGAGTGGTTCATTAGGTCCTTTTCTAGATGCTACTATGGATATTCTAGGAAAAACCGAAACTCCTAGTGAAGACACTATTACAACTGTTAGCTCACCTGAGTCTGGAAAAGTCATGATATTAATGATGGTTACATTGAGTTCACTGATGAATTTGTTGAAGAGTGCCAAAACACACATGGTACTAGTGCTATTAAAAGTCTCCTTGCTAGACACACCAGTATGCCTAAACTGTCCTCTGATCCTAAGTTTGACACCTCTCCAATAGATATTAAAGATAAAGATTATGATTTCTCTCTTGATTTATCTTATTTAGATATTGTTGAGAAAGAACCTTTTTGTGGGACTGAAAATGAGAGTGTTGTGGCTCATATGAATGAGCTTTCTACTATGAGTGCTTTATTCTCTGATGATTTTAAGATGCGCAAGTACTTTGTTACAAAGATCTTCCCTTTTTCACTAAAAGGAGAAACTAGGGCTTGGTTTAATAGATTACCTCCTGGTTCCATTGATAGCCCTGATTTCTTGATTGCTTCTTTCTTCTAGAAATATTTTCCTCCCAGTGCTAGACATGCTGATTTGTAGAGACTTTTTTATTTTAAGCAGGGAGAAGAAGAGAAATTTCCTGAGTCATGGACAAGGTTCTGTGCCTTGATTCATGCACATCCTGGATGTCCATTGTCTAAGAATGAGCTTCTTGATATTTATTATAATGGACTAACTGATGCATCTAGGACATACCTAGATAGCTTTGCTGATTGTGTTTTCAGGAAAAGAACTCCTACAGATGCTAAAGAATTAATGGATAAGATAAGCAAGAATTATGATGATTGGATTTCAACTGAGCTAAATACACCTGAGCCTATTACTCCTGAACCAATTGTGCCTTAACCAGTTCCAACACCAAAGAAGAGGCGAGTAATTGCATTAAATGATGAAGTGATGAAGGAAGCTAAAAAATGTCTAAAGGAGAAAGGTATTAGAGCTGAAGATGTGAAGAATTTACCTCCTATAGAAGAATTATGTAAGCCAATTCCCCACTCATCTACTATTGAGGTACACTCTCTCCACTTTAATGAAGGTGATATTCCTTATGGTAAGCCTCCTGATCAATGCTTAGAGGAACTTGACACATTTATTGTTAAACAAGGTAATTTTAATAAACAAGTTTAGAATCATTTATTGGAAAACTCTAGAGCTATCCATGAGTTGGAAGATATTGTGGAAAGAACTTCTAATGGTATTAAAATGCTTTGTAAACACTTTCAAATGGTTCAAACCCAACTTGATCAACTTGATAAGGTACAAAAGAATTAGAACTAGGAGTGGTATAGCTACTCAAGATCCCTTATATCCTGAAGGACACCCTAAAAGAATTAAGTAGGACTCTCAGCAAGGTGAGAGTAGTGGTAGTCCTCATAAGAGAAAGAAAAAGAAACATAAGATAGTTGAGGAATCACTTGAACCTGCTGTAGATCCTAATAGTATATCTGTCTCTGATGTTGAAACTGAGAGTGGTAATAATAATGGTGCTCCTGATAAGGAGGAAGTTGAGGAAGAACCTGAGAAGAACACTAGGTACACTAAGGAATATTTTATTTCTAAGAAACATGGTAGTGAGAGAAAACCTTGGGTGCAGAAACCTATGACTTTTCTAGGTAAGAAACACAAGTCAAAGGAGGAAGAACACTACAACAAGTTTTGTGCGTGGATGAAACCTTCATGTTTTCAAATTCATTCGACTGATGCTATTAAGTTGCCTCCTTATTCAAAGTATATGAAGGATATTGTCTCTAATAAAAGGAAGATTCGTAATGAGGAGATTTCTACTTTTCTTGCTAATTACTTCTTCAATGGTAAGGTTCCAAAGAAACTTGGTGATCCAGGTATACCAACTATTCCTTGCTCTATTAAGAACAATTATGTTAGAACTGCTTTATGTGATTTGGGAGCTGGAGTTAGTGTTATGCCTTTTTCTCTCTATAAGAGACTCCAGCTAGAAAAGTTGATACCAACTGATATATCTTTGCAAATGGCTGATAAGTCAACTACTATTCCTGTTGGTATATGTGAGGATGTTCCTGTTCAAGTGGCTCATAATTGCTTGGTTTTGACTGATTTTGTTGTGCTTGAAATGCCTGAAGATGATAATATGTCTATTATTCTTGGGAGACCTTTTCTTATTACTACAGGTGCTGTCATTAATTGTAATAAAGGAAAACTAACATTCAATATTGATGACAAAGAGCATACTGTTTATTTCCCCGAGAAGGTTGTTAGAAGCTATTTCCTGAATTCCATTGAAAATGTTGAGAGCATCAAGGTTGGATAAATATATTGTCCCATTACACAAGAAAATTTTGAAACTATTATGATTGGGACCATTGCTATCAAGTATGAGGTAACATAATCATCTTGTGGATTACAAAGTTTTGTTTCATATAAGATTTTTTTCATAACAAGACTTGATCAACCTTGTTAACAAAAGGATTTTTATGAACAAAATAATGTTTTCACTGTGGTTATTATTGCTTTCTTTTACTTTTCTCGTTCCTAGTCTTTGTTTTTCCTTTGCTAGCTTTGGTTTTGCTAGTTGTTGGCTTGTTAGAGTGTCGTAGAACTTTTGTAGTTTGGCTTTTGGTTTTCTTTTTCTTTTTCTAAAAAACTGTTTATGCGAGAAAATCAAGTTTCATACCCCGAAAATTGGCCAAATATAAAGTTTCACGAAAAATCCCAGAAAATTCAAAATAATTTTTTCCTTGAAAAAAGGGGCAGAGAGACACCTGAAGTGACCCAGGGGTCCACCCCAGGTCACCACACCTATGGTAGGCACGGCCTGCCAGGTAGCGGCGCCTGGGGGGTCTGGCCCACCTGGGACCCTCTAGGCTGCCTCCTCAAAGCCATCTTCTTTCTCTCTCCCAAAAAACACCGAAAAACTTTCTCAAGCTCGAGTTCTTGCTGTTCTTGCTCGCGATTTTCGATCTCCTTGCTCAGTCCATCTTTGCTGCTGATTTTTGGAGAGATTGCTCCTTGGTAGGTGGCTCCTCCACTTGTCCAAATAGATTTGTGATTGGCAGATTGTATCTTGAGTATTTTGCTGCTATAGGTGATATGTTGTTTGGGCTTGCATACTTGTTCTATGCTTAGAAACATTATTTTGATGCATGTGTAGTCCACTAGCAAGTTCCTATAGTAGTTTCTTATCATTTATCAACTTGGAAATCACTTGGTTTGATGGTTGTCTAAAATTTTAGAATAGAGTGGTCATGGATAACCACACATTTGGAGAGATATTTGAGGGAGATGAACCTAGAAGGGAAAGGCTTCCAAGATCATCCACTAGTATCAGGCCCTCATACAATGAGGATCTCATCACTCCGCGATTTGGTCACGAGGGGGATGAGCATCCCTCCGCCTTTTCTTGCCAAACCTTCTTGCAGGCTGCTGGGATCCTTAATGATTTTATGACCTTGGTGCGGAGGGCTGGTCTAACAAGTCTTATGCAGGATGAGAGCGTGCAGTATGCTACGCTCACCAAAACATTTGTGGAGAGTTTCTCCTTCACTAACAGTGTATTCCATCCAGATGTTTCCTTCAAAGTTTATGGCAGGTCTTATCATATGACACAGGTCTTATCATATGACATTGAATAAATTTTGTGGGGCTCTTGGACTTGGTACAACTGGGTCAGCAAAGAAGATTCCAGCCCAACCCGCTGATTTGTTGGAACTCTATCGCGTAATAACCAATGATGATAACCGTAGAGCTCAACGGGGAAAGATAAGGAACATTCAGCTTCCAGCCATCAGGTACTTCACTTACTATCTTGCCACTAGTGTTCTTGGTAGGGAGAACACTAGTAATATTTCCAGTTAACATTTGGCTTTCTTAGCTGCTACGCTCAACAATGATACCAAGTATAATCTTGGTTCTCTCATTGCTCGTCGCTTGACAGCTAAGGGACCCATTTATGGTGGAGTTATTGCTATGTGTCTTGCTGCTTCCTTGGGCATTGCTGTTGATCCAAATGATACAATTTTGGCTCCTCAGAGGCTTGATCTTGATGCCATGAAGGTGCACCATTTTGTCACTAATGGCTCTATGTAACATCCCAAAAATATAAAACAATGATCATCAAACTCTAATCACTAAAATTAGGGTTAACAAAAACTTTGATTAATTTAAATCATATGAATGCATGTGTGAATGTGATGATTTGATAAATGCATGAATGAACTTGTGTGATTAACGTAAATAGCAAGAAATGGTTTAAAGGTGAAAATAACATCATATAAAACATTTCCAAAGAGAAACAAATAAAGAGAAAATCAAAAACAAATCAATTAAGGCAAAGGGTCATTTTTGCCAATCTTGCTCACTAGGTCACTTTGAGTGTTTCTAGTCCAAGATTTCAAACAAAAACTTCCCCAATTTTTTTCACCCCTTGAAAGACCAAGTAAAAGTGAATCAAAGCCCACCTTTCAAACTTGCAGAAACATTTGGCAACCTCACTCAAATCACAATTCAAAATTGAATCTTTATCATATGTGAAGATCACACATTTTCAAAACCCAACCAAACCAGTGCCCCTCGACTAATCCAACTAACCAGATACTCCCTAGTATGTGCCTAGCAAACCCACCAAGTTTGAATCCAAAATTCAAATTTGAATTTCTTTTGGCCATTTCATCAAACACCTTGTGATCAACAAACAAACAAACACAAAACACTATAGTGTGCAGTAATTTTGGCCTAACTTGTTCCCTCTCTAGCTCACACTACACCCTCAGTAGATCATCTAACTTGTTTAACCCCTCTAGCTCACTGTAAACCAGACTATGCCATAAATGGCAAGCATGCCAAGAGCACCCTTGCCACCCCAATGTGGCCAACCAGCTAGGAGCCTCACTAGCCTCGCCAACCTTCTCTCACAGACGCAGCACCATACACCGCCACTCCCTGTCCCTTCCTCGAGCACTGCCAGCCCCTGGACCCCACGACAAGCTCATGCCAAACCTCTCTGCGTGCGAGCCGCGAGCGCACTAGTGCGCCACACTCGACCAGCGCCCACAGACCGCACGCCGCCCTCTCCTCTTGCGTGCTTGATCACCACCGTCCTAGTAACCCCGCAGACATGCCCATTCACCACCACGCGCACCACGCACGCTGTGCGCCATTAAAATCGCCGTTCTACCCGCCAAGAGCGTCGACGTGTTCCGACCGATCAGCACCACCCCACGCCTCGCCACCACACCTTTGAGCCTCGCCAGGGAGCACATCACCGCCCCCTACCGTCGCCCATGCCATTAGCCCTCTGTGCCATCGAACACGACGAGCTCAGCCCGCGCCCGTCGGTCCCCTTCAGCCACTATAAAAGGAGACCTCCCCCGCTCATTTTCTTCACACCAGTCCACTCCCCACCTCTCACTGACCATACCCACTCACTCCCGGAGCAAGGCGAGCAGCGCAACACCGGAATTTCACCGGAGTTCGCCGCTGCAGAGGAGGAGAGGCGCCGTCGATTGGAGCCGCCCCAGGAGAAGCTGTCGGTACCAGGAGGATCGCTGTCGTCGACTTTGTCATTCGCCCCCGTCGCCGACCATCGCCGGAGCCCCGGTGAGCCACCCACGACCCCCACTGATCGCGTTAGGGTTCATGCTCGTCGCGTCCTGTTCAAGCATGGACGATGAACTCGAGCCGTTTGATTAGAATTAGATCCTACGGCCTAGATCACCCCGTACCTCTTCGCCCCTCACTGTCTCACTAACGCGTGGGGACAGCCACTTAACCAGCCCGCGCGTGCACGGGGCGTAGTTGGCCGGCCCATTTAACCGTCCCGCGGGACCCAACAATTCAAATTTACTTTTATTCATTTAATTTCAAACACAGTTCTACCTAGATTCAAAAATCAACCCATCTCAATTCACTGAACCAAAATGCATGAAACTAAATTTGTTAGAAAGGTACTGTAATGCTTAATCCAAGCCCGTTGGATTCAAACCATTTAGATTTATAAATCACATCTGGTACAAATAACAAGGCAGAAGCTTTTCTGCATTCAAACATTTTTCAAAATTCAACCATAAGATCTTTTGAGTTGATTCCAACTCTCAAAAATCACATTTAACTATACCTTTCAGAATATATAAAAATATATAGGTTTACTTACAAAAATAATGTTCAAGTAATAAAAGAATGCTAGATAGGCATTTCTAGTCACTTTAATTAAATAAAATAAAAAGGTTAAACCTTATTAAATTGTGACACCACTTTAAATCACATTCTCATGTACTGAAATATGTGGTGATGACATGTGTCAACATCATACCATGTTTGAGTTGGAGAATATTCAATCTAAAGTAGTTTTTCAATGAGTAGAAATTACTTTTCTCAAATAAAATAAATGGGACAAGTCCTTTAATCTTGTAATGTTAGTGATGATGCTAGATCACCTAGTGTGAACCTTTGTGTGATGATTAGAAATGTGAAGTATTGTTTGGTGATTCTGTACCTCGTATTTATTTATAGACGCTAGTACCGACCAAGGATACGAGGAGGAAGGAAGATACTACGAGGAAGAAGCCGAGGAGAACTTCAACCACTACTATGCACAAGGCAAGCTTATACTGATATCTCAGCAATCCTATACTTGCAACCTTGCAAGCTAACATTGGAAAGATACCCTACTTATGCAAGCCTAATACTACTAGTTGAATTAGCAAGCTATTAACTTAGCAAGCTTACACCCCTTGATACCCAATCCTAGTTTTACTTGCAAGCTTAATACTTTATTTTCCTTATCAAAGCTTTCTCTTAGAGTTTACTTAGTGACTTATAGATTATAAGAAGATAATTGAAGGTAGCATAAAGAGCATAAAATTTGTCCTAAGTTAGCTAATCTTGATGTCATCCTAAGGCATGAGATTGAACTTAGCTAATCCCCACTGGTTTACCACCCCTCATTAGTATTTACCCCCACTTGTAGATGCTTGTGCTAAGCATAAAACTTGATCAACTTTAGATGGGAATACTTGGTGAAAATGGTTATGAAAACCTTATAATAATGAGTCATTCTACTAAAATGTTTTGACATGTGTTTCTAAACACCAGATGATTTTGATGATGAAAATGTTGATGCATCAGCCTTAGCCCTTTATAAAACTGATGGTTTTCTGGATGCGATACCATTCCAATTTTATCGTACAACCACAATACCCAAAAATTGGGTAGGGCTTGACTGGAAATTTATATACCTTAGTGTGGGTTACCTTGCGGCCAAGGTCTGAGCTGAGGCTACCTTGTGAAGATTGTCCACCTGTGCAGTACCCAAGATGACAGTTGGTCATGGTTGGGAGGCCATACTTATAGGAGAGGTGCCTATACTAGGGCGCGTAATTGAAAGGTTAGGATTGATTATCCGCATACTGAGTATAGTGAATTCGGGATTGTTCCTGACGGATGTATCAAATGTTGTGGTGAAAGTGTACAATCTCTGCAGTGTGTCAAACTATTCGAATAGTCACGTCCGTGGTTATGGACTGTTGGAGTGGGCATACTGTTCCCCCGTCAGATGTTTTCAAAACGACTTATGAAATGATTTGTGACTTTGACTTGACCACAACAGAGATGTGATATGAATTTCAAGTTCCCACTTAGATGTTATCAAACTTTCAACTAGCTTTCTTTGATTCTGAACATAGTAGAGGTAAATTTGTCTTTCTACAAAACAACCCTAGATCTTAGTATCCTACTACAAAACCCCCCTTAACTTGTTAGCATTAGTTTGCGAGTACTTAAAGAGTACTCATGGATTTGTCCCTGGTTATTCCCGTGGCCAGACTATGAAGAGGAGTATCAGGATGACGGACGGCAGGAAGGTTACGACAACTAGGATCACTTCCCATCATCAGCATTGCCTATGACCCTGAAAATGGAGCTTCGCCTATGCTATCATTATATTTACGTTATTCTGCTGCTTGAGTTATATTAATAACTGGATCATGAGATCCTTATTTGTGTAAGACCTTATGTATGGGTTGTAATGGATGATGTACTGTGATATCCAAATCTGTTATGTCTCGCAAAAATGGTAATCCTAGAATTGCGATGTATGGCATAACAGGCATCTGGGATTAAAAATCCGGGTGTTGACAAGTTGGTATCAGAGCCATCCTGACCATAGGAGACCCTAGTTAGAATGGACGTTTGAATCAAAAACTTAGTTTCAAAACCAAAGGAAGTGAGTATTTACAAAAAACTTATTCTCATTCTTATCACTTGGATTCTTTCATGAAAATTCATGTTCATAAAAAATTATTGCAAAATTACCTAAAATTTGAGACACTTGATCACTCTACTAACTTACTCATCCTATATTCTTATAGATGGACGTGAAGTACAACAAGTTTTATCAGTGGGGGAATGGAGGATACCTCATCTTTGAGCGTGACATGGACCAGCAGTCGGAGATGCTGGAGCGTCCACACCCCGAGTTCTTCGGAGCTCAGCTCAATGATCAGGAAGGAGAAGATTTGCAGTGGCTAGTTGTTGCCAGTCTCCGAGGAAAAATTGAACCTCCCACTGTAGAGGGAATTTAGTTCACATTAAGAGAGAACAACTGGCTCGATGGACTGGCCAGGGCAATGCAGGAAGCTCTTCCCGTCTGTGTGGGCAGAGTATCAATCAAATCAAGGGTACCCGTTTTGAGTTTTACCCAAGGCGTGATGTTATGGGATAGCCACTGGAGGCCCCATAACACCACGAGCTGAAAAGTCAATTGGACAACCACAGCTTCATGATGTATGACCATCAGAAGGAGTTGGACAATGCCCGTTCTTACACCAACCACAAGTACGCCATCACCAAGAAGAAGGATTAGACCATCGCCATGCTAGTGAAGGATCGCAAGTCTCGTCGCCGTCAGCTCGACAAGAAGGAGCGCATCATTGCCAGTCTTTGCCACCAGATCACAGATTTGGAGGAGACCATCCACAAGAGAAACATGCAGTTGGAGGAGAGGGAGAATGCAGGGGAAGACCTTCGTGCAGACCCCTACTCCTATCTCAGCGATGATGATGACTTTCTGGAGGATCAGGCTATGGACTTCTTCACTGATGAGGATGACTTTGACTTCATTGATGATGATGATGATGAGGAGGAGGATGATGAGGACACTGACTCCGAGGAGTAGTAGCGCTTGAGCACTAGCATTAGTGAGTTGTATTCGGTCCCCTTGTATCGTAGTTTCACAGAATGGTTCTTAAACCATCTGTTTTTATTTGTTGTGGTGTGTGTTTGTATTGTGTGGTATGGATGAATGAATGAATGAATGAAAAGCAAGTTGCTAGAAAAATCTGAGTCAAAAACTTTAAAAACTTTTCAAAAACCCCTGAACCTTAGAAATTTCCCTCTTTTCTCATGATCTATCTCAATCTTCAGATGTCTCGCGGAGGAAGCGGTTCATCCCCGGACCCGATGTTCCAGAACTTGCAAATGTTGGTTTCTGACCACGAAGCTGAAAGAGCCGAACGTCAAGTCAACTTAGCCACCCTTCAACACATCGCCCAGATTGCCAACAACAATCAAGTCCATGGAAATCAGGACAACCATGGGTCTAAGCTCAAGAATTTCCAGAACACCAATCCACCCATTTTCACTAAGTCAGAAGAGCCCCTAGATGCAGATGCTTGGCTGCAAACCATGGAGAACAATCTGGAAGTTGCAGGAGTGGAAGCTAACGAGAAAGTGTTGTTTGCTACCCACTATCTGTAAGGAGATGCAAGAGCATGGTGGAACAACGTTCGTGCAATGACAGGAGGTCAGCTGATGACTTTGGGAAGAGTTCAAAGTCAAGTTCAGTAGAACCCATGTGCCACCGGGTTTAATCAAGAGGATGAGAGATGAATTCAGAGAACTGAAACAAGGAAGGATGGCAGTAGTGGAATACCGTGACAAATTCTTTTCATTGGCTAGGTATGCACTGGATGAGATAGATACTGAAGCCAAGAAGAAGGAGAGATTCTTGAATGGTCTGCACGATGAGATGAAGACGGTGTTAGTCAATATCCCCTTTGCTGATATTGAAGCCTTAGTTGACTCTGCCATTCAGATGGAAGGAAAGATCAATCAAGCTAATGAGAACCGCAAGCGTCGCATGATGCATCAGCCAGGAACCCACCATACACCAAAGTATCGCCCCAACCCATCTCCAGGATTTTCCCCAAAAACCAACAGACCCCCGATGAACCATCCGACCTACACTACTAGGAAAACGGCTATAGGTAATCCACACATCCATGACGCACGTGCTAGTGGTGCCCCACGGGTACAATAGGCGTGGCGCACTGCCCACAGGTGCCCTACGCCTAACTGTCGTAAGCGTGGCGCACATGGGGGTGGTGCGCCACGCCTATGTGTGGGCCAGGGCACAGGTGGCCGCAACACACATACCCATAGCGCACTTGGTCAAGGTGTGCTACGGATGTGAAACTTAGCCGTAGGGCACTCTGAACTAGTGTGCTACGAGCATGTGTGCTAGAGTAGCTGGGTCAACTTAGCCGTAGGGCACTCTGTCCTAGTGCCCTACGGCTAAGTGGCCTACACCCCCCCCATGGATCGCCTTTTTAGGCTTTGCAAAAAATAAAAAAAAATGATAAACACTTCAAAAAATAAAATCATTTCATATTAGGTAGTTAATGTGGTATAGTTTCTAGGAAAATTAACAAACATGAGTTTCCACTTTTTCTGCAAAAAAAAGTCATGCCACTGTAAAATGGCCGTAACTTTTGCATACGATGTCGAAAAAAAATTATAATATACCAAAATCACGAGAACGAGATTTCACATCCGCTCGCAACGACCTTTGGTCATTTAGCAATTATTTAGATGTTCAAAATTCGAAAAGAGTAAAAAGTTACGGTCAAAAGACCGTTTTTTCCTGCAGTAAATTAAATAAAGGGCAACTTACCCGTAGCGCACCACCACCTAGTGCGCTACGAGTAAGTTGGGCAGGATTCGAAATTTGAATCCCCACCCCGCCCACTTACCCCTTTTCTTTCCCCTCCCCTTCTCTCCTTTTCCTTTTCCTCCGTTCTCCTTTCCTCCTTCTTCTCCTCTTCCTCCTTCTCCTTCTCCTTCTCATTTTCCTCCTCCTCCTCCTTCTCTTTCTCCTTCTACTTCTCCTTCTCCTCCTCTTCCTTCCTCCTCCTTGTAGTGAAGATGGTGACGGCGGCCTCCTCCTTCCAGTGAAGACGACGATGGCGGGCTCCTTCTTCTTCTCCTCCTCTTCCTCCTCTTATTCTCCTCCTCCTCCTTGCAGTTCCGACGACGACGAGGCCTCTCCGACTAGGTGACGACGACGAGGCGACAACGACGAGGTGACGACGACGAGGCGACAACGACGAGGTGACGACGAAGAGGCGACGATGACGACCTGCACCGACGAGCGACGACACTGACGGCAAGATCCAGATCTGCCGCTTTTTTTTGAATTTTGAAATTTATATCTGTGGAGCACATCACGTAGTGCGCCATGGTTATCATTTCATACGTGTGGCGCACCTAGACTACTTTCTGTGGCACACTAGCATGTGTGCCACGCCTATATCGACACAACCGTGGCGCACCAGGCAGTGCGCCACGGCTAGGAGATAGCAGCAGCGCGAGGCTAGTGGTGCACTGCTACTGCGCCACGGATGGCCTTTTTAGGTGCGCCACGAACAGGCGTTTTCCTAGTAGTGCTATCCCAACCGTGGAAACCCAAGGCTCAGAGTGTCGTGGTGGTGGCACGGCAGATGCCATGGGTAGGCTAAAGTATGGGGCCAATGGATGCTAGAGGGATCCAGGGAGGGAAGATGTAGTGATGTCTACACTCAAGTGACTAACATGTAGATCTTTATTTCTCCTCTTAAGGACTACAAGTGCTCCCTGCGCTGTTTGCTGGAAGAAGAGAGCTACTACACGAGCCTTACGGCGTAGAATGAATCGATCCCTCCTCAGGAGCCCGCGCCCCCCTTATAAAGGGGTGCCTTGGTGCCTTCTAGGGCTGACGTGGCAAGCATATTCTTGGAATATGCTTGTCCCAATATGGTAACTCGGCGGCTTCCTTTCCCTGTCCCCCTTCTATCAGCGGCAATGTTCTAGAGAGCTTCACATGCGTGCCTCGGGCTCCCTGACTGTCACCTCCGTGACCTTCTTTTGCCCTTCTGCTGCTCTGCTCCTTGTCCTTTGTGCTTGGCTCTGTTCAGATTCCTCCTAGCTAGTGACTAGGGTTTGACTATAGGCATATCCTTCTCCTGCAAGCTTCGTGTTACTCAGCCTTGTCTCGCATAACTCAGCTCGGCCTTCACCTGCATTCAAGTTAGTCATACTCGCTCGGCTGACTTAACTCATATGTCGGCCGGATAAGGTGTTACTCCTTATGTAGCTGTCATGGCCTTGCTCATCTCGGCCGACTCTTACATGACTCGGCCGATACAAACAGTAACTCGGCTCATGACAAGGGAGACTCCTTTCGTCTTTCCCCTGTCTTGACCCTATCCGGGGTCACCTCCCCAACATTAGTCCCCGAAGCTGGTGTGGTCCTGCCTGTAACCTCGGTTGGGCCACATAAGTTTCCCAACGTACGTCTCTCCTTCTTTCCGAGTTACTTCTTTCTGTTCGAGGTATCCGTGCAGCTTCCTAAGCACGCCCCATCCTACGTGTACCACTCATCATTATTCTTCTAGTTTTTTGTTCCTCTTCAGTGCCCACTGACATGCTATAGTGATTACTGCGCCCATCGCGTCGGTGCAGTGACGCTTTGAGTACCGCATCGGTCAGGAGGCCCGATCCCCTCCTGTGTCGTGTGGTCTTTGGTGTGGCTCCACTAGTAGCGAACGGTTCTGCCGCACGCGTGATTTACACGGTTTTCGTGCGCACCCACGATCCCACTACCGCCAGGACCGCGTGGTTATAAGGAGGGGCAAAGGGCTAGACGGTTTTACTTTCCCCCTTCGTTCGCCCTTCTTCTTCCTTCTCGCGCCCTTGCCTCTGTTCGCGTGCTGGCGGCTGCGCCATTTTCGATCTCTTCGATGGTGACGCTGCAGCTCTTCCGCTCCGACGACCTCACCGTCGTGCCCTTCTTCGGCGTTCCACGGGTGAGTTATTCTACAGCACTGCTGCTAGATTTCCTCCCTAGGCTATCCTTCGGTTTCCCAGATTCCTCGCGGTGGTTCTTCTTTGTCGCGCCGCCGTGCTCGTTAGAATCACGATGGGGCCCTGCGCTTCTAGGCCTCCCTCCGTCGTTAGTTTCTCCTCCGTTGATTCCTGCGGCGAGCCCATGTCTAGTTCTGCCAGCGGAGCCCTTGTCGAGGAGGATGATTTCGCATCCGGTCCAGAACGAGGTTCTTGGCAGGGTTCCTCTGTCACTCGACGTAAAGTAGAGTGGCTTATCAGGACGCGCTGAATCCCTACCGAGGTAAGCTGCCGCTTGCCCGACAATGAATCCTCTCACGTGATCAACGAGGGAGAATACGTGGTCTTCATGTCCCATTTTGCTCGCAGGTTTGGCCTCCCCCTTAGCGATTTCGCCAGGGAGTTTCTCGATTACTTCGGCCTCAGCCGCATCACCTACCGGCCAGATCGCCTCCTTGTCAGCTTACATCTCGGCCGCGGATGGGTACTTCGGCCTCTAGCCCTCCGTACCTGTTTGGTCTAAATTCTTCCAGATCCGATCTAACGTCGTTCCGGACAAATCTCTTCACCCTTCTGAGCAGTCCCTTACCCAGTGCGGGGCCGCGTCCATTACACCTCGAAGAAACTCTGAGTTCCCTCGTGTCGCTGGCCTCGAGTCTTGCAAGAAATGGCATAGATCATTTTTCTATGTCAAAAACACTGGAAAAGAAGATAAGATTCGGCTCCCCGCATTTTCTATTGGCACCCCTTCCAAGAAGAATTGGAACTACAATCCTAGGAAGAGCCATGCTTTGCCCGAGGCATTCGAGATTCGGCTCAAGGAGTTGATCCGCGCCGGGCTCCGTGGTGAGGATCTGATGACCACATTCATCAGCAGCCGAATCTTCCCTTTCGAGCTTCGCTCTCACAAGCTTTGCTACATGAGTGGTCCTCTTGATCCCAACCGAGTTTCGATGGTTGAGCTCGATGACTATCATATTTATCAGCGTGTCCGAGCTATCTTCAGGACCGATATGACAGAGGATTGGGCATGGGGACTGAAGCCGTTCGCTCGCGGGAATCCCCCTCCTGAGGTAAATTTACGCATTGGTGTTTGTTTACGAGTCACGTTTGTGACTGTTCTTTTGCTAACTTTACTTTTTCTCCTCTCGCACAGGTTTGCGGAGCAAAAGATCGAGGATGTCGAGGTTCTGGCTCTTTCGTGGACTGCAGATCGGAATACCCCGGACAGCAGGGAACCTGACTCGAAAGACTTTGTCCCTAAGTCGGATGTTGCTCCGGCTCGCGCCCGTGGCAAGACCTCAGCCCACGGGGATGAAGGTGACTCGGACGACGTCCAAATTCTTGAGGTAGTTGCCGCGATGCCTATCTCATACGCATTTACGGCTCCTACTTTCCCAGCTAATCCAGCCGGTCAGGTGCACGACACCGAGCCTCTTGCTTCTCGAGCTCCTGCTGCCTCGAAGAAGCACACCGCTCCGGCAGGTCCCTCTGACGCTGCTCCTAAGAAGCGAGTGAAGAAGTCTTCCCAGCATATTCCGAGGCGTAAGACCATGCCTGGGGTTACTGGGTGAGTTTATTTTCATTCGTATTTCTTGTTTCTTTCTTTCTGTCTTTTGATTCGACTCTTTGTCCTTTGCAGAGCTCCTCTCTCTGCCAAGCCAAGCGGTCCGAGTATGACAAGCCATACAACTCGGCAGCCTTCTCCTCCACCCCCGGAGGATATTCGGGCTCCCATTCCCTCTCGTGTTGACTCTCCTCATGTGCCGACTCATACATCGCCTCAGTGAGATGTACCCACAGCTCCCACCGTCAATGCCGACATAATTCCGCCAGTAGATCATCCTGTTGAACATGTTTCCCCTCTTCGGACCATCGAGGTTTCCCCGAACGACCCTCTGATCACCACGATCCCAGCTGTTACTCCCGCTCCAGCCAAAGGAATCACCATCTCGCCCCCCTTTGAAACCATAGTTCCCCCTGCTCCTCAGGATGTGATTCCTAATGTCGAGGTTGCCGCCCCTGCCGAAGCCTCTCCTAAGATTAGGAAGGTTGTTGTTACCAAACCTTCATCATCTCAGAAGGGGTCGGCTAGCTCTTCTCAACCCAAGATAGCTGATGCACTCCGCAAGGGAGCTTCCTCTGCTAAGCATGTTGTCACCCCGGCCGCCGACACTCAGCTTACTCTTCACAAGAGTCCTGCGACGGCGGTAGTTACCCAACGGGTCCGAGGTCTTAGTACTGACCTGTACTAAGAGTGGGAACAACCTCGGCTCTTTGGTGGAATATGCCAATAACTGGAACGCCGCCGATCAGCTTGAGGGCAATCCGAGTAGCCAGCCATTTCAGCTTTCCAATATCAGCAGTCGTTTGCATATGGCTGCTAAGATTGTTCTTGACAGTGATAAGATGAACGAGGTAAGTGATTCTATTGATACTTTGTCTATTATTCAAATGATAGTATATATACACTAGTCCCTGAAGCTCGCAACCGAATAATTTGTTGTTCGTTTCGGAGCTTTGTTAGGCTTCAAATGTATTATTTGCTAAGTCAATTTCCTGCATGACTTGGATTGACCATGGTCCATTCATATTCTGAATTAAGTTTTGCTTAATCCGGATCTATTTCTGCTTTGATTATCCATCCACCGAGATCTGTGTTAAGTTTTACTTGATTCGGATCTGTTCTAGCTTTGAATATCCAGCCACCTAGATCCGAGTTATGTTTTACTTGATTCGGATCTGTTTTAGCTTTAAATATCCAGCCACCTAGATCCGAGTTAAGTTTTGCTTGATTCGGATCTGTTTTAGCTTTGAATATCCAGCCACCTAGATCCAAGTTAAGTTTTGCTTGATTCGGATCTATTTTAGCTTTGAATATCCAGTTGTGTAATTCACTTTGGTACTTAGGTTGCCCATGATCGGCGGATGGCCGAATTTCAAAGGTTGCTCTTTGCACACAAGAAATTGCAAGAGAAATATGAGAAGGTTGTCCCCGTAGTGAAGAAAACTGGTAATTGAATAAATCTTTGTATTGTTCCTTAAGTTCTTAACATCTTTGGCTTGATGTGCTAATTCACTCTTTGCTGGTATGCAGCTAGTATTAATAATCTTAATACCCTCCTTACCAAGAAAGTTGACGCTCTGCAAGGTTAGTTATCCTTTTCGTCTTGTGACTTGTTGACTTTTTTCGAGACAAATCCTGGGTTTCTTATAACCTTCCAGCTTTGGTATAGCCGAGTTACAAACACTTGCAGCGTCACATCAAGAATGCAGATCTATGCCTGATATGATGCTGCATTTTTTAGAACAAGCCGCCACTCCTTCGGCGCAGCTTAAAGAAAAGGATGATGAGATAACCCGGTTACGTGCCAAGGTTGAGTCTCTCAAGCTTTCGCAGAAATCCGAATTGGAAAAAATTTATCAGGAATTTTCTGAAGGAAAGAATCGACTGAGCCTGATGTTGCAGAAGGATAAAGAACTCCTCGAAGCTGCCGAGCTGAAGAACCAGACGATGAGCAAGGAAATCACTCGCTTTGAGAAGACTAAGGCCGATTGGACCCATGATCTCTAGAAAATGTTGAGTTACATTCATCGTAAGTTTTCGACTGTGGCCGAGTTATTTTCTTCTCTTTCTTATTTTTAACGGATATGTTTTCCTTTCGTGTAGATCATTTTCCGGAAGTGAGACCAGTGAGCTCTAAGGCATAGATTTCTGCTCGTCAGCGCCGAGGTGTCCCTGCAGACTCGAGTCCGGATATTCAATGGAAGACTTCCTGATTGCCGTCGGTGCTGCTATTGGACCAATGAAGATTATGGGAAGAGATCTGGTGCAAGCAGACATTCGGGCCTACCATGTTCTTTGGCCGAATACCTCTGGAGAGATTAAAGACATCTCAGACTCAGTTAAATCTCTGGAGGGAATCTGCTGGGAGGGCTGGTGCTGATATGGCACTTACAACCGTTTTGTCTTGGTACGAGGATATGTCACTCGATACTCTGATGAATTTGCGCACTGGCTCTCGTTGGGTTGAGGATCCAGAGTTTGTCGCTCTCTGCCAAGCTCGTGCCTTTCAGCTTGTTGAGTATGCCGACGTGCATAATTGGATTGAAGGGCCGAGTTTTCTTCCCAATCCGGTGGATGATGTCGAAGTTGAAGATGCATCTGATGATGATTCGGCCGATCAGGATGAAGCAGAGGGTGACTCGGATATCTCTCATGACTCAAATGCAAGATCGGATGAGGATGGCCACGCGCGATCGTCCTCGAAAGGGACTGAGAATTCTCGAGCTCAGGCTAATGTTTCTCAGCAGGCGAGGCTTGCCCCCGAGGTTACTATTGCTCCTGTTGAAGGCGAAGTAACTTCGGATGAGGTGCCAGCTACCTCGGAGCAACCAGTTCCTGAAAATACCCCTGTGCAGGAGACCGAGGTCGCCCCGACATCGTCCGAGATACCCATTCCCGATGATCCTGATCATGTTGCTGCCCCTTAACGGTGCTCTGGCCCTTTTTTCTATTTAGGTTCAAAAAACTCTAAGTTATTTTCAGTCCCTGGTATGTCGGGCGTATGATGTCTGTGGAACAATTGTCCGGCTTTTGGTGTGATTTGAACCTTTTTGCCTTTCGCCGCTGAGGCATGGGTGATGGTAACTATTATTACTCTATCTAAACAAATCTCATTGCTTTATATCTTTGCTTTGGCGAACTTTGATTTCGTAAGTTCGGATTTTATTTTTCCATGTGGCTGACCTTGGTTCGGCATTTATCTTGTTTGCCCTTCATAAACTCGATTGCGTAGCTGTTGTGTTTTCAACTTCTATTTGAAGTACAATGCCCGAAGCCCATATCTGGTAAAGTGATACAATAAGTTGCATCCCTTATCATACTTCGATTTGCTGGGGTTGTTATTCATTTTTGCATTATCCTTAGATATCTTTGTTTGTTTCCGCTTTGCTATTCCTCTGATTACTAAGACAAGTTTATATCATATCTTGCAAGTTATGATCAACAATTTTGGGGAGTTCCCGAGTCTTTAGCTGAGCTATGGAGCTTTTATGTGTGCTTAAAGAATACCTAGGATCATGCAGCAGTCCCCGAGTTACAAACTGGGTTGCCGAAATATAATTGTTGGCTCAATGCAGAGACTACTACGGGGTATTCCCCGAGTCATCGCTCAAGGTGCCGAAGTTTAATAAACATTTGTAGAACAAGAAAAAATCATGGGGCAGTCCCCGAGTCAATTCTCGAGGTATCGAGGTTTAATGCATAATCCGAAATAAGGGATAATACAGTGCAGTCCCCGAGTCACTGCTCGAGGTGCTGAAATTTAACACATAATACAAATTAATAAATAACACGGTGCAGTCCCTGAGTCACTGCTCGAGGTGCCGAGGTTTACTACATAGTCTTAAAAATAGAAACAACATTGTGCAGTCCCCGAGTCGCTGCTCGAGGTGCCGAGGTTCAATAAACGCTTGATACTCCAACTTGATGCGTTACATTACGACGTACAACATATGGCTCCTAAGTGTAGAATGGGCGAAGTAAACCTATGTTCCATGGTCTTTTTGATTCGTCACCGGCTTTGTTTGCCTTGTTCTTTTCTGGTGACTGAGCATCGATTAGGTAATATGCATCATTGTGCAATGCTTTACTCACGATGAATG
The DNA here is from genome assembly GCA_023614405.1 of Avena insularis. NCBI lineage: Eukaryota > Viridiplantae > Streptophyta > Magnoliopsida > Poales > Poaceae > Avena > Avena insularis. The sequence continues at coordinate 299,635,748 of CM042693.1, read as the reverse complement.
GTTCTTCCCATGGGGGTGATAGTTTGTGCATGCCGGCTGTGTGCTGCACTAGCCGAAGAACCAAATCTCCTTCTTTAAAAATCTTGGATTGACTTTCTTGCTATGATATCGTCGGAGGTCTTGCTGATAAATAGCTGATCTTGATAATGCCAGTTCCCTGGCCTCTTCTAGCAAATCGACATCGTCTTGCCGAGCTACCTCATTTACCTCGGCAGTTGTGTACTGGGTCACTCTTGGCGAATAATGTATAATGTCGGCTGGAAGCACAGCTTCTGCCCCATATACCAGAAAAAATGGGGTATATCCTTTTGACCTGTTTGGTGTAGTTCTGAGGCTCCACAGTACTGCTGGTAGTTCCTCGATCCTGCATCCTGCCGACCTTTGCAGAGGTTCGACAAGCCGGGGTTTTATTCTGGACAATACCAGCCCATTTGATCTCTCTACCTGCCCGTTTGATGCTGGGTGAGCCACCGAGGCAACATCTAGTCTTATGTGTTTCTCTTGGCAGAATCTAGCAAAGGCTCCTTCAGCAAAATTTGTGCCATTGTCTGTAATAACACGGTGTGGATAACCATATCTCAAGATAATATCTTTGAGGAATTTTACTGCTGTTGGTCCATCATATTTTCTTATTGGTTTTACCTCGATCCACTTTGTGAATTTATCCACCATGACTAGAATATGAGTCATCCCGTCCTGGGCTGGCTTGAACGGACCTACCATATCCAAGCACCATACAGAAAATGTCCAAGTAATTGGTATTGTCTTTAATTCGGATGAGGGCATATGTATCTTGCTGGCGTATCTCTGGCAACCGTTACATTTTTCTACCAACTCTTTTGCCTCCTTCAACGCTGTCGAACAATAAAATCCATGTATGAATGCTTTGGCCACTAAAGCTCAGGACGAGGCGTGATGCCCGCATTCTCCGTGATGTATATCCAGGAGTATTTCCTGGCCTTCTGCCGAGTCAACACATCTTTGCAGCACGCTTGTGACGCTTCTCTTATACAACTCATTGTTTATGATTGTATAAGCTTTTGCTCTTCTTATTGTCTGTCTAGCCAGTACCTCATTACTCGGCAAGGTTGCGTCCTTAAGGAAGGAGAATATGGGTTGCGCCCATGTCGACGTGATTTTCTCTTGGATAATTTCACTGTCGATTTCCATTTTTTCTACCGACATAACAGCTTCAGATTTTTTGTATTCACTCTTGCGATGGCCGGGTTCACTTTCAGAAAGTCCGGGTTGTATTCTTTGTCGATTTACATTGGCACACTTCCTTCTTTCAATTTTGCCGAGATATGAATTGACTCAGACTCTGGTGATGGTGTAATCGATGGTTTTCTAAGGTGCTCTACGGCGATACCGGGGGAAGTGACTGCCTAGTTGATCCGAGTTTTCACAGTGTATCTGCAGCATCATTTTCCGCCTGAGGTATATGATGAAACTCACATCCCTCGAAGTATCCACTAATTTTTTGCACATGGAATCTATATAGGGCCATATTCGCATCTAATGCGTCCCAATTGCCTGATACTTGGTGTACTACTAGATCTGAATCCCCGTAGCATAGGATCCGACGTATACCAATCTCTTTTGCCACCTTTAACCCATGGACGAGTGCTTCATACTCGGCTACATTGTTTGATGCGGAGAAATGTATTTGCAGCACATATTTCAGCTGATCTTTTTTCGACTAAGTTAACACTATCCCTGCCCCCAAGCCATTTCTCAGCTTGGATCCGTCAAAATGCATTGTCCAATAATTTGGATCTGGTAATGGCGGCTCATATTGTACCTCGGCCCAATCGACGAAGCAGTCGGCCAGTGCCTGAGACTTGATTGCATCTGGCCTATCGAATTGCGGAGCATAAGGTGATAACTCGATTGCCCATTTTTCTATTCGGCCACTTGCATATTTGTTGCTCAATATCTCGGCTATGGGCGCTTCACAAATTACTTTTATCTGATGTTCTTCGAAGTAAGTTTTTCGCTGACATGTATACTCGTAGTGCGGGTAGTTCTGTTTTGAGGCCGATCGTACCTCGCTCAGGTAATATAGCGGCCTTTGTACTGACTTATCACCTTCATTCCGTTCCACGACAATCACCGCACTTACCACTCTGTTAGTGGCAGCTACATAAAGTAACATAGGTTCTTTTGACAGTGGAGAGGCCAAGATTGGTGCTGTGACCAACATTTTTTTAACTCATGAAATGCATTATCTGTTTGCGGTGTCCAAATGAACTTATCAGACTTTTTCATCAGTTGATATAAAGGTAATGCCTTTTCCCCCAGCCGACATACAAATTGACTCAGCGATGCCAGGCAGCCCGTGAATTTTTGTACATCATTTAGACACCTCGGCAATTCCATTTTTTCAACTAGTCAGATTTTAGTTGGATTTGCCTCTATACCTCGGCTGGATACGAGGAAACCGAGTAATTTTCCAGCCAGCACACCGAAGGTACATTTTTCCGGGTTAAGCTTCATTCGGAACCTTCTCAAGTTTGTGAATGTCTGCCGAATATCATCCAGGAGCGTTTTGCTCTCTTTGGTTTTTATAACCACATCGTCTACATATACTTGTACATTTTTTTCCTATCTGGTCATGTAGACACTTTTGCATGCATCTCTGGTATGTTGCTCCTGCATTACGCAGGCCGAATGGCGTGGTGTGATAGCAATAAGCCCGTCACGGTAATAAACGTGATCTTTATTTGATCGGCCGGATTTAATGGTATCTGGTGGAAACCAGAATACGCGTCTACAAATGACAACATCTCACAACCAGCGGTCGAATCAATGACTTAGTCTATCCTAGTGTCACATCCCAAGATTTTTCAAATCTTGTAATGTTAAAAATAAATAAACAAAATAAATAATTGTTGAAATTTAGGGTGAGAAGAAACTTTTTGATTCCAATTGGAAACATCAAAACCTATTTTGATCAAATAAAATCCTAAAGGGATTTAAAAAGATAAACAAATAATAAATAAAGTTATGATAGTTGGAATTCTATTTTTGGATCTTTTAATAAAAAGATTTGATTTTCAAAACCAAAGGTAAAATTATAAATAAAGATTATTTTATAGAGCCAAATTAAATCTTGGCCAAGCTTTTGAAATAAAATGTTTTTGTTTGATAAAAAGAGTAACGGTTTATTTAAATAAAATAATGAGGATTTATTCATATCCAATTTTATTAAAGTAAAGGCTTTTCCATTTTAAATAAACACTAAAACTTGTTAATTTATTTTAAATAAGTTTTCCAGGAGTTTTATATTTTCAAATAAAACCTACTGAAATGATTTTGGTATTTTTTAGATTTCAAATAGAGTTTTTAAATAAATAAAACCATATTTGAATTAATGACTAAGGTCTTTTTATTTAATTATTAATAGATCCTAAAAGAATAAAAGTATTATTTTATTTTGGACTTTGAAATATGTTGATAAACAGAATTAAAATTCACCCAAAGATTGGTGGAGATTTAAATTCAAATGGAGATTGAATAATATTACTAAATCTTATTTAATTAAAACTAGAGCCTATTTTAAATAAGTAAAAGACCCTAAAAAGAATAAATAAATTATTCTAAATTTGACTTCAAAATGTGGCAATAAACAATGTTTGATCATTCACAAAATTTGGCAAAGGTTTGAATTCAAATGAGGGTTTGAATTGTTTAATCAAAATCAAAACAGAATTAAAGAAATGGAAAAGGAAAAACATTCAGAATAAAAAAATGGAAACAGACTCAGCCCAGCCTAGCTAGCCCACTAAGCCCATCAGCAGCCCACCTGCTCTCCCCCGCAGCGATTCGTTTTTCACTCAAAAGCAGACCCGCGCAGTAACTGACGTTCGGACCCCACCCCCACTATCTTTCACTCGCTACCAAACAGAGCCCGCAGCCAGGTCATCATCTTCTTCACCCCGCGTTGAACACGCCTGGCCGTTTCTGCCGTTGATTTGCTCGGATGAATTCACGTAAATGGCGCAGTTAATCCTCCCCCTAACCACGCCTTCTTAATCACCAGCATCCCCTCTCCATTTCCCCCCAGACGCCACACCACCGGATCCACTAGGCTGCTCAAATTTTTCCCTTAACTGCCCCTGCCTCCGACGCCCTCCGGCGAAGATTCAGGCCAGCCACCGTCGCCCCTCGCCCCCTCGACCACACGAGTGTGTTCCACAGACTCTTGCGCACCTCCTAGTACCCTCCACCTGCCCGCACATGCCCCGCAGCCTCGACTATGTCCATGTCTGAGCGCCACCGATGATGAACTCGACTCCGGCGAGCTATAGCCGACGACCTCGTGTGCCCCTTGCTCCTTGGTGAGTGTTCCCATGATCCTTGAACCCGTGTGCATCTCCCTGACTCGTTGTTTTGCTCGTTCGCGTTCCAGAGACTCGCCTTCGACCACGGTCGTGCGTGCCCGAGCCAGCAAGCTACTCCGGCGAGCAATTCCGGTCGCCTCTGTGCGCCCCTTGACAGAAGGAAACCACCTCAAGCATCTCCACACCGATACGAACTCGGTGAGCATCTCCCCTTGATTTCTCGCTTCCTTCATCGCCAGCACCGCCACCTTCTGACCGCTCCGCCGCCACCTGCCGCCGCCAGCGTCGCCCATCTTTGGCAAACGTGTTGCGCGTCGTCCGATCTCGATCTAGTGGCTAGGAAAGAACTAACCCGAAGGGGTAAGTAGTGCCTCTGAACCGTGTGATGTCACTTAGATCCAACGGCTGTCAGCGATCGATCCGAGCGAAGCGGTACCGACCAATCGCAGCGCGACGCGTGGCCATTGTGTTGATTTAAAAACAGAATTTGATCTATTGAATTAGTAAACTTGCAAAATTCATAACTTTCAAACCACACGTCCAAATTTTGCAAATTTTATATCAATGGAATCAGCAAGACAAGTACTTTCTAACCATGCACTTTGTTTAGTAAAATGCTTCTGATAAATTGGTTGTTTTTGTAGAAACTTGTGTATGCATGTTTAGAATACAAAAATTGTTCTAAAATGATTTTTGAGATGAAATCTTTGGAAAATGGTTTGTTTTGAACCTACTGACCATATAAATCAATTGGTGGTTTCAAAAATGTATTTGGTGAAGCAAAAGAATGAATCTTTGATTTAAAAACATTTCTAGCCAAATAAAAATATTGATTATGGTTTAAAAATGATTTTGGAGGAAAACCTTTGAGAAATGTCTTGATTTAAACTCTCTCACCCCAAACACCAAGTTTTATGATTTGAAAATGTATTTGGCGAATCCTATAAAAATTATTACTTTACTAAAGACATCTTTAACCACATAAAATAATGACTTGGTTAAAAATGGTTTTTGAAGTGAAATCTTTTGCAAATGATTTTGCCACTTTATAAAATGATCATTAGGTGTTTTCAAATGTTTATAACCTATTAGAAACCACTTCTCCAAATAAAACAATCTTTAGCATGCTTGCATGCATTGTTTTGTTTCTATCATTTTATGTGTTGTTTGCTTGAATGGTAGATTGAAATTGTGCCTTGCTTGATTGAATTGTAGTGATTTGAAGATTGTGATCATTGCAAAGACAAGGAGTGAACTTATATTCTCTACCAAAAAGGCAAGTGATGCTTCATACTTTTGTCCCATTATTTTCACTATGCATTAGTGATATTTCTAAGTAGTACTTGCATGGAATTTTGCTAAGTATAAACTATGCTATGGGAAATCCTAGTAGATGAAACCTTAGTATAAATTTCCGAAGTTAAGATTCCTACTACTATCATGCTTAGCTTAGCTAGTAGAAAACAAGGGTGGATTATATTCATGCTATGAAATATTTCTAAGTCTGTGGACTTGTGTTTTGTTAATAAAACAACTAAGTGAATGAATCACCTGGGTGGAATGGAAGAAATGGTTTGTGTTGAGTGGTTCACAAGGCCCATTTCTATGGTTTACCTTGTGTATCTCACTTGTGGATGGCCACCCAGGAACAAAGAGATTTGAGATGTCAAATGTTGAGAACCTTCAAGTGCAGCCACTTGGCATCATGGGCTCTGCCTGGATCATATAGGTTGCAATTACTTAGCCAAATGGACAGTTGGTGGTAGGGGATTGATAGGTTGGAATGCGTCCATTCTGGTCTAAGGGAAGGCTTCTGAAAGATCTTGTCTTGGTGAAACCAAGTCTTGTGGGGAAAGTGCACCACCTGTATAGAGTGTAAAATCTAAGTACTTAGCCATGTCCCTGGCAAAGGACAATTTGAGCATCAAGACATGGAAGCAATCAAGAATCTCCTCATCCCAATTTCTAAGTTAAAATCTTGTGATTGAACAAGGGATTGAAGGATCACCAATTTCTATTGGGAGATGCCTTGGGAATGTTTTTGTCATGCCAAAAACTTAGTGTTTTCAAATGATAAGGAAAAACTATTTTGAGCAAAGCAAGCCTAAGCTCCACTTAGCCAAATGCATATAGATGATAGACTCCACAATATTACCATAGTATCACTTGCCAATACAATTCAAATGTATTGACCCTTGTGGCTGTAACTTATTATGTTGCAGGTTTGTTTGATGTTAGTGAAGTTTATTGATTAGGATTACAAGTCTACAACCAACATGTCTGCCTGTGGCACTTTGAAGATGAAGGACCCCATGCTATTGTTATATTTTGCTGCATTGTAATGAGATAGCCAAATGAGCTATGTAAGATGTAATAAATTATTTTACTCCTGGTTATAAAGTTGTATTATGACCTTTGTTTCTTGATATTACATCTTAACTGTGGATGCTAGCTATTGATCCAGGGACTAGCATTGTAAACACAGGGATCTCTACCTTATTAAAGGTTGGGAACCTTACACCTAGGCAAAGTAAAAGGATCTTTGGGACACGCCTTGTTCAGGTTCGTGTAATCGATACACATTCGCCATACGACGGCTACATTTGGGTCATCCTTTTTCTTTTCCACGAACACCGGATTTGATAACCAATCCGGATGAAGCATTTCCATGATGAACCCGGCCACAAGGAGCCGAGCTATCTCATCCCCTATTATTTTTCTCCTGTCTTCGGTGAAGCGGAGGAGAGGTTGCTTCACCGGCCTTGCTCCTGTCCTTACATGCAAAGAGTGCTCAGCCAACTCCCTCGGCACACCTTGCAGGTCTTGAGTTGACCATGCAAAGATATCCTGATTCTCACGGAGGAAGTTGGTGATCTCGCCTTCCTATTTGGCATCTAGGCCGGCACCAATCGTGATGGTGCGCTCTGGGAAATGCTCATTTATCTGGATCTTTTTTGTCTCTTTAGTCGGCTGGAAAGAAACACTTCCATGTGGGTTGGCTAATGCCGGCATATTCAGCTATGCCGACTGAGAGAGAGCCGCTAGCTCCTGAATCCTTCTTTTTTCTCTTGCAACCACCAACGACTCGGCCAGGTTTGATCCGGCCGAAGCACACTCCATCGACTTTCTGTAATCTCCGGCAATTGTTATCACCCCTTGTGGTCCGGGTAACTTCATTTTCAAATAAGTAATGTGGCAGCTACTCATGAATTTTTCCAATGCTGGCCGTCCGAGTAAAGCATGATAGCATGTTTCTAAGTCCACCACTTCAAATTCCAAATTTTCCGCTCTGCAATTTTCTCTTGTGCCGAATAATACATCTACTCGGACTTTCCCAATGGGTTCACACGAAAGTCCTGGGACTATTCCATGGAATGTGGTTCTTGTGGATTGCAGCATATTCTGTGCTATTCCGAGTTTATGCATCGTATCTTTGTACATGATGTTGATACTGCTCCCATTGTCAATGAGTACTTTTGAGATTTCACATTAATGTTGGGCCCGACAAATGTTGGATCTATTACGAGTGCATACGACCCAAGATTCGGCATTATCGTCAGGTGGTCTTTTATACTCCAGGTTATTTCTTGATCGGGCCACGACACGTATCTTGGTACCATCGGCATAACAACATTTACTTCCATATGTCGGCGTTGTACACTCTACCTATCTTGCTGTTCTGTTGTGAATACACAATATTATTGATGATGTTCCCTGTAATCATTGCGTCTGTTGTTTCCGGGGTTTGCCCTTCCATCCTGACCTTGATTTATCACTTGATGCACTGCATCTCTCTGGTACGAGTTATCATACCTCGGAGGAGGTCGGGGTAACATTAACTGCTGCGCATTTGCTCCAGTTAACTGTGGCTGCTGCTGCTGATGCGCTTGATGAGGAGGTGCTTGCATGCCCGCCGGGTTCCCCATTGCATTTTTCATCTAAGCACATTGCCGAGTTGTATGATTAGCCGGCTTGGCCGGGTTTGGAGTGTGGAACTTACACGGTTGATCCTACATGGAATCAAACGTGTATTTTGGCCTTTCCTGCCACTGCTTCTTTTGTTCTGGTGTCCACTGTCTCTTCCCTTCATTCCTCGGTGTCCACTGCTGAGGACCATTTTTTCTGCCGTTGATTGTTTCCGTGACTTGGCTGATCTTGCACTACCGCTGCCACCTGATTGGACGCATATCTGTAATCTGGTCTTTCCTCTCTTCTTCTACCTCGGAATTCGTTGCACCTCGATGACCCGGCTACATCTCTTGCATATTGATCTTGATGTTCCCGATGCTCTGCCGACATTAGTTCTGGTTGTGTCGGATCCCCTAAAGCATATGAATATGCTATCCTGATAGTCTCTGCCAATGTAGTTGGCATATCTCTTTGCAGCCTTTCCCATAACACACTTCCATATCGGCAGCCTTGAGCAAACCAAGCTATTGCTTGAGACTCTATAACTCCTTCGCATGAGTTTCTAAGGTTACACCACCGAGTCAAGAATTCTCTATTTGTTTCATTCATCCTCTGCTTGCACATAGCGAGCTGTTGTGGCCTGTTTGGCCTTTTATAGGTACTGGTGAAGTTGCTGACAAACATCTCTTCAAAATCTAGCCAACACTTGATACTGCCTGCTGGCAGATTGTTTATCCACACTCTAGCTGGCCCTTCCAGTATCTGTGGGACGTACCTCACCGCCCATCATAAGTTTCCACTAGCTATTTTCACTCTGGTGGCATAGTCCATCAACCAATCCTGTGGTTGTGCTCCCATTGTATGTTTTCGTGCCCCTTGCCAGTTGAAAGTTTGGCACCGGTGGTTCGCCCATGATCCGAAGTCCGAAACACGCCGGGCCAGGTGGACCCTGTTCCTCCAATAACTCGGACATATATAACCTGTCGAGTTTTAACCTTGCATCACTTGATGGCAAGTTTCTGTAAATGATTCTCTCCTGTATTCCATAATGTTTATTCCCACCATGTCCTGCATACTCCATATCTGTGTAACCATCATTGTACCTCTCGTTTGCCTGATTATGATGAGCTGATCTCATTTCTCGCTCTTGCCGAGGCTCATACCTCGGCTGAGGTTCGGGCGGTGGGTCTCTCCTTCCCTCTGCCGGGTTATTGTTCTCCTGATTTCCTCTTCCAAGGTCTCCATTGCCTCGGCTCCCGTTGCCTTTGTTGGCACGGCCTGGGTTTCTATCGCCACTGTCACCTCGGCTTCCATTGCCTCTATTTTCATTGACTTTTCTGGCTACTGCCGGATCATACGGAACAATTTTCTTATTTCTTTTTCCTGAAGTTACTGCTCTATCTTTTCGCGCATTGTTTCTGGGTGAGGATGCTGCTGCCGCTGATAGTGCGGGCGCTGCTCCAGCCGAATGAACCATACGCGAGGCTCCCGGTCTTGCCGGGTCAGCCCTAAGGATTTCTTCATTCTACTGGTTCGCAATGCGTACCAGCTCATTCACTCTTTCTTGCTGTTTCTACCGGGCTTCGCCGGTTAATCCTTCTAACTCCAATGCAGCGGCATTTTCCACCCTTAGGTTCTTTGCCGGGGTGCTATACCTCGACAAGCCTAGATCAACTGAATCAGCCTTATGAGTCTCGTGCTCTTTGTTGATATCATTCATGAGGTTTTTTCCTCTCAACCTTGATTCATCTACCCGCTCGGGGGCAACATCTAGTTTGTTTGCCTTAGCATATTCTCGCAGGGTCCTGTTCAAGGACTCCCGCAAGGCCTACACCTTCTTTGCCTCTACCAGTACTTTTTTCCTAGTCTCTTCTAACTCGGCCTGTGCCTTAGCCGGATCAAGTATCGGTGCCACAGGCGTGGTTAGATTATCTATAGTTGCCTGGAGAATATTCTCTAGTCTTTCCAGAGGTGGCCATCTTACCCTTGCTTCCTTTGGGGTTGTCTCCTGCACCTCGGCTGACTTGGCTGCCGAGGGATCTACCTCGGTGGGCTGTGGAGCTGCTTGCTTCGTGGTCATCTGTCCTCCTGATGCCGGATCCTTGCTCGATCCGGCGCCTGCTCCTGCTGCCTGTACCGCGGCAGCGACCATCACCTCTACGCTGTCGACGGGGTGCGCTCCATGCAGACTGTTGGTGGCACTGAGGGCAGGCTCTCCTTCATCAATAACTCGGTGAGGATACACGCAGGAGGTGTTGACGCCGACGTAGACCTTGTGCGTGCCCAAGTTGATGAAGACGCCGTTGCGCGGAGGTGCTTTTATCCTGAAGCTACCTGCGTTATCGCTGACATAGTCCCAGAGATCAAATCTCTGGACTAAGCCAGAGACAACGCGCTCGCCGGTGTGGATGAAGTTTCCCGTCCAGATCTTGACTCCAGCTAGCATCGCTGTTGGCCCCACGGTGGGCACCAACTGTCATGGTGGTGGCACGGCAGATGCCATGGGTAGGCTAAAGTATGGGGCCAATGGATGCTAGAGGGATCCGGGGAGGGAAGATTTAGTGATTTCTACACTCAAGTGACTAACATGTAGATCTTTATTTCTCCTCTTAAGGACTACAAGTGCTCCTTGAGCTGTTTGCAGGAACAAGAGAGCTACTACACGAGCCTTACGACGTAGAATGAATCGATCCCTCCTCAGGAGCCCGCGCCCCCCCCCTTATAAAGGGGTGCCTTGGTGCCTTCTAGGGCTGACGTGCAAGCATATTCTTGGAATATGCTTGTCCCAATATGGTAACTCGGCGGCTTCCTTTTCATGTCCCCCTTCTATCGGTGGCAATGTTCCAGAGAGCTTCACATGCGCGCCTCGGGCTCCCTGACTGTCACCTCCGTGACCTTCTTCTGCCCTTCTGCTGCTCTGCTCCTTGTCCTTTGTGCTTGGCTCTGTTCAGATTCCTCCTTGCCAGTGACTAGGGTTTGACTATAGGCATCTCGTTCTCCTGCAAGCTTCATGTTACTCGGCCTTGTCTCGCATAACTCAGCTCGGCCTTCACCAGCATTCAAGTTATTCAGACTCGCTCGGCCGACTTAACTCATATGTCGGCCGGATAAGGTGTTACTGCTTCTGTAGCTTATCTCGGTCGACTCTTACATGACTCGGCCGATACAAACAGTAACTCGGCTCATGACAAGGGAGACTCCTTTCGTCTTTCCCCTGTCTTGACCCTATCCGGGGTCACCTACCCAACACGGAGGAAACCCCAACAACCCCGGCAACTCCAGCAATTTCAACCGTGCCCCACCCAAGTTCAACAACCACAATGCCTCCACCAACACCAACACTGCCCCGAGGACTGGTAGCAATGATGTGCCTTTTGCAGCGAAGGACAAGTCGCAAGTGACTTGTTATGAATGTGGAACCAAGGGTTACTACTCCAATGAGTGCCCCTAGAAGATTGCCATAGCTCCCAATGAAAATGCCCCAGCTCAGCAGCATCGTCGTGTTCAGCCCGGGAGAAGGTTTGTCCCAGGGAACTCGCTCAACCGCAATCGTCGTCTCTTTCTCATCCATGCTGAAGAAGCCCAGGAAGCGCCAGATGTCGTGCTGGGTATGTTTTCCGTTAACTCAGTACTTGTAAGAGTGTTGTTTGATTCTGGAGCATCGCACTCATTTGTTACTGAAGAATTTGCATGCACTAGTAAGATTCAACCAACCAAATTGAATCATGTTATGATTGTTCAAATACCTGGTTCAACCACCAAAGCTAAAAAAAATTGCAAAGCCGTCCCTATCTGAATCAATGGCATAGATTTTTATGCTAATCTAATAGTACTCAGAATTAAAGGTTTGGAAGTAGTACCAGGAATGGATTGGATGTCCAAACACAAAGGATTAATTAACTATGCCAAGAAAGCAATAACCATGACCAGTACTGCTGGAATATCAGTCGAGCATGTATCTGAAACCTTGCCCCGTCAATTCAATTGCAAAAAGAGTATAACCCAACATACCATTGACCAAGTTCGGATAGTCTGTGAATACCCTGATGTATTTCCAGATGTTTTGCTCGGTATGCCCCCAGATCGGGATATCGAGTTTATCATTGAACTAATACCTGGAACTAGACACATAGCGCAGAGACCATATAGTATGAACCCGTCTAAACTAGTGGAACTGAAGAAGCAACTAGATGCCATGCTAGAAATTGGACTGATTCAACCAAGTGCGTCACCATGGAGATCACCTGTTTTATTTGTGGAAAAGAAAGATGTAGGTAATCGTCTGTGCACAGATTATCGGAAGTTGAATGATGTCACTATCAAGAACAAGTACCCGTTGCCAAAGATAGAAGACCTGTTTGACCAGTTGACTGGTGCCAAAGTTTTTTCTAAGATTGGTATTAGAACTGGCTATCATCAACTCAAGATTCGCACAGAGGACATTCCAAAGACTGCCTTTACCACCCGATATGGATTATATGAGTATACGGTCATGTTTTTTGGATTAACCAATGCCCCCGCTTATTTCATGAATCTCATGAATAAGATTTTTACAGATTTCCTGGATAAGTTTGTCGTTGTTTTCATCGATGAAATTCTGAGTTATTCAAATCAGAAGAAGAACATGAGCTACACCTAAGGACCATTCTTGGAACCCTTAGATAGCATAAGCTATATGCCATGTTTAGCAAATGTGAATTATTGTTACAGGAGGTAGGATTCCTCGTACATATTGTATCAGCCGGAGGAATTGCCATTGACCCTACGAAGGTGAAAGATGTGGAAGATTGGCAAGCCCCAACCACTAAAACCTAAGTTCATGCATTTCTCGGATTAGCGGGATACTACCGCAAGTTCGTAGAAGGATTATCGAGTATTGCAAGACCCATGACCCAATTACTGAAGAAGGACAAGAAATTTGAATGGACAGACAAATGCGAAGCAAATTTTCAGGAAGTCACGAGGAGACTGATTTCAGCCCCAATCTTGATCATGCCGGATATCAGGAAGCCCTTTGATGTGTATTGTGATGCATCAAAGATCGGTCTCGGATGTGTGCAAATGAAAGAAGGCAAAGTTATATCTTATCTATCCCGACAACTGAAGCAGCATGAAAAGAATTATCCAACCCATGACCTTGAACTCGCAACCGTAGTTCTAGCCCTGAAGACATGGAGACATTATCTGATGGGAAACCGTTGTGAGATTTATTCAGATCACAAGAGCCTGAAGTATATATTCACTCAGAAGGAGCTGAATATGAGGCAGAGAAGATGGATTGAGATAATCAAGGACTATGATGTGGATGTTCACTATCGCCCTGGTAAAGCCAATGTGGTAGCAGATGCCCTTAGCAGATTGCCGTGCCGCTTGAATTCCATGATTTTGAAGGAGCAACCAAGTTTGCACAAAGAGATGGAAGATTTCCGAATGGAATTAGTAAGTGAAGGATTTTTGGCTAGCATCGAACTTCAACCCACTTTGATCAGTCAGATCAAGGAGGCGCAGAAAGGAAATGCTAGTATCGACAGAATCAAACATCGTATCGGTACAGGAAAAGTACCTGCATTTACCGAAGATGAAGAATGAGTTCTGTGGTACAAAGGACGCCTTTGTGTACCAGCGGATTCAGAATTGAAAGAAGTGATTTTGAAAGAAGCCCATGATACTCTTTATTCTATCCACCCCGGAGGAATGAAGATGTATCAGGATTTGGAGGAACAATTTTGGTGGCATAATATGAAGAGAGAAATTGGAAGCTATATCGCCAAGTGTGATATATGTTAGAGAGTCAAGGCGGGACATCAAATACCCGCAAGACTATTGCAACCACTACAGATTCTGGAATGGAAATGGGATTCAGTTGGAATGGACTTTATCACCGGATTGCCTACTTCTAGTAGGGTAAATGACTATCTTGGTCATAGTTGACAGATTGTCCAAAGTCGCCCATTTCTTACCAGTCAAGACCACATACCAGAGTTTGAAGCTTGCGGAGTTATTCATCGCAAGAATCGTCAGTTTGCACGGAGTCCCCAAGAACATCGTATCGGATCGCGGAACCAAGTTTACCTTGATATTCTGGAAGAAAGTCCAAAAGGTTTAGGAACCCGACTAGATTTCAGCACAGCGTATCACCCTCAGACCGATGGAAAAACATAGCTAGTAAATCAAATACTCGAAGATATGTTGAGAGCTTGTGTGCTAGAGTATGGATCTAAATGGGGAAGACTGACTGCCTTTCGTAGAATGTTCATACAACAAAAGTTATCAAGCTAGTTTGCAAATGACCCCATTCGAATTTATGTATGGAAGGAAGTGTCGCACCCCTTTAAATTGGTCGGAAGTAGGGGAGAGTCAGATTTTCGGACCCGACATCCTACGAGAAGCAGAAGAGAAAGTTCACAAGATTCGTGAGCACCTTAAGACCGCCCAGTCAAGACATAAGAGTTACGCCGACAAGAGACGTCGAGACCTCGCTTTCATTATGGGACATTTTGTGTATCTCAAAGTGTCGCCTTTGAAGGGAATGCAGCGTTTCCAGCTCAGAGGAAAGTTAGCCCCCAGATATATAGGACCCTTCAAGATTCTGAATTGTCGAGGAGAAGTATCATATCAATTGGAACTGCCAGAGGAAATGTCAGCAGTGCACAATGTGTTCCATATATCGTTACTTCGCAAATGCCTTGAAGTCCCAGAGAAGACTGAAGTTTTCAAGAACATTGATCATCGGACCATAGAGATCAACGATGACCTGACCTATCCCGAAGTACCCATCCATATTTTGGAAGAAGATTTCAGAACCACCAGAACCCGAAGCATCAAGTTTCTCAAGATTCAGTGGAGCAACCACACCAAAGAAGAAGCTACCTGGGAGCGAGAAGATCACACCAGGACGGAGTTTCCCGGTCTCTTTAAATCCTAGGTAATCTTTTTCCTTCTTTTTCAAATCTTGGGACGAGATTTTGTTTAAGGGGGGAAGGTTTGTAACATCCCAAAAATATAAAACAATGATCATCAAACTCTAATCACTAAAATTAGGGTTAACAAAAACTTTGATTAATTTAAATCATATGAATGCATGTGTGAATGTGATGATTTGATAAATGCATGAATGAACTTGTGTGATTAACCTAAATAGCAAGAAATGGTTTAAAGGTGAAAATAACATCATATAAAACATTTCCAAACAAAAACAAATAAAGAGAAAATCAAAAACAAATGAATTAAGGCAAATGGTCATTTTTGCCAATCTTGCTCACTAGGTCACTTTGAGTGTTTCTAGTCAAAATTTAAAAAGAAACTTCCCCAATTCTTTTCACCCATTGCAAGACCAAGTAAAAGTGAATCAAATCCCACCTTTCAAACTTCAAGAAACATTTGGCAACATCACTCAAATCACAATTCAAGATTGAATCTTTATCATATGTGAAGATCACACATTTTCAAAACCCAACCAAACCAGTGCCCCTCGACTAATCCAACTAACCAGATACTCCCTAGTATGTGCCTAGCAAACCCACCAAGTTTGAATCCAAAATTAAAATTTGAATTTCTTTCAGCCATTTCATCAAACACCTTGTGATAAACAAACAAACAAACACAAAACACTATAGTGTGTAGTAATTTTGGCCTAACTTGATCCCTCTCTAGATCACACTACACCCTCAGTAGATCATCTAACTTGTTTAACCCCTCTAGCTCACTGTAAACTAGACCATGCCATCAATGGCAAGCATCCCAAGAGCATCCTTGCCACCCCAATGTCGCCAGCCAGCTAGGATCCTCACTAGCCTCGCCAACCTTGTCTCATAGACGTAGCACCGTCCACCTCCACTCCCTGTCCCAGCCTCGATCACTCCAGCCCTTGGACCACACGGCAAGCTCATGCCAAACCTCTCTGCATATGTGAGCCGAGAGCGCACCAGTGCGCCACACTTGACCAGCGCCCACAGACTGCGCGCCGCTTGTGTGCGTGATCACCACCGTCACAGCAACCCTGCAGACATGCCCGTTCGCCGCCGCGCGGACCACGCACGTTGTGCGCCATTAAAATCTCCGCCGGACCCGCCCAGAGCGTCGACGTGTTCCGACTGATCAGCACCGCCCCATGCCTCGCCATCACGCCATTGAGCTTCGCCAGGGAGCACAGCACCGCCCCCTACCGTCGCCCATGCCATTAGCCCTCTATGCCGTCAACCACGACGATCTCAGCCTATGCCCGTCGGTCCCCTTCAGCCACTATAAAAGGAGACCTTCCCCGCTCGTTTTCTTCACACCAGTCCACTCCCCACCTCTCACTGATCACACCCACACACTCCCGGAGCAAGGTGAGCAGCGCATCGCCGTAATTTCACCGGAGTTCGCCGTTTCAGAGGAGGAGAGGCGCCGTCGATTAGATCCGCCCCAGGAGAAGCTGCCGGTACCAAGAGGATCACCGTCGTCGACTTCGTCATTCTCCCCCGTCGCCGACCATCGCCAGAGCCCTGGTGAGCCTCCCACGACCCCCACTGACCGTGTTAGTGTTCGTGCTCATCGCGTCCTGTTCAGGCGTGGACGATGAACTCGAGCCGTTCGATTAGAATTAGATCCTACGGCCTAGATCACCCCATACCGCTATGCCCCTTACTGTCTCACTGACGCGTGGGGACAGCCACTTAACCAGCCCGCACATGCGTTGTGCGTAGTGGGCCGACCCAGTTAACCGTCCCGCGCGACCCAACAATTCAAATTTACTTTTATTCATTTAATTTCAAACATAGTTCTGTACCTAGATTCAAAAATCAACCTAGCTTGATTCACTGAACCAAAATGGATGAAACCAATTTTGTTAGAAAGGTACTAGAATGCTTAATCCAAGCCCGTTGGATTCAAACCATTTAGATTTATATATCACCCCTAGTAAAAATAACAAGGCAAAAGATTTTCTGCATTCAAACATTTTTCAAAATTCAACCATAAGATCTTTTGAGTTGATTCCAACTCTCAAAAATCATATTTAACTATACCTATCAGAATATATAAAAATATATAGGTTTACTTACAGAAATAATGTTCAAGTAATAAAAGAATGCTGCATAGGCATTTCTAGTCACTTTAATTAAATAAAATAAAAGGGTTAAACCTTATTAAATTGTGACACCACTTTAAATCACATTCTCATGTACTGAAATATGTGGTGATGACATGTGTCAACATGATCCCATGTTTGAGTTGGAGAATATTAAATCTTAATTAGTTTTTCAATGAGTAGAAATTACTTTTATCAAATAAAATAAATGGGACAAGTGCTTTAATCTTGTAATGTTAATGATGATGCTAGATCACCTAGTGTAAACCTTTGTGTGATGATTATAAATAGTTAAGTATTGTTTGGTGATTGTGTACCTCGTATTATTTATAGACGCTAATACCGACCAAGGATACGAGGAGGAAGGAGGATACTACGAGGAAGAAGCCGAGGAAAACTTCAACCACTGCTCTGCACAAGGCAAGCTTATAATAATATCTTAGCAATCCTATACTTGTAACCTTGCAAGCTAACACTGGAAAGATACCCTACTTATGCAAGCCTAATACTACTAGTTGAATTAGCAAGCTATTAACTTAGCAAGCTTACACCACTTGATACCCAATCCTAGTTTTACTTGCAAGCTTAATACTTTATTTTCCTTATAAAAGCTTTCTCTTAGAGTTTACTTAGTGACTTATAGATTCTAAGAAGATAATTGAAGGTAGCATAAAGAGCATAAAATTTGGCCTAAGTTAGCTAATCTTGATGTCATCCTAAGGCATGAGATTGAACTTAGCTAATCCCCACTGGTTTACCACCCCTCATTAGTATTTACCCCCACATGTAGATGCTAGTGCTAAGCATAAAACTTGATCAACTTTAGATGGGAATACTTGGTGAAAATGGTTGTGAAAACCTTAGAATGATGAGTCATTCTACTGAAATGTTTTGACATGTGTTTCTGAACACCATATGATTTTGATGATGAAAATGTTGAGGCATGATCCTTAGCCCTTTATAAACCTGATGGTTGTCTGGATGCGATACCATTCCAATTTTACCGTACTACCACAATACCCGAAAATTGAGTAGGGCTTGACTGGAAATTTATATACCTTAGTGTGGGTTCTCTTGCGGACAAGGTCCAACCTAGTCTACCTTGTGAAGATTGTCCACCTGTGCATTACCCAAGATGACAGTTGGTCATGGTTGGGAGGCCAAACTCATAGGAGAGTTGCCTATACTAGGGCATGTAATTGAAAGGCTAGGATTGATTATCCGCATACTGAGTATGGTGAATTCAGGATTGTTCCTGACAGATGTATCAAATGTTGTGGCGAAAGTGTACAATCTCTGCAGAGTGTCAAACTTGTTGGGTTTCGTAGCATGGAAAACAAAATTTTTCTACCGCATACAAACAAACAAGACAAGATCTATCTACTAGATTGTAGCAACGAGTCGATGTAATAACTTACCCTCGAAGATTCCAAAGTGTTTAACGAGAGCAGATTCTCGTCGGTGATGTAGTCATACTCTTCCCGATCTCAAGATCGCGTAGACGATCCTTCCAAAGGCCATGCGCTCCATGGCCTCCCTCAATGGTCATTTCACGCTCAAGATCGACAAAGACCTTCCTCTCCTTGTTCCAAAGAGGAGTGAGGTTGTAGTACTCTCCTCGCGATTCCGGCAGCACAACGGCGTGGTACCAGAAGTAGAGGGGAGATCTCGCAGGGCTTCGCCTTAAGCCGGAGCGAGTATGGTGGGCTATGAGAGATCCCTCGATGATCTAGGGTTTATACACGTCGAGGAAGAGGTGCTAGGGCCGGCGGCTAGGGCTTGGAGGTGCCCAAGTCGGCGGCTAGGAGATCCCTAGGCGGCGGTGGCTATGGAGGGCGGCGGCTAGGGTTAGGGTTTGCGGGGTAGGGAACTTGTGTGTCTAGGAGGGGCAGCCCTGCCCCTCCCTTTATAGGTGGGAGGCGCGGCCAAGGGGAGGGGAGTCCCTCCCCAACTCGGCTTGGAGGTGGGCCGGCGGTTGGAGGAGGGAACTCCTCCCCAACTCGGTTTCCCACTCCTCCTCCTCTTTCCAAAAACTACCGTTTGACTTTCAAACTAGCCGTTTGACTTTTGAAACTAGGATTTGATTAAACCCTTTATTTTGGACAGAGATGACACTTAGTACATGATGCAATCATACCAACTTGATATAACACATTCATGTACCCTTCCCCTCCGGAGTGCCGGACATTCCGGAACCTTCTAGAACATTCCCGATGAAAACACCGGAATCATTCCCCAACTCCGAAACGGGACTTTCCTTATATGAATCTTATTCTCCGGACCATTCCGGATCTCCTCGTGATATCCCGAATCCCATTCGAAACTCCGAACAACATTCGGACTCTTTCTCATCATTTCATAACTACTCAAACAACGTCGAATCCTTAAGCGTGTCTCCCTACGGTTCGTGAATTATGCGGACATGATCGAGACACTTATCCGAACAATAACCAATAGAGGAATCTGGAAATTCATATGGCTCCCACATATTTCTACGATTACTTTGCGATCGAATGAACCACTTACATACGATACCAATTTCCCTTTGTCTCATGATAGTTTACTTATCCGAGGTTATGATCGTCGGTATCTCTGTATACCTAGTTCAACCTCGTTACTGATAAGTACTCTTTTCTCGTTCCCGTGATATGTGATACCTTGTGAGCCAGTCACATGCTTGCAAGCTAATTGGATGACATTCCACCGAGAGGGCCCAGAGTATATCTATCCGTCATATGGATGGACAAATCCCACTCTTGATCCATGTGTTTCAACCGATACTTTCCGAACACTCAATGCCACCATTATAGCCACCCAGTTACGGTGTGGTGTTTGATGTCATCAAAGCATCCATCCGGTAAAGGTGATATGCATGATCTCATGGTCGAATGAATTAGGTTACTATGTATCAGAAAGCATATAGCAATTGAACTATTAAAATGACTTGATCTTTATGCTACGCTTATCTATAGGAGTATATCCATCATATCATTCTCCTAACGATATGATCTTGTTGTTAATAACATCTCAATGCTCATGATAGGGAAACCACAATCATCTATTAACCAACAAGCTAGTATTATATAGAGGCTTTACCAGGGACTTCAAATTAAGTTTACAAATCACACAAGTATTAATGTTTCCTTGTTAATACTTTTATAGCATGAATGTAAACATTGATCATAAACACAAAGATATAATAATAACTACATTTATTATTGCCTCTAGGGAATATCTCCAACAGTCTCCCACTTGCACTAGAGTCATCTAATCTAGATTACATGGTAATATACAGAACACCCATGGCAGTTTGGTGTTGGTCATGTTTTGCCCTCGGGAGAGGTTTAGTCAACGTATCCGCCACATTCAGATCTGTGTGTACTTTGCAAATCTTTATATCCCCATCTTGGATATGTTCTCGAATAGCGTGAAAACGTAGCTTGATGTGCTTCAGCTTCTTGTGTGACCTTGGTTCTTGCGCATTGGCTATGGCGCCCATGTTATCACAGTAGATAGACATTGGGTCCAGCGCACTAGGAACCACACCCAGCTCTGTAATGAACTCTTTCATCCATATCGCTTCTTGTGAAGCCTCCGAAGCAGCCATGTATTCCGATTCAGTTGAAGATCTTGCCACAACGCTTTGCTTTGCACTCCTCCACTAAGCTGCACCATTGAAAATAACTCAGTATCCTAAGTATGATTTAGAATCATCCGGATCGGTGTTCCAACTAGCATCGGTGTAACCATTAACAACGAGTTGTTCATCACCTCCATAAGAAAGAACCATATCCTTAGTTCTTCTCAAGTACTTAAGGATGTTTTTGATCTTGTCCAATGATCCACTCCTGGATCACTTTGATATCTGCTAGTTAAACTAACAGCATATGCAATGTCGGGTCTAGTACATAGCATGGCATACATTAGAGATCCTATGGCTGAGGCATAGGGAGTCTTACTCATCCTTTCTCTATCTTCTGCCGATGTCAGACTTTGAGTTTTACTCAAGGTCGTATTGGGCAACATGGGCAAGAACCCTTTCTTGGTATCTTCCATTGCAAACCTCTTTAGAACTTTGTCCAAATATGTACTTTGTGACAATGATATTTGGCGTCTCGATCTATCTCTATAAATCTTTATGCCTAATATGTAAGCTGCTTCGCCAAGATCCTTCATTGAAAAACTATTATTCAAATATTCCTTGACACTATTAAGAAGGTCTACATCATTCTCAATCAACAATATGTCATCTACATATAGTATTAAGAATGCTACAGATCTCCCACTCACTTTCTTGTAAATAAAAGCTTCTCCATAAGTTTGTATAAAACCAAAACTTTTGATCACTTTATCAAAACGTTGATTCCAACTTCGGGATGCTTGCTTCAATCCATAGATGGACCGTTGAAGTTTGCATACCTTGTTAGCATCTTTAGGATCGACAAAACCTTTGGGTTGCATCATATACAACTCTTCATCAATGTCTCCATTGAGGAATGATGTTTTGACATCCATCTGCCATATCTCATAATCATAATATGCAGCGATTTCTAACATAATCCTCACAGACTTTAACTTCTCTACTGGTGAGAAAGTCTCATCGTAGTCAACTCCTTGAATTTGTCGAAAACCCTTTGCGACAAGTCGAGCTTTATAGACAGTAACATTACCATCAGCATTTGTTTTCTTCTTGAAGATCCATTTGTTCTCGACAGCCTTCCGGCCATCTGGTAAGTCCACCAAAGTCCATACTTGGTTTTCGTACATGGATCCAATCTCGGATTTCATGGCTTCTTGCCATTTGTTGGAATCTGGGCTCATCATCGCTTCATCATATGTCTCAGGGTCATCGGTGTTATCCACCAACATGACACTCATGACAGGATCATACCAATCTGGAGTGGTACGAGTTCTCGTTGACCTGCGAGGCTCTGTAGTAACTTCAACCGAAGTTTCATGATCATCATCATTAGCTTCCTCTCTTATTGGTGCAGGCACCACAGGAAATTCTTCCGGTGCTGCGCTACTCGCAATTTCGAGAGAAGGTTCGACAACCTCGTCGAGTTCTACTTTCCTTCCAGTCACTTCTTTCGAGAGAAATTCCTTCTCTAGAAAGGATCCATTCTTGGCAACGAAGATTTTGCCTTCGGATCTATGATAGAAGGTATACCCAATAGTTTCCTTCGGATATCCTATGAAGACGCATTTTTCCGCTTTGGGTTCAAGCTTGTCCGGCTGTAACTTCTTTACATAGGCTTCGCAACCCCAAACTTTAAGGAACGACAATTTAGGTTTCTTCCCAAACCATAATTCATCGGTGTCGTTTCAACGGATTTAGACGGTGCCCTATTTAAAGTGAATGCGGCTGTTTCTAATGCATAACCCCAAAATGATAGCGGTAAATCTGTAAGTGACATCATAGAACGAACCATATCTAAGTGAGTTCGATTACAACGTTCGGACACACCATTACGCTGTGGTATTCCAGGGGGTGTCAATTGTGAAAGTATCCCGCATTTCTTCAAATGCTCGCCAAACTCGTAACTTAGATATTCACCTCCACGATCAGAACGTAGAAATTTAATCTTCTTGTTACATTGATTCTCTACCTCACTTTGAAATTCCTTAAACTTCTCGAAAGTTTCGGACTTATGTTTCATGAAATAGATATACCCATATCTACTCAAGTCATCCGTGAAGGTAAGAACATAACGATAACCACCGCGCGATGCTACACTCATTGGACCACACACATCGGTATGTATGATTTCCAACAAGTCCGTAGCTCGCTCCATCATACCAGAAAATGGAGTCTTAGTCATTTTACCCATCAGACATGCTTCGCATCTTTCAAGTGATTCGAAATCAAGTGATTGAAGAAGTCCATCGGAATGGAGTTTCTTCATACGCTTCACTCCAATGTGACCAAGACAGCGATTGCCACATATAGGTCGAGTTATCGCTCGATTTCAAACGTTTAGCCTCAATGTTGTTGATATGTGTATTTCCACTATCGAGATTCAATAAGAATAGACCATCTATCAAAGGTGCATGTGCAGAAAACATATTACTCATATAAATCGAACAACCATTATTCTCGGACTTAAACAAGTAACCGTATCGCAATAAACAAGATCCCGATATAATGTTCATGCTCAACGCAGGCACCAAATAATAATTATTTAAGTATAAAACTAATCCCGATGGTAGATGAAGGGGTACCGTGCCGACCGCGATCACATCAACCTTTGATCCGTTTCCTACGCGCATCGTCACCTCGTTCTTCGCTAGCTTCCGTTTATTCTGCAGCACTTGTTTCGAGTTACAAATATGAGCAACCGAACCAGTATCAAATACCCAGGCACTACTACGAGTACTAGTGAGATACACATCAATAACATGTATATCAGATATACCTTTCTTCTTGATGTTGCCGTTCTTCAAATCCGCCAAGTACTTTGGGCAATTCTGCTTCCAGTGACCTTCTCCCTTGCAGTAAAAGCACTTAGTATCAGGCTTAGGCCCAGCCTTGGTCTTCTTCGTCGGCGTGGTAACTTTCTTACCACCGTTATTGAAGTGTCCCTTCTGCTTAGACTTTCCTTTCTTGAATTTGGTGGTCTTATTGACCAACAACACTTGGTTCTCTTTCTTGATCTCCACTTCTGCAGACTTTAACATAGCAAACAGTTCTGGCAACTGCTTATTCATGTTCTGCATGTTGTAGTTCATCACAAAGTTCTTGTAACTTGGTGGTAGTGATTGGAGGACACCGTAAATCAAAGCATTAGGAATCACTATACCCAAGCTTTGAAGTTTGTTTGCGTGCCCAGACATCTTAAGCACATGCTCACTGACGGAGCTGCCCTCTTCCATCGTGCAGTTAAAGAACTTTTCAGAAGCCTCATAGCTCTCAATTGCCGCATTCAGTCTCAAAAATCAATTTGAGATCACGGACGATATCATGTGGGTCTGAATTCTCAAACCTTTTCTGAAGCTCCGATTCTAAACCATACAAGATAGCACACTGAACTATGGAGTACTGATTCTTCCGAGCGAGGTAAACATTCTTTACTTCATCGGTAGCATCACCGCAAAGTCACCCAATGTGCATCCAGCACATAGGTCAAATTACCAGCTGTGAGGACAATCCTCAAATTGCGAAACCAATCCGCGAAGTTGCTTCCATTGTTTTTCAACTTTTCTTTCTCTAGGAACGCATTAAAATTGATGGTAGGGGCTGCCATTGATCTACAACATATTTGCAATAGTTTAGACTAAGTTTATGACAAATTGAGTTCAAATTAATAATAAAATTAATCTAGGTGAACTCCCACTCAAAAAAATATCCCTCACATTGTTTTAGTGATCACACGAACCAAATCCACCACATCAACACCGATCATCACGAGAGTTGATATAGTTTCAATGGCGAACAATCGACATGTTCATCATATCTACTATATGATTCATGCTTTACCTTTCGGTGATCCGTGTTCTGAGACCATGTCTGTACATGCTAGGCTCATCAAGATCAAACCTTAGCTTCCGCATGGGCAAATTTGGCTTGCTCACGTTGTATACACTTGCGGAATCTAACACACCCGATCATCACGTGGTGCTTCGAAACAACAAGCTTTAGCAACGGTGCTAACTAAGGGTGAACACTTTATGACTTGAAATTCATGTGCATGAGGGATCATCTTATAATTCTACCGTCGTCTTCTAAGGAATACAAGATGCATAAAGGATTAACATCACATGCAATTCATAATATGTGATATGATATGGCCTTTCCACTTCGCGCTTCCGATCTCCATCTTCAAGCACGAACATGATCTCCATCATCACCGGCATTGCATCAAGGTCCATGACGCTTCTCCATGGTTGTTGTCCACCAGCTTCAACTATTACTACTACTTTGAATAGACACGCGGATCTTAACATAAATTAAAGACAACCATATGGCTCCTGCCGGTTGCCAACTTACAATAAGGAACATTGCATACATCAAATATAATCACAATCATGGCCATATCACATCACTGCACACCCCTGCAAAACAAAGTTGGACGCCTCTACTTTCTTTGCATATTTTACGTGGTTTGGGGCTTTCAATAAGTGTCGTTCTAACTTACGAACAAGAACCACAACATTGATACTAGCATTGTTAATCACCCGTTGTAAATTGAATCTTAATTATGCTAGGAGAAATAGGCACCCGCAAAGCCACTTATGCAATACAAGTTGCATGTCAAGCGTGGAGCAAGTCTCATGAACGAGGTCATGTAAGGTTAGCCCGGGCCGCTTCATCCCAACATACCGCAAGATGCAAAGTACACAAGAAGCAATCGACAATAAAAGCATCAACGCCCACAATGACCATTGTGTTCTACTCGTGCAACAGATCTACATATAGACACGGCTCTGATACCACTATTGGGTTTCGTAGCATGGAAAACAAAAAATTTCTACCGCATACAAACAAACAAGCCAAGATCTATCTACTAGATTGTAGCAACGAGTCGATGGAATAACTTACCCTCGAAGATTCCAAAGTGTTTAACGAGAGCAGATTCTCGTGGGTGATGTAGTCGTACTCTTCCCGATCTCAAGATCGCATAGACGATCCTTCCGGTGCTGCGTTCCGGCAGCGCTCCCGCAGTCGGTCACACGTTAGGTACTCGACGAAGACCTTCCTCTCCCTTGTTTCAGCAGGCAGCGGAGGTTGTAGCACTCTCCTCGCGATTCCGGTAGCACAACGGCGTGGTACCGGAAGTAGAGGGGAGATCTCGCAGGGCTTCGCCTTAAGCCGGAGCGAGTATGGTGGGCTATGAGAGATCCCTCGACGATCTAGGGTTTAGACACGCCGAGGAAGAGGTGCTAGGGCCGGCGGCTAGGGCTTGGAGGTGCCAAAGTCGGCGGCTAGGAGATCCCTAGGCGGCGGCTATGGAGGGCGGCGGCGGCTAGGGTTAGGGTTTGTGGGGTAGGAAACTTGTGTGTCTAGGAGGGGCAGCCCTGCCACTCCCTTTATAGGTGGGAGGCGCGGCCAAGGGGAGGGGAGTCCCTCCCCAACTCGGCTTGGAGGTGGGCCGGCGGTTGGAGGAGGGAACTCCTCCCCAACTCGGTTTCCCACTCCTCCTCCTCTTTCCAAAAACTGCCGTTTGACTTTCAAACTAGCCGTTTGACTTTTCAAACTAGGATTTGATTAAACCCTTTATTTTGGACAGCGATGACACTTAGTACATGATGCAATCATACCAACTTGATATAACACATTCATGTACCCTTCCCCTCCGGAGTGCCGGACATTCCGGAACCTTCTAGAACATTCCCGATGAAAACACCGGAATCATTCCCCAACTCCGAAACGGGACTTTCCTTATATGAATCTTATTCTCCGGACCATTCCGGATCTCCTCGTGATATCCCGAATCCCATTCGAGACTCCCAACAACATTCAGACTCTTTCTCATCATTTCATAACTACTCAAACAACGTCGAATCCTTAAGTGTGTCTCCCTACGGTTCGTGAATTATGCGGACAAGATCGAGACACTTCTCCGAACAATAACCAATAGAGGAATCTGGAAATTCATATGGCTCCCACATATTTCTACGATTACTTTGCGATCGAATGAACCACTTACATACGATACTAATTTCCCTTTGTCTCACGATAGTTTACTTATCCGAGGTTATGATCGTCGGTATCTCTGTATACCTAGTTCAACCTCGTTACTGATAAGTACTCTTTTCTCGTTCCTGTGATATGTGATCCCTTGTGAGCCAGTCACATGCTTGCAAGCTAATTGGATGACATTCCACCGAGAGGGACCAGAGTATATCTATCCGTCATATGGATGGACAAATCCCACTCTTGATCCATGTGTTTCAACCGATACTTTCCGAACACTCAATGCCACCTTTATAGCCACCCAGTTACGGTGTGGTGTTTGATGTCATCAAAGCATCCATCCGGTAAAGGAGATATGCATGATCTCATGGTCGAAGGAATTAGGTTACTATGTATCAGAAAGCATATAGCAATTGAACTATTAAAATGACTTGATCTTTATGCTACGCTTATCTATAGGAGTATGTCCATCATATCATTCTCCTAACGATATGATATTGTTGTTAATAACATCTCAATGCTCATGATAGGGAAACCACAATCATCTATTAACCAACAAGCTAGTATTATATAGAGGCTTTACCAGGGACTTCAAATTAAGTTTACAAATCACACAAGTATTAATGTTTCCTTGTTAATACTTTTATAGCATGAATGTAAACATTTATCATAAACACAAAGATATAATAATAACTACATTTATTATTGCCTCTAGGGCATATCTCCAACAAAACTATTCGAATAGCCGCCTCCGTGGTTATGGATAGTTGGAGTGGCCATACTGTTCCCCTATCAGATGTTTTCAAAACGACTTGTGAAATGATGTGTGACTTTGACTTGACCACAACAGATTTGTGATATGAAATTCAAGTTCCCACTTAGATGTTATCAAACTTTCAACTAGCTTTCTTTGATTCTGAACTTAGTAGAGGTAAATCTGGCTTTTTACAAAACAACCCTAGAGCTTAGTATCCTACTACAAAAACCCCCTTAACTTGTTAGCATTAGTTTGCGAGTACTTAAAGAGTACTCATGGCTTTGTCCCTGGCTATTCCCGTGGCCAGACTATGAAGAGGAGTATCAGGATGACGGACCGCAGGAAGGGTACGACAACTAGGATCACCTCCCATCGTCAACATTGCCTGTGACCCTGAAGATGGAGCATCGCCTACGCTATCGTTATCTTTACGTTATTTCGCTGCTTGAGTTGTATTAAGAACTGGATCATGAGATCCTTATTTGTGTAAGACCTTATGTATGGGTTGTAATGGATGATGTACTGTGATATCCAAATATGTTATGTCTGGCTGGGTGCCGTGAAGAGCTTCAGATCCCCCCGATCTAGGGACAATGGTGGCGGCGGCTATAGACATTTTCGTGGAATATTGATCGGGTACTTAGGGTTTAGGCATCAGGGGCTTCTAATAGGCGAAGAGGCGAGGCAGGAGGGTGGCCAGGGGGCATACACCCTGCCCAGGCGTGGCCTAGGGTGGGACCGCGCCTGGGGGGTGTGGCCGCCCTGTGGCTCCCCTCCGTCTCTCCTCTGGACTCCGTGTTCTCCTTGGTGAAATATTGATTTTCTGCCTTTCTGGAACAAAAAACAGAAGAAAAGAGGCAACTGGCACCGTGTCATCTTGTTAATAGGTTAGCCAGAAAACATATAAAAACACCTCAAAGTGTAGACAAAGCAAATCAAAGTAGATACTAAACAAGCATGGAACATCAAAAATTATAGATACGTTTCTGACATATCAAGCATCCCCAATCTTAACTCCTGCTCGTCCTCGAGTAGGTAAGTGATAAAAGAATAATTTTTTAGGTGACATGCACCATGAAAACTAAGATCAACCCATTTGCAAGCATTGAAAGATGGGATCAAAGAACTCTAAACATGAGCATGAAAGATGGAGTTCTAACAGTAAGAAAAAGTAACTATGCATGCAACATGAAAAGCTACAAACAAAGATCATGAATAACATGCATTGAAAAACGTTTATTTGTTTCACATACAGAAACATAGCATAGTGGCATTCAGCTTGTCCCTCATGGAGTAGCAAATATATGCATAGGAAACCTTCAAAGTTCATAAGAGTGACTAGATACAAATAGAACAAGTAATATCAACAATATGCATCAATCAATAAGTTTTGGGAAAATGCACATAGAACAAAGAATGGCAACTATGCTCTCTTAACTATTGCCTAAAGGTAGAAGGTGGAGACTCAATATAATGGTGGAAGAAAGGCCCTTCATATAGGGAAGAAGGGATTTCAAGTTTGAAAAAGAGCTTCCAAAAATTATGGTACTTGTTAGCTTTCAGCCATCATTGCCCATATCATAAGCATCTTGAAGTGATTAAGTTTAAAGTGAACAAACTATGGAGTATATGCTTGACAAAGTATAAGTTGGCAATCTCATGTCCCTTGAATACGAGGGCCGCTCCTCATGCTACTCAACTTTAGTCACCTGTAATTTCTTGTCATAGTAACTACATGTGTATCATAGAGAACCGCTAACGGGGTACCCCTTGCACATGGTACATGAGCTATCCCTTAACCAAAATGACAAGGCAAGCTGACAATGAGCATCTCAGCAATCTTCTTATTTACCATGGGAATATGGTGTGTTTTTCTCTCTTTCCTCTTTTCTCAATGTGTCTCTTTTTTTATAAGAAGAAAGCTTCATAGATGTCATTATGGTGATGCTGCAAGTTTCCACCATGATTAGGCATGGCTTAGGCTAGCGGCCCAGGCGTTTCTCTAACACACATACATAACTCCATGGACTTACAAGGTCCCTTTTATTTCACACCGACAACATCCATAGACAAAAGAGCATGATAACTGAGTACAAAGTACATGTGCAATGTTGAAAACGTTCCCCGTGACAGCACGGCTCTGCTAATTCCAACGTATAAGTGCAGGCATATACAACATAGATGACACAATGGTTCATGTTTATTAGGGGCAAGATAAAGTAAAGTGTGCCATCAAGTTCGTGAGAGCTTTAATCACTAATTTTTCACATAACAAATGTCACATCCCAAAATTTTACAAATTTTGAAATGTGAAAAATAGTTAAACAAAAGAATTAATTGTTCAAATTTAGGGTGAAAAGGAACTTTTTGCTTCTAAATGGAAACATCAAAACCCTACTTGAACAAAATTTGAATAAGAAAACAACAAAAAAATATTCAAAATATCAAGTGCATTCATGCATGGAAAGAATCTTCAATTTAAAACACTTGGGAAAAGATTAAACCAAAACCCTAAAACCCTAATGAGAAAAATCATTTTCAAATCACCCAAAGACTATGGATTTGTTCCATATAAAAATTCAGCAACAAACATTTATAAATGACTCAAAAATGATAGAAAAAAATATTATAAAACCATGGAAATTGGTTTCACTTAATTTGGAACCATGGATAAAAACTTATGAATTTAATAAGATAAAATGAATTAATTTATAAAGCTAATAAAGCTCCTAACTAAAAACAATACCAAATTGTGAGCAAAGTAATCCTAAAAGGATTTAAAAAGATAAACATTTATTCAAAAAAATTATACAAATTGGAATCACCAATTTTGGAACTATAAATAAAAAGATATGGATTTTATAAGTTAAAGAAAGAAATAATTAAATAAGAAATAAATTGCAAAGACAATTTAAATATTGGCCAAATCCATAAAAAAATGGAATAAAAATAATCCAAGTAATACTAAAGGAATAAATATCATTTAAATAAAATTATATGGGTTTTAACCATATTCAAATTTATTTGAATGAAGACAAATTTCCTAATATAAATGATTAATTAAATCATGAGAAAAATAATTGAAATTGGCAAAGTGAATTAAAAGTCATCTAATTAACTTAAAAAGAATAAAATATTAACTAAATAAAATTATATGGTTTGGAACCATATTCAAATTATTTAAATAAAGACAAAAACCTAATTTAAATGAATTATTAGACCATAAGAGAATATTTGAAATATTCTAAAATGGAATTTTAAACA
This sequence comes from Avena insularis, assembly GCA_023614405.1. Classification (NCBI taxonomy): domain Eukaryota; kingdom Viridiplantae; phylum Streptophyta; class Magnoliopsida; order Poales; family Poaceae; genus Avena; species Avena insularis. The sequence continues at coordinate 299,604,771 of CM042693.1, read as the reverse complement.
CATTAATAAACAGATAAAACCTAGTGAAAAGGTTTGATTAAAATCTGAATTCAAATTGAGTTTGAAATCATTTAAATGAAATGAAAAAAGAAATCAGAAAAGGAAAAAGAAAAAGAAACCAGAAGGAAAAAATAAGAAAAACGACCCAAACAAACCAGCCTAGAAACCCCAACCCAACAGCAGGCCCAGAACAGCCCACCTGGCTCCTCTCTCTCTCCCCTGGTTTTCTCTCACCCACGAATCAACCCGTACCCCGATGGACCGCGTGGACCCACGCCAACCTGGCATCGTCGTCTCCACCCAGTGACCCCACCACCAACTCCACCCCGGCCATTGCTGTCGCCGTTGAATTCTTGTTAATTCGTGTTAATGGCCCAATAATTCCTCCTCATGACATTGCCCTCTTAAGAGCTCCCCTCTCCTCTCTCTTTCCACCTATATACCACCCCACGAGAGCCCCCAGGCTGCCACTAATTTCGCTCGAAGCCTCACTGTCTCCGACGAGCTCTAGCTCGAATTCCGGCCAGACCTTACCACCCCGTGCCCCCTGGATTATACGAGCTTGTTCACCATCACCGTGCGCATCTTCCAGCACATCCCACTTGTTCGCGCGCGCCCTAGAACATCGGCAACGATGACGACTACTTGCCACCGTCTTCGGCTCCGACTCTGGCGACCTCTCCTGGTAACCCTAGCCCTCCCCTTTCTCTCTGATTGATGCTCGTGCGTTCACTTCTCTATTGTGCATCTAACGCACCTATCATTTTGCAATCTCGTGCCCCGTATCCTCGCCTTCAACGATGTCTGAGCGCACCCGACAGTAGGAGGAACTCCGGCGAGCAATTGACAGCAACCCCGAGCATCCCTGGCCTTCCCACGACCACCTCGAGCATCCCCACACCACGGAGAACCCGGTTATCCCCTTACCTTTATCCCTTGCTTCCCGATTGCGCCAGAACGCTGCTGACAGAGCATCGCCGCCGTGCGTCCGTCGCCAGCGCTACCAGTTTGTGGTCAGAGCGATGTTGTCCAGTAGATCTTGATCGCATGGCGTAGGATAGATCACTTAACTGAAACGGTACGAATCAATCTGATTCATGCGATATCCTTTAAATCATGCGGCCCACGTTGCATGATACAAATGAAGCGGTATGGACTAATAGAAATATGACGTGTGGCCGTTCTGTCTGTTTGAAAATTCAGAAAATGAATTTGAAGGTTTAAACTTGCAAAAATCATAACTTTTGTTCTGCTTGACCAAAATTTACCAATTTTATATCGATGGATTCAGAAAAATGTAAACTTTGCAACCATAGCCTTAGTCTAGTATTTTTCTTCTAAAAAATTAGGTGTTTTTGTAGAAACATTATTAGGACTATTTTGTGTAAAAAATTGTTTTAAAAATGGTTTTTGAGTAAAATCTTTTGAAAATGGTTTTATTTGAACTCTCTGACCCTAAATACTAACATTAGAATTTAAAAACATATTTTGTGACACTGAGGAATTATTCTTTTGAATAAAAGAATTTCTAGTAAACCAAAAATGTTGCTTTGATTTAAAAATGATTTTTGAGTGAAACTGTAAGATCCCTCCCTTTATAAAGGTAAGGATCCCTGTGATTGCACTGCTAGTCCCTGGATCAATGCTAGCATCCATAGTTTAAGATGAAGTACACAGAAACAAAGGTCATTATTACATATCATTCGAGAGACAACATAGTCTTTTACAAACTCCATGGCCACAGGCCTAATACAAGAGTTCCAATATATAATAAGATAAATAAGTCTTCATCTTCATGTGCTACAGGCAAGCATGTTGAGTGTAGACTCATAACCCCTAATCATCATCAGAATAACCTGCAACATCACAAGTTATAGCCACAGTGGGTCAATACATTGGAATAGTATTGGCAAGTGATACCTTAGTAGAATTTCATTAGACTAGATACTATATGCATTTTTGGCTAAGTGTAGCTTAGGCTTGCTTTGCTCAAAATAGGTTTTACCTATCAGTTGAAAACACTAAGTTTTGCTTTGACAAAATTTTCCCAAGGAAACACCAATAGAAATTGGTGTACCTTCACCCTTGTTCAACCACAAGTTTTTACTTAGAAATTGGGATGAGGAGATTCTTGATCGCTTCCATGTCTTGATGCTCAAGTTGTCCAATACCAGGGACATGGCTAAGTACTTAGATTCTTCCATCTGCAGAGGTTGTGCACTTTCCCCACAAGACTTGATTTTCACCAAGACAGGACCTTTCAGAAGCCTTCCCTTAGACCAAATGGACGCGTTCCAACCTATCATCCCACTACCACCAACTGTCCAAATGGCTAAGTTATTGCAACCTATGTGATCCAGGCAGAGCCCATATTGCCAAGTGGCTGCAGTAGAATCTTCTTAACATTTGGCCTCTCAAATCCCTTTGTTCCTGGGTGGCTTTCCACAAGTGAGATACACAAGGTAAGACATAGAAATGGGCCTTGTGTAACCACTCAACATAAACCATTCTTTCCATTCCACCCAGGTGTTTCATTCACTTAGTTGTTTTATTAAGCAAAAACATAAGTCCAAAGACTTAGAAATATTTTCTCATAGCATGAATATATAACCACCCATGGTTGCTACTAGCTAGGCTAAGCATGGCATTGATAAGCATCTTAACTTAGAAATTTCTAGCAATTCTACAACTACTAGGATTTCCCAAGCATAGCATATAGATAAAAAATATTCATGCAAATCTAGCAAAATATTTCTAGTGCATAGTTGAAAAACATAGGAATATAATCTACACATAAAATAATGGCACCAAATCACATACAAAATTTATACAAACAAAAATATATGAATGCATGCAAAATGCCATGTGATGATTTTCTACACCAAACAAGACAAGTGCACAGTACTGAATCTTAAACAAGTTCAAAACTTGCCAAATAAACTTTATTTGAACAACAAAACATTTTTCAAATAATTACTATACACAAGTTATGCCTACAAATGTTTCTGTAAAAACAATGATTTTATTAGAGGCAAAACATTAAACACATTGCATAAATGGAAAGGATTTTCTCTTATGATTCCAATAATATAAAATTTGTCAAATTTGGACGTGGGAATCAAAAGTTATGAATTTTACAAGTTTAAACATCTAATAGATCTAAATTCTGATTTTAAATCAAACCTACAGACACGCGGCGTGTTCTGATTGGTTGATACCGATTCGCGCGGATCGAATAATGTGGACCGCTAGATCTAACTTAAATCGCACAGTCAGATCTACTCCTTACCCCTTCGTTAAGTGATCTAATCCCACGCATCCGATCTAGATCTAACGACGCACGATTGCTTGACCAAAGATGGGCGGCGCGCGATGGTGGCTAGCGGCGACGCGCGATGGTGGCTAGCGGCGGCGCGCTCAGGCTATGATGTTGTTGGCGATACAGGAAGCGAGAAAGGCCGTGGTTTAGCTTACTGAGTTCGCGTGACGATGCTGATGCTCGAGGTGGTCTTCGTTGGCGAAGGGGCGCGCAGAGGTGGTCGCTGGGGCTCGTCGGAGTTGTGCGCGGCGTCGGGTGCTTGCAGACATTGATGTTGCCGAGGCTCTGCGTCTCCCTAGCACGAGTCAGTGGTGTCAAAAGCTGCATAAGGACAAGGAGAACTTGACAGTATGCACGCGGGGTCAAGGGGCGCTCGATTCTTACCGCTATTGCTCGTCGGAGTCGAGCGGCAGTTCTGGTGTTTGCGGGCGTGAACGAAGACGGCGACCTAGGTCACGAGCAGGAAAACTAGGGACGTTAGCAGATGCACAAGGACGTGGCGGTCACGCTCGTTTGAGCCAGAAGCAGAGGGGCGGTCGGAGCTTACTGGAATCTCCCGCTGGAGTGCGTATGTGCAGCAGCGGAGTGAGTTCGAATACGCGCAGCCTGGTGGCGAAGTGGTGGCGCTAGGTGAGGGGAAATGCTCGCGGTGTAGAGGGGGTTTAATAGCCAGTATGGGGCGGCGATTACACGCTGCATCAATGGCAATAACGCGGGCAGTGACTGCGGCGAGGTAACGGCGGAGCGCCTCGGCCGCGCGTTAATTGAGGATGATGCTGACGGGGCATGGTGGGGTCAGGTTGTCAGCGGGTGGGTGCACGCGGGCATGGTGAGAAACAGAGAAGAAAGGGGGGACCTGGGTGGGATGATTAGTTTGCTGGTCTGGAATGGTGGCGCTAGGCCCAATTGGGTTTTCAAATCCTTTTTCTTTTTCCAGAATGAATTTAAGGATTCATTTTCAAACAATTCAAAAGCATTTGAAAACCAACCTTTTTTGGATTTTTGTAAAGTATAAACTTCATGAAATTAGACATAAAACCTTGCTGTCTCATTGGACTTGCTTGGTATTATTGGAAAAATCAAAATAAATAGTGCCATAGCATTTGATTTGAATATGTTTTGAAGATGGTTTTAAAACCATATTTGTTTTGTAAATTTTGGTCCAAGCACCAACATTCAACCAAAACAACCTGAGAGCAAAAAAGCTTGGTTTAAAACAACTATACTCTCAATTGAGAGTGGCATTAGATTAATTCATGCTCACATAAAATAATAGCACTTAGTGCTTCTGATTTCTTGGAATGAGTTTGATATTTGATCCCTAAAAAATATGCATGCATGGATGATATGCAATCTTTGAAAACATGATTTTAGGGATGTTACAGAAACCTTTTGTAAATGGATTTATTTTAAAATACTTTGACCATAAACACTAACATTTATGTTTAAAAAACATATTTGATTAACACTAGAAAATTATTACTTTGATTAAAATCATTTCTATTAAAACAAAATTGATTTAAATGGCCCATTTTCACTAACTTGTTTTCAAATGATTTGCCACATTTATAAATGACCAGTAGGTGTTTTAAAATGTTTAGAACCTTGTTAGAAACCACTTTTCCAATAAAATAATCTTTTGCATGCTTGCATGCATTTCTTTGTTTTATTATTTTATGTGGTGAATTCTTTGAATGCTATTTTGATTTTGTGCCTTGCTTGATTGATTTGTAGTGAACTTTGAAGAGTGTGACAATTGCAAGATCAATGAGTGTATCTATATTCTCTACTAAAAAGGCAAGTGGTGCTTCAAATATTTTGTCCTATTATTTTGACTATGCATTAGTGATAAATTTTGAGTAGGACTTGCATGGAATTTTTCTAAGTATAAGCTATGCCATGGGAAATCCTATATGATATCTTAGTAGAATTATCCTAAGTTAGGAAACTTGCCATGTTATCATGCTTACCTTAGCTAGTAGATAACAAGGGTGGATTATTCATGCTATGAAATATTTCTAAGTCTATGACTTGTGATTTTGCTTAATAAAACAACTATGTGAATGAATCACCTAGGTGGAATGGTGAGAATGGTTTATGTTGAGTGGTTACACAAGGCCCATGTTGATGGCTACCTTGTGTATCACACTTGTGGAAAGCCACTTAGGAACAAAGAGATTTGAGATGTTAAGTGTTGAGAAGCTTCTAGTGCAACCACATGGCAATATGGGCTCTATCTTGATCATATAGGTTGCAATAACTTATCCAGATGGACAGAAAGTGGTAGGGGTGATAGGATGGAACATGTCCATTTGTTCTAAGGGAAGGCTTCTGAAAGATCTCGTCTCGATGCATGTCGAGTCTTGTGGGGAAAGTGCACCACCTCCCGAGAGGGTAAAACCTAAGTACTTAGCCGTGTCCCTAGAAATGGACAATTTGAGCATCAAGACATTGAAGCCATCAAGGATCTCCTCATCCCAATTTCTAAGTTAAAAACTTGTGGTTAAACAAGTGTTAAAGGTTCACCAATTTCTATTCGTAGTTCCTTGGGTGATTTTGTCAAACAAAAACTTAGTGTTTTCAACTAATAAGGAAAACCTTATTTTGATCAAAGCAAGCCTAAGCTACACGTAGCAAAATGCATATAGAAGTTAGATACCACTATTCTACCATAGTATCACTTGCCAATACAATTCAAATGTATTGACCCTTGTGGCTATAACTTATTATGTTGCAGGTTTTTTTGATGTTAGTGAAGTTTGTTGAGTAGGGATTACAAGTATACAACCAACATGATTGCCCGTGGCATATGAATATGAAGGACTCCATGCTATATAGATATATCTTCTGCATTGTAATGAGATAACCAAATGAGCTATGTAAGATGTAATGGATTATTTTATTCCTGGTTATAAGTTGTATTATGACCTTTGTTTCTTGATATTACATCTTAAACTATGTATGCTAGTTATTTATCCAGGGACTAGCATTGTAAACACAGGGATCTCTACCTTATCAGGTTGGGACCTTTACAACAAAATACTTTTTAATTGGAAGATAGATGAAAACAATAATATACTTGGAATGGTGTAACACACCATGCATAGGAATTTATAGTGGACACTTTGGAATAACTTGGTTTCTTGGGAGTTGGAAGCATGAGTAGAGCTTACTCATACAAGTGGAGGCTAGCAAAAGACTGGGAGCAACCAACTAAGAGAGCAATAATGGCCATAATCATGTAGAGCGACAAAACATTACTAATCAAAGCATAGAGTGGTACTACAAGTCAAGGACTAAATGATCATAGAGGCTATGGTGACTTGTTCATAGTCATAACATTGTGTGAGCATGTGCCAAGTCACCAAACAAATCATCAAAGGAGAATACCATAATACTATGCTTTTGCATGCTAAAACAACACATGCTTTTTTCAAGGCACACTAAGAAATCCCAATTTTTTTGGAACAAGTCATGCTAAAGCAATAATCACTAAGCATAAGGTCAAAACAACACCTAGCATGACATGCTAAAGTCCAAGTCATAGTTAAAGCAAGCTCCTCTTGCACTATTCAAGAAAGAACTTTCTACTCCTTTCCAACACCAATCAACTTATTTGAAACAACACAGCGAGAGCGGGGGTCCAAACGACTTTATTCAAGCAAACTAAGAAAACTAAACAAACCAAACGAAAACTAAGATGCTCCAAGAACAACACAACTGTGCATGAAACAATAAAAACAAAGTGTCCAGAAAGACCTGAGCTTTTTATTGATGAAGAAGGGGATGCCTTGGGCATCCCCAACATTTGACGCTTGTACCTCTTGAATATTTCTTGGGGTGACACGGGGTGGCATCCCCAACCTTGAGATTTGTCCATTCTTCATCTCATTACATCATTCTCTCTCTACACCTGAAATTTTTCCTTCATACAAAACTTCACACAATCTTCAATAGCAACATTAGTGTATTCAAAAGATAATAGACCCTTTCTTTAGAACAGCAAAAATTTCACTAAAAACACAATATACTGTAGAAACTACCTAAAAAATCTCAATTTCCCAAAAACACAATATACTGTAGAAACTACCCAAAAGGAATCAATAAGAAGCAAATGCAAATAGTGGCAGAAATCTGTCAAAAAAGACCAGCAGGTAGAAAACGATTTTGTCATAGACCATCTGTTACTCAAATCAAAAAGTGTTGAACTAATGAAAGTTAGATAACATACTGGGGGATTTTATTTGTAAAATATCAGCTCAATCTGATTTTTATGGTGGAGCACAAAAATCTGTTTCGGGACAACAACTCCCCAAATCTTACTTCCCTCTCATTAGAGGTCATTCTTGGCGCAAAAAGCAAACAAAAAGGATAAGGAGAGGTCATTACTGAAGTAATGACTTCCAAGACTCAAGAAAACTCTTGGGTTATCTTCCAATAAGTACGTTTATTTAATCCCTTTAAGTTAGGTACAAGAAGCAAGAATCAAGTGTTTTCAAATGAAGAATTAAGATCAATACTTGCAACCTCTTCAACTAGGAAAGGTATCTCATCCAAATGAATTTTGGAGGATCCCTTCTCATCTCTCTTTGGCTCACTACTTTCATCATAAGTATTTTCAGGAACAATCCAATCAAAATTCTTTTCTAAGGCTTCATTCATTCCAACAAGTTTAAAGGGGATGTGTATCTTAATTTCCTCTCTAGGTTTGGTTTTATCTAAAGTACCCACAACATCTACACATGAGCCTAGCATATTAAAATGCTCAAAGACTTCTTTGGCTTCCTTAGCAACATCGTTGAAATCTTTTAGTAAAGTTTCAAGGATAAATTCTCTCTTTTTAGCATCCTTTTCTTCTTTTAGTTTGAGAAACAAAATTTGCATCATGGGGTTAAGGTTAACAAACTTAGCCTCCAACATATGAACTAGAGAAGTTGCAACAATTTCATAATTAGGAGCAAGTTCTGCTATAGATCTATCCTATATATGGTCATGTTTGCTAACATGATTAAAGAATTCTTCAATATTTTCTTTCCCAATTATAGAACCACTACCTACTGAAAGGTCTTTTAGGGTGAACTTGGGGATCAACATGGTGAGCTAGAGCAAGGTGAAAACTAGAGTGGGAACTAAATTTTGTGTGTTTTTGATAGGGAAAGCAAACCGAACTAAACTAATTTTTTTGGAGTTTTTGATAAAAAGAGGCAAACAAAACCAAGCAAAAGAAACTAAACAAAACAAAAACAAAGTAAAGAGAAAGGTTGAGGAGGACTCCGCTTGTGAAGACGTCCTTAGCCTCCCCGGCAACGGGCACCAGAAAAGCTTGTTGGCGCTTTGTAAACGTGGGAGCGCTTCGTTGAGAAACCCCAAGAGCAAGGTGTGAAGAGCACATCAGTAAGTCTTCCCTTAGTAAGAAACCGAGGTTATCGAACCAGTAGGAGGAAGGAAACGTCTCAAAGTTGTTACAAGCAACTTGGAAACCTAAACAACACAAACTCAAGACTTTGCCCCAACGAATAGTGAGGTTATAAATCTCACCGGTTGCTATAACAAAGGATTAACTGTATGGTGTGGAAGGTAATAGTGGTTTGCAGCAAGTAAACATGAACAATGGAAGATGTATAAATGGTAAAGATTGGACCAGGGTCCATAGTTCACTAGAGGTGTTCTCCTTAGATAAAGAAACATGGAATGCTGGGTAAACAAATTACAGCAGGGCAATTGACAGGAATGAGCAAGGAAAATCAATGCAATACTAGACATCATGATCCTATGATATTCGATTGGGCAATACAACAAAATGCATAGACCGCCATCCAACTACATCTATGAATAGAAGTCCACCTTTGGGTTATCATCCAAACCCCCTCTAGTATTAAGTTGTAAGCAACAGACAACTTCTTTAAGAAAAGTGTGTAAGGTAAATAATCCACTTGTTCCATGAACAAGAGACTATTGTTTTCTCCCTAGTGGCAACAACACATATACAACCTTAGAGATTTATGTCACTTCCCTTAGATTAAATAGAGGCATGAACCCACTATCAATCATAAATACCCCCTCTTGAAGTCACTAGCAACTATTTGGCCAAGATAGCTACTAACAACAGAGAGCATGCAAGATCACAAACAACACCGACATGATAGAATCAATAAGAAAAAACCATTAATCAATCTGACATAATAATATCGATATCTATCGGATCCCCGCAAACACAACATGCATGATTACAAATAGATGAGATATTGATCATGAACGGAGCTCTCAAGATCTAGACATGAAAGCACAAAGGAGGGGATACAACCATCTAGCCAATACATGGACCCGTAGTCCAAGGTCGAACTACTTAACGCTTCATACCGGAGGCTGGCATGATGAAGAAGAAGGCCTCCGGGATGATCTCCCGTCCGGCAGGGTGAAGGGAAGAGCTTCAGATCCCCCCGATCTAGGGACGATGGCGGCGGCTGCTACAGATGTTTTCATGGAATATTGATCGGGTATTTAGGGTTTAGGCATCGGGGGCTTCTTAAAGGCGAAGAGGCAAGGCAGGAAGGCGGCCAGGGGGCCCACACCCTGCCCAGGCATGGCCTAGGGTGGGCCCGTGCCTGGGGGGTGCGGCCGCCCTGTGGCTCCCCTCCGTCTCTCCTCTGGACTCCATGTTCTCCTCGGTGAAATATTGACTTTGGCTTTTGTCTCGTCCAATTCCGAGAATATTGATTTTCTGCCTTTCTGGAACCAAGAACAGAAGAAAACATGCAACTAGCACTATGGCATCTTGTTAATAGGTTAGTACCAGAAAACATATAAAAACACCTCAAAGTGTAGACAAAGCAAAGCAAAGTAGATACTAAACAAGCATGGAACATCAAAAATTATAGATACGTTTCCGACGTATTATCTTACATCCATGAACTTGGTACAACTACTTCATTAACTTCTTAGCAACATTACCTATTTTTGGTGAAATTAATTTCATCACTTCTTGTTGCTCCATACATTTTCTACATTAATCTTCCTTCTTATTGCTGACTAACAATGATCTGAACTTAATTCATCCTTCAAATTATGTTGATACTCCTTATACTTGGCTTTACTCTTCATGTAAGTCTTCATCTTGGTCTTTGGAACTCGTCACTTCCTTACACAAATTCCCTTTTCTATCTAGGTCTATAACATCAAGTAATAACTGGGTGTTGCAACATGCATTTGCACACCAAGTCAAACTTCATGTACATATCTAGTCAATCAAGAAGATCCAAGAAAAACCAATAAATCTAAATGTGGTACATATAACACACAATATTCTAAGTCCGGAATATAATAGTTGAGTATAGTATCTCTAAAATTCAGGCTTAGTTGTGTAGTATATGACACCTCCTCATATCGGTTTACATAGTGATACTTAGCACATAGGGTCAAACTATACTTTGTCTCAATATTTACCCAAATTGCTCGATTGCAATAGGATAATCTTAAGAAAAGTGGTCTCAATTTGGTTTTGACTAAACTTTTGTCTCACTTTTCAAATGGCCCACTATAACAAGCCTTTCTTTATTTAGTAAACTAACCTTACATGATCTCTCAATACTAATAATAATTTTCCATTGAACATCTAAAACTAAATTTTATCAGGATTTATGACACCTATAACTTCTATCATAGTTCTACCATATTATTTCCTGACTAATTACTTGTCATATTTACACTTATATCATGGTTTTGGAGCTAATCTCACCATGATCTTGTTATGTCTTACCTATTCATCATGATTTAAGAGCTAGTCTCACTATGATGAATTTACTTCTTATTGTATGATCATTGATCTATAACATAATTTCACTCCTTCATGTAGAATTCCCAAGTGAATCCCACATGATTTATTACCCATTACAACTATACCTGCTCTAATGGTCTTCATATATTATCTATTATTATTAATTAACAATAATATTTTACTATCTTACTTGAATTCTATGGTTAGGCTACACCATTTTTATTACTTCAATTGACATACTAAACTTGATCAAATATAGTGCGACCAATTGGCTTTCCTAAAGTATCTTAGTGGGTTATACCTCCTTCGAGAGACACTAAATAGAACTTCACCGAGAGAAGATAGATAACTACTCCTAAGAAATAATGACTTTAGCATCTTTTGAAAAAGTTATCCTCAAGTGGATACTCATCCCAATTCATAAGAATATTTGGTTTAGATAAGATGTCTTCAATAGTCACTATCCAACCTAAAGATCTTCCTAAAAGGGTTTTTATCCTATGGTCAAAGCATATGCTCTGATACCAGCTGTGATGACCCAGCATACCGCTGCATGATGTAGTACACTATAGTCGTTGACACAACACCAATGAAACACCGTTCACTAGTATTACATCCCTCAAAGTGGTACAAAAGAAACACAGCAGGTCCAAGACATGACTATAGGATACAACTCGTCTCTTTACAAAAGATCCAGAGAACACTCTAGGTTAAAAAGAGAGAAAGAATCTTCTTACAAAGAAGAATTAGAAATATTCAACTCAAATCTATCATACTTATAAGACTAGTATCTGAACTACTGGGCTTGCATTGCTGATATTGCAATACTCTACAGAAGTAGGTTCTATGGCTAGAGATCATATTCCTATCTAATCAGCAACTTCGTCTTCACTTTAATTGATGTATATGTTGACTTACTTGACTTCATTGAATGTCTTGAGATGTTGATGATGATTCCCTTGAGCATAAGTTGATGTAGACATCGTCTGTATTGGCTTCAGAATGTAGCAAGGGTTAAGAAGATACGTTGAGTACGAGCGTACTCAACAAGTTCACTAGAGAAGATTATTTGATGCACTAGCTACAGCCATAGACCATAGGTGATAGGCAATGCAGGTTTTCGTAAACATTTCTTCAAAGGTTGCTTTTATTTTGAAAAGCTATGTCTGTCAGCCTTCACAGGTTTACCAAAACTTTCATGGAGTTCCTTTCCTGCCGCGTTCATAGCTCCTTCCCGGAACAGGGAGTAGCAAGTTAAAGTTCTTACACTCTACAGTGGTGCGTTGCGTTACCCATGAGAGATCAACTCCTTGTTGCACAACCGAGCAGCTTATTCCCGTCCACAATTCCGTGATGTGTCGCCCAGTAGATGATCCAAGCCAATCACTGCCCCCTTCGCGACCCTGCATGTCTCCTTGGTGTACACCATGCCCACTCATTGAATTACGCCAATGGTTAGTACAGACCGTTAGATGTCAGAACTATCGTGGGAAGTTGAGGGTTCCCACCCATATGCTGCATATTCTCTACGAATTACCAATTAATGCACGCTACGAGAATATCAGCCACGACCTACACATCCAGCTACATGCGAGAGGAAGAAGATACAGCTGACTTCTCCGTCCCATTCCAAATCTCATGGTTAACGCGTGATATACGACGCAAGAATCACTGGCGACATTGGTTGTTATGTCCTAGATAATATTTTCCTTTACCACCAGAACTTTCATAGTAGGTTATTACCTCTTGGTAAATAACCTATAATCACATTATTATGAAAATGGTGTTTTATGACCTTTTTGAAATGTAGGTGATGACACCACTGGATTTTCAAATATACTTTATAGAAAATAATCAAAGGACATAAGCAAGTGTGAACTTGCCTTTTGTGATTGCAAGATTATGCACTCACGGTCTTCAATATAATATAAGATCCAATATCTGAAAATAGCATCATTGGTCTGGTAAGGACTAATGTTTAAAAAAACAAGATTATATTGTGCATAGTAATGTAATGTAATTTTATAAACTCGAATCCCCGGAATAAGCATTGATCTAGGGCTTGGATAATGGAAATGGTTCCTTTAGAATGTGTTGTACTTTTAGATAAGCGTCCCACTTGTGCTTCTTATTAAGGCTTGTGAGTGTGTGTGAAACAACATGTGAGTATAATAAATTTTATACAACAATAAGATACACAATTGTGGAATTCTACTCAAAGACTACTTATATAAGAATTGTCTTATCTTCAAATTTTACTTTACATGTAATGAAATTTATATGGAACTTAAGTTTTAACAATCCTAAGTATACAAGTAAAGTATAAAGTAATGTGATTATTATTAATTGTCATCTGTTGTTTGAAGTGGCAGAAAGGATAAACTTCGAAGAAAAGGTTTCTTTTCTAAGGTTTAAACAATCTTTATGGTTAATAGAATATGGTCGCTGTCTTTTGGTGTTTTCTCGGTTAGTTTGGTCCTGTGATGCACTAGGTCTTAATTGAAACAGACTAAACTAAACTATAAAGCACATAGTGAAGCTTTTAACATGGTGTTTACAATCTTGTAGACTAAAGTTTAACTTTAAGGACATAGATGGACTTAAGATGTAATGCTTAAGATATTTGTACTTTGTTTACTTCATAATGTTTCCATAAAGTTACTTAAGGATGGTATTACTTCTATTTGAGTAGTGGTTTCTTAATATTATAATGGAATAAAATAATTTATTTCTTTATAAATGTGTGGTTATGGTTTGTGAATAAATAAACAATATTACTTAACTACTCATGAATTTTCTTTGGATTTATAATATGTTTATAAATTTTTGGTTGAACTAATGGTAAAAGATTTTATTAAGCCAAATTAATAATCTTGACAATTTAATATTTGATTATTCCTTTTGGAAAATAGTATACACTTATTGTTGAATAATAATTCAACAAAATTATACTTTAAAATGTGTTAAACTTATTTTGACTTCACATTATCAAAACTTAGGACTAATATTATTTTTAGACCACAAAGGAATAATTTTTATTAATGTTAGTAATTTTTATTTATCTTTATATGAATTATCAATTAAGGAAATAGGTTCAAATTCAAGTTATTAGAGTATTAGATTTTTACTTACTTCAAAGGTGAAATGTTATATTTTTAACATGTAGATATTTTTTTTGTGTTCATTTTGGTATGTTACATTTATTTTTGTGATTTATAAATAATAAGATATGATTTTATAAAATTTATTACTTTATAAACACTTAATAAATAATAAATATTTAATTAGGTGAAATAATAATACATGGTTATAGTTTTAAATTATATTTCTTATTTTTTTCTAAGAATTTTGGTATATTATATATATATTTAGCATTTTCCATTAATAAATTATGAATTATCAAAGTATTATGATTTATAAAATCTTAATTAAATAATATTCATTTAAATAGTTAACACAATAATGTTTGATAATCGTTTTAAGTTGTAGATTTTATTTTTCTAAAAAAATTCATATATTAAACACATTTTTCTCAATTATAAAACAATAGTTATTGAATTTATAAGATTTATTCATTTCTTAAGTTATTAAAATATAATAACAGAATGTTTTACTGCGTCACTTCTGATGTCAGCATGAGATGAGGGGTTTTTCTGACCCAGGCTAATTCTACCCCAGTCACTGATTGGTGGGACCTCTGCCACGTTGGAAATCCACGTAAGCGACATGGAACCCACTTTGATTTTGACCATCCTAACCGCGCGCGGTGACGTCACCCCGGCGGGGATCTACAGAGAGACGACGAGGATGGCGATGGAGGACTCGTGGGACAGTGCAGAATGTTAGGTTCGACGCTACACAGCACGGGAAGCATATTAGTGGAGGCGCCGCTCTCGATTGGTCATCGGAACAGGGAATACGACGACGGCGGACGACGGCGCACAAAGTCCAACGACGCGGACATGCTTAGAGACCACGAGGGAATGATCTAGGGAGCTCTGGAGGTTCGTGAGCTCACCAGGAAGATGAAGAGGTTGATGGTGAGGCTTGTGGTGGCCTATAACGGCGATTGAGTCACGACGGAGCTCAGTCCGAGTTCGGGAAGAAATGATGTGGGGTTCAATTCCGAGAACCCCAGCTCGATTCCTCTGGCTTATAGCTGTAGGGGAGCATGGCGGTGCTCACGGAGTGCTCAGACTACCACGAGGAGTCTTGGAACACCGGGAATCGACGGCAACCCGAATCTAGGGTTTTAGTTTCTAGTTGGGGAAATAAAGAGAGAGGCGTGCGCGAGGAATATAAGACCGGCGAGAGATATGGAGAGAGCAGCGTGGCATTCTTATCCCCATCCAGGACGACGGCGAGCATCACGATGCGCAACAATGATGAATGGAATTGGCAGCTCCACCGAGCTGCTTCGAGCTAGAGGAGGAGGACGACAATGACAATTTTGTAGAAAACCACCTAGAGCTTTTGTAAAAGAACCCGACTTACCTGCCTCCCAGCGGCCCCATCTGACAGTGAGAGAATGATGGTTGTTGGGCTGGTTTGGCTGGGCCGATATGTGGGCTACTGCAGGATGCTCGTGGGTGACAGAGAAGCAAGTGAGTGACTGGGCTGTGGACTTGTGTCGTTTTTTTATTCTCCTTTTCTATTATCTGTTTTCTATTTTAATAATTTGTTTCAAATTCAAATTTCCACATGTTTAAAATACCATAACTTCTGTAAAAATATCTTAAATATTCCAAAGGTAATTATACTAGTTGTTTCCCCTAATTATGTTGGTATTTTCCACACTCATAATTACATTAGAAAATATTTATTAAGTAGAATAAATAAGAACTAGGGTTTTTAGAATTTTGTTTAAGATCTTAAAAATTCTCTATAACATTGTTTTCACTTTATTTAGAGTAATGTAGTTTTAAATTTTTAAAGGATAGCTATAGGTTTTATTTATATATACTTAACATGTGGTAAGACATAGGGTGGTTTATAATTATTGTATCCCCACCTATTTCATGCTCATATGGAATGAGTGGTTAGAGAAATGGATTCAATAATTGGCCTAATTAATATAGATAGAATATTGATGAGATGTTGATGAGAAAACTCATTAATAAGTTTAGGGTTTTGAATTATAAGCATTTCCCATGAGTTTAAGATAATTTAATATAATTATATCTTTTTAATGATATGAATAATGATTAATGGTTTAAACATATTGTCTTTATGTTTGTGATCATGCATGATATCACCTTTTAAAATAGTAAGATTATCCTTTAGAATAATTTAAAAGATATAATTGATAATTATAGTTTCTAGGCACATAAGATTTTAATGTTTTGTAGTGGAAAGATATGCTCAATTGATCTGCTATAGGAAAATATTCCTATAAGCCACTACGAAAAAAGGATGACTTATGAAACATATGAAATGGATATTATGTTTGGTTATAGAATTAAGGTTGAGTGTTTACCAAGAATTCCAATCTTCCATACTTTATAATTATTGTTTCTTACTTGAGGAATTCCTTTCCTAGATATACTACACCTTCATATCCATCATCATGTGTTAACATGATGAGCTTTACTTCACAAGAATAATCTTCTCAATACTTCCTCCTTCTAAATCCATTTGAAATCCAATGAGCTTGACACTAAAACTCTACATGATTTCCTCATAGAGATAATTCTCATCTCTAGGATATTTCTAATGAATCCAATTCCACTAGGATTATTACTTTCTTACTTCATAATTACATTATAATCTCACTTATAAATCTCAGAAGCTTGTCACTGAAGCTTTTCATAACCTTCTATATCTATACTTGGTTATACCAAACTACTCTACTACTAATAACCTCAATTCAAACAAGTAGTTACGTTTAACTCCACTCATACTTTTCCTTTAAGTGTTTAGTATTCTCTAAGAGGAATATACTACTTCTATGTCTCAAGGTTGTTCTAGCATTAGCTTGATCCTACTATCTTATGTTTTACTTGCCTTAGTAACTCATATACCAACTTCCAATTATACCATTGTGATTTTCCATGACTAACCTAGGATAAGATATCTACACTAGGGTTTAATCATATTATATCCACCAATGTCACTTGTACATGATATAATTATTCACTCTGAGTGACTTGAGCATGATCATTACAATCCTTTGATCATTTATGGTTTAGGTTTTTAGTTGGCTAATCAAGGCTTTATCAATACAACACTGCAGTTGTATTATAGTTATCTCCCTAATATTTCCATTTGACCAAGAGATATTATTCATTGACTATGCCTACTTGATCCAATAGGATTACTCCTTGGTAAATATCTTAAATATTCATCCTTGTAATCTTATTTGCTACCATATAATTATATCTTCCAGATAACTCTTCTATCCATTCAGGAGTGAGTTAACTCCATCAATTATCATATTGGTTTAATTCTCTTCAAACTCTCCCATCATATAGATGATATCTAAAACTAGCATTACTACTTACCTCTTCTTACTTCTTTCTTTACAGGCCTTAAGTGAATGCTATGATAAGGACACGAGTTGATAGCTCAAGAATTGATAGGCTAAGAATTGGTGAATCAATAGTTGATTACTCAACATTGATGTTCCACATATATTAGGATAAGATTCATTAGAGATGATACAGATTTATATGGAAAGAAACATATGTGGTGAATGATCTTGACTTGATTTCCTTCCTACTCAACAAGTGATAAGGAATTAGTGTTAGAGAACTACCATGATGCTCATGATAGGAATGGATAAGAATAAGACAGGTCAAGGTTTAGTAATTACATTCTTGTTACTTGAATCATATTCATAGCTTGGTATTCATGGGTTATTGTAATGAATACTGTGTAATGATCACTTAAGGATAAGATAATAATCATTAAGCAATGTGTGGTGATTTAGTTTATTACCTTTGATCTACCCTTAGATCAAATCATGTTTAGCCAAAATAAGGTTTTAGAAAAGGTCATATTGAAACTTATCGCAGCCAACTTGATGATCTACGTCAATTCCATCAAGTTAAGAGAAGCTTCAATCACTTTGACAAGTTTTGTTCAAAATAGCGAAAATAATTCGCATTTTCTATGCATGAATGCAATGCACACATCTGAGTTCAACTTATTTCTAAGCTCTAATGCTGGGATGTTACAGAATTGAAATACTTTGAAAGCATAGGATTGTATTATGGTGGGGCTATGCTTGCCTTTTCCCGTTGATAACTAATAAGCAGATCTTCAGTAGCCTTCTTTTTGACTTGACTATTGTTGGTCAAGTATTGTTCGTCGATCTTTGATCTTTGATGGTGTTGATTTTTGTCTTCAATATCGGAATCGATATCATATTCTACCAGGAAGAAGCAGAAACACCAGAAAGAAACGGAAACAATCAACACATGGCATCGATGCAATGCTCAAAGCAAGGATGATGATTTGACAAGTTAAATAGTATTGTAATGTAACCCTAAAAACATGCTCAACAATTTAAACGGGGTTTCAAGGGTAAAAACCCTAGTTCGAAGAAAGTCCAGATGCATCTAAGAGGTTTTTTTGTTCTTTTAACAAACTTGTTAATTAAAGTTGCTTATCAATGCATGATTATATCTTTAAAAGATAGATCTCATTTTTTGAACATTTTGATATATTATAAATATTTCTCTGACTTATAAATAATTAGTTATTGATTTTACAATATTTATTCAATTTTTGAAAAAGGTTAAAGGGTTTGTTGTGCGAACATGATGTCAGCATATGACTTCAATACTTTTTACACCGAGATTGGCTCTAGACACGGTGGATGACGGATAGGCCGAATGCCACATCAGATGCCACTATGGCGGTCAAAGGGTCCACGAGGAGCGTTGGCGTGACGTCATGGTCAACTCATCTCGACGGCCACCATTTGGTGGTCACTGACAATGGCGAGGGAGGGCGCGCGGGGCTGCAAGACTATGCGCGTTCAAACCAGAGCTTCAATGCGGACCTAAAGAGGGCGGTGCGCAATAGTGTCAAAGCTTGCAGGTGAACGATGCGCGGCAGCTACAACGATCTAGTAGAAGAACGGAGGGTGCATGGGGCACCAAAATCTCACCCCAGAGCGGCTGGTGGCAATGATGAGGTGAGGCGATGAATGGAGCAACAACAAAGAGAGAGGTGGCACACATCAGGAACAAAGAACAAGTGGCCGATACGGCCAATTGTGGGATCCTCACCTCGATACCTTCTGCGCAGATGAAGCTCAAAGCGAGGCGAAGCTCCACACAACATCGTCGGGGCTCAAAGAGGCCGAGCGAAGCGGCGATTGCTGTCTCAGGTTTTGGGTCCACAGGAAAGAGGAAGAGATGCGCACAAGAGGGTAGATAATACCAGGGGAGGGAGAGACGTGATAAGTCTTCTCCAAGGAAGCACCAGGGTACTTGTAGGCGGCGAACTGCGACGACGAGGATCTTGGCGCTGGTGGCACGACGGACGGTGACACGCAGCAACATCGGGCGAAGCGCGAGGTAGACAACGACGATGCTTCAGACCAAAGTGGTATGGGCCAAGGTTGGGACGGTCTGGGCCGCGGGGAAAGTTGGAAGTAGAGAGGATGAAGATCTAGGCCGGCCTATAGGCTCTAGTTCTCTCTTTTTTTAACAAAATATTTTCTTTTTAACTTCTCATTTTCTATTTTCCAAATCCAACTTCAAATCTGTTTTTGTTTATTTCAAAATAGTAGAGGGTCTTGTAAAACTATAGAAATATTTCAGGGGCCCTTATAATCAAGTTGGGCTCCATTTATTTTTGGGTTTTCAAAATATTCAAAACCATTTGAAGGTTTTAAAATAGAGAGAGAGGATTAGGGTGTAGGGTTTTAATTTTCTTTGCATGCATTTTTAAGAGATGATGCTCATGAATGCACAAACAAACCGTAATAACTATTTATCTAAAACTGGTGTGTTAGAGCTTTATCCCCCTTATGAGAATCTCGACCCGAGATTCCAAAGGTAGAAGGAGACAAGGTCAATCTAAGGATAAGAGGGATACACACTAAACAACACGCCGAGTAGTTCATTGTCAACTCATGAAAGGAGTGTTCAGGAACAACTCTAAGATGACGAACATGAAACACGCCAAGGTAGAGGAGGAAACAAGAGGAGAAGATTTCAAGTTGTTAGATAGCTTGTCTTGATAAGGATTGAGACCATGGATCTTGCAGAAGAGGTTAAGCTTCTGAGGAAGAAATCTTCCAACAAAAAGAACATGATCACAGACTTCGAGAAGGAACCTATACTAAATGGCTTAAGTAGAGATTTCAGGTTGCAGAGACATACATCAACAAAACCAAACTATTGGACAACTTTTGAAATAGAAAGGTCACTTTTTCGTTCAACAGAAGGCTAAGAAAGAAGGTTGTTTAGTGGAGATGACTCATAAGAGTCACAAGGAACATGAAACAAGATGAACTACTGATTACCAAAATCATAGTCGCTCTTCAAACATGATCAAGATAACAACGAAGAAAACTCTTTATTCATCCAGGTATATCAAAATATTTTCCAAAGATCGTGATATCACTTTACACTACCAGAATGAAGAGGTAACGAGATTCCAGATGACATGAGAAAAAGAAACTTCATTCTCAGACCTCAATTACTTGGCACAACAAACAATGCCAACATAAAAAGGGTCTGGAGAATTGACAAAGAGACATTTAGCAGCTCTACTTTAAATGTTCTCCTTGATGTTCGAGAAAGCAGACATCAAGTACAGGTCGAACTTCGGATACAAAGGAAACCATATGAACAACTCCTATAATAAATTATAGAATATGCCTCATGAAGAGTTATTGTTATTCCTTAATCAAGAGAGTATGGAAAAAGGTCTTTCGGATAATTGTGTCAACCATCACATCAATCTTGACAAATCTTCAAGGAAACATATTGTAAATCCTTGATAAAAACCAACCATCATATCTACTAGCGATTAAAATTTGTTTAGGTGAGATGATACTTCAGACTCTGCGTATTCGAACAAAAAGTTTGCGACATTTACTGCAAAGGTAAAGTTACTTGATTCTCAAGACATGTACTACAATGTCAAGCTCCAAAAGAATGATCTAGATTGATAGAACCATGTACTAGCAACTTGTCGAAGGACAGTTGCACACGCATAAAGTACTTGCAACGAAACACACATGTGTCCTGAAAGAAAGAAAGATAACTCCTCTCAAATCCATGGTGACATCTTTCAACATTTGAACATGAACCAGAGAAGGTTACTTCTAACATCTAGAACACATTCTTCAATATGACTCGTTGATGGTTCTCAAAAGTTTCCAACATTAATACCAAATGTTCCAACGAATCTAATCTAGCATGGAGAAGATACGGATGTCATCGATGGGATCAACAACAAAATAATTGAGACATTCCAAGAAGATGAACTCATATGTTGTGTGAACAAGACAAAAGTATTGGTCAGACTAGAGGACATGAAGATGTACTCAACTTAAACATCACGAGCAGAAACATCATCAAGATAGTCCTTGGAACTTAGGTTGATCTCACGATAACCCAAATCAAATCAAAGGAGGGGAAGATAACATATCCATAAAGGAAATACTATCTTTCTTCAACACAACAAAACTAGACATTCATTTAAGAAGGAACATAGTCGGGTAGAACTTTTGTCTTACAACTCTCCAAGTTATTGTTTGAGATCAACCAACTAGTTTATCCAGTATGGATCCTTGGAGAAAGGATAATTTCGAAGAACTTGCTTGCAAAAGAACTTGACATCACGTTCATGTGGCAACATGGATATACTTATGGTAGACATCTAGAATATCATGAACCGCCAATATGTCACTTAGTTCGAGAGGGAACTTGCTTGGTAAGGCAAGAAGACATAGTCTCAGATCTTCGGCACAAGCCTAACTCTTTGACCAAAGAGAATGTACCAGAATAACGGAATAGGTAACACGACCATTCTTCACTTAGTGATACGGTTAACAAATTATGCTAAGAATGACACTAATGTCCTTATATTTTAAAGCAAAAGTAATTGCTAAGAATCTCATATGGACGATTATTAAACGCATCACTCACGAGCAAGAAAGCTCAAGGAAGGGTGGGTAATTGATACCTTCGATCCGGATTACTGATGTAGTATAGTTGTTTTCCCCTAGTAGACCTAGGTTATCGAATCCTCGGGAAGAAGGAAGCGTAGTAAGGTTACTTTAATGGACCTTCAGGAGTTTTAGAATTCATTTTGTGTTTTACCAGACCAAGTGTTTGTGATATTTTGTTGTTGTCGATGATGGAGAGAGAGAGGTCCTGGGCTTTTGGTTTCACCAGTAGCTGTGCAAAACATCTGATGGTAATAAAAGATAATAATAAAGTATGCATGTAATTCTTAGAGCAACATAATTATATGTGGGAAGTGCATCCATAATTGCTATTGCCTCTGCAACCGCTGATAGCAATAACCTACTAGTCTCATCCATATAAGAAATAGAACTAATGATATGCATAGTGATCTCACCATTAATCCCAAGTAAATACATTACATACACCACACTACCCCTTTTATCACTGGGGATCCCAACCTGCAGATCAGTCATTACTAACACTCCCTATACCTGGATCAATCATTGGGTTCTTGGGTACCTGACATGTCCTTATATTGAGGAAAGAGAGGGTACAATAATCATCATGTCATACAAACTAATACATGATCCGATCTATGATAAATAACATGCACAAAAGCTACATGGCTAGGGTGAAGCCCTTAGCCCAAGGAGAATTACTCACACATAGAGATGAAATCAACAACCAAAAAAATTGTAATGGAAATCATAATATTGATAGCCAATAGTCTTAAATTTTCACCAATTGGAGATGAGATCTACTATTACAAGTGGTGGAATATGGCTATGGTGGTGGAAAAGGGTTTGGAGATTAGATCTTGATCTATTCCTCTGGCGTGGTGGCTTCTGGTGGTAGTGAGAGTTGAGATCGAAAAGAAGAGGGTTTGTCTCATCGCCCGAGTCCTCTTTATATAGGTGCCAACTGTACGGCCGGAACTATACGACCAGAATAAAATCCCTTCTGTATAGTTGGTCAATAAAGGCACTGCCTCTACTTCACGGCTCCAAGTTTCTTTGAGTTGTTGGAAATCTTGTATATTTGACTTTAATGCAGTGATTCCCATCATCAAACGTCATTATCTATGTAGGGAAAAATAGAAATAAAGGATTGCATACCCCTTTGATCATTAGGCATTAGTGGTAGGGTTTAGAGAGATATTTCATCAAATATATGAATAATATCCAGTTTAAATGTGAGTGTGGATGGATATATTTCAAAGCCATCAACCTCCCCCAGCTTAAACTTGATCGTCCTCGAGCAAGAAAATCAAAACCAAAAATTAACTCAGCATTAAACTAAAATAACGAGATGATGATGTTACCCATGATTGGTAGTCTCATTTTTCCTCCACTTTATTTATCTGAAAAAATTTAGCATAGAGAGATTAATGGCAAGCATATCATTCGGGTTTAATGAATCCTTATAGCCTAGCAAAATTATTGAAAGCATGGATGATTCAAGTGAGTAAACTTTATTCCATGTCATGTAGTCAACCCATAAGCTTGCCTTTGAACAATAAAGTATAATCATGTAAAATTGAGAGTGTGAGAGTTTGTCATGAAAAGCATATACACTAAAGTATCTCAATTCTCCCACAATAAATCAAGACTTTTCAAGCACTACTTTTCTATTCATTGTCCTTC
The DNA here is from genome assembly GCA_023614405.1 of Avena insularis. Lineage (NCBI taxonomy): Eukaryota > Viridiplantae > Streptophyta > Magnoliopsida > Poales > Poaceae > Avena > Avena insularis. Next base: position 299,580,882 of record CM042693.1, on the reverse strand, counting down.
AAGAATTTCAGCTCTTAAGTAATTGAGAGCATGCCCAAAAATTTCATTAGTTTAGCGGGCTGTGATGGACAGTCGTGGCATCACTAAGGTTTTTGTTACTTTTGCATAATGATTACTCATATCATCCAGAGGAGTGATTCCATCATGAACACAGCTACCGGGAGTGCCAAGAATCTTACCCATTATAGCATTGTTGCTACATATCTTTAATAAACTCATAGACGAAATCTAGGAGTTTCCTCTACGAATATCGTTCGTAGGCTAGCGGAGTTGTTGGCATCCCATGATGTTTGACACGCATAAAGCTATATCATTCTTATGATTCCCAAGTCAAACTTTGGCATTCTCACAAAAACCGCTAAACATTAATTCAATTGAACAAATATTTTCAAAAAGATCTATCGAGTCAATCATTATTTTATGTGGTGTTGAGTATCTCTAGGAATAAGCTTTCAAGACTAAACACTACAACACCCAAGCCTTCAATTGTGAGGATTTTTCTTATTTAAATTGTTTAACAAAGTTTTAGGAAATACTTGGTTAACTACAAGAGCTGGAACAAAATGTACTCAACTAAATACCCATGCAAACAAAATTTTAGTACAATATAAAGACATACTCCACCAGTATAATATCTTTACATTTACTACTAACTAGCATGGGTTTATCAAACTTAAAAGTGGGGAGTGATAAAGCATACCTCTCATGTTTGGTTCCACTTCTCTCTTCCCTTTTGATTTTTTTCTTGGAAACTCGAAGTCGATCACTCTCCTGCAAATACATGAGAACCTCGAGGAGAAAAGAAAACAAAGAGGGAAATAAAGATAAATGGAGAAATCTTTTTGTTGTTTTTGAGAGAGGAAATTAAAGAATAGAAAATTTTCGGCAAAGCTCAGCTTAAAAATCTTGAAAACAAAAAAAACTAAAGATAAAGTGTTGGGGAAACCAACACGAGTGCTTATAAACTCAAATAAAAAGCACAACCTCCAAATAAAATTAAGCAAACGAATGCCAAATAAAACAAATAAAAAACTTCCCCAAGCTTAGGCTTTTGCAAGCCCTTCAAATCACTGAGGTGGCAGGACAAAAGTTGTAACTCCAGTCCGCAAATTGAGTTGATAGGTTACTTGTTGTTTCTCGGAGGTTCGGGGCGAGATTATGCATCCCCTCCATAGTCCCGCCAAGTTCTTGGAAGTCTTGATATGTAAAAAACCGGTTCGGTGGCTGCTCCTCTTGATAAGGAACTTCTCTTCTTCTTGGTGCTCATCCTCATCCAAAATATCCTCCTCGGGTTGATGTTGTTCAACCTACACATCATATAGCAAACATCCCTCCTCGATAGAGAAGAGAACATTAGGAAAAGGAGCAGGGTAGAGATGCCCAGCTCTTGCAATATGCAAGCAAAAACCACCACCTCTCCTAGTGAGCATTCCACAAGCTTTCAAAGTAGAGTTGCCAACACGTCGCTCACCTAGCAATGGTTGCAACTCACCTAGGTCGATGCCTAGGGCAATGGAAAGCATGGTGATGACGCCTATACCTGTAATTGGTCCTTGGCTTTGGGAGGACTGGTGCTCGAGGTAGCGCACAAGAATTGCGCCCAAGTTGAGTGACAAGTTGTTGTTAAAAGCAACTTTTGCAAGGGCTAAGATGTTCTCCTCATTGTGTCTTGTTAACTCATTTCGTGCCTACAAGGTTTTATCAATAACATAGAACAAATAGAGAATATCAGGATGCTGAATATTCTTCCCCTTGTTGACTATAGAAGTGAAACTCATTCTATTATAATAGTGGTCTGGAAAGCGTCAATGCGAGTAAAAGATGCACGTAAAGCATTAGCATCATTGTTTGGTAAACTAAGACAATTGCACAATTCATCAAGTGTTAATGTATGCTTGTTGTTCATAAGTCGGAAAGAAATCGTGTCCTTTCCATGCCATGATTTAACAGTGCTTGTCAGAGAACTTAAAAATTTAAGAGTTAATCGGCGATAAGTAGGCACATCATGGAAACAAAGTTTTGCATGCCAACCCTATTGCAAAGTAAATTAAAGTCATTAGAAATACCGAGTTGGTTCAATATAACGGGACAAGCCCACTTGGTTGCTTGACTTATCGGTTCTTGATCTTGTTGATGTGATCATGTTGGAGCTCATTCCTGAATCGTATCCCCATGCGTTCTCGAGCTACAGCGGTAGCGGCAGCCTGAGAAGAACTCGTAGTGTCACGAGCACGCGTTTGGCTCCTTGTGTTCATCTTCTAAAAATAAATAAGAAAGAAAAAATAAAACTTTTTGATCCAAAAATAATAAGCATAGCATATTCCTCATCATAGCACACTAAAGAATCTCCTCAAAATAATAATATAGGCAAGAGAAACATGGCAATTGGTTCTAAATAAGTCTCACCCTAGATTGATAATGATAATAGATCAGAGATAAATTAGCAAAAAGTAATTGTAGGATCAGAGGAGAAACATACCGTAGACCACCTGTGTGCGGGAAAAACGAACGATATTGAGTAGAGATAAAAAGGATTGATGTTTTGGGTACCTTCCTGTGCATTTAAGTGTTGGACGCAACTATACGGTCACAACTATATGGCCGGAACATTTTGTTCCCGCCGTATAGTTGGTCTGACGGTAAAAAATAGGATTTCTAGGGTTTCTTTCCTAGCGGCTATATCTATACGGGCGCAACTATACGGCCAGACCAAAATGGTCATGCCGTATAGTTGGTCGTTAAACCTTCTGTACCCGGATAAGAAAATTTGTCGATGGCTCAAATATCTATACGGCCGGAACTATACGACTGGAATTTTAATTCCCGCAGTATAGTTAGTCGTTAAACGTACTATAGTCATCAAAAAATTTCTATTTCTTCAAGAATAACTTTTTAAACTGAAACTTAGAGAAACACCATGTTTGACATAAAAATGACAGACTAAATTGTCGACCAACATTAGCATGTATAAAACAGGAATTGTATTACCACTGAATCTCTCCTTCTCAACTGTAGTTTTCTAGCACTCTTTATTCAACATTAAACTAAAAATAAAACTTAAAAACTTTACTCAAACCTTTATTTCACATGGGTTGCCTCCCATGCAGTGCTCTTTTATGGTCAATAGCTTGACCTTGATGTTGCTCACCTAGGCTAGATAAGTGGAACACCCAATCCAAAATAGTCGGCCTTTAAAGTGATGGCCTACTTATCATCATTCTTGGATTTCCTAGTGAAATGAATAAAAAAGGATTCCGCGAAGGCAATTGAAGCTTCACGAAAGACTTAATAGTTCTTAAGAATGGACGACCTAATATGATAGAAGCAGTAGCATCTTCAGGCATGTCAACAATAACAAAATCAATAAGAGTAGGACAACCTTTAATATATACTAAACTATTCTATTTAATTCCTACTTCTTTTTTGTATCTTCTAGATGTAATTTTAACTTGGTGATTTCAAAAGATCCAAGATTTAACTTATTAAAAATACTCTTTGGAATTGTTGAAACACTTGCATCTAAATCATAAAGTGAAGCTATTTCCGTAACATCCCAAAAATATTAAACATGGATCATAAAATGCTAATCATCAAAATTAGGGTTAACAAAAACTTTCCCAACTAAAAATAAGAAAGCATTCATATGTGTGTGTATTCAAAATTTGGATTCTTTTGAATTGCCATGGTTCTGTGTTTCCTTGCTTGTAAAATGATTCTTAGGTGAAATAAATATCATCTAAACAATCCCCAAACTTTTCCCAAAGACAAACAACTCAAAATAAAGAAATGAAGTGAATGGTCATTTTTTCCAAATTAACTCTCATGCCAACTTTGGCTATCACTAGTTTTCAAAACATAACAGAAACATTTGTAGATCTTTGCACCCCTTGTTAGTACTCATAATAAGGTACCAAGGCCCACTTTGTGATCATCCAAAAACATTCAAATGCTAAGTTTAAATGACAGTTTAAAATTCAATCTTTCTCATATGGGAAGATCCCACTATTTCAAAAACCATTCAAACAAGCTCAATTTTTAAAACCCAAGCATCCACAGAATCATCAGCACATGCCTAGCACACCCACCAAAAATCTTTTCAAAATTCAAAAGTAAGTTTCTTGCGGCCATTTCATCAAACAGCTTGCAGATTCAAATCAAACGAATCACAAACACTATAGTCTGCAGTAAATTTGGCCTAACTTGTTCCCTCTCTGGTTGCAACTAGCCCTTAGTAGATCATCTAGCTCTTTTAACTATCCTTAGCACCACTGTGCGCTTGCCTTGCCATCAATGGTGAGCAGGCCGAGCCTCGCCATGCCACCCCAGTGTGGACAACAAGCTAGAGGAAGAACTAGCTGCACCCACCTTGTCTAGCATGCTGCCCATGCCTCACCGCCCCCTCTTGACCATCCCTAGCTCGAAAACAGAGACCAGAACCACCAGGAACGCCGCGCCCGTGCCACTGTCGACCATGCCGACACGCACCCCAGTGCACGCGCCGTTCCCACTCAACCCGACCACCTCGAGCCCTTGTCGCCCGCCAGCATGAACCCCACCGTCCCAGGAGACCACTAGACATGTTCGTTTCCTCGCCCGTAGCCACACCGCTCGTCGATGATGGCCTGCCTGCTGCAGAGCACGCACGCGTTCAGCCGACCGATTGCCACCGCCCCTCAGCGCGCATTCAAGTCCTAGAGCATCGCCAGGAGACCGCGCGTTGATCGCCAACCTCAGCCAGGCCTTTAGCCGCCCGTAGCCATGTCGCCACCGTCGCCTGCCCATCCCTCTCGGTCTTGCCGTCGAGTCTATAAAAGGAAGCCACCCCTAGCCATTTGAAGCACACCATTCCACTCCCCTCACCTCACTGATCGTTCCACCCTCTATCCGGAGCACGAGGAGCAGCAGCTCGCCGGAATTGCGCCGAAGCAGGCCGCCTCTGGAGAAGAAGGGAGCCGTTGATTTTGACCACCCCCGGAGCTGCCTCGACCGTCCCTGAACTCGCCGTCGACCACTCATGTGTTTGCCCGCCTTGCCGTCGTCGCCGGAGCCCTGGTATGCCCCCTATGCACCCCCACTGAGCCGCTAGGGTTCGACCTTGCCGGTGACATGTTCATCGTCGACGATGATCCCCAGCCATCGATCTTCCTTCTAATCCAACGAACCACACCGTCTCGTACCGCTTCACGTATTATGAGCCACTGACTGGTGGAACCCCCCTATCAGCTGAGCCCCGCGCTACTGTAACATCCCTAAAATCATGTTTTCAAAGTTTGCATATCATTCATGCATGCATATAGATTTGAGATTAATTTCAAACTCATTTCAAGAAAACAGAAGCACATAGTGCTATCATTTTATGTGAGGAAACTTAAGTCAAATACCCATCCCCATTTGAGAGCTTGAATGTTGTAAACCTAGATTGTTTGTCTCCCTTGTTGATTGGTTTGAGTGTGGAGTTAGAACAACATTTTACAAAATAGAAATGGTTTCAAAAACCATATTCAAACATTTGCAAACCAAGTGCAATCTCCCTGTTATTTTGTTTTTCCAAAAATAACCAAGCCAACTCAAAGTGACCACTTGGTTTTATGCCAAGTTTTGTGACTGTTGCACACTGCAAAAATCCCAAAAAAATTTGAAATCAAATAGCTTTTGAAATCATTTGAAAACCATTCCTGAAAATCAATTTAGAAAAAGAAAAGAGAAAAGAATTGGAAAAGGGCGGCCCAGAATTTGGCCCAACAGCAGATGAGCCAACTAGCCCACCCGGGGCACCTCTCTCTCTCTCGCACGCGCGGACACACCCAACAAGTCGCTGACACTCGGACCCCACTTCCCCTTTGATCTATTCGCTGACAAGCGGGCCCCGTCCATGACATCATCGTCTTCCCCAAAATTCCGCGCATGAACTCCTCCGCTGCCTGTTGCTGCTTTGATTCCGCGAGGTAATTGGCATTGAATCACTGAGCATTTCTTGTCGAGCCTCTGCCTATTTAATCCCCTCTCTCTCGTGGCCATTTCCCCTCAACCAATTCCCTCTCCACGCCACCAGGCTGCTCGAAACTCGCCAGACGCCGCCGCTGTCCCGACGATCTCCGACAGTAATTCCGGTGAGTCCCGACCGCCCCTGTGCCCCTGATTCAAACGATTATGCTCAGCATGAGCTCGTGCATCTTCTGACACCGGTCGCTTGCCTGCTCGTGACCCAGGACGCCGTCCCCGTTCATGCCCGCAACTGACCGAGCCGCCGCTCAACTCCGGCGACCAATTACGGTAAGCAGAGCGCGCCCCTTGCCCCCTCTTGCATACTAGGTTGTTCGCCTTCGTATTGTGCGTCTTCTAATCCCTCTGGTTCGTGCTAGGGCGACGGGAAACCTCGGCAACCAACTCAACAGCAACCACCCGACGCCGTGCTCAACTCCGACGAGGATTTCCGGCCGTGCTAGTACGCCCCTGTCCAAGCAAAGACCACGTTGAGCTTCCTCGTGACCGTGCAAGTCTGGTAAGCCATGCCACACACCCCAGCCCTTCCTGTATTCGCCTGACCATCACCGCCAGTAGCGCCGCCGCCGCCAGCAACCATTTGCGCCGCCCATCCATGGTCACGCGCTTAGCAGCCGTAGGATCTGGATCCAGCGCTCTAGATTAGATCTGCATCGAAGGGGTAAGTGACAATCTGAGCCGTGCGCGTAAGTTAGATCTGACGGTCCACGCTAGTCGATCCACGTGAAGCGGTACCGACGAATCAGAGCGCGACGCGTGGCTAGGGTTTAGTTTAAAAACCGAATTTGAATCAGATTTAGATCCAATTTTGAAATAGCAATAACTTTTGATCCACACGTTAGAATTTGACAAATTTTATACCGTTGGAATCAGGGAGACAAGACCTTTCTGTTTATGCAATGTGTTTAATGTTTAGTTTCTGTTAAAATGATTTTATTTGCAGAAACTTGTTTAGGACTATTTTGAGTATAGAAATTGTTTAGGAAATTATTTTAGTGTCAAATAAACTTGGTTTAGCAAGTTTTTGACTTTTTTATGGTTCAGTACTATGCACTTTCTTGGTTGGGTTTTAAAAATAATTCCTTAGCATCTTGCATGCATGCATATATATATTTTTGATTGTATATGTTTTGTATGTGATTGTGGCTATATTTTATGTGTAGATTTTGGTGCTAGTGATTGTGATTGTGAAGAGTGCTACTCTCCCCACTACCAAGGCAAGTGGTACTTCATGAATATTTCCATTCCTATATATTTTTATACAAGCATTAGAAATATTTTGCTAAGTCTTGCATGTTACTATTTTTGCCAAATGCCATGTTGGGAGATCCTAAGTAGTTGTAGACATGCTAGGAAAATTCCAAGTCAAGTACTATCTATGCCATGCTTAGCCTAGCTAGTAGAAAACAAGGGTTGGTGAATTATACATGCTATGATGAAAATATTTCTAAGTCTATGGACTTATGTTTTTCTTAATAAAACAACTAAGTCAATGAATCACCTGGGTGGAAAGGGACTTGATTGGTGGTTTTTGGTTGAGTGGTTACATAAGGCCCATGGATATGGTTTACCTTGTGTATATCACTTGTGGAAAGCCACCCAGAAACAAAGGGATTTTAGAGGCCAAGTTTTGAGAAGCTTATAGTGCAACCACTTGGCAATATGGGCTCTGCCTGGATCACATAAGTTGCTAGAACTTAGCCATTTGGACAGTTGGTGGTAGTGGGAATGATAGGTTGGAGCGCGTCCATTTGGTCTAAGGAAAGGCTTCTGAAAGGTCCTGTCTTGGGAAACCAAGTCTAGTGGGGAAAGTGCACAACCTCTGCAGATGGAAAAATCTAAGTACTTAGCCAAGTCCATGGCAATGGACAACTTGAGCATCAAGGCATGGAAGCTATCAAGAATCTCATCATTCCAACTTCTAAGTAAAAACTTGTGGGTGAACAAGGGTGAAGGACCTCAATGTCTATTGATGGTTTCATGGGAAAAGTTTTTGACAAAGAAAAACTTAGTGATTTCAACTAATAGGAAAACCTATTTTTGAGCAAAGCAAGCCAAGCTACACTTAGCCAAAATGCATATAGTAATAGTCCACCTAAATTTTACTAAGGTATCACTTGCCAATACTATTCCAAAGTATTGACCCACTGTGGCTGTAACTTGTGATGTTGCAGGTTACTCTGATGAGGATTAGGTGTCATGAGTCTACACTCAACATGTTTGCCTGTGGCACATGAAGATGAAGACTTATAATTATTTACTTATTCCAAACTCTTGTATTAGGCCTGTGGCCTTGAGTTGTAAAGACTATGTTTTATCTCTGGAATGGATGTAATAAATGACCTTTGTATCTGTGTACTTCATCTTAAACTGTGGATGCTAGCAATGATCCAGGGACTAGCATTGCAATCACAGGGATCATTTTCCTTTACAAAGGTGGGATCTTACAGATGGTATCAGAGCACTGTGTTGCCTGTAGGATTATGACCCTAGGATTGGAAACCACTAAGGAAAAAATTTCAACTACTTCTACACTTGTCTATTCTTCTCGTAAACTTTTCTAATCTTCTCTTTCTCATCTCTATTTGTAGATGAACTCCATCATTGAAGCCGTAAGGAAAGGACCACTCATGACCATGACCTTGGAGTGTGAGACATAGTTTCCCAAAATTCTCAAGGACCTCATGGTGGCAATGGAAATACATGGTGCAGCTGTGTACAAAGGCTTTCCTATGATGGATGAAGGAGTTGAGTACTGGTGGGTGCAACTTCACTTGTACAAAAACAAGGAAGACAACCACAAGGAAACAGGATTCTGCATGTACACCAACACTATGGTGCACACCACATTCTTTGAGTCAGCAAGAGATGCAGCTTGGAGGACTACCAAAGAACTTAGTGCTAGAGTCAAGTGCGGGATGCTCAACCTCCAAAAAGACTTGAAGAAAGAGAAGGAACATACCCAAGAGTTGGAAGCTACCAACCAAACCTTAAGAGGATACATTATAGACTTAGTGATGGAATCATGTGAGCAAGATAGGCCGATTGCTTCTAGAAATATTGTGTTAGCCAACAGATCCAGTGAGATAGGTTGTAAACGTACTTCGTTAGTTGGACCACCACCTATCAACTTATTTTCCAAAATGTTTCTTAAGATAAGTTTGAACCTTGTTTATTGTAATGGTTTCATGTATGCATGACTTGTGTGTTTTGCTTCCCAAGGATATGTATGTGATGTTTTGTCTTTTGTTTTATCTTGAATTGTATTGTTCTAACTTTTCTATCTTATAAATAGATGCCTATTACCATCAGCACTGTTGAGCAGTTCCAGGTTACCCGCTTTGGTCGTCGTATCGTTGAGCTTACCACTTTGCTCAATCTCCCTCTTCCCACCATCATGGTGCATCCCCTCACCAAGTTCGAGAGGAAGGACCTCTGGGGCATCAAGGTGAACCAGCCCGGACGCCAGACAAAGCCTACTACGGAGCCCATCGTCTTCAAGCTTATGCAAGATGACAGGGAGAGAGGCATGGAGGTAGTTATGCAGGACCTGATAGGACGTCTGTTAGGTCGACACTCCCGACAGGTTAGAGGCACTCACTTCCACGTCTTCGGAAGACGTGATGAGGACGGAGAGTCCATTGACTTCGAGGACGACTCGAGGGACGCAGCAGAGCCGATACGCCTGTACCTCCAGGACTTAGAGTCTCTCATTAGGCACGTGGACACAGACAGGACAAATGTCATGCTCAGCAACGACGAGCTCCAGGTGTAGCTTCACGAGAAGGACAAGCTCTTCGCGCAGCAGGACGAGATAGTCAAGGAAATGGAGGCAAAGTTCGAGACCCACGACAGGAAGTTCAAGAGTCAGGAGAAGCGTGTCCAGGATAGGAACAAGAAGATCCGGGATATGACTGAAGAACTGTAGTCCAAGGACTTCGAGCTAGAGCAGCAGCAGACGGTGATCGAGAGGCTTCGTTCCCAGAAGAGGGCTCTCAAGGCCAAGATAGAGTCCTTGACCACTACTATCGAGGAGAACAAGGCTGCGATGGAGAACGCAGGTCTTACCTTTGTCGAGGAGGAGATTGATGCCGATGAGTAGACTTGACTACTCGTTTATCTTTTATTATCATACTTGTTATTTGTGAACTTGTTATTGGACCATCCGACATGTGGATGGCTTGCTACTTGTGTGTTTTACTTCGTGAACTTGTTATTTTGTTGTTGAACCTTTACTTTGTGTTTGCTTATGTGATGTAATGTGCATGAAAGCATCTATGGGTATCTCATTCTTATCTCTATTTGAACAAACCATAGATGCCTCCCCGTCGTGCAAACCCCAACCCCAACAGCAACATCACTCCAGAAATGCAGCAGATGATGACTGCCCAAACTCAGCTGATGCAGATGATGACAACATTCATTCAGAACCAAAACAATAACAACAACAACAATAATAACAACAACAACAATAACAACAACAACAACAACAACCCTCCGGGCTTTGATATACTCACCAGGTTCTTGAGATTGAGGCCAGCTAAGTTCTCGGGGACGACTGATCCCATGGTGGACAATGATTGGCTACGCTCAGTAAACAAGGACTTAGTAACCGTGGGCTGTACGGATGCTGAAAAAGTCAGATTTGCAGCACATCTGCTGGAAGGGCTAGCCGCCACTTGGTGGGACAACTTCCAGATCACCACTCCTATAGATGAAGTGACATGGGCTATCTTTGAGGATGGCTTTCGCACTGCTCATATCTCATCAGGAATAATGATCCTGAAAAAGAAAGAGTTCCACAATCTGAAGCAGCACGACCGCAGCGTGGTTGAATACATTGAGGAGTTCAACAATCTGGCGCGTTACGCACCGGATGAAGTTGACACTGATGCCAAGAGAAAGGAAAAATTTCTTGAAGGCTTGAATGATGAGCTGAATCTGCAATTGGTTGTGGCATATGTTCCCACTTATAAGTCGCTCTGTGACAAGGCTGCAATATTGGAGAACAAAATGAAGCAAGTCGAGAGTAGAAAGAGAAAGCACTCCGACAAGCACAGCTCGGGATCGTCTCACAAACGATCTCACTATGATGACAGCGGAAGCTCAGGATCCCACAAGCATGGGAAATTCAACAAGCACCAAAACCACAACCGTCATGACAACAAGCATCATCGCAGTCATGACAATGACAAGTACAAGAACCACAAGAGTGGACATAAGAGCCACCACAGTGGTAATGGAAGTGGAAGTGGAAGTCAGCCTGTTAAGAGAGACATCAGTCAGGTTGAATGCTTCAAATGCAAGAAGATGGGGCATTATGCAAATGAGTGCCCTGAAAAGAAAGTTGAAGGAGCTATCAAGCCCAATCCTTTCCAGAAAGGATAGGTGAACCACATCAGTGTGGAGGAGGTCTATGAGGAGCCTGATGCTGTTGCTGGTAAGTTCAGACTCAATTCTATTCCAGCATTTGTTCTTTTTGATACTGGAGCATCGCATTCATTCATATCAAAAGCATTTGTTGATAGAAATGGGTTTCCAACTGAAAACATTGGGTGTCCAATAAAAGTTAGTTCTCCGGGTGGAGAAATGATAGTAAGTCTTGGATGTCGGGATCTAGTAATAGAGTTTGGAAAACATAAATTTCCAGTGAGTCTGATAATCCTAGATTCCCAAGGACTGGACGTAATATTGGGAATGGATTGGATGGCTAAGTATGAAGGAGTACTAGATTGTGCCAATCGTACTGTTGCACTCACAACCCCGGAAAGAAAGCGGATTAAGTTCAAGTCCAACTTTGAATCTAAAGGAAGTAAGCTTAATTCTCTTAAGGGGGTTAGCATGGACAGTGTGCCAATTGTGAGTGAGTATCCGAATGTGTTTCCGGAAGAACTGCCGGGAATGCCACCAGATAGAGATGTGGAGTTTCTGATAGATTTGGTACCAGGGTCTGGACCAATAGCAAAGAGACCGTATAAAATGTCAGTTGATGAATTGAAAGATCTCAAGAAGCAACTTGGAGAACAGTTGCAGAAAGGATTTATTCAACCAAGTTCTTCATCTTGGGGAGCCCCAGTTTTGTTCGTGGAGAAGAAAGATAGAAGCCAAAGGTTATGCATAGATTACCGTTCACTCAACGAGGTAACTATCAAGAACAAATATCCTTTGCCTAGAATCAATGACTTGTTTGATCAGCTAGAAGGAGCATGTGTGTTCTCAAAGATTGATCTCCGGTCAGGCTATTTTCAACTCAAGATAAGAGAACAAGACATACCTAAAACAACATTCACCACAAGGTATGGATTATATGAGTATACCGTAATGCGTTCTGGCTTGACAAATGCTCCAGCATACTTCATGAATATGATGAACAAAGTGTTCATGGAATTTCTTGACAAGTTTGTTGTCGTTTTCATCGATGACATCTTAGTCTACTCCAAGAGCAAAGAAGAACATGAAGGACACTTACGTTTGATACTTGAGAAATTAAGAGAGCATAAACTATATGCCAAATTCAGCAAGTGTGAGTTCTGGTTGGAGGAAGTTGGATTTCTTGGTCATGTTATGACAAAGGATGGTGTAGCAGTTGATCCTACTAAGGTTTCAGCCGTGACTGAATGGGAATCTCCCAAGTCCGTGAAAGAAGTTCGTAGTTTCCTTGGCTTAGGAGGTTACTATAGAAGGTTCATTGAGAATTTCTCTAAGGTAGCTAAGCCCATGACTGAATTGTTAAAGAAAGACAAGAAGTTTGCTTGGTCTGAAGGTTGTGAACTCAGCTTTCAGGAGTTGAAGAAGAGACTTGTGACAGCACCAGTCTTGTGTCTGCCAGATTTGGAAAAGGATTTCCAAGTATATTGTGATGCATCTCATCAAGGTTTGGGTGCAGTTCTTATGCAAGACGGTAAAGTTGTAGCTTATGCCTCGAGACAACTCAAAACTCATGAAGTAAACTATCCTACTCATGATTTAGAGTTAGCCTCTGTCGTCCATGCACTCAAAACATGGAGACACTATCTTTCGGGAAAGCGTTGTGAAGTGTTCACGGATCACAAAAGTTTGAAGTATATCTTCACTCAGAAGGAAATTAATATGAGACAAAGAAGATGGCTAGAACTTATCAAAGACTATGACCTAAGTTTGCAATACCACCCCGGTAAAGCAAATGTTGTAGCAGATGCTCTAAGTCGTAAGGTTTTTGTGAATGGCCTTACCAAAGGAGAATTGCCGGATGATCTGTGTACCCAATTTAGAAAACTCAGATTGGAGATTGTGCCTGAAGGACATCTCATGTCTTTGGATGTTCAACCCACTTTGCTAGACAAGATCAAAGAAGCCCAGAAGATTGATAAAGAAATCAAAGAGATTAAAGAAAAGATTGGCCAAGGAAAAGCCAAAGGGTTCCATGAAGACGAACAAGGTACTTTATGGCATGGGAAACGTATCTGTGTTCCACAAGATCCGGAGCTACGAAAACTGATTTTGCAAGAAGCACACAACTCTCCGTATTCTATTCACCCGGGTAACACCAAAATGTACATGGACATGAAAGAAAGATTTTGGTGGAATAATCTCAAGAAGGACATCGCCGAACATATTGCTTTGTGTGATGTGTGTAGTAGAGTAAAGGCGGAGCACCAGAAACCAGCAGGTTTGCTTCAACCACTACCTATTCCTGATTGGAAGTGGGACAAAATTGGTATGGATTTCATTACCAGATTACCAAAGACCCGGTCAGGATATGATTCCATATGGGTAGTAGTGGATCGCCTAACTAAAGTGGATCATTTCATACCCGTGAAGACAACCTATACAAGTGCTAAGTTAGCCAAGATCTACATGAGTATAATTGTATGTCTACATGGAGTGCCCAAGAGTATTGTGTCTGATAGGGGAACTCAATTCACTTCCCATTTTTGGAGACAGTTACATGAGTCATTGGGAACGAGGTTGGAATTCAGTACTGCTTTTCATCCTCAAACTGATGGACAAACAAAAAGAACTAATCAAATTCTTGAAGACATGTTGAGGGCATGTGCCCTAGACTATGGAGCCAGTTGGGATGAAAGTCTGCCTTACACAGAATTTTCTTATAACAACAGCTATCAATCCAGTATTGAGATGGCACCATTTGAGTTTCTCTACGGAAGAAAGTGTACCACCCCATTGTTATGGAATGGTGTGGGAGAAAGAAGTTTATTCGGGCCAGATCTTATCAAAGAAGCCGAAGAGAAAGTCAAGTTGGTTAAAGACAGGTTGAAGATAGCACAGTCCCAACAGAAAAGCTACGCAGATCCTAAGCGTAGAGAAGTCACCTACGAAGTTGGTGATAGAGCATATCTTAGAGTGTCACCACTTCGTGGAGTGAAAAGATTAGGAGTCAAAGGAAAATTGGCACCAAGATATGTTGGACCTTTCAAGATTCTGAGTCGCAAAGGAGAAGTTGCCTATGAAATTGAACTGCCAGAATCTCTATCAGTTGTCCATAATGTGTTTCATGTGAGTCAGCTTAAGAAATGTCACCCAGAAATGGAAGAAACCTCTTTGAAGGATACTATACCTTTGGAGGAAGTTCAACTAGAAAGTGATCTCACTTATGAAGAGAAACCTATCAAGATTCTTGAGACAGCAGAAAGAGTCACAAGGACCAAGACTATCAAGTTCTGCAAAGTGCAGTGGAATCATCATTCCGAAGAGGAAGCAACATGGGAAAGAGAAAATGATCTTCGGAAAGACCACCCTCACCTATTTGCTCCCCAATCCGAATCTCGAGGGCGAGATTCACCTTAAGGGGGTTAGATTTGTAACATCCCTAAAATCATGTTTTCAAGGTTTGCATATCATTCATGCATGCATATAGATTTGAGATCAATTTCAAACTCATTTCAAGAAAACAGAAGCACACACTGCTATCATTTTATGTGAGCAAACTTAAGTCAAATGCCCATCCCGATTTGAGAGCTTGAATGTTGTAAACCTAGATTGTTTGTCTCCCTTGTTGACTGGTTTGAGTGTGGAGTTAGAACAAAATTTTACAAAATAGAAATGGTTTCAAAAACCATATTCAAAAATTTGCAAACCAAGTGCAATGTCCCTGTTATTTTGTTTTTCCAAAAATAACCAAGCCAACTCAAAGTGACCACTTGGTTTTAAGCCAAGTTTTGTGACTGTTGCACACTGCAAAGATCCCAAAAAGATTTGAAATCAAATAGATTTTGAAATCATTTGAAAACCATTCCTGAAAATCAATTTAGAAAAAGAAAAGAGAAAAGAATTGGAAAAGGGCCGGCGCCAGGAATTTGGCCCGACAGACGCCTTCAACTAGCCCACCCGGGGCACCTCTCTCTCTCTCGCACACGCGGACACACCTAGCAAGTCGCTGACACTCGGACCCCACTTCCCCTTTGCTCTATTCGCTGACAAGCGGGCCCCGTCCACGACGTCATCGTCTTCCCCAAAATTCCGCGCATGAACTCCACCGCTGCTCGTTGCTGCTTTTATTCCGCAAGGTAATTGGCATTGAATCACTGAGCGTTTCTTGTCGAGCCTCTGCCTATTTAATCCCCCTCTCTCTCGCGGCCATTTCCCCTCAACCAATTCCCTCTCCACGCCACCAGATTTCGAACTCGCCGCCGCTGTCCCAACGATCTCCGGCAGCAATTCTGGTGAGTCCCGACCGCCCCTGTGCCCCTGATTCAAATGATTATGCTTAGCATGAGCTCGTGCATCTTCTGACACCCGTCGCTTGCCTGCTCATGACCCAGGACGCCGTCCCCGTTCGTGCCCGCAACCGACCGAGCCGCCGCTCAACTCCGGCGACCAATTACGGTTAGCAGAGCGCGCCCCTTGCCCCCTCTTGCATGCTAGGTTGTTCGCCTTTGTCTTGTGCGTCTTCTAATCCCTCTGGTTCGTGCTAGGGCGACGCGAAACCTCGGCAACCAACTCGACAACAACCACCCGACGCCGTGCTCAACTCCGACGAGGATTTCCGGCCGTGCCAGTACGCCCCTGTCCAAGCAAAGACCACGTTGAGCTTCCTCGTGACCGTGCGAGTCTGGTAAGCCATGCCACACACCCCAGCCCTTCCTGTATTCGCCGGACCATCACCGCCAGTAGCGCCGCCCAAGAACCATTTGCGCCCCATCCATGGTCAGCGTTTAGCGGTACCAGATCTGGATCCAGCGCTCTAGATTAGATCTGCATCGAAGGGGTAAGTGACAATTTGAGCCGTGCGCGTAAGTTAGATCTGACGGTCCATGCTAGTCGATCCACGCGAAGCGGTACCGACGAATCAGAGCGCGACGCGTGGCTAGGGTTTAGTTTAAAAACCGAATTTGAATCATATTTAGATCCAATTTTGAAATAGCAATAACTTTTGATCCACACGTTAGAATTTGACAAATTTTATACCGTTGGAATCAGGGAGACAATCCCTTTCTTTGTAGCATCCCATTTGTCTAACAACTGTAATGCTACTTGGTCTAGTAATATAATGGCTACTTCATATATACAATTGTTGCATCATCATTATTTCATGCTCATGTCATCATGCCACCTTGCATTTGAGCACCATATAAAACCTTTTGTGTGTTGGTTCTTCTCTCATATGCATTGTAAATTGTATTTGCCTCTTGATATTGTATTTGGTTCTTGATACATTGTTTCAATGCCCAAGTTGGGATGGGGGCATATCTTTTATTGACTCCACCACCTTTGCTTTTCACCACTTTATAATTCCACCATCCCATGATCCATGAGCTTGTAATTTATTTTATTTGGTATCTAATCTAGCTCATGGGAGATAGGATGGATCCAAGTCTACAAATTCTTTTGCTTGGCCTTTACTCTATCTCTTGAGGATGCAAATAAACAAATGCCATGGGAATTTATTTTGTTTTCACAAGATTAACACATGGCATTAAATATTTTGCATGGGCCATGCAACCTTAACCATCTTGGGTCCTCTTTGAATTTTATTTGAATTTGGAGTGGATCAACTTCCTTTTCCCTAAAACCCCCCCTTTTTGCTTGATCTTGTTTGATCTTTGTTGGATCTTGCTTGGTCTTTCAAAAACACCAATCTCACCTCTCTCTAAACCCTAACCCTAACCCTAGCCATCTACCCCCCCTCTTCTAAACCCTAGCACCCCCTCTAACTAACCCTAGTTCCTCTCCCTCTCTCTCGGCCTCTCTTCACCCATGCCATGCAGGCCCCACCTGGCCACCCTCTATCCCTAACCACCCCATCTACCCCTCCCCTAGCCAACCCTAGCTCCTACCCGAGCTACACACCACCCCAACCCGAGCCTACCCCTCCCTCTCTCTTCTCTCCCTGCCTTGTGGCCCTAGCCCGAGCCTGCCCTGCCTCCTTGGCCTCGCCCTACCCCACCTGCAGCCCCTGCTTGCCCTGGCTGCCAGCTCGAGCACGTGAGGGAGGAGGAAAAGGTGGCCGAAGCCACCTTTAACCTAACCACTCCCCCATGGCACCACCTCCCCTGGCTCGCCCTTATCTTCTCCCTCTCCCCTCTCTGCCTCGCCAGATCCGCCCCAGGGCACTGCCCTCTCCTCCCTTTTCCCTCTACACCACCACCTACCCCGACGACCTCACCGTCGGCTTCTACCCCCACCTCCCCGTGCAAGCCGTGGCGTGTTGTTGGGGACATCGAGGAGCACCAGGAGACCCCCTGCAGCAGCGTCGTACACGGAGCCGCGAAGAGGAAGCACCAGGACCGCTGCCCCAGCGCGAGCCCGACGCAAACCCTAGCTTCGCCGACGTCTGCTTCCTCGCCGATCCGTCGTCTCCCAACCCGATCCAACCCCACCAACCAAACCACGGTGAGCTCCTCTACCTCCTGGACACGCTCTGCCTCACCGCACCGCCCTAGCCCCGCCGTTCTTTTCTTCGAGCACGCTCTGTGCGCCGGCGAGCGCAGCGTCTGCTCACTTCCGCCCCGCACAGCACCCTATCTAGGCCGCGCCGACCCTCCCTGACACCAACCCCGCCAAGTCGCGCGTTCGATCCCCACTCTGCGCCACATTGTCACCGTTTTGCCGTGGCCATTTAGAAGAGAAGAAAGCAGATCAAGCGTTGATTTACAGAAAACCCCCCACCTTTTTTTTCCGTCAACCCGCGCTCCAGCTCGCCTAATTGTCACCACGGCGGTTCTACCATCATCACGTGGACCCGTGGTCACTGGTCCCAGATGTCATTATTTGGCCGCTCGGCTCTCAGTGAGGAAAACCTGATCTGCCTCTGTGTCGCCCAGTCAGCGCTAGGCCCACCTGTCACTGACTGTGGCTAGATCTGACTGGGTAACAAAAGCATTTCTGTGAATCTGTTTAAATTTAAATCTTTTTCAAATTAATTCAAATTCAAATTTTAAATCTGTTTTCAAATAACTTTTGAAATATAAATCCAAATAATACAAATAATATATGTTTTGAGATCAGAAAAATGTGAGGATTTCAAATATGCCATCCAAAATACATTTTGAACACTTTAAATTTCAACTTGATTTAAATTACAACAAAATGCCCTTTTGCCTTAATTAATTAATAACTTTTTTTTTATAACCCCAAATTTGACAAATGATATGTCTAAAATGTTTAGCTCGACGAGACCTTTCTGTTTATGCATTCCATGTTCTGTTTTGCAGCATGCATCATATAAATATAAAGAATACAGCAACTTATCGAAGTATAAAATGTGACCAAAACTCAATAAAAGGCTTTATTCTTGTATTCCACATCTCACCCATGCCATGCTACATTATTGCCATGCAAATTGTGCATCATTCATCATGGCATGATTGTTTGCTTGTCGCATTTAATTCATATTCTTGTGCACTTTATTTATGTTGGCCCTTGTTTGTTTGGTTGTTCTTCGAATAGAAGCTGAGCAGGGGATATATCAAGAGATCCAGGAGCACTACCCAGATCCTTCTCTCGCTTCAACTGAGCTGCCAGGCAAGCACTACCACATGCTTGCATACATATAGTACCTATTGCCTCTATCTTATTCTTGCATCATTAAGTCGCGAATGCATTAAATTGAATCCCAAGTATTGCATAGCCTTTACTTTTCAACCCCACCGAAGCTTGTTCCTCCATCCCATGAGCCATTACTACAGGAGTTGTTTAAGCCATGCGAGTCGTAGAACAGCATGTGTAGGGTATGTGAGTGTCTGATGGATAACGAGGTACCTAAACAACTTAACCTGAGCAGTATGGGATAACTAATGAAAGTGGCACCGGTGAGCAATATCTGCTATTTGGTTTTTCCTGCTCACTTGTGTCCCGTAAGACCCCGAGTACTTGATTCCTGTTCCAAGAATATTCGCGCTATCCACATCCGGGAGGTGTATGGGACCCCCCTGAGCCAGAGCTTGATTCAGTCTTATTTCTTGGGGCCACAAACTAGTTTGAGGTTTTATTTACTATCCTGTACTTATGCCATGCTTTACCGCTTTATTTACGATTGTGCGAGGAGCACCTGTACTGTTTAGGTAAGCGGAGTGTTTTCGCGGTATCGACAAGCCCAGTCACATTTTCGGATTCCCAGTCGTTTACAGCCACTGGCGCAAACCTTGAGTCCGTCTCGAAGTCGGCTAACTTCGTTGCGGGTGTACTCAATGGGGTGGCCCCCTGAAATATTTCTGAATCTGGTGATTGCTTTGTCGTGAAGGCCTCGTTGGGTTTTGATTTGGTTTTTCCGAGGTTGATCGAGTGTGTGTTGCTATTTGTGCACCCCTGCAGGGTAAAACTTTCTGAAAGCCGTGTCCGCGGTTATGGACGACTTGGAGCACAGTTTCTGGATCATAGACAAGCATAACTAAAGTAATTGACTAGTAAATAGAGCAACACTCATGGAATGGATAATAAAACTGCCAACGGATGGGGGGTTGTTCGTCCGCTTCCTCATTGGTAAGCGAGGAGGAGGATGGATCTGTTAAGATTACCAATATAACTGTTGTTATTAATTCACGGACATCCATCTATCCTTGGTTAGGCGGATGGTTAGCGAGTATCTATAGAACTGCTAGGGTTTATCTTTTGCTGCAATTGCGTCACCCCAGGTTGTGTCACCTTTAGAGGCATAAAGACTTGCTGAGTACCCCTAGGGTCTCACACGATAAATTATTTGATTCAGATGAACAGGTACACTCACAAGATGGATACTGGGTGGAGGAGACGGATGATGTGGGCAACGATCATTCGGTGTAGAGATTCCGGGAACGGGGATCCGTGAGATCTGTCGGAGGGATGTGCTTATTTTATGGGGCATCTTGTGCCGATTTGCTTCTTATCCGTACTCGGATCTTGTTTGCCGCTTCCGCCTGATACTCAGATGTTTGATGTATGAGGAGATATCCTAAACTATTATATCTATCTAGGACATTTGAATCTTGTCGTATGGCGTTGCTATATTTCCTTTCTTTTAGATGGAATGGCTCTGATGTACTATTGTATGGTGGCTTGCATACATACTCACTTGTGTATGTAGTTGATCCCTTCGCCTGCCGATTACGCCGCCCGTTCTTGTCCCGATGTGTGGAAATGGTTGGGACGGCCGAAAGGTCTACCTGTGAGCGGCTTTTGGGGCCCCACCGTACTATTTCAACCATTTCCGCTTATCCAGGCTTGAACTAGGAGCGTAATTCATCGAGGTAGTTACAATTGGTATCAGAGCCATCCTGACCTTCAGGGTCTCAGCCAAATGGTCGTTGTCAGTCTAGCAAATATTTTTGGTAGTTATGTATACTAGGGAAAATAAAACGCGAGAGTAGGACTGCTTCCACTTTTCTTCTTACCCACCCACCCACCCTTTTCTGGTAAGGAAGTGTAACGTTTTCAATCCTCTTCTTAAAAGTTCAAACTAGGATTCACGTGTTCTGGGTTTCCGTAGTACCATAGGTTGTGTGTGTGTGTGTGTTCGTTACCATAGTTACTAATCTTTAGGTTCATCGTGAGAAGAAGGGGTTAGGATATGTGTTCTACTTATTCATGTGCGGAGTAATGACCTGAGTGCGGGATGGAGTCGCGACCATACCACTACTCTTGTCATTCGCTCTTGTATATTGAATTGGTAGAGTCACTAATCTTGATCCATTAAGTGATTTTGCGCATATACTGGTATTTTAATGCCGAAATTTGCGGAAATTTTTTCTTTGATATATCTGTGTACCACACTCCTTTTCAGTCGTGTGTGATATGCTTAATATCTTCTAGGTGCTTTGAACTTTGTTGATATTTAATATCACCTTAGTAAATTGTATCCTTTAATCTTGAGTAATTCCATCTTGGTACTATTTTGGATTATTATTATTCTCCATTATAGTACTGACTTGTGTTTTATATCAATCACAGGATGGCTCCACCACGCCGTTCTGAGGAGGACATACAACCTGAACTGGGGGCCGCGTTGTCTAGCATCGCCAATGCCTTGACAGCAATGCAGCAGAGCCAGCAGCGTTTTGAAGAGAGTGTTCGGAGGAATGAGTTTGTTCCACTACCTCCACCTCCCAAGAGGGGAGACATCAAAAGCTTCCTGAAGTTCAACCCACGCCAATTTGATGTTTCTGATCAACCACTTGATGCTGATGATTGGTTGCGTGAGATGTCAAGGCTACTGGTGACGGCTGATGTTCCTGAGCAAGAATGGGTAAAGTGTGCCACTCACCTTCTGAAAGGGGATGCATCTCTCTGGTGGGAGAATTACCTGAAGGCAAACCGCACGGATTTTCAGACTACTTGGGGACAGTTCACTGGAGCCTTCAAAGAGCAGTATCTGTCAGAAATTGTCATGGAAAGGATGAAGGAAGTGTTTCTCAACCTCAAGCAGGGAAATGACAATGTCAACACCTACATCAGGAACTTCATGAACCTTTCTCGTTATGGTGGCGATGAGATCTCAGATGACAAGAAGAAGCAAAAGAGGTTCCGACAAGGGCTCAATGCATCGATTAAATATGCAATCACACATGCAAGACCAGCGTCTTTTCTGGAACTTCAGCATACAGCTCTGCAGGAAGAAGCAAGTAAGCAAGTGTTTGAGGAGTCAAAGAAACACAACCGTGATGTAGCAAGTTCTTTAGCTATGGCAACTCCTTCTAAGCGTCATGTTTGGGTTCCTAACACCCCACCGTCGCTCCCGGCTCCACCAAGACCTGCAAGCTTCGCGACAAGGCCACCAAACTTCCTCACTGCTGCTCCCAGGGGCTACCACAACCACTACCCTGGAGCGCATGGCGGAGTCCCTGGCTACGTTGCTCCACGTCCACCTGGTGCTTGTTACACGTGTGGAGACTCTGGGCATCAAAGCTGGAACTGTCCGATGAAAAACAAGGCTCTTCCTCCACCACCTCCAAGATCTGCGGCAAGCTCTCCTTTGGTTCGTGCACCACCACCTCGGGCTCTCAACATCAACACCAAGCCCGGTCTCATTGCTCATGCCAACTGTGTCAACGCCGCTCAAGCTGAGCATGCACCTGGAGTTGTGATGGGTATGATTCCCGTTAACTCAGTCCCTGCACGAGTTTTGTTTGATTCTGGTGCATCGCATTCTTTTGTTTCTATCAAGTTTGCAAATGAGAATGGGTTAGCGTTGGATCCTCTCCTCAAGCGGTTAATGGTCCTTTCTCCTGGAGCAAAGATGGCAGCTTCTAAAATCAGCCATGGCAATCAAGTTGAGATTGGTGGCTCTTTGTTCTCGGCGTCCTTAATTGTTCTGGGCAATTCTGACATTGATGTCATCTTGGGCATGGATTGGTTGACAGCAAATGCAGTTGTGATTGATTGTCTTTGAACGCCGGTTTTATTGAAGATTCCTGAAGGCCATATAGTCTTTTCTCCAAGTCTGACTCCTGCTATCCAGCTTTTCTCTTTGGCGGCTCTGAATGATGATGCTATGGAAGCTATTCAAAGTGTTCCGGTGGTCTGTGAGTTCCCAGATGTCTTTCCTGAAGAGTTTCCAGGTATGCCTCCGGATCGTGAGGTTGAGTTTGTAATTGAACTTGAACCTGGAACGGCTCCTATCTCCAAGCGACCTTATAAAATGGGTCCTGCTGAGTTGGCTGAACTCAAACGTCAACTTGATGAACAAGAGAAGTTGGGTTT
Organism: Avena insularis; assembly: GCA_023614405.1. Taxonomy (NCBI): domain Eukaryota; kingdom Viridiplantae; phylum Streptophyta; class Magnoliopsida; order Poales; family Poaceae; genus Avena; species Avena insularis. The sequence goes on along the minus strand of CM042693.1, from coordinate 299,557,767 downwards.
CATTCAACACAGTACTTCTTCTTGGGGTAGCACAACAATCTTTGTGAAGAAGCGAGACATGACTGATAGACTTTGTGTTGACTATCGGGCTCTCAATGCTAAAACCATCAAGAACAAATATCCCCTTCCGCGGATTAATGATCTCTTCTATCAGCTAGCTGGAGCTGTGGTATTCTCTAAGCTGGACTTGAGAAGTGGGTATCACCAAATCAAGATTCGCAAGGAAGATGTTCCTAAAACAGCTTTCACCACCCGCTATGGCCTGTATGAGTACACGGTCATGTCTTTCGGCCTCACCAACGCACCTGCTACCTTCTCGAGGCTCATGAACTCGGTTTTCATGGAGTATCTTGATAAGTTCGTTGTGGTCTATCTGGATGACATCCTAGTCTATTCGAAGTCTAAGGAAGAACATGAAGAACACCTTCGGTGTGTCCTAAACAAGCTTCGTGAGAACCGTTTGTATGCAAAGTTCTCCAAGTGTGAGTTTTGGCTGCCTGAAGTAACCTATCTTGGTCACGCTATCTCGCCAAGGGCATTGCAGTCAATCCGAAACTGTAAAGACAATTGTTGAATGGCTTCCTCCTTAATGTCAAAGAAGTGCGGAGCTTCACAGGTTTGGCTAGTTATTGCCGCTTGCTCAGAACTTTTCGAAGATAGCGAAGCCTCTTACCGATCTTCTCAAGAAAGGCAAGAAATACCTTTGGACTCCTGCATGTCAAGCAAGCTTTGAGACACTTAAAGAGAAGCTCACTTCCACGCCAGTCTTGGTTCCTCCGGACACATCTAAGCCTTTCCAGATATTCTGTGACGCCTCTTTGCAAGGATTGGGAGCGGTCCTTATGCAGGAAAGACAAGTTGTTGCTTATGCCTCTCGACAGTTGAAGACGCATGAGATCAACTATCCTACACATGACCTCGAGCTCGCAGCAGTTGTCTTTGCTTTGAAGCTATGGAGGCACTACTTGCTGGGCAACCGTTGTGAGATCTTTTCTGATCACAAGAGTCTGAAGTATATCTTCACTCAGCCTAATCTCAACCTTCGGCAGAGGAGATGGATTGAAGCAATCAATGACTTTGATTTGACCATCAGCTACACTCCGGGCAAAGATAATGTCATGGCCGATGCTCTCAGCCGCAAAGCTTATGTCAACAACCTCATGATGGAAGAACAACAGCCTCTCTTGTGCGAGGAATTCCGTCAGCTCAACCTTGAAGTTGTGGAACAAGGGTATCTCACGAACCTTCTGGCTACTCCTCTCTTGGAGGAACAGATTCGCTTTCGTCAGCGTGGTAATCCGCACACCAGAAAGATCACCTCCCAGCTTCAGCTTCCGAAGGATGAGTCCTTCCATGTCGATGATCAAGGCACGCTTTTCTTTGAACACCGGATGTTTGTTCCGAACTACCCGGGTTTGAGAGAGCAAGTTCTCAAGGAGGCACATGAATCTGTTCTTTCTATCCACCTTGGCAGCACAAAGATGTACATGGACTTGAAAACACAATATTGGTGGCCGGGTCTGAAACGATATTGTGCCAAGTATGTCTCGGAGTGTGATGTCTGCCGCAGAGTGAAAGCTGTCCATCAGAAACCTTCAGGTCTTCTACAGCCATTGAAACCCCCGGAATGGAAATGGGAGAAAGTAGAGATGGACTTCATCACTGGTTTTCCAAGGTCGCAGAAGGGCAACAATGCAATCTTTGTTGTCATTGACAGGCTTTCTAAAGTGGCTCACTTCTTCCCCGTCAAAGAAACAATTTCTGGAATTCAGTTGGCTGAGCTTTATATTAACAGAATTGTCTCTCTGTATGGGGTTCCGCTTGAGATCAGTTCAGACCGTGGAAGCATCTTCACTTCCAAGTTCTGGGAAAGTTTCCAAAATGCTTTGGGAACAAAATTGAACTTCAGCACAGCTTACCACCCTCAGTCGCAAGGACAAGTTGAGAGGATCAATCAGATTCTGGAGGATATGCTTCGTGCTTGCGTCATCTCTTTTGGCATGAAGTGGGAAGAATGTCTTCCTTATGCTGAGTTCTCTTACAACAATAGCTTCCAGAAAAGTCTGAAGATGGCACCATTTGAGGCTCTCTATGGCCGCAAATGCAGGACTCCGATTGGTTGGTCGGGTGCAGGAGAAAGGATATGGTTTGGCCCTGACATTGTAACTCAAGCGGAGGATAAGGTGCACATCATTCTGGAAAATCTGAAGATTGCTCAAAGTCGCTAGAAGAGCAATTATGACAGGAAGCACACGGACATGGAGTATGCCCCTGGTGATCTCGTTTACCTTCGTGTCACTCCCATGAAAGGCACGCACCGCTTTGGTATCAAAGGAAAGCTGGCTCCTAGATACATCGGTCCTTTCAAAATCCATGGAAGAAGAGGAGAAGTTGCTTATGCTCTTGAGCTCCCGGAAAAACTCAAGGTCCATGATGTTTTTCACATCTCTCAACTCAAGAAATGCTTCAAGGACCCCGGCAGGACCGTGGATCATGAGGTAATCAATCTCCAAGAAGACCTGTCTTATCAAGAACTCCCTACCAAAATCCTTGAGATCACAGAAAGAAGGACTCGCAACAAGTCCATCAAGTTCTGCAAGGTGCAGTGGTCGCACCATTCCGTGGATGAAGCAACTTGGGAGCGTGAAGATGAACTCCATGCCAACTATCCTACCCTCTTTGAGTCTTCTTCTTCTTCCTAGAATCTCGGGGCGAGATTCCTGTTTAGTGGGGGAGAGTTGTAGCATCCCATTTGTCTAACAACTGTAATGCTACTTGGTCTAGTAATATAATGGCTACTTCATATATATAATTGTTGCATCATCATTATTTCATGCTCATGTCATCATGTCACCTTGCATTTGAGCACCATATAAAACCTTTTGTGTGTTGGTTCTTCTCTCATATGCATTGTAAATTGTATTTGCCTCTTGATATTGTATTTGGTTCTTGATACATTGTTTCAATGCCCAAGTTGGGTTGGGGGCATATCTTTTATTGACTCCACCACCTTTGCTTTTCACCACTTTATAATTCCACCATCCCATGATCCATGATCTTGTAATTTATTTTATTTGGTATCTAATCTAGCTCATGGGAGATAGGATGGATCCAAGTCTACAAATTCTTTTGCTTGGCCTTTAGTCTATCTCTTGAGGATGCAAATAAACAAATGCCATGGGAATTTATTTTGTTTTCACAAGATTAACACATGGCATTAAATATTTTGCATGGGCCATGCAACCTTAACCATCTTGGGTCCTCTTTGAATTTTATTTGAATTTGGAGTGGATCAACTTCCTTTTCCCTAAAACCCCCCCTTTTTGCTTGATCTTGTTTGATCTTTGTTGGATCTTGCTTGGTCTTGTCAAAAACACCAATCTCACCTCTCTCTAAACCCTAACCCTAACCCTAACCCTAGCCATCTACCCCCCCTCTTCTAAACCCTAGCACCCCCTCTAACTAACCCTAGTTCCTCTCCCTCTCTCTCGGCCTCTCTTCACCCATGCCATGCAGGCCCCACCTGGCCACCCTCTATCCCTAACCACCCCATCTACCCCTCCCCTAGCCAACCCTAGCTCCTACCCGAGCTACACACCACCCCAACCCGAGCCTACCCCTCCCTCTCTCTTCTCTCCCTGCCTTGTGGCCCTAGCCTGAGCCTGCCCTGCCTCCTTGGCCTCGCCCTACCCCACCTACATCCCCTGCCTGCCCTGGCTGCCAGCTCGAGCACGTGAGGGAGGAGGAAAAGGTGGCCGAAGCCACCTTTAACCTAACCACTCCCCCACGGCACCACCTCCCCTGGCTCGCCCTTATCTTCTCCCTCTCCCCTCTCTGCCTCGCCAGATCCGCCCCAGGGCACTGCCCTCTCCTCCCTTCTCCCTCTACACCACCACCTACCCCGACGACCTCACTGTCGGCTTCTACCCCCACCTCCCCATGCAAGCCGTGGCGTGTTGTTGGGGACATCGAGGAGCACCAGGAAGACTGAAAGGACAGACACCAGGAGCTGCCCAGGTAGCGAGCCAGACGCAAACCCTAGCCACACGCCTGCCTCGCCGATCCGTCGTCTCCCAACCCGATCCAACCCCACCAACCAAACCACGGTGAGCTCCTCTACCTCCTGGACGCGCTCTGCCTCACCGCACCGCCCTAGCCCCGCCGTTCTTTTCTTCGAGCACGCTCAGGTGCGCCAAGCGAAGGCTGCCGCTTCCGCCCAGACAAAGACCCTATCTAGGCCGCGCTGACCCTCCCTGACACCAACCCCGCCTAGCGCAGTGGCTCCGCCCTCCAAGAAGCGCCAAGTCGCTGCTCGATCCCCACTCAGCACAAGGTGCTGCTGTCACCGCTTTTGCCGCTGGGCCGTCAAAGAAGAGAAACAAGATCACAAGGCGTCGATTCTGAAAACCCCACCTTTTTTTTCCACAACTCCGCCCAGCTACTTCACCACAGCCCACGGCCGGTTCTACCACTGTCACGTGGACCCCGTGGCCGCTGGTCCCGCATGTCATTCGCTAAGGCTGGCTCAGCTCTCAGTGAGGAAAACCTGATCTGCCTCAGAATCGCCATCAGCGCCAGCCCACATCACCGACTGGCTAGATCTCGACGGGTAACAAAAGCATTTACGTGAATCTGCTAAATTTAAATCTTTTTCAAATTAATTCAAATTCAAATTTTAAATCTGTTTTCAAATAACTTTTGAAATATAAATCCAAATAATACAAATAATATATGTTTTGAGATCAGAAAAATGTGAGGATTTCAAATATGCCATCCAAAATACATTTTGAACACTTTAAATTTCAAGTTGATTTAAATTACAACAAAATGCCCTTTTGCCTTAATTAATTAATAACTTTTGTTTTATAACCCCAAATTTGACAAATGATATGTCTAAAATGTTTAGCTCGACGAGACCTTTCTGTTTATGCATTCCATGTTCTGTTTTGCAGCATGCATCATATAAATATAAAGAATACAGCAACTTATCGAAGTATAAAATGTGACCAAAACCCAATAAAATGCTTCATTCTTGTATTCCACATCTCACCCATGCCACACTACATTATTGCCATGCAAATTGTGCATCATTCATCATGGCATGATTGTTTGCTTGTCGCATTTAATTCATATTCTTGTGCACTTTATTTATGTTGGCCCTTGTTTGTTTGGTTGTTCTTCGAATAGAAGCTGAGCAGGGGATATATCAAGAGATCCAGGAGCACTACCCAGATCCTTCTCTCGCTTCAACTGAGCTGCCAGGCAAGCACTACCACATGCTTGCATACATATAGTACCTATTGCCTCTATCTTATTCTTGCATCATTAAGTCGCGAATGCATTAAATTGAATCCCAAGTATTGCATAGCCTTTACTTTTCAGCCCCACCGAAGCTTGTTCCTCCATCCCATGAGCCATTACTACAGGAGTTGTTTAAGCCATGCGAGTCGTAGAACAGCATGTGTAGGGTATGTGAGTGTCTGATGGATAACGAGGTACCTAAACAACTTAACCTGAGCAGTATGGGATAACTAATGAAAGTGGCACCGGTGAGCAATATCTGCTATTTGGTTTTTCCTGCTCACTTGTGTCCCGTAAGACCCCGAGTACTTGATTCCTGTTCCAAGAATATTCACGCTATCCACATCCGGGAGGTGTATGGGACCCCCCTGAGCCAGAGCTTGATTCAGTCTTATTTTTTGGGGCCACAAACTAGTTTGAGGTTTTATTTACTATCTTGTACTTATGCCATGCTTTACCGCTTTATTTACGATTGTGCGAGGAGCACCTGTACTGTTTAGGTAAGCGGAGTGTTTTCGCGGTATCGACAAGCCCAGTCACATTTTCGGGTTCCCAGTCGTTTACAGCCACTGGCGCAAACCTTGAGTCCGTCTCGGAGTCGGCTAACTTCGTTGCGGGTGTACTCAATGGGGTGGCCCCCTGAAATATTTCTGAATCTGGTGATTGCTTTGTCGTGAAGGCCTCGTTGGGTTTTGATTTGGTTTTTCCGAGGTTGATCGAGTGTGTGTTTCTATTTGTGCACCCCTGCAGGGTAAAACTTTCTGAAAGCCGTGTCCGCAGTTATGGACGACTTGGAGCGATTTACGGATCATAGACAAGCATAACTAAAGTACCGCTTTTAATTTGACCTAAGTAATTGACTAGTAAATAGAGCAACACTCATGGAACGGATAATAAAACTGCCAACGGATGGGGGGGTTGTTCGTCCGCTTCCTTGTTGGTAAGCGAGGAGGAGGATGGATCTGTTTAGATTACCAATATAACTGTTGTTATTAATTCACGGACATCCGTCTATCCTTGGTTAGGCGGATGGTTAGCGAGTATCTATAGAACTGCTAGGGTTTATCTTTTGCTGCAATTGCGTCACCCCAGGTTGTGTCCCCTTTAGAGGCATAAAGACTTGCTGAGTACCCCTAGGGTCTCACACGATAAATTATTTGATTCAGATGAACAGGTACACTCACAAGATGGATACTGGGTGGAGGAGACGGATGATGTGGGCAACAATCATTCGGTGTAGAGATTCTGGGAACGGGGATCCGTGAGATCTGTGGGCGGGATGTGCTTATTTTATGGGGCATCTTGTGCCGATTTGCTTCTTATCCGTACTCGGATCTTGTTTGCCGCTTCCGCATGATACTCTGATGTTTGATGTATGAGGAGATATCCTAAACTATTATATCTATCTAGGACATTTGAATCTTGCCGTATGCTATATATTTTCTTTTAGATGGAATGGCTCGATGTACTATTGTATGGTGGCTTGCATACATACTCACTTGTGTATGTAGTTGATCCCTTTCGCCGACACGCCGCCGTTCTTGTCCTGATGTGTGGAAATGGTTGGGACGGCCGAAAGGTCTACCTGTGAGCGGCTTTTGGGGCCCCACCGTACTATTTCAACCATTTCCGCTTATCCAGGCTTGAACTAGGAGCGTAATTCACCGAGGTAGTTACATTCTGTTTATGCAATGTGTTTAAATATTTAGTTTCTGTTAAAATGATTTTATTTGTAGAAACATGTTTAGGACTATTTTGAGTATAGAAATTGTTTAGGAAATTATTTTAGTGTCAAATAAACTTGGTTTAGCAAGTTTTTGACTTGTTTATGGTTCAGTACTGTGCACTTGCTTGGTTGGGTTTTAAAAATCATTCCTTAGCATCTTGCATGCATGCATATATATATTTTTGATTCTATATGTTTTGTATGTGATTGTGGCTATATTTTATGTGTAGATTTTGGTGCTAGTGATTGTGATTGTGAAGAGTGCTACTCTCCCCACTACCAAGGCAAGTGGTACTTCATGAATATTTCCATTCCTATATATTTTTATACAAGCATTAGAAATATTTTGCTAAGTCTTGCATGTTACTATTTTTGCCAAATGCCATGTTGGGAGATCCTAAGTAGTTGTAGAATTGCTAGGAAAATTCCAAGTCAAGTACTATCTATGCCATGCTTAGCCTAGCTAGTAGCAAATAAGGGTTGGTGAATTATACATGCTATGATGAAAATATTTCTAAGTCTATGGACTTATGTTTTTCTTAATAAAACAACTAAGTCAATGAATCACCTGGGTGGAAAGGGACTTGATTGGTGGTTTTTGGTTGAGTGGATACACAAGGCCCATGGATATGGTTTACCTTGTGTATCTCACTTGTGGAAAGCCACCCAGGAACAAAGGGATTTTAGAGGCCAAGTGTTGAGAAGCTTATAGTGCAACCACTTGGCAATATGGGCTCTGCCTGGATCACATATGTTGCTAGAATTTAGCCAGTTGCACAGTTGGTGGTAGTGGGAATGATAGGTTGGAGCGCGTCCATTTGGTCTAAGGAAAGGCTTCTGAAAGGTCCTGTCTTGGGAAACCAAGTCTGGTGGGGAAAGTGCACAACCTTTGCAGATGGAAAAATCTAAGTACTTAGCCAAGTCCATGGCAATGGACAACTTGAGCATCAAGGCATGGAAGCTATCAAGAATCTCATCATTCCAACTTCTAAGTAAAAACTTGTGGGTGAACAAGGGTGAAGGACCTCAATGTCTATTGATGGTTTCTTGGGAAAAGTTTTTGACAAAGAAAAACTTAGTGATTTCAACTAATAGGAAAACCTATTTTTGAGCAAAGCAAGCCAAGCTACACTTAGCGAAAATGCATATAGTAATATAGTCCACCTAAATTTTACTAAGGTATCACTTTCCAATACTATTCCAAAGTATTGACCCACTGTGGCTGTAACTTGTGATGTTGCAGGTTACTCTGATGAGGATTAGGTGTCATGAGTCTACACTGAACATGTTTGCCTGTAGCACATGAAGATGAAGACTTATAATTATTTACTTATTCCAAACTCTTGTATTAGGCCTGTGGCCTTGAGTTGTAAAGACTATGTTTTATCTCTGGAATGGATGTAATAAATGACCTCTATATCTGTGTACTTCATCTTAAACTGTGGATGCTAGCAATGATCCAGGGACTAGCATTGCAATCACAGGGATCCTTTTCCTTTACAAAGGAGGGATCTTACAACTGCGATGTGAAACTGGGCCGTCCCATTAACCTCTCCCGCGCGACCCAACCATTTGAATTTAGATTTTTCTATTTTAATTCAAACACAGTTATGTACCTATATTCAAAAATCAACCCAGCTTGATTCAGTGGACCAAAATGCATGAAACCAATTTTGTTAGAAAGGTACTGAAATGCTTAATCCAAGCCCGTTGGATTTAAATAATTTGGATCTCTAGATCAACCTTGGTAAAAATGACAAGTCAGAAGTTTTTCTGCATTCAAACATTTTTCAAAATTGAACCATAATAGCTTTTGAGTTGATTCCAACTCTCAAAAATCACATTTGATCATACCTTTTAGAATATATAAAAAAATTTGGGTTTACTTATAGAAATAATGTTCAAGTAATAAAAGAATGCCACATAGGCATTTCTAGTCACTTTATTTTATTTAAAATAAAAGGTTAAACCTTATTAAATTGTGACACCACTTTAAATCACATTCCCATGTACTGAAATATGTGGTGATGACATGTGTCAACATGATCCCATGTTTGAGTTGGAGAATATTAAATCTTAAGTAGTTTTTCAATGAGTAGAAATTACTTTTCTCAAATTAAAATAAATAAGACAAATGTTTTAAGCTTGTAATGCAGGTGATGATGCTAGATCATCTATAGTGCACCTTTGTGTGATGATTGAAAATAGTTAAGTATTGTTTGGTGATTGTGTACCTCGTATTTATTTATAGACGCTAGTACCGACCAAGGATACGAGGAGGACGGAGGATACTACGAGGAACAAGCCGAGGAGAACATCAACCACTGCTCTGCTCAAGGCAAGCTTATACTGACACTTATGCAAGCCAGTACTTAAAATCTTCAAAGCTAACACTTGCAATTATGTAAGTTATATAACCTATGCAATGCACTAAGCATGCTTGGGTGGACACATTTGAGAATACCCAATCCTAGTTTTACTTGCAAGCTTTATACTTTATTTCATTATCAAAGCTTTCTCTTAGAGTTTACTTAAGTGACTTGTAGATTCTAGGAAGATAATTGAAGGTTGCATAAAGAGCATTAAATTTGGCCTAATCTAGATAATCTTTATGTCATTCTAAGTCATGAGATTGAACTTCATTAATCCTTGTTTACCACCCCTCCTTAGTATTTAACCCCACTTGTAGATGCTAGTGCTAAGCATAAAACTTGATCAACTTTAGATGGGAATACTTGGAGAAAATGGTTATGAAAACCTTGGAATGATGAGTCATTCTACTGAAATGTTTTGAAATGTGTTTCTGATCACCAGATGATTTTGATCATGAAAAAGTTGAGGTAGGAGCCTTAGCCCTTTATAAAACTGATGGTTGTCTGGATGCGATACCATTCCAATTTTACCGTACAACCACAATACCCGAAAATTGGGTATGGCTTGACTGTAAACTTATATACCTTAGTATGGGTTCCCTCACGGCCAAGGTCTGAGCTGAGGTTACCTTGTGAAGGTTGTCCACCTGTGTAGTACCCAAGATGACAGTTGGTCGTGGTTGGGAGGCCAAACTCATAGGAGAGGTGTCTATAATAGGTCGTGTAATTGAAAGGTTAGGATTGATTATCCGCATAGTGAGTATGCTGAATTCAGGATTTGTTCCTGACGGATGTATCGAATGTTGTGGTGAAAGTGTACAATCTCTGCAGAGTGTCAAACTATTTGAATAGCCGCGTTCGCGGTTATGGACAATTGGAGTGGCCATACTGTTCCCCCATCAGATGTTTTCAAAATGACTTGTGAAATGAATTGAGACTTTGACTTGACCACAACAGAGTTGTGATATGAAATTCAAGTTCCCACGTAGGTGTTATAAAATTTCAACTAGTTTTCTTTGCTTCTGAACTTAGTAGAGGTAAATCTAGCTTTTTGCAAAACAACCCTAGAGCTTAGTGTCATACTACAAAAACTCCCTTAACTTGTTAGTATTAGTTTGCAAGTACTTAAAGAGTACTCATGGCTTTGTCCCTGGATTATTACGTTATTCCACTGCTTGAGTTGTATTAAGAACTGGATCATGAGATCCTTATTTGTAAGACCTTATGTATGGTTTGTAATGGATGATGTATTGTGATATCCAAATCTATTATGTCTCGCAAAAATGGTAATCCTGGGATTGCGATGTATGGCATAACAGGCATCTGGGATTAAAAATACGGGTGTTGACAATTTCATTAGTACCCATTTTAATCCTAATAGTAGGCTCAAATATATCATCAAGCTTAATAGGTAATTTTTTAGAAATTTTCTAATATTCTTTCTCAAGCTCACATACCTCTATTGCTACCTGATTAACAAAGTGTTGATACATGGCTTCCTCATTTCCTTCACTTAGCGGAATCTTCATATTGATCCTTTTTACAAGATCTTCGACTGTGTAATTTGGTGAAGGAGCATTTCTATATTTAAGTTCTTCAGGCTCCTCCCTTTGGATTCTTATCATCTCGAGGTCTTCAACTGGATTGGGATCAGCTTTACCTGCAAATTTATCTAGAATGAGAGTTTGACTCTTGGTTATCTTACCTAGCTATGCCTCAACAATCCTTGTTCTTTCTTGGAGGGCATACATATCATTCCTCAAACTTAGAGCTTGGTGAGATAATTTACCAAGCATATCATCATGGTTCTCCATTTTTTAACTAGGATATTGTTTTGTGAATCCATAAAATACTTAAGAGTTTCTTGGAGACTACCATTACTTGATGCCTGTAAGACCCCACCTTTATAAAGGTAATTGTCCCTATGATTGCAATGCTAGACCCTGGATCAATAGCTAGCATCCATATTTAAGATGTAATATCAAGAAACAAAGGTCATAATACAACTTTATAACTAGGAATAAAATAATTCATTACATCTTACATAGCTCATTTGGCTATCTCATTACAATGCAGCATAAATAACTATATAGCATGGAGTCCTTCATCTTTAAAGTGCCACAGGCAATCATGTTGCTTGTAGACTTGTAATCCTAATCAACACACTTTACTAATATCAAACAAACCTACAACATAATAAGTTACAGCCACAAGGGTCAATACATTTGAATTGTATTGGCAAGTGATACTATGGTAGTATAGTGGAGTCTATCATCTGTATGCATTTGGCTAAGTGGAGCTTAGGCTTGCTTTGCTCAAAAATTGATTTTTCTTATCAGTTGTAAACACTAAGTTTTTGTTTGGCAAAAACTCCCCAAGGAACCACCAATAGACATTGGTGAACCTTCACCCTTGTTCAACCATAAGTTTTTAACTTAGAAGTTGGGATGACGAGATTCTTGATAGCTTCCATGTCTTGATGCTCAAATTGTCCATTGCCGGGGAGACGGCTAAGTACTTATAGTTTACTATCGAGAGAGGTGGTGCACTTTCCCCACAGGACTCGACATGCATCGAGACAAGATCTTTCAGAAGCCTTCCCTTAGACCAAAATGGACGCGCTCCAAACCTATCATCCCCTACCACCAACTGTCTATTTGGCTAAGTTAGTGCAACCTATATGATCCAGGCAGAGCCCATAATGCCAAGTGGCTGCACTTGAAGCTTCTCAACATTTGACATCTCAAATCTCTTTGGTCCTGGGTGGCATTCCACAAGTGTGATACACAAGGTTCACCAGTCCCCTAGCCTTGTGTAACCACTCAAAAAAAATCCATCCAAGGAATACCATTCCACCCAGGTGATTCATTTACATAGTTGTTTTATTAAATAAAACACAAGTCATAGACTTAGAAATATTCCATAGCATTTATATAATCCACCCTTGTTTTCTACTAGCTAAGCTAAGCATGATAGTAGTAGGGATCTTAACTTTAGGAAATTATATTAAGGCATCAACTACTAGGATTTCCCAAGGCATAGCATACATAGTAAAATTCCATGCAAGTCCTACTTTGAAACATCACTAATTCATAGTGAAAATAATGGGACAAAATTATGAAGCACCACTTGCCTTTTTGGCACAAATTCAATCTACCATTCAAGCAATTCAACACATAAAACAATAAAAACAAAGCAATGCATGCAAGCATGCCAAAGATTGTTTTATTTGGAAAAGTGGTTTCTAATAGGTTATAAAACATTTTAAAACACCTATTGGTCATTTATGAGTGTGGCAAAACCATTGATATCAAGTTAGTGAAAATGGCCATTTGAATCATTATTGTTTTGCTAGAAATGATTTAAATCAAAGGAATATTTTCTAGTGTTTTCCAAATATATTTTAAACACAAATGTTAGTGTTTTAAGGACAAGTGTTTAATATTAAAACCATTTGCAAAAGGTTTTACCTATAAACCATTTTATACTAAAGCCATATTTTATTTGTTAGAAATACCTTTAAACAAAGTAATAATTTTCTAGGGTTCACCAAATATATTTTTAAATCCTAAAACTTGGTGTTTTGGCTCAGAGAGTTTAATTCAAACCATTTTCAAATGGTTTTACTCAAAAAGCATTTTAAAACATATTCAACATTTTTATTTAGCTAGAAATGTTTTAATTCAAAGGAATAATTCCTAAGTGTCAAAAAATATAGTTTTAAATACAAAAGTTGGTTTCTATGGTCAGTAGGTTCAAAAAAATCCATTTACAAAAGATTTTACGCTAAAAAATTTTTTACAATAAATTTTATAATCAAAATAGGCCTACACATGTTTCTGCAAATACAACCAATATTACAGAAGCAAATTACTAAACAAGGTGCATGGTTGGAAATTTCGCATTTTTCTGAATCCAGTGATATAAAATTTCTAAAATTTGGACGTGTAGATTTAAAGTTATGAATTTTTCAAATCTAACATATAATAGACATGTTTTCTGTTTTTAAAACAGAACTTGCGCCACGCGTCTAATTATGATTGGGCGATACCGTTTCATGTGGATCGACCGATACTAGCCGTCAGATCTAAAATGCATCGCATGGTGCAGATGTCATCTTACCCCTTCGATTAACTAACCTATCCTAGCCAACCGATCAAGATCCAACGCTCTAAATTGCATTGAGCAAAGGTGGGCGGCGCTGGCTGCGGCTGTGCGGCGACGGCGCTCTGGTGGTGGCGTTGCCGATGATTAAGGAAGCGAGAGAGAGGGAGATGGCCACTAGAATCGCGTGATCTCGCTGATGCTCGATGTGCCATTGGTTGGCGAAGGGGCGCTCGAGGGCGACTGCGATTCCTCGCCGGAGTTCGTGAAGGCGTCGGGTGCTCTCTGTTGAAGACGGTGGCGAGGCTACGGTGCACACCAAAGAGAAAGGAAGGTGTTGTTAGATGTGCAGGGCCATGGCGAGTACGCACGTGTGAAAGAGAAGGAGAGGGAAGGTCAGAAGATACCGAGGACGCTCAACGGAGCAGTGGCCGTCGTCGGTCGTTCGTAGTTGGAGACAAAGTAGAGCCTCTGGGTCATGATAAAGCAAGAGGTTGGGGTCAGGAGATGTGCACAGAGATGCCAAACATCAGGGAGCGAAGCAGAGGGAGAGGGGCGGTTGATCCTCATCGGAATTAATGCTGGAGTGCGTCGGAGACCGCATCGGTGCAAAAGGAAATTGGAGCAGCCTGGTGGCTCCGGTGGGGTGAGGTCTAAGGGGAAAGGAAAGGAAGACGTGGCGGTTAAATGGGCAAAGTCGCAGAGAGGGATTAACGCAGCGTTAAGGAGAATTAACTCGGCAAAATCAACTACAGGAACGGGCAAGGAGGGGAGGAACTGGTCGTGGCGGGTGAGAACGACGTCTGACAGGTGGGGCATCGTTATTAGAGAGAGAAAGAGGGTTTAGGTGGGGTCATCTCGTCAGCGACTGGGTGGGTGCGTGTCTGAGTGAAAGAAAACGGTTCGCCACGGGAGAAAGAAGTGGGCTAGCTGGGTCTGGTGGGTTTTGCTGGGCTAGGCTGGTCGTTTCATTTTTTTCTTCCTGATTTCTTTTTTCTTTTCAATTTTGATTTTATCTTTTCAAATTCAAACTATTATTTGAATCAGATTTATTTATCAAATCTTTTCAAAACTTTTTAGTACTTTCCATACTGTTTCAAATGTGTTTTAAAGTTCATTTTAGAATAATTAATTTTATTCCTTCATGGTATATTATTTATTTAAATAAACATTTGTCTTTAAAATAGGATTTAAATATGGTTTCAAACTATATTTGAAATCTAATTTGTAACATCCCAAAAATATTAAACTAGAATCATCAAACTCTAATCATCAAAATTAGGGTTAAAACAACTTTTCTAATTAAAATATGAAAGCATTCATATGTGTGTGCATTAAAATTTGGATTCTTTTGAATTGCCATGATTGTGTGTTTCTTTGCTTGGAAAATGATTCTTAGGTGAATTAAACATCATCTAAAAATTTCCCACACTTTTAACAAAGACAAACAAATCAAAACCATCAACTTAAGTGAATGGTCACTTTGCAAATTTAACTCCCATGCCTACTTTGGCTATCTCTAAGTTTCAGAACTTAACAGAAACTTGTTTGGATCTTTGCACCCCTTGATAGTACTCATAATAAAGTATCAAGGCCCACCTTGTGATCATCCAGAAACATTCTAATGCATAGTTTAAATGACAGTTTAAAATTGAATCTATTTCATATGGGAAGATCCCACTTTTTCAAAAACCACTCACACAAGCTCAACTTTCAAAACCCAAGCATCTACATACTCATCAGCACATTCCTAGCACACCCACCAAAAATCTTTTCAAAATTCAAAACTTGAACTCATGCGGCCATTTCATCAAACACCTTGCAGATACAAATCAAACAAAATCAAAACACTATAGTGTGCAGTGATTTGAGCCTAACTTGTTCCCTCTCTAGATCACAGCAACCTCAATAGATCATCTAGCAAACTTAACTAAGCTCTAGCCCTACTGTAAACTCGCCAATTTCATCAATGATGAACAGGCCGAGAGCACCCATGTCACCCAGTGTGGACAGAAGGCTAGAGGAAGAACTAGCCGTGCCAACCTTGTCTGGGAGGTAGCCCATGCTTCACCGCCCTCTCTCGACCAGCCCTGCCTCGCAGACAGGAACCAAAAACGCCAGGAACACCACGCCCGTGCCGCTGTCGACCATGCTGACGTGCACCGCACAACACGCACTGTTCCCACGCAACCCGACCACCTCGAGCCCTCGCCACCCTCCAGCATGCTTCCCACCGTCCTAGGAGACCGCCAGACATGCCCTTTTCACTGCCCGTGCCCCGTAGCCACCACTCGCCGTCGAAGACGCCGCCTCTGCCTCGCAGAGCATCGAGCGTCCCCGACCATTTGCCACCGCCACTACACGCGCATTAAAATCCTAGAGCATCGCCACGAGACCACCGATCGATCGCCACCTTTGGCCATGCCGCTAGCCGCCCGTAGCCATGTCGCCACCGTCGTATGCCCATCCCGTTCGGTCTCACCGTCGAGCCTATAAAAGGAGACGACCTCCAGCCGAATTGAGCACACCATCTCACTCCCCTCACCTCACTGATTGTTCCACCTCATTCCCGAAGCAAGGTGAGCAGCGCATCGCCGGAATTGCGCCGGGGCAGGCCGCCTCTAGAGAAGAAGGGCGCCGTCGATTTCGTCCATCCTAGGAGGAGTTGCCGGTACCAGGAGGTTCGCCGTCGTCGACTTGGTCGTTCGCCCGCATCGCCGACCTTCGCCTGAGCCCCGGTGAGCCCCCGATGACCCCCACCTGCCGCGTTAGGTTTCTCTCGTCGGCGCCGCCCGACATGGACGATGAGTAGCAGCTGTTCGATTAGACTTAGATCGTGCGGATGAGATTGCCCCGTACCGCTTCGCGTTTAAAGAGCCACTGACTGGTGGAACCCCCCTGTCAGTTGAGCCCCGCGTCACGGAGTGACACTAGGCTGGCCCATTAGCAGTTCCCGCGCAGCCCACGCGTTTGAATTTAACTTTTTCCATTTTAATTCAAACATAGTTCTGTACCCAGTTTAAAAAATCAACCCAGCTCGATTCAGTGAACCAAATTGAATGAAACCAATTTTGTGAGAAAGGTTTTGAAATGCTTAATCCAGGACTGTTGGATTCAAATCATTTGAATCTATAGATCAACCTTGGTAAAAATAACAAGGCAGAACCTTTTCTACATTCAAACATTTTTCAAATTTAAACTGTAATAGATTTTGAGTTGATTCCAACTCTCAAAAATCACATTTTACCATACCTTTCAGAATATATAAAAACATTTGGGTTTACTTATAGAAATAATGTTCAAGTAATAAAACGATGCCACGTAGACATTTCTAGTCACTTTATTTAAATGAAATAAAAGGTTAAATCTTATTAAATTGTGACACCTCTTTAAATCACATTTCCATGTACTGAAATATGTGGTGATGACATGTGTCAACATGATCCCATGTTTGGTTTGGAGAATATTAAATCTTAAGTAGTTTTTCAATGAGTAGAAATTACTTTTCTAAAAATGAAATCAATAAGACAAATGCTTTAATCTTGTAATGTTAGTGATGATGCTAGATCATCTATAGAACCATTGTGTGTGATGATTGAAAGTATTTAAGTATTGTTTGGTGATTGTGTACCTCATATTTATTCATAGACGCTAGTACCGACCAAGGATACGAGGACGAAGGAGGATACTACGAAGAAGAAGCCGAGGAGAACTTCAACCACTGCTCTGCACAAGGCAAGCTAACACTTGAAATTATGAGAGTTAAATAACCTATGCAATGCACTAAGCATGCTTGGTTAGACACATTTGATGATACCCTCTCCTAGTTTTACTCACAAGCTTTCTACTTTATTTCTTTATCAAAGCTACTACTTAGAGTTTACTTGAGTAATTTGTAGATACTAGAAAGATAATTGAAGGTTGCATAAAGAGCATAAAACTTGGCCTAAGCTATATAATCTTCATGTCATCCTAAGGCATGAAATTGAACTTAGTTAAAATCCACTAGTTTACCACCCCTCATTAGTACTTACCCCCATGTCTAGATGCTAGTGCTAAGCATAAAACTTGATCAACTTTAGATGGGAATACTTGGTGGAAAAATGGTTATGAAAACCTTGGAATGATGGATCATTCTACTGAAATGTTTTGACATGTGTTTCCGAACACCAGATGATTTTGATGATGAAAATGTTGAGGCAGGAGCCTTAGACCTTTATAAAACTGATGGTTGTCTGGATGCAATACCATTCTAGTTTTATCATACAACCACAATACCCGAGAATTGGGTAGGGCTTGACTGGAAACTTATATACCTTAGTATTAGTTCCCTCCCGGCTAAGGTCTGAGCTGAGGCTACCTTGTGAAGATTGTCCACCTGTGCAGTACCCAAGATGACAGTTGGTCATGGTTGGGATGCCAAACTCACAGGAGAGGTGTCTATAATAGGGCATGTAATTGAAAGGTTAGGATTGATTATCCGCATACTGAGTATGGTGAATTCAGGATTTGTTCCTGACGGATGTATCGAATGTTGTGGTGAAAGTGTACAATCTCTGCAGAGTGTCAAACTATTCGAATAGACGCGTCCGCGGTTATGGACAGTTGGAGTGGCCATACTGTTCCCCCGCCAGATGTTTTCAAAATGACTTGTGAAATGGATTAAGAATTTTGACTTGACCACAACAGAGTTGTGATATCAAATACAAGCTCCCACTTAGGTGTTATAACATTTCAACTAGCTTTTCTTGCTTCTAAACTTAGTAGAGGTAAATCTGGATTTTTGCAAAACAACCCTAGAGCTTAGTGTCCTATTACAAAAAAAACCCTTCACTTGTTAGTATTAGTTTGCGAGTACTTAAAGAGTACTCATGGCTTTGTCCCTGGCTATTCCCGTGGCCAGACTATGAAGAGGAGTACCAGGAGGATGGACCCCAGGAAGGTTACGACAACTAGGATCATCTCCCATCGTCAGCATTGCCTATGACCCCGAAGATGGAGCTTCGCCTACGCTACCGTTATTATTACGTTATTCTGCTGCTTGAGTTGTATTAAGAACTGGATCATGAGATCCTTATTTGTGTAAGACCTAATGTATGGTTTGTAATGGATGATGTACTGTGGTATCCAATTCTCGTATGTCTCGCAAAAATGGTAATCCTGGGATTGCGATGTATGGCATAACAGGCATCTGGGATTAAAAATCCGGGTGTTGACAAGTTGGTATCAGAGCCATCCTGAACATAGGAGAACCTAGTTAGACTGGACGTTTGAATCAAAAACTTAGTTTCAAAACCAAAGGAAGCAAATATTTACAAAAACTTATTCCCATTCTTATCACCTTGATTATTTCATAAAAGTTTATGTTCCTCAAAAACTCTTGCAAAATACATAAAATTTGACACACTTGATCACTCTACTAACTTACTCATCCTATATTCTTTTAGATGGACGTGAAGTACAGCAAGTTTTACCAGTTGGGAAATGGCGGAGACCTTATCTTTGAGCGGGATTTGGACCAGCTTTCGGAACTTCTAGAGCGTCCGCACCCCGAGTTCTTCGGAGCCCGGCTCAATGATCAAGGAGGAGAAGATCTGCAGTGGCTAATTTTTGCAAGTCTCCGAGGAAAGATCGAACCTCCCACTGCCGAGGGAATTCAATTCACCTTAAGAGAGAAAAACTGGCTCGATGGACTTGCCAGGGCCATGTAGGAAGCTCTTGCCCGTCTATGTGGGAAGAGTATCAACCAGATCAAGGGTACCCGCTTTGAGTTTTGTCCAAGGCATGATGCTAATGGACAGCCACTGGAAGCCCCATACCACCATGAGCTTAAGACCCAATTGGACTACCTTAGCTTCACGATGTACGATCGTCAGCATGAGTTGGACAATTGCCATGACTACTCCAACCAGAAGTCAGCCATCATCAATATGAAGGATCAGACCATCGCCATGCTAGGGAAGGATCGCAAGTCTCGCCTCCGTCAGCTCGACAAGAAGGAGCACATCATTGCCCGTCTTCGCCACCGTATCTCGGATATGGAGGAGACCATCCACGAGAGAGACATGCAGTTGGAGGAAAGAGAGAATGCCGGAGAGGATCTTCGTGGAGACCCCTACTCCTATCTCAGCGATGATGATGATTTTCTAGAGGATCAGGCTATGGATTTCTTCACCGATAAGGATGATTACGCATTCATCAATGACGATGAGGATGATGAGGATGACGACTACACCGACTCCGAGGAGTAGTAGAACTTGAGCACTAGCGTAGTGAGTTGTATTCGGTCCCACTGTATCGTAGTTTCCGGAATGCTTGTAAAAACCATCTGTTTTTCTTGTTTTGTGGTGTGTGTTTGTATTGTTTGCTATGAATGAATGAATGAGTGAAAAGCAAGTTGCGAGAAAATCTGACTCAAACCTTAAAAACTTTTCAAAGTCCCGGAACCTTAGAAATTTCCTTCTTTTCTCATGATCTATGACATTCTTCAGATGCCACGCGGAGGAAGTGGTTCATCCCCGGACCCGATGTTGCAGATACTGCAAATGTTGGTTTCTAACGGTGAAGCTGAAAGAGCCGAGCGTCAAGCCAACCTAGCCACCCTTCAGCAGATAGCCCAGCTAGCCCACAACAATCAAGGCCAAGGAAATTAGGACAACCATGGATCTAAGCTCAAGAATTTACAGAAAACCAACCCACCTGTTTTCACTAAGTCAGAAGAGCCCCTAGATACAGATGATTGGCCGCAAACCATGGAAAATAACCTAGAAGTTGCCTCAGTGGAAGCTAATGAGAAAGTTCTGTTCGCCACCCACTATCTAGCCGGAGATGCCAGAGCATGGTGGAACAGTGTTCGTGTAATGAACGGAGGACAGATGATGACCTGTGAGGAATTCAAGTTCAAGTTCAGCAGAACCCATGTGCCCCCGGGTTTGATCAAGAGGATGAGAGACGAGTTCAGAGAACTAAAGCAAGGACGGATGACCGTAGTGGTATACCGTGACAAATTCTTGTCATTATCTAGGTATGCCCCAGATGAGATCGACACGGAAGACAAGAAGAAAGAGAGATTCCTGAATGGTCTACATGATGAGATGCAGACTGTGTTATTCAATATCACCTTTGCTGATATTGAAGCCCTTATCGACTCTGCCATCCAGATGGAAGGAAAGATCAACCAAGCCAATGAGAACCTCAAGCGTCACATTCTGCATCAACTAGGAAGCCATCAGACCCCAAAGTACCGCCCCAGCCCATCTCCAGGATTTGCCCCAAGAACCAACAGACCCCCGATGAACCGTTCGACCTATCCCAACCGTGGAAACCCGAGGCCCGGAGGAAATCACAACAACCCCGGCAACTCTGGCAACTTCAACCGTGCCCCACCCAAGTTCAACAAGAAAAATGCTACTGCCAACACCAACACTGCCCCGAGGACTGGAAGCAATGATATGCCTATTGCAGCAAAGGACAAGTCGCAAGTGACTTGTTATGACTGTGGAAATAAGGGTCACTACTCCAACGAATGCCCCAACAAGAAGAATACCGCTGGCCCCAATGCAAATGCCCCAGCTCAGCAGCAGCGTCATGTTCAGCCTGGAAGGAGATTTGCCCCAGGGAATTCATTCAACCGCAATGGCCGTCTTTTTCTCATGCATGCTGAAGAAGCTCAGGAAGCGCCAGACGTCGTGCTGGGTACGTTTTATGTTAATTGAGTACTTGCAAGATTGTTGTTTGATTCGGGTGCATCACATTCATTTGTCACCGAAGAATTTGCCTGCACTAGTAAGATTCAACCAGCAAAACCGAAGCATGTTATGATTGTTCAAATCCCTGGTTCAACAACCAAAGCTAGGAAAATTTGCAAAGCAGTCCCTATCCGAATCCATGGAATAGATTTTTATGCTAATCTGATAGTACTTGGAACTAAAGGTTTGGAAGTAGTACTAGGAATGGATTGGATGTCCAAACATAAAGGATTGATTGACTGCGCCAAGAAATCCATAACCATGACCAGCACTGCTGGAATATCAGTAGAGCATATATCTGAAACCTTACCTCGTCAATTAAAGTGCAACAAGATTATAGCCCAACCTACCATTGACCAAGTCCGGATAGTATGTGAATACCCCGATGTATTTCTAGATGTTTTGCCCGGTATGCCCCCAGATCGAGATATCGAGTTTATCATTGAACTAGTCCCTAGAACAGGACACATAGCCTAGAGACCCTATAGTATGAACCCGTCTGAGCTAGAAGAACTGAAGAAGCAAATGGATTCCATGTTGGAAATTGGATTGATTCAACCAAGTGCGTCACAATTGAGATCACCTGTCTTATTTGTGGACAAGAAGGATGGAGGTAACCGTTTATGTATGGATTATCGGAAGTTGAATGATGTCACCGTCAAGAACAAGTATCCCTTGCCCAAGATAGAAGATTTGTTTGATCAGTTGACCGGTGCCAAAGTGTTTTCTAAGATTGATCTTAGAACTGGCTATCATCAACTAAAGATTCGCGCAGAGGATATTCCCAAGACTGCCTTACCACCAGATATGGATTATATGAGTATACCGTCATGTCTTTTGGATTAACCAATGCCCCCGCTTATTTCATGAATCTCATGAATAAGATTTTTATGGACTTCCTGGATAAGTTTGTCGTTGTTTTCATCGATGACATTCTGATTTATTCCAAATCATAATAAGAACATGAGCTACACCTAAGTCCCATTCTTGGAACCCTTAGAGAGCATCAGTTGTATGCCAAGTTTAGCAAATGTGAATTCTGGTTACAGGAGGTAGGATTCCTCGGCCACATTGTATCAGCCGGAGGAATTGCCGTTGACCCTGCAAAGGTGAATGATGTCGAAGATTGTCAAGCCCCAACCACTCAAACCCATGTTTGTGCATTTCTCGGATTGGCGGGATATTACCGCAAGTTCGTAGAAGGATTCTCGAGTATCGCCAGACCCATGATGCAATTGCTAAAGAAGGACAAGAAGTTTGAATGGACAGACAAATGTGAAGCGAATTTTCAAGAACTCAAGAAGAGATTGATCTCAGCCCCAATCTTAATCATGTCGGATATTATGAAGCCCTTCGACGTGTATTGTGACGCATCCAAGATCGGTCTCGGATGTGTGCTAATGCAAGAAGGCAAAGTTATATCCTATCTATCTCGACAACTGAAACAACATGAGCAAAATTACCCAACCCATGACCTCGAACTCGCAGCCGTAGTTCTAGCCCTGAAGACATGGAGGCACTACCTGATGGGAAATCGTTGTGAGATATATTCGGATCACAAGAGCCTGAAGTATATATTCACTCAGAAGGAGATGAATATGAGACAGAGAAGATGGATTGTGCTAATCAAGGATTACGATATGGACATTCATTATCACCCTGGTAAAGCCAACGTGGTAGCAGATGCCCTTAGCAGATTGTCGTGCCGCTTGAACTCCATGATTTTGAAGGAGCAACCAAGTTTGCACAAAGAGATGGACGATTTTCGAATGGAATTAGTGAGTGAAGGATTTCTGGCTAGCATAGAACTTCAACCCACTTTGATCAGCCATATCAAAGAGGCGCAGAAAGGAAATGCTAGTATCGACGGAATCAAGCGTCGTATCGGTACAGACAAAGTACCCGGATTCACCGAAGACGAAGAAGGAGTTATGTGGTACAAAGGACGCCTTTGTGTACCAGTAGATTCTGAATTGAAAGAAGTTATTCTGAAGGAAGCTCATGATACTCTTTATTCTATCCACCCCAGAGGAACAAAGATGTATCAAGATTTGAAGGAGCAATTTTGGTGCTATAAGATGAAGAGAGAAATCAGAAGCTATATCGCCAAGTGTGATATATGTCAGCGAGTTAAGGCGGGACATCAAAGACCCGCGGGATTGTTGCAACCATTACAGATTCTGGAATGGAAATGGGATTCCGTTGGAATGGACTTTATCACTGGATTGCCTACTTCTAGTAGGGGAAATTACTCTATCTGGGTCATAGTGGACAGATTGTCCAAAGTCGCCCATTTCTTACCCGTCAAGACCACATATCAGAGTTCGAAGCTAGCGGAGTTATACATCGCTAGAATCGTCAGTTTGCATGGAGTCCCCAAGAACATCGTATCGGATCGAGGAAGTCAATTTACCTCGATATTCTAGAAGAAAGTTCAAGAAGGTTTAGGAACCCGCCTAGATTTCAGCACCGCGTATCACCCTCAGACCGATGGACAAACGGAGCGAGTAAATCAAATACTCGAGGACATGCTGAGAGCCTGTGTGTTAGAATATGGATCTAAGTGGGAAGACTGTCTGTCGTTCGCAGAATTTTCATACAACAACAGTTATCAAGATAGTTTGCAAATGGCCCCATTTGAATTCATGTATGGAAGGAAGTGTCGCACCCCTTTGAACTAGTCGGAAGTAGGAGAGAGTCAGATTTTCGGACCCGACATCCTACGAGAAGCAGAAGAGAAGGTTCACAAGATTCGTGAGCACCTCAAGATAGCCCAGTCCAGAAAGAAGACTTACGCCAACAAGAGACGTCGAGACATCGCCTTCAACATAGGAGATTTTGTGTATTTGAAAGTGTCGCCATTGAAGGGAATGCAGCATTTCCAGCTGAAAGGAAAGTTAGCCCCCAGATATATCGACCCCTTCAAGATTCTAAACCATCGAGGAGAAGTGTCGTATCAATTGGAACTACCCGAAGAGATGTCAGCCGTGCACAATGGGTTCCATATCTTATTACTTCGCAAGTGCCTCGAAGTTCCAGAGAAGACCGAAGTGTTCAAGAATATCGATCATCGGACCATAGAGATCAATGATGACCTGACCTATCCCAAAGTACCCATTCGTATTTTGGAGGAAGCTTTCAGAACCACTAGAACCCGAAGCATCAAGTTTCTCAAGATTCAGTGGAGCAACCACATAGAAGAAGAAGCTACCTGGGAGCGCGAAGATCACATCAGGACAGAGTTTCCCGATCTCTTCAAATCCTAGGTAATCTTTTTCGTCCTTTTCCAAATCTCGGGACGAGATTTTGTTTAAGGGGGGAAGGTTTGTAACATCCCAATAATATTAAACTAGAATCATCAAACTCTAATCATCAAAATTAGGGTTAACAAAAACTTTTCCAATTAAAATATGAAAGCTTTCATATGTGTGTGCATTAAAATTTGGATTTTTTTGAATTGCCTTATTTATTTTCTTTCTTTCCTTTTCTCATAAAATCCATATCTTTTATTTATAGATCCAAAATAGGTGATTCCAATTTGTAGAATTTTATTTAATATTTGTTTATCCTTTTATATCTCTTTAGGATTATTGTGCTCACAATTTGGTATGGATTTTGGATAGGATCTTTATTTCCTTTTGTCATATTAAACTCATAAGTTTTTATCCATGGTTCCAAATTGAATGAAATCAATTTCTATGATCTTATATATTTTTGTTTGTCATTTTGATCACATATAAATGTTTGTTGACAAATTTTATATGGAACAAATTCATAGTCTTAGAGTAATCTTGGAATGATTTTCTTCCATTAGGGTTTTAGGGTTTTGATTTATTTTCCAAGTTTAAATTTCAAGATTACATTTATTGATGAATGCATTTCACTTAATTTGAATTTTGTTGGATTCCTATTTTATTCAAAGTTTGTTCAGGATGGGTTTTGAGGTTTCCATTTGGAATCAAAAAGTTTCTTTTCACCCTAAATTTCAACAATTATTTATTTTGTTTATGTATTTTTCATATTTCAAAATTTGGAAAATTTTCGGAAGTGACAGGCTACCACCCTTAAAAGAAATCTCGTCCCGAGATTTGGGAAGGCTAGAGATTACAAGTTGGCTTCAAGACAACTAGGGCACTACCACACTTAAATGGTTTTCAACTATATTACATCTTGGCTTACTTAAGGTCTTGATGAAACTTCTCTGGACAGACATCTGCATAGTGTCCTTTGTTTCCACACTTGAAACATGTGACAAGGCTGAGATCCTTCATAGGCTTTCTTGTCTTGTACTTCTTATTTTCTAGACAATTTCTTGCATAATGTCCTTGGTGACCACACTTGTAACATGTGACAAGGTTAAGTTCTTCACGTATCTTCTCTGGACAAGTTGATATATAATGGCCTAGCTCTTTGTAGTTGTTGCACCACACTTGGCTAATTTCCTTATTCTTCTTCTTCTTGGGTTTCTCCAAATCTAGCAGTTCCTCTAGTTCATGCTCTTCATATCTCACCTCAAAGGTGGGAAAGCTTCCTCGGTACCTTGAACGATTCCTTGGATAATACCTATGTTTCCTATTTTGTCATGGGAATGGTCACGGCAGATGCTGCAATCGGCAGCGAGTAGTAGAACGAAGGGCAAGGGAGGCCAGCCATCTGCGGTGCGAGATGAGGGCGGAGACACAGGGTTTTACCCAGGTTCGGCCCCCCGGAGGGTAAAGACCTACTCCTGCTAGATTGTATTATAATGGAGGTACAATGGAGCGAGCTCGACGGCTAGGCGGCGAGTTGCTTGGGTGTATGATGGAACGTGCCTCTACTCACCATGTAGGTAGGTTTATATAGACTCACCTCCCCCTAGGGTTTACATATCTCAACTGAATCAGTTAAGGCATCGGTACTTCTTTAACCTAATCCGACTGGGCCTATCTACTCGCATGGGCCTTCGGCTTCCAGTCGCTTGGATCCACCCCAGGCCTTGATCCAGTCGCCATCCTGCAGGCCCACTCGCCAGTTCCTGGGCCAGTCGAAAACGTCTTGCTGGGTATACCCCGGTAGGCCTATCCCCATCAGTAGTCCCCGAGGCCATCGTCGATTGGGCGCTGGTGGTTGCTGGCAGTCGGAGCATTCGAGTCCAATGCGGACGTCCAGTCGAATGGGCGGCGGGCTCGTGAATAAAGGAAACAACAAGTTATTTTGGTCGCAGCTCGGCGAATAGGTCGGCGAAATATTTAGCCACCGTTGTAGCGGTCGGGTCGGCGAGCCGAGTGGCTTAAGTTGGACCGTCAAACGCAGTCAAACTAGCCGTTGGGGTAATCCAACGGTATCTTTTGGCGTAATCACCGCGTAGTAACGACTTCCTGACTTGGCGGGTAACAACCGCTATATAAAGAGAATGGTAGGCGATCGAGAAACCACCCCTTCGTCATCTTCCTGACTTGGCGCACCTCCGTTATCCTTTGCTTCGCGATCCAGCCGATCCCAAATCCTCCGACCTCCTCAAACCTTCTCGCCAATGGCCCCCTCGACCGAACCATGGGGCAGGTCCAAGTGTACGAGGGCGCTTCTGGCGTCCTTCGAGGAAGCCGGGATCCTGCGTGCCGGCAGGTGGCGCATCCCCGCGGCCGGAGAGGTGACTCCGGACCCGCGCGAGGGAGAGTTCGTCTGCTTCACCTGCCACCTAGAACGGGGGCTGGGATTCCCCACATCTCTTTTCTTCCGGCGCTTCTGCGCCTTCTACGGGATCCAACCGTCGGACCTAGGCCTGCACAGCATCGAGCAGCTCGCCATTTTCATGGCGTTCTGCAAGTGCTACTTGGGCTGCAGGCCCTACTTTCCCCTGTGGCAAGATCTGTTCCACGGGAGAATCAGTCGCGAAGAAACGGGCGGCCCAATGCTTGCTGCGGGCGGCTTGACGTTTCAATTGAAGTCGAAGGCCTCCTTTTTTTATCTAATGCTACCTGCCAATGCGGCGAGTGAGTGGAAAAAGTCTTGGTTTTATGTTACCGAGGCTACTCTAGAGGGCGAGGTGGCAATTCCAAGATACTCCGCCGACCGGCCCGAACCGCGCCGACTCCAAGTCGCCAAGCTCCCAATAGACCAGCGGATGGTCGTGGATGAGATGCTCCAAACCATCCGCGGCCTGAAGAAGAAGGGTCTTCAGACCATCAACTTATACAACTGCTGGCTTGGGCAGCGACTCGTCCCCCTGGCCCACCGTGATCATTATATGTACGAGTACACGGGCTAGGAGGACTCGACGAAATCCTGCCTTGTCGAGTGGAAACTCGAGGATTACATTCTGGCGCTGAAGAAGATCACCCAGGCGGTGTACCTGGATGCGAAGGCCGGGGTCGCCCCTACAACGCGAAACATCCAGCCCCAACGGTGAGTCACTTTTTACCATTCGCAGTCGCAGTTAATGTTGTCGCGGTTATACTGATACTGTCTTATGCTTGTCGCAGTTATTTCAAGTGGTGGAAGGGTGGCTTCCTCCCGCAGATGACGAGAATTCAAGCTCGTTCGTCCAGGAGGGCGGCGAATCGCCTCCCGCAAGGGGCGGCATCGAAAGTGACGACGAGTCTGAGGAAGAGGTCGCCCCGCTGGTTCGCAAAACCCGCGGACAGCGTCAGCGTGAACTCTAAGCGAGCAGGAGCCTCGAACGTCATGATGATGATGATGACGAGCTTCCCGAGCTTACCTCGCCTCGCGTGGCCACTACGTCGAAGAAGAGTAAGAAGGAGGTGAAGGCCCCTCCAAAGAAGAAGACGAAGCCAGCGAGACAGGCGTCTCCGCCTCATTCGCCGAGCAGCTCCAACGCCACTAGCCAGTCCAGGGATGAAGCGCCACAGACGATGGCGGCGCCGGATGTCACCGTCGTCCTGAACGAAGTGCCTCTGGCCTCGATGCCTCCCCCGTTCGCCCAAGTCTCTGGGATAGGGGCTGCTCCGGTCGCGGCAACTTCGCCTCCCAGGGAAGCTCCCGCCGGAAATGTTTTGGAGGCTCCTGTGGCGGCCTCGACAACGAAGAAGCCATTCGTGTCTTGGGCGCATGACGTCCTGGAGATGGGTCTTAGTCGTAGGCTGGGCCCCGAACTGGAGAAGCCGGCTGGCACCCGCAAGGGACTATGGTTCATACCAGTCGCCAAGTGAGTTTTATTTACTTATCTTGTTTTTCATTGTACTCGGACCACCTTGCTCATGTAACCAATTTGCAGGACTGGAGTTAAAAATATCGGCCATCCATCCGTGGCCAAGGTGCCGTCAGTCGTCACCGAGGAGGACCCCTCTCGGAAGAGGAGGGCTGATGAGGTCGCTGCCCCCACAGACAGTGCCAAAAAGGCCAAGATCGACGAGGTCGTCATGGTGTCTGACGACACGATGGTGGCTCCGAGTGAACCTGCGGCGGGGGCGGCCTCGGTAATCAAGGAAGGTGCTCCCTCGCCTGGGGTGGCCGAGCCGTCCTCTTTTGGTGCCGGCGCATCCATCGCGACCTTCCCGCGCTTCATGGCCAGAGCGGCTACGGCGAGTGGTACCACGCCCTCGAGCCGCGCACCTGGGGTCGCCGAGACGGAGGTCGAGAAGCGTCGCGGGCACACTTCAGCTCTTCTCGCATCTGTGGACGCGATACAGCTTCATGGCATGCTTGGCGCAGCCATCCAGGTAAGTCCAGTCCCCGAGGATCGGGCCGCTGAATTGCAGCGGTCGGATTCTTTTAGTTCTTTGTTTTTGTTTCTCGCGTCCAGTCCCCGAGTGCCTAGTCGCTGAATTTCAGCGGGCGGGCACTTAGGATTTTGGATCTTTAGTCCCCGAGTGCCCACTCGCTGAATTTCAGCGGGTGGGCACTTAGGATTTTTGATCTCCAGTCCCCGAGTGCCTACTCGCTGAATTTCAGCGGGTGGGCACTTAGGATTTCGTTTTTGTTGACTGTTTGTTTTTTGCGTAGGGTTTGCAGCGTGAATCAACCGACCGGCTTGCTGCAACGCGTCGTGCAGAGAAAGAACTTGCCATCGTCCAAGAAGCGAACAAGGTACTCCAGGCGACTGCTGCGA
The DNA here is from genome assembly GCA_023614405.1 of Avena insularis. Classification (NCBI taxonomy): domain Eukaryota; kingdom Viridiplantae; phylum Streptophyta; class Magnoliopsida; order Poales; family Poaceae; genus Avena; species Avena insularis. Next base: position 299,528,469 of record CM042693.1, on the reverse strand, counting down.
GGGCAGAGGAGGTCCGCCAGGGCCTTGTCCCAGCGAGTGAACTGACGGAAGCTCAATCTTCGTTGAGCTTGGCTGATAAGCGAATCGCTGACCTTGAACACAAGCTGAAGGAAGCGAAGGAAGAGGCTAGTTCGGCGAATGAACGAGCCAAGGCTGCTGTTACAACCGCCGCTGAGGAGCGTAAGGTCTCTGACGCCCTTGTTGCTGGGCTTCAAGACGACTACACCTCTCTTCAGAGCTTCATCACGGATCTCTCCCGTCCCTTGATTGGTGAGTGTGCCTGCTTATGCTTGTAACATACGCATTGTGTAATCTTTGATGTATTCACTGTCACCTTCTGTCCGCAGGTCAGATCATTGATAGCGCGGAAGAGGCAAACTCGTTCGACGCTCGGCAATGTGTAGCCACGTTGGTCGATTCGGCCACATTGTCGGTGACATGTATACGGGCGTATCTTCAGGAGATGTCGCCTACAGAAGTGATTCCCAGCGACCTCGTCAAGGTGTGGCGATACTTGGATAAGGCGCCGTCGGTCGTCGAGTTTATGACGCGGTCAGCGTTCTGGCGCGGGGCGGCGACGGCGCTGAGCCTTGGGCTCGCTCACTTCTCGGAAGATTTCGATCTTGATGACGTGACGAGTGGCTACCCGTCGTCGACTGGCTCGGTGGAGATCACCGAGGTGTTGAAGCTGACGGACCGCGCCGTGGTGTACTCCGAGCGCGTCTGGGCGATGGGAGACCTCCTTCCTTATCAGGAAACAGTCGTCGCACCCAACGACCCTGAGCCACAGCACCGGGACTTCAAGATTGAGCAGCCCTTCCATGCGGCGATGGCGGGTGAGTAGACGACGTATCTGTCGAAACCGTATACTCCCATCATTCGCAACCGCAAGGGCGGTGGCGGGTCGTCATCGAAGCATGCAGAATAAGACATTGTGCCCTTGGGGCGTTAGTAGCAGTTCGGCCATTTGGCACACATTGTATTTTGTAACGATTGGGATCTGCTATAATGCGATATCGTTGTATTTTGTGAATTGTCGTGTGTTTTTGATTGAGTGTTGACCGAGTCCCCGAGCGCGTCCGCCCTTTTTATGGGGTTTACCTCGTTTATTATGTGTTTGTGGTTTTGAATGTTGTGTTATTGATGTCGACTCGCCCGAGCTCGGAAAGCTAGTCGCAAGGCGACTCCCATGAGTGCTCTATACTGCGTTTTCCCTTTGTGACGAGGTCGGTGGCGAGTCCCCTAGCGTGGTACTTCGTTGTTCTAGGCGCAACTCTAGGGTGGGTGAGGACTGGGCGCGTTAGAGGCGCATCACTCCTGCCTGGCCGTTGGGTGATGCATGGCGTCTGGGCATGCTCTCATACTTGGCGTTTTCCCTAGCCGCTCGCGCAGAACTGGTCGTCAGTCCCCGAGCGTGGTACTTGGCCGTTCGAGTCGCTATGTCGAGGATGCGGAGGATCGTGGTCGCTGTGAGAAGCGAAGGAAGTTGTCTTGGCTTGTTGAACCAGTCGAGATAGGCGACTCCAATGGGGCTCCGGGTAGGCGTTTCTCGTGGACGTTACAAGACCTAGAGTAACCCAGTGCCCTTGTAGCGCACTACTTGGACGTGCCGATCGCTGTACCAGAGGTTAACTTCTGCAGTTAGCTTTGATGCTATTATTACAAGTGCGAGTGGCACAAGACACGGAGAGTAGACGCAATTTGCGGTAACCGACACTTTTCTTTATTTCGTAGCGACTGGAGGATACATATGTGTTCTAAGAGTAGAACTTCCGTAGGAGGTTTACATTCCATGGTCGCTTGACGTCGAGTTTGCCATCCCCGCGGACGTCGATGAGGTAGTAGGCATCGTTGCCGAGTACTCGCCCGATGGCGAATGGTCCCTCCCATGGGGGGGAGAGCTTGTGCATGCCCTTCTTGTCCTGGATGAGGTGCAGTACCAGGTCACCTTCTAGGAAGGTGCGAGTTTTCACCCGCCGGCTGTGGTAGCGGCGGAGTCCTTGCTGGTAGATGGCGGTGCGTGATCAAGCTAGGACACGTGCTTCGTCGAGTAGATAGACTCCATCCTGTCGTGCGAGTTCGTTCGCAGCCTCCGTGTAGTGGACGACCCTTGGCGAGTCGTGCTCGAGGTCGGTGGGCATGACTGCTTCGGCGCCATATACCATGAAGAAGGGGGTGAACCCTGTCGACCTATTGACTAAGGTGCGAATGCCCCAGATGACGGAGGGTAGCTCCTCGACCCAGCACCCGGCGGTGCGCTCGAGCGGTACTTGGAGTTGCGGCTTCAGGCCGTGGAGGATGCTCTGGTTGGCTCTTTCCGCCTGGCCGTTGGACTCCGGATGGGCGACTGATGCAAGGTCGAGACGGATGTGGTGCCCCTCGCAGAACTCGGCCATGGCTCCTTTGGCTAAGTTGGTGCCGTTGTCTGTGATGATGCTGTTTGGGAACCCGTAGCGATATATGAGCTCGCGTAGGAATTTGGTGGCGTTCTTCCCGTCGCATTTCCGGACTGGCTTGGCCTCCACCCACTTTGTGAATTTGTCGACCGCGACCAGGAGGTGGTTGAATCTAGAGGGGGCCTTTTTGAACGGGCCTACCATGTCCATACCCCACACGGCGAATGGCCAGGTGATGGGGATTGTCTTGAGTGCTGAGCTCGGCACGTGTGTCTGGTTGGCGTACTTCTGGCACCCGGCGCACCGCTGGACAATGTCGATGGCATCGGCATGTGCGGTGGGCTAGTAGAAGCCGTGCCGCATGGCCTTGGCGACCAACGAGCGGGCGCCAGCGTAGTGGCCGCAGTCGCCGGAGGGGATGTCATGGAGGATCTTGCGTCCTTCGGCGGGTTGGACGCAGCGTTGGAACACACCGGTCACGCTGCGCTTGTAGAGCTCGCCGTCGATGATGGTGAAGGATTTGCATCGACGCGCAACCATCCGGGCGTCTGTCTCGTCTGCCGGCAAGGTGCCTGCCTCCAGGTAGGCGATGTATGGCTTGGTCCAATCGTTTGGCTCGGCAATGAGTGCGACCAGGGCTGCCTCTGGTTGCAGCGGGACTCCGATGTCGATCTCCCGTGGGAGAGAGACTGATGGCTTGGTGATCATGTCGAGGAAGATGCCAGCGGGTGGTGCGAGTCGAGCTGACCCGATGCGAGAGAGTGCATCGGCCTCCTCGTTCTTTCGCCTGTCGATCCACTCGACGAAGTAGCCTGCGAAGTGTCCTCCCAGCTTGTCTACTGCTTGGCGGTAAGCCGCCATGGTGGGAGAGACGGTGTCGCAAGTTCTAGCGACTTGCCCAACGACGAGGTCGGAGTCTCCGTAGCAACGTAGGCGGTTGACGTTCATCTCCTTGGCAGCTCGCATGCCGTGGAGTAGTGCCTCGTACTCGGCCATGTTGTTGGTGCAGGGGACATAGCGGAGCTTGTCGCCCTTCGGTGAAGTGAGCACGATGCCTGCTCCTGCGCCGTCCGCGTTCTTGGAGCCGTCGAAGTGCAGGCTCCAGTAGTGGAGGTATGGCAGCTTGTCTGGCTGCTGGGCCTCTTCCCAGTCGGCGATGAAGTCCGCGAGAGCCTGCGACTTGATCGCTTTTCGTGGCTCATACTTGATGTTGTGGACGCCGATTTCGACGGCCCACTTGGCGACTCGCCCAGTCGCTTCACGGTTGCGAATGATGTCTTGCAACGGTGCTGAGGAGACGACCGTGACCGGATGCTCCTGGAAGTAGTGCGATAGTCGCCGCTGTGCTCTGAAGACCGCGTATACCAGTTTCCGGTATTGCGGGTATCGCTGGCGCGACTCGGTGAGGACCTCGCTGATGTAGTACACTGGTCGTTGTACCAGGCGCTCCTTTCCTTCCTTCGGCCGCTCGACGACCATGACGGCGCTGACGACGCGCTCGGAAGCCGCGACGTAGACCAGCATGGGTTCTTTGTCGACGGGGGCGGCGAGTAGTGGTACTGCGAGTAGCACCTTCTTGAGGTCGCGGAGTGCGTCGTCCGCCTCCTTGTTCCACTGGAAGGTGGGGTTCTTTCGCATCAGGCGGTATAGGGGCATCGCCTTCTCGCCTAGTCGGGGGATGAAGGGGCTGAGGGACGCGACTCGCCCGGCCAGCTTCTGGATGTCGCGCAGGCACTCGGGTTTGCCGAGTCGGGCGATCGTGTCGATCTTTGTGGGGTTCTCCTCGATCCCGCGCTTGGAGACGATGTACCCCAGTAGTTGTCCTGCTGGTACACCGAAGGTGCACTTGCCTGGGTTGAGCTTTATTTTGTATTTCCGCAGGTTGGCGAATGTTTTTGCTAGGTCGGCGAGTAGGTCGCCCTGGCGAGCGGACTTCACTACCACGTCGTCGATGTAGACGTGAATATTGCGGCCAATTTGGCTCGCAAGGCATTCCTGCATGCACCGCTGGTAGGTTGCCCCGGCGTTCTTGAGGCCAAAGGTCATGGCGGTGTAGCAGAAGGCTCCGAATGGCGTGATGAACACCGTCTTCTCCTCGTCCTCAATGGCCATTTTGATCTGGTTGTACCCAGATTAGGCGTCGAGGAAGCACAGCGACTCCGAGCCCGTGGTGGAGTCGATTATTTGGTCGATTCGCGGGAGGACGAACTGCTCCTTCGGGCAGGCGCTGTTTTAGTTTGTGTAGTCGATACACATCCTCCAGGTCCCGTTCTTCTTCTCGACCAGGACTGGGTTTGCCAGCCACTTGGAGTATTTGATTGGCCGGATGAAGCCTGCAGCGAGTAGACGCTGCACCTCCTTGGCGATAGCTCGGCGGCGCTCTTCATTGAAAGGCCGCAGCGACTGCTTGACGGTTCGCACCTTGGGGTCGGCGTTTAGTTTGTGCTTAGCGAGTTCCCTAGGGACACTAGGCATGTCAGAGGGCTTCCATGCGAAGATGTCCCTGTTCTCACGGAGGAACTCGATGAGCGTGCCTTCCTAGGCTGGGCTCATGCCCGTTCCGATCGTCACCGTTTGGCTGGAGTCGCCTGGGACCAGCTCGACGGTGTGGGTGTGCGTCGTTGCCTCGAAGGCTGAGGTGTTTTCGCCCTCTGAATTGGGCTTATTGAGTATGGTGGGGTCGTCGTTGTTTTCCCTGCTCACGTATTTGGCGAGCTCGTCAGCATGGTTGGCCTCTGCCGCGATGACGGCGTCGACGAGTTTGGGTCCTTTGGCCTCGCACTCGGCGGCCATGTCGGGGTCGCCGTTGATGGTGATGACGCCGCACGGCCCGGGGAGCTTCATTGCATTGTACGCGTAGTGGGGCGCTGCCATGAATTTGGCGACGCTGGCGCCCAGGGGCGATGGTAGGGGCTGTCAAAGGGTACCAGCTCGAAGACGATCCGCTCGGTGCAGAAGTTTGCTGGTGTGCCGAAGGTGACTAGCAGCGTGACCTTGCCGATCGGGTACGCCTTCCGACCGGGGACGATGCCGTGGAACGTGGTGTAGGTCGTTTCGACCATCGATTGCGGGAGCCGCAGTCGCCTGAATGTGTCTAGGTACAGGATGTTGACGGAGCTGCCGCCGTCCATCAATATCTTGGGGAGCCAGTAGTCTCCCACCTTGGGCTTGACCACCAGGGCGACTCGCCCTGGGTACTCGATGCGTGGCGAGTGGTCCTGGCGGCTCCATGTGATGGGCTGCTCCAACCAGTTGAGGAACTGGGGGATGTCCACCTGGGCCACCGCATTGACGGCGACGGCGCGGGCGATGACCTTCTTTTCGCGCTTCGTGTTGAAGCCTGTGAAGGTGTAAAGCGATCCGGCCACATTGCCGAATTTTCCGCCATTTGGCGGGTTGTTGTCGGGGTCCTCCCGCGCTCGCCGTGCCTTCTCAATCTCCTTGAGACTGTGGCAGTCGGCGATCGTGTGCGTGGCAGGCTTCCCTTCCCTGCTGTGAAACGCACAAGGTTGGTTAAGGAGGGCCGCGGGGTCGAACCTTGGTTTCGCCTTGTAGTTGCCGTCGTCGTGGCGGAAGCTCTTGGGCTCGCACTGCGCGTGCCCTGTGTTGGCGACGAAGTCGACTCGCCCGTCATTGCGGCGCTTGCCGGTGAGGCGAGTGTTGCTGTAGCGTAGGGTGAGTCGTTGCCCGTTGTCGTTGCCACTCGTGCGGCGTTGGCCTCCCGCCTCGTCGTCGGTTTCCTGGTTTGGGTCTTCCTGCGCGTATCTTTTGGCGATCTCAAGGAGTTCTGGTATGTTGTCGAGTGTGCGGGAGTGTCGTTTGAGCTTGGCGACCAGGGGCTCGTAGCGGCATGAAGTCTTGAAGCAGTGGATCGCGGTGTCCGGGTGGATGCCGACCGCGTTGTATCAGAGGTCTTGCCACCGCTGGACCCAGCCTCGGGTCGACTCGCGGGGTCCCTGGACGCATCGTTCCAGGTCCTCGATGGTGGTGGCGCGGGTGTAGGAGCACTCGAAGTGCCTGACGAAGGCATCGCGCCTCTCTTCCCAGGAGTCGATGCTATCCGGGGGAAGGGTGTTGATCCACTGCTTGCACGTTCCCTCCATCATCAGGGGGAGGTAACGGGCGGCTAGCAGATCCGTGTGGCCAGCGATTCCCATTGCCATGAGGTAGGTGTCCAGCCACGCGGAGGGGTCATACGAAGGTTCGTACTTTTCTATTTCCTTTGGCGCTTTGAAGTTCGCCGGGTATTTTTCGCCTCGGATCATCGGTCCGAAGCACCGGGGCCCGAGTCGGCTTAGCGACCCCATTGGCTCGCTGTCACGGCGATTGGTTAGGGTGTGTCGCAGGTCGTCGGGCTGGCGTGCGCGCCAACTTTGGTTGTTGATGATGTGGGTGCGGGCGTCGAAGGGCTGATCGTTGGCGGCAACGAAGTTGGTCGCTGGCCTGGGGTCATTGGTGGAGAGTGCCGCGTTCGAGGGTCGGTGTTGGAGCTGAAGTGGTTCGGGTGGCAGGCAGTTGAGGGTGTTTGCCGCCAATGGACGGCCACTTGAGGCCGCTCTGCTTCCCGAAGAACGCGAGTACATCCGACCCTGCGAGTCGGCGCCTGCGTTTTGCTGCTCGACCGCCTTTGCGAGCAGGGCCCTGACGTACTGGATCTGTAGGGCGCCGTCACCAGTGGCTGTGATGTTGTCGGCCGCTTCTCGGCCCGCCACGAGGTTGTCCATCGGGGTGGAGAACAGTGGTAGGCCGTTCGCGTCTCGCTCCCGTGAGGAGACCACTATCCACGGCTGATTCCTGGGGGGTGTGCGGTTGGGTGGAGGTGGGGCGCCGTTCGTCGTCGACCCTGGTGGGGGCCGGGCGCTTCCCCCTGGTGGCGCGTTCTCGCAGATCGCGCGTTCGGCCACGCAGGCCGGGTCGTTCTCGTCGTCGAAGTTCAGGGCACGCCCCTGGATGGTGGGGTTCAAGCGCGACCTGATTCGCTGCTGGTGGTAACGCGACAGCTCCTGCGCTGTCACCTGCTCGAGGCAAAAAATTCACGCTCGGCTTGCTCCTTGCGGACTGCCTCCACCAGCTTCAGGCGGAGTTCCTCGACCTCCGTTTCCGTGGCGTTAGGAGGGATCGGGTTGGAGAAGGGGTCCTCTGGCGGATCGGTGCCGGTTGCCATGTAGGTCGGCTGAATTTTCCGTCCCGGAGTCGAAGTCGAAGATCCCGAGGATGGAGGGGTCCTCGAAGTCTCCGACGTTGGAGAACTGGGTGATGGAACCTGCGGACGAAGCTGCGAGGATGGATCCGGCGAGTGACGCCGGGGTCGCCGAATCGGCGTCGTCGTTGAGGGCCGCGTCTTCCGCGGCCGCGGTGGTCTCGGCCACGTCGCTGTGGGCCGAGTTGTACTCAGAGGAGAGGCGATGGATCGTGCGGACCTGGCTCTCGGAGAGCCGGTCGCGTGGCGGCGACTCGCGGATGCGAGTCGAGTCCTCCGACACGATGACGTCGGTGAGGCCGACGAAGAGGCTGATCGTGCCGACTGGCAAGATCATGCTGTGCGTGACGGGTCGCACCGCCGGAACGTAGCTGCTCGGCAAGATCTGGAGCATCTCGCCGATTGCTATCATGCGGCCGGTGGCGACCGTCTCGTTGATCGGCAGATTGGATCTCGCCGCAGAACACCGGCCAGACCGGCCAGGCCCCACGGTGGGCGCCACTGTCGTGGGAATGGTCACGGCAGATGCTGCAATCGGCAGCGAGTAGTAGAACGAAGGGCAAGGGCGGCCAGCCATCTGTGGTGCGAGATGAGGGCGGAGACACAGGGTTTTACCCAGGTTCGGCACCCCGGAGGGTAAAGACCTACTCCTGCTAGATTGTATTATGATGGAGGTACAATGGGGCGAGCTCGACGGCTAGGCGGCGAGTCGCTTGGGTGTATGATGTAACGTGCCTCTACACACCCTGTAGGGAGGTTTATATAGACTCACCTCCCCCTAGGGTTTACATATCTCAACCGAATCAGTTAAGGCATCAGTACTTTTTTAACCTAATCTGATTGGGCCTATCTACTCGCCTGGGCCTTCAGCTTCCAGTCGCTTGGATCCACGCCAGGCCTTGATCCAGTCGCCGTCCTGCAGGCCCACTCGCCAGTTCCTGGGCCAGTCAGAAAAGTCTTGCTGGGTATGCCCCGGTAGGCCTATCCCCATCATCTTTTGTCCAACAAGGTGATTCCTAATGTATGGAGGTGCAATCTGAGGTTTGCTTCTGTCTTCATCCTTCTTGATAGAAGTTGTTTCCTCATGGGGTTCCCAAACTTTTTATGCCTTCCACCTTGTTTCATTTGTTGAACTATAGGATATATGGGGCATTGGATAGGGACATGATTATTTCCTTAACATAGGAAACAAGTCACTTGAGATTTGGGTCATTGTTTAGTTGGATGTTTCTCTTCACAATTAGGGCATTTGTCCTTATGCTCTTTGGAAGTGTGATCCATGTCTCCACAAATTTTGCATGCTTGAGTTCCTTCTATAATATCATCCTTGATATCATTGTTGTCACAATCTCCCTTGGAAAGGTTGTCTTTCATGTTGATCATTTGAGTGGTCATCCCTTGCAACAATTGGAATTGGATTTCCAAAACATTTTGCATGGTTGGGTCTAACTCATTGTTGTTGGCTAAAAACTAAGTTGTCATCTGATTCAACTGGGTTTGGTTTGCTAGTAGTTGTTCTCTCATGTGCATCTCTTGGTTGTTGTTGTCACCATTCTTGATGTTGGAGTTTCTTGGAGTAGTCATCTATTTGGGTTGGATTGGGATTAGAATAGGCAAAATATTCTAGGGAAGAATTCTAATCACACACAACAATTCACACATGCAATGGGCAGGCAATCACAAACAAACATTTCACTCAAACAACAAGGTTCAAACATATTTTATGCAACAAAATATTTTTGCTACACCACATAAGTTGGTGGGTTTAAACTAGTCATTAGTAATGGTGGTCCAACTATATGGTTTTCTTGAGATCATTTCATTCTTCTTGGTTGTTTCTTCATGAATGAGTTCATGGTTTCCTTGGGAAAATTCTTGCATCTTGGTCACAAACTTCAAAGGTGATGATGATTCCTTCTAGGTTGTGTTTCCTTAGTCTTCAAGTCTTGGGTAATATTCTTGTCTCACTTGTAGTCCTTAGTGATGTCCAAGTTGAAGTCCTTGATGAAATTAAGGTTGAAGTCATTGGTGATGGTGAAGTTGAAGTCATTGGTGATGGTGAAGTCCTTTGCTCTTGTTGATGTCTTTTCTCATGGTGGAGGCTTTGTCCATCAAGTTTGAAATAGAAGAGATGTAGAGTCAAAACCAAAAAGGTTGAGGAAAGAGTTTACAAGATTATTTGTAAATAAGTTCTGGAACAAATACAACTACTATTTTTCTAAGGGGTTTTGTTCAATCCTAGGGTTACAATCCTATAGGGAACACAGTGCTCTGAAACCATCTGTAAGACCCCACCTTTATAAAGGTAATGGTCCCTGTGATTGCAATGCTAGTACCTGGATCAATAGCTAGCATCCACAGTTAAGATGTAATATCATGAAACAAAAGTAATAATACAACTTTATAACTAGGAATAAAATAATTCATTACATCTTACATAGCTCATTTGGCTATCTCATTACAATGCAAGAGAAATAACTATATAGCATGGAGTCCTTCATCTTCAAAGTGCCACAGGCAATCATGTTAGTTGTAGACTTGTAATCCTAATCAACACACTTTACTAATATCAAACAAACCTGTAACATAATAAGTTACAGCCACCAGGGTCAATTCAATTGAATTGTATTGGGAAGTGATACAATGGTAGTATAGTGGAGTCTATCATCTGTATGCATTTGGCTAAGTGGATCTTAGGCTTGCTTTGCTCAAAAACAGATTTTTCTTATCAGTTGTAAACACTAAGTTTTTGTTTGGCAAAAACTCCCCAAGGAACCACCAATAGACATTGGTGAACCTTCACCCTTGTTCAACCACAAGTTTTTAACTTAGAAATTGTGATGAGGAGATTCTTGATAGCTTCCATGTCTTGATGCTCAAATTGTCCATTGCCGGGGACACATCTAAGTACTTAGATTTTACTCTCTCGAGAGGTGGTGCACTTTCCCCACAAGACTAGACATGCATCGAGACAAGAAGTTTCAGAAGCCTTCCCTTAGACCAAAATGGATGTGCTCCAAACCTATCACCCCCTACCACCAACTGTCCATTTGGCTAAGTTATTGCAATATATATGATCCAGGCAGAGCCCATAATGCCAAGTGGCTGCACTTGAAGCTTCTCAACATTTGACATCTCAAATCTCTTTGTTCCTGGTTGGCATTCCACAAGTGTGATACACAAGGTTCACCAATCCCCTGGCCTTGTGTAACTACTCAACAAAAATCCATCCAAGCAATACCATTCCACCCAGGTGATTCATTTACATAGTTGTTTTATTAAATAAAACACAAGTCATAGACTTAGAAATATTCCATAGCATGAATATAATCCACCCTTGTTTTCTACTAGCTAAGCTAAGCATGATAGTAGTAGGGATCTTAACTTTAGGAAATTCTATTAAGGCATCAACTACTAGGATTTCCCAAGGAATAGCATACTTAGTAAAATTCCATGCAAATCCTACTTTGAAACATCACTAATGCATAGTGAAAATAATGGGACAAAAGTATGAAGCACCACTTTCCTTTTTTGGTAGGGAATATAAGTTCACTCCTTGATTTTGCAATAGTCGCACTCTTCAAATTTCACTACAATTCAATCAAGGCACAAATTCAATCTACCATTCAAGCTATTCAACACATAAAATAATAAAAACAAAGCAATGCATGCAAGCATGCCAAAGATTGTTTTATTTGGAAAAGTGGTTTCTAATAGGTTATAAAACATTTTAAAACACCTATTGGTCATTTATGAATGTGGCAAATCCATTGATATCAAGTTAGTGAAAATGGCCATTTGAATCATTCTTGTTTTGCTAGAAATGATTAAAATCAAAGAAATATTTTCTAGTGTTTTCCAAATATATTTTTAAACACAAATGTTAGTGTTTTAACGTCAAGTGTTTAATATTAAAACCATTTGCAAAAGGTTTTACCTATAAACCATTTTATACTAAAGCCATATTTTATTTGTTAGAAATACCTTTAAACAAAGTAATAATTTTCTAGGGTTCACCAAATATATTTTTAAATTCTAAAACTTGGTGTTTAGGGCCAGAGAGTTTAATTCAAACCATTTTCAAAAGGTTTTACTCAAAAAGCATTTTTAAAACATATTCAACATTTTTATTTATCTAGAAATGTTTTAATTCAAAGGAATAATTCCTAAGTGTCAAAAAATATAGTTTTAAATACAAAAGATGGTTTCTATGGTCAGTAGGTTCAAAAAAATACATTTACAAAAGATTTTACCCTAAAAAATTTTTTACAATAAATTTTATAATCAAAATAGGCCTACACATGTTTCTGCAAATACAACCAATTTTACAGAAGCAAATTACTAAAGAAGGTGCATGGTTGAAAATTTCGCATTTTTCTGAATGCAGTGATATAAAATTTGTAAAATTTGGATGTGTAGATTTAAAGTTATGAATTTTTCAAATCTAACATCTAATAGACATGTTTTCTGTTTTTAAAACAGAACTTGTGCCACGCGTCTAATTCTGATTGGGCGATACCGTTTCATGTGGATCGACCGATACTAGCCGTCAGATCTAAAGTGCATCGCACGGTGCAGATGTCATCTCACCCCTTCGATTAACTAACCTGTCCTAGCCAAACGATCAAGATCCAACGCTCCAGATTGCATTGACCAAAGGTGGGCGGCGCTGGCGGCGACTGTGCGGCGACGGCGCTCTAGTGGTGGAGTTGCGGACGATTAAGGAAGTGAGATAGAGAGAGGGATATGGCTCACCAGAATCGCGTGATCTCGCTGATGCTCGACGTGCCCTTGGTTGGCGAAGGGGCGCTCGAGGGCGATTGGGATTCCTCGCCAGAGTTCGTGAAGGCGTCGGGTGTTATCTATTGAAGACGCTGGCGAGGCTATGGTGCATGCCAGAGAGAAAGGAAGGTGTTGTTAGATGCGCAGGGTCGTGGCGAGTACGCGCGTGTGAAAGAGAGGGAGAGGGGAGGTCAAAAGATACCGGGGACGCTCAACGTAGTAGTGGTTGTCGTTGGTCGTTCATAGTTGGAGACGAAGGTGAGCCTCTCGGTCATGATAAAGCAAGAGGTTGGGGTCAGGAGATGTGCACGGAGATGCCAAACATCAGGGAGCAAAGCAGAGGGAGAGGGGCGATTGATCCTCACTGGAATTGATGCCGGAGTGCGTCGGAGACCACGACGGTGCAAAAGGAAATTGGAGAAGCCTGGTGGCTCCGGTGGGGTGAGGTCAGAGGGGAAAGGAAGGTAAGATGTGGGCGGTTAAATGGGCGAAGTCGCGGAGAGGTATTAACACAGCGTTAAGGCGAATTAACTCGGCGAAATCAACTGCATAAACGGGCGAGGAGGGGAGCAACTAGTCGTGTGTGAGAATGGCGACCGGCTGTGTGGGGCATCATTGTAGCGTAGAGAACGAGAGGGTTCGGGTGGGACACTGCCCGCTGGCCCAATGGTGGGTGGAAGGTCTGAGTGAAAGAAAATGGTTCTCGAGGGGAGAAAGAAGTGGGCTAGCTGGGCCTGGTGGGTTTTGCTGGGCTAGGTTGGTCGTTTCATTTTTTTTCTTCCTGATTTCTTTTTCCTTTTCTATTTTGATTTTATATTTTCAAATTCAAACTCTTATTTGAATCAGATTTATTTATCAAATCTTTTCAAAACTTTTTAGTAGTTTCCATATTGTTTTAAATGTGTTTTAGAGTTCATTTTAGAATAATTAATTTTATTCCTTCATGGTTTATTATTTATTTAAGTAGACATTTGCTTTAAAATAGGGTTTAAATATGGTTTCAAACTCTATTTGAAATCTAATTTTTACCAAACCTTTTTCAGTAGGTTTTATTTATTTAATAGGGTGTTAAATAGTTCATTTTGAATTATTTGAAATATTTTTAATGTGATTTAATAATCATTTAAATTGGGCATTTGTTTTCATTCAAATAAAATTCAATATGGTTTTTAAATCCTTATAAAATTTTATTCAAATGATTATTTTATTCCATTTAAGTTAATTAAATAACTTTTATATCCACCTTGGGAAATTCCATTTTATTATTTTCCCATGATTTAATTAGTCATTTCTATTATGGAGTTTTTCTTTATTCAAATAGAATAGAATTTGGTTAATGTCATATTATTTTATTTGAATATTCTTTATCCGTTTATTTCATTTGGATTTGGATTATCTTTGTTCCATTTGCTTATGGATTTAAATCAAGATTAAATTATCTTCCAAATAATTTTCTTGGGATTTATTATTTAGGAAAATTGTCTTTATTTAAATTAAATTGGATATTGTTCATTCCTTAGATTTTATTTAGTTAATCTTTTATTCTTTTTATTATTCCATAATTATTCATTTCATTTATTTATGGATTTGCCCAAGACTTAATTTGTCTTTTAAATATTCCTTATTTATTTTCTTTCTTTCCTTTTCTCATAAAATCCATATCTTTTATTTATAGATCCAAATTTGGTGATTCCAATTTCTAGAATTTTATTTAATATTTGTTTATCCTTTTATATCTCTTTAGGATTATTTTGCTCACAATTTGGTATGGATTTTGGATAGGAGCTTTATTTCCTTTTGTCATATTAAAATCATAAGTTTTTATCCATGGTTCCAAATTGAATGAAATCAATTTCTATGATCTTATAATATTATTGGTTGTCATTTTGATCACATATAAATGTTTGTTGACAAATTTTATATGGAACAAAATCCATAGTCTTAGTGTAATCTTGGAATGATTTTCTTCCATTAGGATTTTAGGGTTTTGATTTATTTTCCAAGTTTAAATTTCAAGATTACATTTATGGATGAATGCATTTCACTTAATTTGAATTTTTTTGGATTCCCATTTTATTCAAAGTTTGTTCAAGATGGGTTTTAAGGTTTCAATTTGGAATCAAAAAGTTTCTTTTAACCCTAAATTTCAACAATTATTTATTTTGTTTATGTATTTTTCACATTTCAAAATTTGGAAAATTTTGGGATGTGATAGGCTACCACCCTTAAAAGAAATCTCGTCCCGATATTTCGGAAGGCTAGAGATTACAAGTTGGCTTTAATACAACTAGGGTACTACAACCCTTAAAAGGTTTTCAACTATATTACATCTTGGCTTACTTAAGGTCTTGATGAAACTTCTATAGACAGACATCTGCATAGTGTCCTTTGTTTCCACACTTGACACATGTGACAAGGCTGAGATCCTTCATAGGCTTGCTTGTCTTGTACTTCTTATTTTCTGGACCATTGCTTGCATAATGTCCTTGGTCACCACACTTGTAACATGTGACAAGGTTAAGTTCTTCATGTATCTTCTCTGAACAAGTTGATATATAATGGCCTAGCTCTTTGCAGTTGTTGCACCACACTTGGCTAATTTCCTTATTCTTCTTATTCTTGGGTTTCTCCAAAGCTAGGAGTTCCTCTAGTTCATGCTCTTCATAACTCACCTGAAAGGTGGGAAAGCTTCCTCGGTTCCTTGAACAATTCCTTGGATAATACCTATGTTTCCACATTTGTCCAACAAGGTGATTCCTAATGTATGGAGGTGCAATCTGAGGTTTGATTTTGTCTTCATCCTTCTTGATAGAAGTTGTTTCCTCATGGGGTTCCGAAACTTTTGATGCCTTCCACCTTGTTTCATTTGTTGAACTATAGGATAGATGGGGCATTGGATAGGGACATGATTATTTCCTTCACATAGGAAACAAGTCACTTGCGATGTGGGTCATTGTTTAGTTGGATGTTTCTCTTCACAATTAGGGCATTGATACTCATGCTCTTTGGAACTGTGATCCATGTCTCCACAAATTTTGCAATCTTGAGTTCCTTCTATAATATCATCCTTGATATCATTGTTGTCACAAACTCCATTGGAAAGGTTGTCTTTCATGTTGATCATTTGAGTGGTCATCCCTTGCAACAATTGGGATTGGATTTCCAAAATTTTTTGCATGGTTGGGTCTAACTCATTGTTGTTGGCTAAAAACTGAGTTGTCATCTGATACAATTGGGTTTGGTTTGCTAGTAGTTGTTCTCTCATGTGCATCTCTTGGTTGTTGTTGTCACCATTCTTTTTTGTTGGAGTTTCTTGGAGTAGTCATCTGTTTGGGTTGGATTGGGATTAGAATAGGAAAAATATTTCTAGGGAAGAATTCTAATCACACACAACAATTCATACATGCAATGGGCAAGCATTCACAAAAAAACATTCCACTCAAACAACAAGGTTCAAACATATTTTAGGCAAGAAAATATTTTTGCTACACCACATAAGTTGGTGGATTTAAACTAGTCATTTGTAATGGTGGTCCAATTATATGGTTTTCTTGAGATAATTTCATTCTTCTTGGTTGTTTCTTCATGAATTACTTCATGGTTTCCATGGGAAAATTCTTGCATCTTGGTCACAAACTTCAAAGGTGACGATGATTCCTTCTAGGTTGTGTTTCATTAGTCTTCAAGACTTGGGTAATATTCTTGTCTCACTTGTAGTCCTTAGTGATGTCCTAGTTGTAGTCCTTGATGAAATTAAGGTTGAAGTCATTGGTGATGGTGAAGTTGAAGTCATTGGTGATGGTGAAGTCCTTTACTCATGTTGCAGTCTTTGCTCATGGTGGAGGCTTTGTCCATTAAGTTTGAAATAGAAGAGATGTAGAATCAAAACCAAAAAGGTTGAGGAAAGAGTTTCCAAGATTGTTTGTAAATAAGTTCTGGAACAAATACAACTCCTATTTTTCTAAGGGGTTTTGTCCAATCCTAGGGTTACAATCCTACAGGCAACACAGTGCTCTAATACCATCTGTAAGACCCCACCTTTATAAAGTTAATTTTCCCTATGATTGCAATGCTAGTCCCTGGATCAATAGCTAGCATCCACAGTTAAGATGTAATATCAAGAAACAAAGGTCATAATACAACTTTATAACTAGGAATAAAATAATTCATTACATCTTACATAGCTCATTTGGCTATATCATTACAATGTAGGAGAAATAACTATATAGCATGGAGTCCTTCATCTTCAAAGTGCCACAGGCAATCATGTTGGTTGTAGACTTGTATTCCTAATCAACACACTTTACTAATATCAAACAATCCCGCAACATAATAAGTTACAACCACAAGGGTCAATACATTTGAATTGTATTGGCAAGTGATACAATGGTAGTATAGTGGAGTCTATCATCTGTATGCATTTGGCTAAGTGGAGCTTAGGATTGCTTTGCTCAAAAATAGATTTTTGTTATTAGTTGTAAACACTAAGTTTTTGTTTGGCAAAAACTCCCCAAGGAACCACCAATAGACATTGGTGAACCTTCACCCTTGTTCAACCACAAGTTTTTAACTTATAAATTGGGATGAGGAGATTCTTGATAGCTTCCATGTCTTGATGCTCAAATTGTCCTTTGCCGGGGACACGGCTAAGTACTTAGATTTTACTCTCGAGAGTGGTGGTGCACTTTCCCCACAAGACTAGACATGCATCGAGACAAGAAGTTTCAGAAGCCTTCCTTTAGACCAAAATGGATGTGCTCCAAACCTATCATCCCCTACGACCAACTGTCCATTTGGCTAAGTTATTGCAATATATATGATCCAGGCAGAGCCCATAATGCCAAGTGGCTCACTTGAAGCTTCTCAACATTTGACATCTCAAATCTCTTTGTTCCTGGGTGGCATTACACAAGTGTGATACACAAGGTTCACCAGTCCCCTGGCCTTGTGTAACTACTCAACAAAAATCCATCCAAGCAATACCATTCCACCCAGGTGATTCATTTACATGGTTGTCTTATTAAATAAAACACAAGTCATAGACTTAGAAATATTCCATAGCATGAATATAATCCACCCTTGTTTTCTACTAGCTAAGCTTAGCATGATAGTAGTAGGGATCTTAACTTTAGGAAATTATATTAAGGCATCAACTACTAGGATTTCCCAAGGCATAGCATACTTAGTAAAATTCCATGCAAATCCTACTTTGAAACATCACTAATGCATAGTGAAAATAATGGGACAAAAGTATGAAGCACCACTTGCATTTTTTGGTAGGGAATATAAGTTCACTCCTTGATTTTGCAATAGTCACACTCTTCAAATTTCACTACAATTCAATCAAGGCACAAATTCAATCTACCATTCAAGCAATTCAACACATAAAATAATAAAAACAAAGCAATGCATGCAAGCATGCCAAAGATTGTTTTATTTGGAAAAGTGGTTTCTAATAGGTTATAAAAACTTTTAAAACACCTATTGGTCATTTATGAATGTGGCAAAACAATTGATATCAAGTTAGTGAAAATGGCCATTTGAATCATTCTTGTTTTGCTAGAAATGATTTAAATCAAAGGAATATTTTCTAGTTTTCCAAATATATTTTTAAACACAAATGTTAGTGTTTTAAGGTCAAGTGTTTAATATTAAAACCATTTGCAAAAAGTTTTACCTATAAACCATTTTATACTAAAGCCATATTTTATTTGTTAGAAATACCTTTAAACAAAGTAATAATTTTCTAGGGTTCACCAAATATATTTTTAAATTCTAAAACTTGGTGTTTAGGGCCAGAGAGTTTAATTCAAACCATTTTCAAAAGGTTTTACTCAAAAAGCATTTTTAAAACATATTCAACATTTTTATTTAGCTAGAAATTTTTTAATTCAAAGGAATATTTCTTAAGTGTCAAAAAATATAGTTTTAAATATAAAAGTTTTTTTCTATGGTCAGTAGGTTCAAAAAAATCCATTTACAAAAGATTTTACCCTAAAATTTTTTTTACAATAAATTTTACAACCAAAATAGGCCTACACATGTTTCTGCAAATACAACCAATTTTACAGAAGAAAATTACTAAACACAGTGCATTGTTGGAAAGTTCACATTTTTCTGAATCCAGTGATATAAAATTTGTAAAATTTGGACGTGTAGATTTAAAGTTATGAGTTTTTCAAATCTAACATCTAATATACATGTTTTCTATTTTTAAAACAGAACTTGTACCACACGTCTAATTCTGATTGGGCGATACCGTTTCATGTGGATCGACCGAAACTAGCCGTCAGATCTAAAGTGCATCGCACGGTGCAGATGTCATATTACCCCTTCGATTAACTAACCTATCCTAGCCAACCGATCAAGATCCAATGCTCTAGATTGCATTGACCAAAGGTGGGCGGCGCTGGCGGCGGCTGTGCGGCAGTGGTGCTTTGGTGGTGGCGTTGCCGACGATTAAGGAAGCGAGAGAGAGGGATATGGCTCACCAGAATCGCGTGATCTCGCTGATGCTCGACGTTCCCTTGGTTGGCGAAGGGGCGCTCGAGGGCGATTGGGATTCCTCGCCATAGTTCGCGAAGGCGTCGGGTGCTCTCTATTGAAGACACTGGCGAGGCTACGGTGCACGCCAGTGAGAAAGGAAGGTGCTGTTAGATGCGCAGGGTCGTGGCGTGTACGCGCGTGTGAAAGAGAGGGATAGGGGAGGTCAGAAGATATCGGGGACGCTCGACGGAGCAGTGGCCGTCGTCGGTCGTTCGCAGTTGGAGACCAAGGCGAGCCTCTGGGTCATGATAAAGCAAGAGGTTGGGGTCAGGAGATGTGCCCGGAGATGCCAAACATCAGGGAGCAAAGCAAAGGGAGAGGGGCGGTTGATCCTCACCGGAATTGATGACGGAGTGCGTCAGAGACCACGGCGGTGCAAAAGGAAATTGGAGCAGCCTCGTTGCTCCAGTGGGGTGAGGTCTGAGGGGAAAGGAAGGGAAGATGTGGGCGGTTAAATGGGCGAAGTCGCAGAGAGGGATTAATACAGCGTTAAGGCGACTTAACTCGGCGAAATCAACTGCAGAAACGGGCGAGGAGGGGAGGAACTGGTCGTGGCGGGTGAGAACAACGACTGACAGGTGGGGCATCGTTGGTAGCGAGAGAAAGAGGGTTCAGGTGGGGTCGTCTCGTCAGCGACTGGGTGGGTGCGGGTCTGAGTGAAAGAAAACGGTTCTCGAGGGGAGAAAGAAGTGGGCTAGTTGGGCTTGGTGGGTTTTGCTGGGCTAGGCTGGTCGTTTCATTTTTTTTCTTCCTGATTTCTTTTTCCTTTTCTATTTTCCTTTTCTATTTTCAAATTCAAACTCTTATTTGAATCAGATTTATTAATCAAATATTTTCAAAACTTTTCAGTAGTTTCCATATTGTTTTAATTGTGTTTTAAAGTTCATTTTAGAATAATTAATTTATTCCTTCATGGTTTATTATTTATTTAAATAGACATTTGTCTTTAAAATAGGGTTTAAATATGGTTTAAAACTCTATTTGAAATCTAATTTTTACCAAATCTTTTTCAGTAGGTTTTATTTATTTAATAGGGTGTTAAATAATTCATTTTGAATTATTTGAAATATTTTTAATGTGATTTATTAATCATTTAAATTGGGCATTTGTTTTCATTCAAATAAAATGCAATATGGTTTTTAAATCCTTATAAATTTTTATTCAAATGATTATTTTATTCCATTTAAGTTAATTAAATAACTTTTATATCCACCTTGGGAAATTCCATTTTATTATTTTCCCATGATTTAATTAGTCATTTCTATTATGGATTTTTTCTTTATTCAAATAGAATAGAATTTGGTTAATATCATATTATTTTATTTGAATATTCTTATCCCTTTATTTCATTTGGAATTGGATTATCTTTGTTCCATTTGCTTATGGATTTAACTCAAGATTAAATTATCTTCCAAATAATATTTTATTCTTTTTATTATTCCATAATTATTCATTTCATTTGTTTATGGATTTGGCCAAGACTTAATTTGGCTTTTAAATATTCCTTATTTATTTTCTTTCTTTCCTTTTCTCATAAAATCCATATCTTTTATTTATAGATGCAAATTTGGTGATTCCAATTTGTAGAATTTTATTTAATATTTGTTTATCCTTTTATATCTCTTTAGGATTATTTTGCTCACAATTTGGTATGGATTTTGGATAGGAGCTTTATTTCCTTTTGTCATGTTAAACTCATAAGTTTTTATCCATGGTTCCAAATTGAATGAAATCAATTTCTATGATCTTATAATATTTTTATTTGTCATTTTGATCACATATAAATGTTTGTTGAAAATTTTTATATGGAACAAATCCATAGTCTTAGAGTAATCTTGGAATGATTTTCTTCCATTAGGGTTTTAGGGTTTTGATTTATTTTCAAAGTTTAAATTTCAAGATTACATTTATTGATGAATGCATTTCACTTAATTTGAATTTTGTTGGATTCCCATTTTATTAAAAGTTTGTTCAAGATGGGTTTTGATGTTTCCATTTGGAATCAAAAAGTTTCTTTTCACCCTAAATTTCAACGATTATTTATTTTGTTTATGTATTTTTCACATTTCAAAATTTGGAAAATTTTGGGATGTGACAATGCCATATTATTTTTAGAATTACCTACATGACTAGAATAGTGTTTCTGAAAATTTGGATTATAATTCTTCTTCCAAGCAGGGTTATAATCATTACGACCTATGAAGACTATTTATTCACTATTGGATTCTGCGATACATCTTACCTAGGTTACCTTACCTTTGACGTCTAATATGAGATCATCCAACTTAGCATTAACCTCTTCATTTTATTGAGGTGTGACGAAGTTGAACTTCTTTGTGTTTGATCTTTCCAAATGCCATTGGGTATGGTTGTCTTGCATATTTTCTAGAAGCTACTTTGCTTTGGTAATTTGTTTACCAATAAATGTTCCTCGAGCTGCAGTATCAAGCATAGACTTAGATATAGGGTTAAGAGCATTATAAAATAAATGGAGAATTAACAAATCTTCTATCCCATGGCTGGGATAGTTTCTCGTGCATTCTTTCATTCTCTCCCATGCAAGTGCTAGTGTCTCACACTCTTCTTGTCTAAAACTAGTAATATTAGATCTTAGTTGCATAGTCTTTGCAGGTGGAAAGAATTTAGTCATAAATAAAGAAGTACATTCCACCCATGTTGCAATAATATTTCTAGGCAAACATAGCAACTATTATTTTTCTCTTCCTCTCTGAGAGAAAGGAAATAAGTGCAACTTGACCGCATCGGGTTCAACATGTTTAATGCGCATCATATCACATATTTCAGTAAAAGTATTAAATAAAACTCTTTTTATTTATTCAGAATATTGTCAATTACTTTAATGATAAACATTCACATATAACCCCTTGCTAGAATTCTATTTCACATGCAAAAACACTTTCTACAATTTCACCCGAAAACCTGTTTCAGTATCTAGTAAAATAAATTCCTGCGCTTGTTATTCTTTCCAGCATGAAACTTTTGCTCCAATTGGATGTCGGTGTCTCTTAAGTGTGTCACCCTACGGTTCGTGAATAATGCGGACATGATCGAGACCCCTCTCGTATCAATAATCAGAAGCGGGATCTGGAGACCCATACTGACTCCCACACATTCAACATTAACTTTCTTATGATCGTCGAAATTTTTTACGCTAGTATCCTAATACCTTTGTTTCTCGATATATTACATGTCCGAGATCCGATCATTGGTATATCCATACCTAGTTTGATCTCGTTACTGAAATGCACTCTTTTCTCGTTCCCGTGATATAACATTCTAGTGATCAAATCACTTGCTTGCAAGCTAACCAATGTGATATCACCGAGAGGGCCCAGAGTATATCTATCCGTCATCAGGATGAACAAATTCCACTCTCGATCCATGGGCCTCAACATAACACTTTCTTAGTTCTGAACCCATCTTTATAATCACCCTGTTACGGTGGGACATTTGATGTTATCAAGAAACTCTTCCGGTGTTAGTGATTGACATGATCTCATGGTCTAAGGATTAGGATCACTTCGTAATTTGTTATAGCAATATAAACTCAATGACTTTGATCGTAATGCTATACTTCGGATGAATGTTCATCACATCATTACACTAATTTTATGATCCCGTTATTAACACCATCCAATGTCTATGATCAGGAAACCTTGATCATCTTGTTAATCAACGAGCTAGTTTATGAGAGAGGCATAACTAGGAACTTTCTGTTTGTCTATTAAACACACATGTATTAACGTTTCCGTATTAATACAATTATAGCATGCAAAATAAACATATATCATATACTTTGAATATACATAATAAACACTTTATTATTACCTCTCAGGGCATATTCCCTTCAGCCTCCCACTTGCACTAGAGACAATAATCTAGTAACATAGTGATGAATCTAACACCCATGGAGTTCTGCTGTTGATCATGTTTTGCTCTAGGGAGAGTTTTAGTCAACGGATATGCTACATTGAGATTTGTGTGTACTCTACAAATCTTTATATCTCCATCCTTGACATGCTCGCGGATGGAGTGAAAACGACGCTTAATATGCTTGGAATTCTTGTGAGACCTTGGTTCTTTGGCATTGTAAATGGCACCATTATTGTCACAATAGATCACCATTGGGTCCAACGTGCTTGCAACCACACCTAGTTCAGACATGAACTCCTTCATAAAAACCACTTCCTGAGCCGCTTCCGAAGCAGCAACATATTCGGCCTCCGTTGTTGATCCCGCCACCACAGGTTGTTTGGAACTCCTCCAACTAACCGCTCCGCCATTCATGAGAAATACGTATCCGGATTGAGACTTAGAGTCATCCGGTTCGGTGTCAAAGCTTGCATCAACATAACACTTCGAGACGAGCTCTTCTTCACCTTCGTACATAAGAAACATATCCTTAGTTCTTCGTAAGTACTTAAGGATATTCTTGACTGCTATCCAGTGTTCCGAACCTCGATCTGATTGGTAGCTACTAGTCAAACTAATAGCATGTTCCACATCCGGACTTGTACATAGCATGGCGTACATTATAGAGCCTATGGCTGAAGCATAGGGGACTTTGTCCATTATCTCTCTTTCTTCCGCCGTAGCCGGACTTTGAGTCTTACTCAATGTCTTGCCTTGCAACATAGGTAAGAACCCCTTCTAACTTCCGTCCATTTTGAACTTCTTTAAAATCTTATCAAGGTATGTGCTTTGCGATAGCCCTATTAGGCACCTAGATCTATCTCTATAGATCTTTATGCCTAAAATGTATGACGCTTCACCTAGGTCCTTCATTGAAAATTTGCTGTTTAGATAACTTTTAACACTGTTTAAAAGATCTATATCATTTCCGATCAATAATATGCCATCCACATATAATATCAGAAATGCCACATTGCTCACACTCACTTTCTTGTAAATACAAGCTTCTCCATAAGTTTGGACAAATCCAAACTCTTTGATCACCTCATCAAAGCAGAGATTCCAACTTCGTGATGCTTGCTTCAATCCATAGATGGATCGCTGAAGCTTGCACACCGTGTTAGCATCCTTAGGATCGAAAAACCCTTTGGTTGTATCATATATAGCTCTTTTTCAATATTACCATTGAGAAACACGGTTTTGACATCCATCTACCATTTCTCATAATCGAAATATGCAGCAATTGCTAACATAATCCTAACTGACTTTAGCATCGCTACGGGAGATAATGTCTCATCGTAGTCAACTCCTTGAATTTGTCGAAACCGCTTCGCGACAAGTCGAGCTTTATAGACGGTCACATTACCATTAGCATCAGTTTTCCTTTTGAAAATCCATTTGTTCTCCACGGCCTTTTGGTCGTGAGGTAATTCCACCAAGTTCCAAACTTGATTTTCATACATGGATTCCATCTCGGATTTCATGGCTTCTAACTATTTGTTGGAATCCGGGATCATCATCTCTTCTTCATACGTCGCAGGGTCATCAATTTCATCAACCATGAAATTCATAACAGGGTTTCCGTACAGCTCGGGAGCTGCACGCTTCCTGCTAGACCTGTGAGGTTCGGTAGTATTATCTTTCGGAGTTTCATGATCATTATCATTAGTTCCCTCTTCAACTGGTGAATCCAACTCCGGAACAACTTCCGGTGCTGCGCTACTCGCCATACTTTGAAGAGAAGGTTCAATAACCTCTTTGAGTTCTACCTTCCGACCACTCACACCTTTCGCGAGAAACTCTTTCTCTAGAAAGGATCCATTCTTGGCAACAAAAACCTTGCCCTCGGATCTGTGATAGAAGGAATACCCAATTGTTTCCTTAGGGTATCCTATGAAGACGCATTTTTTCGCTTTGGGTTCGAGTTTATCCGGTTGAAGTTTCTTCACATAAACATCGCATCCCCAAACTTTAAGAAATGACAGCTTAAGTTTGTTTCCAAACCACAATTCATATGGTGTCTTTTCAACGGATTTATATGGTGCCCGATTTAAAGTGAATGCAGCAGTTTCTAGTGCATAATCCCAAAATGACAACGGCAAGTCCGTCAGAGACATCATAGATCGAACCATATCCAATAAAGTACGATTGCGACATTCTGACACACCATTTCTCTGTGGTGTTCCGACAGGTGTGAGTTGTGAAACACTTCCACACTCTTTCATGTGAGTGCTAAAGTCGTAACTTAGATACTCACCTCCACGGTCGGACCGTAGAAATTTGATCTTTCTATTACGATGATTTTCCACTTCATTCTGAAATTCCTTGAAATTTTCAAAGGTTTCAGACTTGTGTTTCATCAAGTATATATAACCGTATCTACTCAAATCATCCGTGAAAGTTACAAAATAACGATATCCACCTCGCGCCTACAAACTCATTGGACCACATACATCAGAATGTATGATTTCCAATAAATCTTTCGCCCATTCCATTGAACCGGAAAACGGCGTTCTAGTCATCTTGCCCATAAGGCATGGATCACATGTATCAAATGATTCAAAATCAAGTTATTCCAAAAGTCCATCCGAATGGAGCTTCTTCATGCGTTTAACGCCAATATGACCTAGACAGCAGTTCCACATATATGCGGATATATCATCATTAAGTTTAATCATTTTAGCATCAACATTATGAATGTGTGTAACATTATTATTGAGATATAATAGAAATAAACCATTCATCATCGATGCATGACCATAAAAGATTTCATTCATATAAATAGAACAACCATTGTTCTCGGATTTAAATGAATAACCACTTCGCATCAAACACGATCCAGATACAATATTCATGCTCAGTGCAGGCACCAGATAACAATTATTCAAGTTTATTACTAATCCCAACGGCAAGTGGAGAGGTAGAATTCCGACGGCGATCACATCAACGCTTGATCCATTGCCGACACGCATCTTGATCTCACCCCTTGCTAGCGTTCGCTTGTTCTGCAGCCCCTGATTCGAGTTACAAATATTAGCAACTAAACCGGTATCAAATACCCAGGTGCTACTGCGAGCACTAGTCAAGTACACATCAATAACATGTATATCATATATACCTTTGTTTGCCTTGCCAGCCTTCTTGTCTGCCAAATACTTGGGGCAGTTGCGCTTCCACTGGCCAGTCCCCTTACAATAGTAGCACTCGGTGTCAGACTTAGGTCCAACTCGAGGTTTCTTTTCAGGCACGACAACCGTCTTGCCGCCCTTACTTCCCTTCCGTTTTCCCTTCTTGTCTTTCTTGAAACCAGTGTTCTTATTGATCATCAACACTTGATGTTCCTTTTTGATCTCCACTTCTGCAGTTTCAAGCATTGACAGAAGCTCGGGGAGAGACTTCTTCATGCCTTGCATATTATAGTTCATCACGAAGCTCTTATAGCTAGGTGGCAGAGACTGCAGAACACGATGGATGCCTAAGTCAATGGGAATCGATATTCCCAAGGACACAATCTTATCGGCGTAACCCGACATCTTGAGTACATGCTCACTTACGGAGCTGTGCTCTTCCATCATGCAGCTAAAGAACTTTTCTGAAGCATTGTAGCTCTCTACAGCAGCATGTGTGTCGAAAATCATTTTCAACTCACCCATTGTATCAAATGAATTTCCGTTTTCGAAACGCCTTCGAAGTTCCGGCTCTAGCCCATACAATATGCCGCAATGAACTAAGTTGTGGTCCTCCTAACGAGTCTGATAGACATTCTTCTCCTCGTCAGGGGCATCCTCAAAAGGTGGGGGGCTTAGTGGCGCTTCTAGCACATATTGCTTTTGTGCAGCAGAGAGGAGAATCCTCAAATTCATGGCCCATTCGGTAAAGTTGCTACCGTTCGTTGCAAGTTTCTCTTTCTCCATGAACACATTGAAATTAAAATCAGGTGGTGCCATCTACAACAGAATTTGTAAAGTTTAGACTATGTTTATGATAGATTGAGTTCAACTAATCCACATTACAAATGAACTCCCACTCAAAAACGACATCCCTCGTGTCTTTTTGGTGATTACATGAACCAAATTCACTACACCAAGTCCGATCATCACGTGAGTCGGTGTAGCTTCAAAGGCGAGCATCAAATGGGCATCATATCTACTATATGAGTCATGCTTAACCATTCGGTCCGTGTTCCGAGGCCATGTCTGTACATGCTAGGCTCGCCAAGTAAGAACCCTAGTATTCGTGTGTGTAAGTGTCTTACACCCGAAATATGGTTGTGGATCCAAGAACACCCGATCATCACGTGATGTCTTGGAGCGACGAAAACATAATCGGTGCATACTAAAGGAAGAACACATTCTTGTCTTGATATTTAAATGAGGGATCATCTTATTATGCTAATAAAACGCCAAACAAGCAATATAAGATGCTATCAAACATCACATGTTTATTAGTGGAATGATATGGTTCCCGCGTATGATCTCTATCATGTGCACCGTGGTATGATCACTATCATACCTTTATGTGTAAGGCCAAGGTCTATGGAACTTAGACGTTATGTGTGTTGTAATAGTATCATCTCACACTTCTACTTACAACATCACCATATCATAACACTAGCCCAGCAACAATCTAAACTAGACGCCTCTAATTTATCCATTGCAAGTTTTTACGTGGCTTAGGGCTTTCGAAGATAGAACCATTCATACCTACGAACATGAACCACAATGAGGATAACAAAATTGTTGACAACTCGTTGCAAAATAGATATTGACTATAGTAGGAGAGATAGACACCCGCTAGCCACTTATGCAAACTATTTGCATGTCAAGCGTGGAACAGGTCTCGTGTGTAAGGACATGTAAAGTTTGTCCGGGCCGCTTCATCCTGCTATGCCAAAAATATCCAAAATTAAAACTAAGGAGCAACAACATGATCATCATCGCCCACATACTCATATGTGTACTACCCGTGTAAAGCATCTACGCATAGATCCGGCTCTGATACCACTGTAGGGTTCACACAATAGAAAACAAAAAATTTCCTACGATGGGACCAACTATGTACCAAGATCTATCTACGAGATACAAACAACAGGAAGATGTATATCTGTAGAGAATATACCCTTGAAGACCGACAAAGCTTAAGAGTTAAACTTGTGGTTGATATAGACGATCTCTTGCTGAACTCAAGATCGAGAGGAAGTCCTAGCACCGCAAAACAGCAGCACATCCGTGCTCGCACACACGTCCGAGGCACCGAGCAACCTCCGCCTCCTCGCTCCAGCGATGCAGCAGAAGCACAACTCTTTATTTCCGAATAGCCACCGGGAACATGTATCTCGCTAGTCCGAGACCATGGGGGATAAATTCTAGAGGGGGAGAGAGATCCTTCACGAGGAGGTGTGAGTGAGAAGTGAGGAGGGGGGTGCCTTTTATAGGATAAGGGGGGAACCCCAAGGGGGTGGCCGGTGCATGGGGGCTTTCCCCTTGCCCTCCCCTCTTCATGTGGGTGGACACTCCACTCACAAAATTCCTTTAAATTCCCTCCACTCAAAATCCCACTCAAACTTGCCATTAAATTCCACCAAATTTAATGCAAACTCTCATTAAATAAAACTCTTTTTATTTATTCAGAATTTTGTCAATTACTTTAATGAAAAACATTCACATATAACCCCTTCCTAGAATTCTATTTCACATGCAAAAACACTTTCTGCAATTTCACCCGAAAACCTGTTTCGGTATCTAGTGAAATAAATTCCTGCGCTTGTTATTCTTTCCGGCATGAAACTTTTGATCCAATTGGATGTCGGTGTCTCTTAAGTGTGTCACCCTACGGTTCGTGAATAATGCAGACATGATCGAGACCCCTCTCGTATCAATAATCAGAAGCGGGATCTAGAGACCCATACTGATTGCCACACATTCAACGATGGCTTTCTTGTGATCGTCGGAACCTTTTACGCTAGTATCTTAATCCATTTGTTTCGCGATATAATACAGGTCCGAGATTCGATCATCGATATCTCCATACCTAGTTTGATCTCGTTACTGACATGCACTCTTTTCTCGTTCCCGTGATATAACATTCTAGTGATCAAATCACTTTCTTGCAAGCTAACCAATGTGATATCACCGAGAGGGCCTAGAGTATATCTATATGTCATCGGGATGAACAAATTCCAGGTCGTGGTGTGGAACACGGCAAGCCATCGGGGATGAAAAGAAGGGTCACACAGATGCATTCAGTGGCTCACGCAACGGGTTGGGCACGATGCACTACAAACACAGGGACGTACCCAGGTTCGGGGCCCTCTTGGCGAGGTAACACCCCTACTCCTGCAAGATGAACTATGTATGGGACCTCGATGCTCAGTACAAGTGCTCCTTGAACTGTTTCCTTAGATACTATCGATGGCTAGAGGAAGATGGGAGCTAGATGCTAACAATTCTCTTCTTCTTATATTTTTCACTTACCTAGAACCCTGGCTCTGCCCTCCATATATACTAGTCTGGGGGGCGGATTACAGATTGGGTCCTAGGGTTTACTGTTTGGATATGGGTTTATAGGGCAGGGCCGGCTATAGGGCCCAGCCGGTGGGCTAGGACCCAGTCCGCCCTTCTTTTAGCGTCATCCTTCTCTTTAGTGGTCACCCGGGTTTCCTTTGGGGCATCACCCTTGCATTAACGGTCACCCGGACCGCTTTCGCCAGTCCAGCCGACCGTCTTGCTTTATCTTTGTCTGGTAGCACTGGTCATGACGGATGCCAGCTTCCTTGATGATGAGGGAGAGCTAGAAGCGTACCCCGCACGGAGCGTCAGTCCGTCCGTGCTCTCCATCGAATCCGAGGTGAGCCGGGTAGGAACGGCCACCTGGCCAGGTCTTCTGGCCACCGGCTAAACGGGCCAGCCGGGAAGGTTATAAGCCTAGCCGGGCTTGCTTGCCAGACGGCTAGAGTTGTATTTCTTGGAGGCCAGGCGGCCTGCATTTTCTGGAGCCGGCCTACTTATGCCTGGATTTCCCTACCCGGGGGTTATCACCCCGACACTAGTCCCCGAGCACCTATGGGCTAGGTCGGTGGGCAAGATCTTCCGTGCTCCTTCTTTTCCTGAGAGGTTGCTTTACTTTCTCCGGCTGTGGCTTTTGCTTTTGCATTCTGGCTGGAGTCAACCGGCTGCGGAATCGATGGTCGTCCACTGGGTGTAAACAGCGAAGGCAGGTACCGGCTGGTGGAGCTGAAGACGAAACGTTTGGCTAGACGACGTCATTGATGCCGTCACCCACGCCTGTGGCTCTTCTGCACGTCGCATCAGTTTGACTTCCGCATCACTGTGTCAGTTTTTGGCAACTGAGCACGCAAACTTGCCGCAGCGTTTCCTCGGGGCACGGGCACACGCCTCGCCTCCCGCGGAAGCCCGGGGATCTTCTATGACAATCACGACGGCGCAGGGGATCTGGAGCCGAAGCTTCGTGTGGCTGTGACACCGTGACGCCACGAGTCGCGCAGAAGCCGAAGGGGCGACGTTGCCGCTTGCGGGGATAAATAGGGCTCCGAGTGGATCGGTTCCCACACTTGTCCATCCTCCAGCTCATCTTCTCCTCGTGCCCTTGCGTGCCCTGTTCTTGTGCGCCCTCTCCCTATCGCTGCCGGACACCTTCTTTCCGCCAACCACAGCCTCCTCCTCTTCCGAGATGCTGCCGGAGCAACGCGGTGGTTGGTGCGGGTCCTTCGTGACTGATGAGATCATCAACAAGTATCGGCGGGGGAGGTTTCTTCCCTCGTCGTTGCTTGTGAAGCACCGGCTTGTGTTGGAGGGGGAGCGGGTGCCGAACCCTCGGCCGGGGGAGCGCGTCGTCTTCCTCGTACACTTTGCGCGTGGCTTCGGCCTCCCCGTCAGCCCATTCCTCCTCCAGCTCTTCGGCTTCTTCGACCTACAACTTCACCACCTGGGCGCCAACGCCATGGCACAACTGTCTCACTTTGCGGCCTGCTGCGAGTCGTTCCTTGGGGTGTGGCCCGAGGTGGGGAACTTTCTCATGTTCTTCCACTTCAAGGCCCAGAACATCGTCAAGGGTGGCTCGCTGACGCAGACGGGCTGTTGCGCCATCTACCCGCGGACTTCCTCGCCGATGCCGCGGTTCAAGCTCCTTAACACCGTCAAGTTGTGGCAGTGCACAAATTTCTATGTGAGCAATGCCACAGAGATTGATTGGATCTGCCTCCCGCCCTTCACCGACGTGCCCTCATTGCAGAGGGCCTGGACGACGAAGAAGATGGGCGCGGTGGCGGACCTTGATCGGATGACCGCCCGGGTGGAGACGATGGTGGGGACGGAGAGGCTCATCGTGCGGGACATCACCTTGTCGTGGATGGTGTGTCGCGTGCTTCCGCTGCAGAACCGGTCGCACAAGATGTGCCATCTTCCGACCGCCAGCGATCCGACGAGGATGTCGCGGAAGGATGTGCCCATAAAGGACCTGTAGAACTAGATTTCCATGATCTCCAAGTTCTGCATCGAGGCCAACTGGGCATACTCCTGCCCCCCGTACCATCGCGGCCGCCTTCCACCGTCGGTAAGTTTTTCTCTGGTTGCTTTGCGCCTCGCTTCTTGCGTTTGCTAGCTTTCCTTGGGTGCCTTATGCCCCCTTTTTGATTAGTTGTTCACAGCGCAGCTGGCCGAGGATGGCATGGGTGACTTCCCGCTTCCGTCCTTCTTGGAGGACAGGAAGCCGAAGAAATACCCCCAGACGGAACCCGAAGGGTTTCCCGTCCGGGCGGACGACGGTCCCCCGGATCCTCATGGTACGTTGCTGTCCGTAGCTTTTTCTTTCACTTTTGCTCTTCAGGTTATGGACTTTATTCTTTGCTTGTTCCACAGTCGATGTCACCGACGAGGAGGGTCCCCGAGAAATACCCGCGGCGAGGGCCCGTGGAAAGAGGGCGGCACCTGTTGCTGTTCCCATTCAAGTTGAGACGAAAAAGACGCGCCGAGGGCATCAGGTTGTTGCTCCACCCTTCGTCGCCGGGTTAGTATCTCTCTTGACCTTGCTTGCCACTCTGCGGTTTTGCTGGCTTCTCCTTTGACTCTTTGTTCTTTGCAGCGAGGCCATGGTGCTTGGTGACAGAGGTGCCGCCATCATGCCTCCTCTGCCTCCTCGACCGGTTGAAGAGGTGACGAGGTCGCCGGCTGCGCCCGCGCCGGCTGTGGATGACCCGGCTGCGGCCAGACCGGCCGCACCAGCCGTGCCCTCTCCGCCCAGGGCGCCTGAGGGCTCCCTGACCACGGGGCTGCTGCATCAGGCCCCTGCGTCTTTGCGGTTGGGCCAGCTGCTTGCAGCTGCGCAGGACCCGGAGACCCCCTCCCTCTCCGAAGGGCTGGCGTGAACCCTGCTTGGAGCGATGCTCTGAGCAGTTCCGCCAGGACCATCATTACGGAGGTGAAGGAGGGAGCGGGGGCCACGCATGCGGCTGCTGTGGATGCCGACCAGCCGGATGCCGGTCAGCCGGCTGGGAGGAAGTTGGTGGTGGCTGCGCCTTTAGGTAGAGCTGCTGATGATGACGAGGTTATCGCCGAGGCTCGAGGCCGACTCGACGCTTGGCATGGCTGCGATCCTTGCCCAGCTCTCTGGATCGGAACCCGTCGCGCTCACCAAGGTTCGCCACCTGGTTGAGGGAATGGAACAGGGCCTTGGCGAGGCCAAAAAAATTGTCTGTTTTGATGGAGGTGAGTCGGTGCCCTTCATACGTTTTCCGCTCTTTCATCCGTTTTGATCCTCTGTTGCTCATTTGCTTTCTTGCTATAGAAAGAGTTTATGGAGTCGGTGAAGAACACCCGGGACCTTGGCCGTAAGATTGCTTCTTCAGGTCTGTCTTGGCGATTGGCTCCCTTTTCACGCTTTTTGTTGACCATCGGTATCCTCCTACAGCCATGATCCAGGACAAGGAGAAGGAGCTGGAATGCCTCAAGGTTGAGGTTGCCCGGCTGGAAGAGTCGAACAAGGCGCGACAAGTGCAGTTTGATCAGCTCGCCGCGGCCAAACACCAGCTTGAGGTTAGCATAGAGCGGGGCAAGAAGACGGCTGATATCCCGGCAAAGGCGCTGAAGAACTTTGAGACAGTATGCACCCAGCAGGAGGGGACAATCCACTCTCTTCGCCACAGGGAGGAGGAACTCAATCAGCACCTACAGAACGTCTCGGAGATGGTCATTAGTAAGTTTTTCAGCTACTCTCTTCCGTTGTGCCACGACTTCCTCAATCTTGTCAGTTTATTCTACTTTGTGTCTGGCTGCAGCTCACTATCCTGAGGTGACCGAGATGGCCACGGAGAAGCTGCCGCTGGAAGAGGTTGGTCATGACCTGACCGCCCTCGACCTGGTCAAGGAGTGGGCTGCTCGAGGCGGGGCGGAGATGGCGCTTGTGATAGTGAAGTGATGGTATCCTGGCGTCGACCTAAGCGTGATCGACCGCGGCTTCCGCCTTGGGACGACTTACGAGGGTCTTTGCGAGAGCGTTCCTGCGCTCTAGGCCTGCGGGATGAATATTGGCACCTACGTGGACCTGGAGCGTAACTTCAGCATCCCCGGAGAGCCACAACCGTTCCCCTGGGAGCCTGCGCCTTGGAATCCCATTGACGTAGCCTCTAGCAGTCAGCCTCCTCCTGCTGACGCCGGCGCCCCCCTGCTGATCTAGCCACCACTCATTCTACTTCGCAAGCTCCTAACTCTTGATCCCCGGGATGCCGGGTGTATTTGTGAAAATTGCTACTCTGATGTGCTACACTTGGTGACTGTCAGCCGATATTTTATCTGTTGAGCCTTCAGGTTCGCTTAGGGCTTGGTGCCTTTTGCTAATCTTTGTTTGTGTCTTCGTCATTTGCGGTCTTTTATGCTCACGCCGGCTAGGGTAACCACCCGGGTTCGAGCTCTTTTTGCCGTCTTGACTTTGTTTTGTGGGTGCGCGGGAGTGCGTCCACTGGGTGTACTCCCCGAGGTTCGGGCCGGGTGGGGTAGCCAGCCGGGGCGAAGCTCTTTTGGCTACTTTTACTTGAGTTTGTGGGTGCGCGGGAGCGCGTCCACTGGGTGTAGTCCCCGAGGTTCGGGCCGGCTGGGGTAGCCAGCCGGGGCGAAGCTCTTTTGGCTACCTTGACTTGAGATTTTGGGTGCGCGTCCACTAGGTTTAGTCCCCGAGGTTCGGGCCGGCTGGGGTAGCCAACTGGGGCGAAGCTCTTTTGGCTACCTTGACTTGAGTTTGTGGGTGCGCGGGAGCGCGTCCACTAGGTGTATCCCCGAGGTTCGGGCCGGCTGGGTAGCCAGCTGGGGCGAAGCACTTTTGGCTACCTTGACTTGAGTTTGTGGGTGCGCGGGAGCCCGTCCACTGTGTGTAGTCCCCGAGGTTCGGGCCGGCTCGGGTAGCCAGCCGGGGCAAAGCTCTTTTGGCTACCTTGACTTGAGTTTGTGGGTGCGCGGGACGCTTCCACTAGGTGTAGTCACCGAGGTTCAGGCCAGCTGGGGTAGCTAGCCGGGGTGAAGATCTCTTGCCACCTTGTTTCCTGCCAATTTGTGACTCGGGTCGTGCAAGACAAAGCGTTGCTTTGGGTTAGTTTTCTTGTGCGTATGCTCATGCGTGAGTTGGTAATTATCGTAAGAGAAATATAGACATGCGCCCCTTCGAGTTAGGCCGCGAGAAACTCCCCTTTTCTCAGCGAGTATTGGCCCTTCTAGAATTTTTCCTTGCCGGCGGTCAGCCGGGTTGCGGTCTGCAGCCAGAACCGAAGGAGTTGCTATGTTGGCGTGCCTCGCGATAATTTGGTACGCTGTTGTTGGCTTAACTTTTGTAGGGCGCAACCAGTTCGCCTGGACGCCCTTGCTTTCTATGCGGGCATCTTCTTGCCACGTGCGCTTTGAGTTTTTGCTCTTGACGGGTCAACGGCGGTCGTGCGTACTGAAGACGGAACCGAAGAGGCTACTCTAGGCGCCGCGTGCAACATTATGCCGTCTATAGAAATTGTGGGGCCTAGGCCAGCCGGTACGAAAATGCAGATGGTGCTTAGAATTGGGACAAAGTCATAAGCGCTGCGCTAAGGCTCTCATTCTTGTTCACTTGTTACATAAAAAAGGGAAGTTACATACACTTTTCTAAGTGTAAAATGGCCGGAGCAGGATGGCATTCCATGGGCGCTCCGTCTCCTCGTCTGAGCGATCTGCCTTGTTCTTCATCGGCTGCTGAGCGTCGATCAGGTAGTACGAATTGTGGTGGAGTGCTCGGCTGACAATGAATGGGCCCTCCCATGGCATGGACAGATTGTGCATTCCTTTGGTGCTCTGGACCAGGCGCAGCACCAGGTCTCCTTTGCGGAAAGAGGTGGGCCGGATCCGGTTGGCATGGTATCGGCGCAGGTCTTGTTGGTAGATTGCTGATATGGACAGAGCCAACTCGCGTGCCTCCTCGAGCAAGTCCACGCTGTCCTCCCTTGCCTCCTTGGCTTCCTGCTCCGTGTAGAGTCGCTTGCGAGGTGCGTCGAACTAGATGTCTATGGGGAGAATGGCTTCTGTCCCATAGACGAGGAAGAACGGCGTGAAGCCGGTTGAGCAATTGGGTGTGGTGCGTAGGCTCCACAGCACTGCTGGAAGCTCCTTTATCCAGCATCCAGGTGACCTGACGAGTAGTTCGATGAGCCTCGGCTTGATTCTGGCTAGCACCAAACCATTGGCGCGCTCGCATTGTCCGTTGGATTGTGGGTGCGCAAACGATGCCAGGTCCAGGCAGATCCCTTTTCCCTCGCAGAAACGAGCGAAGACTCCTTTCGCAAAGTTGGTTCCATTGTCAGTGATGATGCTGGGAGGGTAGCCGAACCGGATGATGATGTCTGTGAAGAACTTGATCACCGTCACCCCATCCAGCTTCTTGATTGGCTTCGCCTCGATCCACTTGGTGAACTTGTCCACGGCGACGAGCAGGTGCATCATGCCGGATCGAGCTGTATTAAATGGCCCAACCATGTCCAGGCCCCATACTGCAAACAGCTAGGTGATCGGTATTGTCTTGAGCGCCGCTGACGGCGTGTGCTTCAACTGACTGAATCGCTGGCAGCCGCTGCATTTCTTGACTATTTCTTCGGCGTCATTCAGCGTCTTTGGCCAATAGAAACCATGCCGAAGGGCCTTGGCTGCTATCGCCCTCGATGAGGCATGGTGGCCACACTCGCCCTGGTGTGTGTCCGTTAGAAGCTTGGCTCCCTCCTCTCGACTGACGCATCGCTAGTAGATGCCTCCGACGCTGCGCTTGTACAGCTCGTTGTTGATGATGGTGTAGGCGCTTGCCCTTCGTCACACTTGTCGTGCTGCCACCTCTTCTGTTGGTAGTTCGCCTTTGGCCAGCAAATCCATGAATGGCTTCGCCCAGTCGGGTGCCTCCCGAATGGTGTGCACCGTCTATATGATGAGCTTGATCCCCTCGCGGACGACCGGCTCCGGAGCGTCGGGAGTTCTGCCAGGTGGAAGGGTGCCACGGTCGACCGCGGGCAGCGTCAAGGTAGTTTATGGATTCGGCGAGGCAGTCCCCGGGTGCGGTGAAGCAGTCCCCGGGTGCGGCGCAGCAGTCCCCGGGCCCGACACGGCAGTCCCCGGGTGCAATGAAGTAGTCCCCGGGTGCGGTGCGGCAGTCCCCGGGTGCGGTGCGGCACCGGCTGCTCCTGGATCCGCGTCGAGCATGACGGAGTCGGACTCTGGTGAGGGAGTGATGGAGGGCTTGCGCAAGTGCTCGAGAGAAACTCCAGGCGGTATGGCTTGTCTAGTTAACCCGACCCTGGCCAAACTGTCAGCGGCTTCGTTGTTGTCTCTTGTACATGGTGAAACTCACATCCTTCGAAGCAAGCGCACAGCTGCTGGACAAAGAAGCGGTAGAGGGCCATGTTCGCGTCCCTGGCGTCCCATTCGCCGGATACTTGCTGCACCACCAAGTCCGAATCTCCGAAGCACATCACCCTCTGATTGCCTATCTGCTTGGCCATTTTGAGCCCATGGATGAGCGCTTCGTACTCGGCGACGTTGTTGGAAGCTTTGAAGTGGATCTGGAGAACGTATTTCAGCCGGTCGCCTTTGGGCGAGGTTATAACGATTCCGGCTCCGAGTCCTCCTCTTATTTTCGAGCCGTCGAAGTGTAGCTTCTAGTAAGTTGAGTCCGGCACTGGGGGCATGTATTGTGTCTCCGACCAATCAGCGATGAAATCAGCCAATGCTTGCGACTTGATTTCCGTGCGTGGCTCATACTGGATGTTATGCGCAGCAAGCTCGATGGCCCATTTTGCCACACGGCTAGTGGAGTCTTTGTTACCGATGATCTCCGTGAGTGGGGCCAATGCTACCACCCGGATGGAATGCTCCTGGAAGTAATGCTTGAGTTTCTTGGCGGCCATGTACACGCCGTACACCAGCTTCTGGTAGTGAGGGTAGTTCTGCTTGGATAGCGAGAGCACCTCACTCAGGTAGTATACGGGGCGCTAGACCATCTGAGCCTTTCCCTCCTCTGGCCGCTCGACGACCAGTACCACGCTGACCACTCTATTTGTGGCAGCGATGTACATCAGCATGGGCTCTTTTGCGGCTGGTGCCGCCAGGACGGGTGGCGAGGAGAGCATGCGCTTGAGGCCTCGGAAAGCTTCATCCGCCTGAGCTGTCCAGACAAATTTGTCTGTCTTGTTCATCAGCTGGTACAGGGGGAGGGCCTTTTCTCCCAGTCGGCTAACGAACCGGCTGAGTGAACCGGCTCAGTGTCGTTCCTTGGTCTTGATGACGACGTAGTCAACGTAAGCGTGTACATTCTTTCCAATCTGCGTCTGCAGGCATTTCTACATGCAGCACTGATAGGTTGCGCCTGCGTTCTTCAATCCGAAAGGCATTTCTACATGCATCATCGACTATAGCAGTATGATCCATACGAGGTTATGAACGATGTCTTTACTTGATCGGTTACGTTGAGCTTGATCTGGTGGTAGCCCGAGTAAGCATCCAAAAAACAACAAATCACACTCGGCAGTGGAGTCGATGACATGATCAATTCGCGGCAGGGCGAAAGGATCCTTGGGGCAAGCCTTGTTGATACTGGTATAGCCGACGCACATGTGACATGTCTTGTTCTTCTTCAGCATCAGCACCGGGTTGGCTAGCCATCCCGGGTGGAAAACTTCCATGATGAAGCCGGCCGCGAGCATCCATGTGATCTCCTCACCAATGGTTCTTCTTTTTTCTTCTGCGAAGCGGCGTAAAGATTGTTTGACCGGCTTTGCGTCCAGTCGAACATGAAGGGAGTGCTCGGCGAGTTTCCTCGGGACACCTGGCATGTCTTTGGGGCACCATGCAAAAATGTCCCGATTCTCATGGAGGAAATCGACGAGCGCGCTTTACTATTTGCTGTCCAGGCCGTCTCCGACCAGGACGAACTTGCTTGGGTCTTCCTTGTTTAGCAGGATCTTCCTTGTCCCCTGCGAGGGCTTGAACTGCGATTCTCCAGCCGGTTTGGGTTCTCTAGCCGGCATGTCCTTCTGTAGAGCCGCCACGTTCTGCATTATGACGCGCTTCTCTTCAGCGATGATCATTGCTTCGGCCAGCTTGGAGCCGTCTGAGGCGCACTTGATCGAATGCTTGTAGCATCCATTGATGGTCATCACTCCCTTTGGGCCTGGCAGCTTCATCTTGAGGTATGCGTAGTGCGGTACTCCCATGAACTTGGTCAGAGCTGGGCGCCCTAGTATGGCGTGGTAGGCGCTGGAGATATTCACGACCTCGAACCAAATTGGCTCACAGCGGAAGTTGTTCTTGCTGCCGAAGATGACGTCCAGCCGGATCTTACCGATTGGGGAGTGCGACAGCCCCGGTACTGCTCCATGGAACGAAGTGCTTGAAGGTTCCAACTGGGACTCACTGATGCCCAGCCTCTCGAGGCTGCTCCGGTAAAGGAGGTTGATGCTGCTCCCTCCATCGATCAGCACTCGATAGAAACGGCATGATTGCTTCTTGTTGATGATGATGGGGTCCAGGACCAACGCATAGCTACCAGGGCTTGGTAACACGACCGACTGATCCTCCTTGCTCCAGGTGATCGCCTGATCGGACCAGTGCAGGTACTGGGGGACGGGTGGGACGATTGCGTTCACCTCCGCCTCACGTCTCCCCTTGGCGTGCTTCGTTTCCGGTTCCGCTAGGAATATGTGGTAATTGCCCACCTGCCACGGGTAACCATCTTCGTCATCCTCGTGGCAGTTGCGTCATTCCCTGTTATCCGGTGGGCCTCCGGCTGGCGATGGAG
This sequence comes from Avena insularis, assembly GCA_023614405.1. Taxonomy (NCBI): domain Eukaryota; kingdom Viridiplantae; phylum Streptophyta; class Magnoliopsida; order Poales; family Poaceae; genus Avena; species Avena insularis. The sequence continues at coordinate 299,489,310 of CM042693.1, read as the reverse complement.
GTGGTGGTGGGAGCCCACCGGCTTCAGCCATCTTCTTTGTCCAACTCTGCATTGGTGCGTCGTGTGGTTCGCGGGCTTGTTGCCGCCACTGTGAAACTTGCACGGCCCATCGAGCATGGACTCGATGGTGTACTTAGGCCGAGGCGGCCTGTCATCCGGCCTCTGGCTCCAGCTGCCTCCTGCCGCCGGATCCTCATGCACCGCGGCTACCTGCTTGGTACCGTACCGGCTATCCAGCTATTCGTCTTTCCTCTTGCCATGACGATTGTCGTGACCGTGCCACCTGGGATGATGGTCGCCCAGCTGGCGATGCTCTTCCTGCTCGTCCGTGATAATTTGGCCCTAGTCGTCCACCATGATGGGCTTCTTCATTACCGCATCCGCGGTGGCGTATTTGTCCGTGATGGCCATGACCTGAGCCATGGTTTGCGGGTCTGCCCGGCTGAGTTTATGTTTCAGCATGGCGCCATCTCGGTAGCCGTTGGTGAAGAAGTCTATCGCCTGGTGCTCACGCACCCCTTCGCACGAATTGTGCATGATGGTCCACCGGGTGAGGTAGGCGCGATCCGACTCGTCCTTGCCTTGCACACAGAGGGCAAGCTCGCGAGGACAGCCCGGCCATTTGTATGTCTGGTGAAGTTGCGGATGAACGCCTCTTCAAAGTCCAGCAACGAGTTGATGCTGTTGCCGGGGAGGCTGTTGAGCGACGTTCTCGCCGAGTCGACGAGCATGAGGGGGACGTAGCGGACGGCCAAGCGGAGGTTGCCATTGGAGATTCCCATCGCGGTGGTGTAATTGACCAACCAATCCTCAGGCTTGACGGTTACGTTGTACTTTGGCATGTCTCTTGGGAGCGAAAATCCTTTCCGAAATGGCTCGTTCCAGATGCGCGGGCTAAAACACTTTGGGCCAGCCGGACTTTCTTCCTCCAAGGTGCATGATTGCAACAGGAGGTCGATGTGCTCCCGCGCATCAGTTGGTTCTCGGGGACCGAGCCGTCCCTTCAAATGCGACGCAGGCGGGTCCTTGTTCGCGTCTGATTCCTCCTCTGGTGCTCGCGTCTTTTTCCCCTGGGAGGCTCCGCCTGCGCGACTAACACTGGAGGAAGCGGCGTCATGGTTGTGACGACCACGGTTGCCAGATTCGCCACGTGGGAGGCTGTTTTGCCCAACCCCTCCTGGAGAAGAGGCATGTTGATGCTTGCTTCCTCCATGCGCTGTTTGGTCTGCGCCTTTGCGGACGATGATGTCGCGGAAGTTTCCCACCTGGCTGCGGACGCCCTCGGCCTGCTGCTTGTTAGCAGTAGCCACGATGAGCACATGCTCCTGCTGGCGACGAAGTTACTTGCCCTCTAGGTGCTTCAGCTCTGCGGCCGCCGCCTCGGCTGCCCTCATGTTCTTGGCAGGAGTGCTGTAGATGGGTCACGCCACACGTGCATGTGAGTCAGCGGCGCGATCCAGTTCTGACGCCAGGTCGTGCCCTCGGTGCTGGATCTTCTTGACGAAGCCATGGGAAGCGTTGTACTCATGCACGGTGGAGTTCAGCCGACGCTGGTTAGCCGCGACCTTGGTGGCTTCCTTCTCGCGTGTAGCTTCGAGCGCTGCCACCACAACCGCTGGATCCATCTCGACGTTGACCGGAGCGCGCAGGTGCTGGATGGAGGCGGTGAGCAGGTCCTGCTCCGGCTCAGGCACAGAGTTTTCTCCTCCTGCACGACGTTCTTGAGTCTGCCGATGGTTTTCGCGAGCGTTCACCATCATGACTTCGACAAAACTCTCCCTGCGGCTGGGACGCGGGCGAGGGGCGCGTTGAGGACGGGGGTGACTACGTTGGGAAAACCCTCAGCGAAAGTGGCGACGTAGATGTGAATGTCTCCAAAATGCATGATGGATCCGCCGGCGGGGAAGGTGTTCCCGGCGAAACACAACGCGTTATCGATGACGCAGTCGAAGGCACCGAGCGTGAGCACGAGGCCAGAGGCCACGCGTTCGCCGGCGACGAGCGGAAGTCCCGTGCGGAAGATGATCCCAACCGAAGCACTGTGCCCCACGGTGGGCACCAACTTTCGTGGTGTGGAACACGGCAGAGCCATCGGGGATGGCAAAGAAGGGACACACGGATGCATTTGGTGGCTCACGCAACGGGTTGGGCATGATGCACTGCAAACACAGGGACGTACCCATGTTCGGGGCCCTCTTGGCGAGGTAACACCCCTACTCATGCAAGATGAACTATGTATGGGAGCTCGATGCTTAGTACAAGTGCTCCTTGAGCTGTTTCCTTAGCTACTATCGATGGCTAGAGGAATATGGGAGCTAGATGCTAACACTTCTCTTCTTCTTCTATTTTTTACTTACCTAGAACCCTCGCTCTGCCCTCCCTTATATACTGGTCTGGGGGGCAGATTACAGATTGGGTCCTAGGGTTTACTTTTTGGATATGGGTTTATAGGGCAGGGCTTGCTACAGGGCCCAGTCGGTGGGCCAGGACCCAGTCCGCCCTTCTTTTAGTGGTCACCCGGGCTTCATTTGGGGCGTCACCCTTGCTTTAACGGTCACCCGGACCGCTTTCGCCAGTCCAGCCGACCGTCTTGCTTTATCTTTGTCTGGTAGCGCTAGTCACGACGGCATGCTAGCTTCCTTGATGACGAGAGAGCTGCACCCCACTACACGAGCGCCACCCTTCATGCTCTCCATTGAATCCGAGGTGAGCCGGGTGGGAACGGCCACCCGGCCGGTTCTTCTAGCCACCGGCTAGACGGGCCAGCCAGGAAATTTATAAGCCCAGCCAGGCTTGTTTGCCAGACGGCTAGATTTGTATTTCTTGGAGGCCAGGCAGCCTGCATCTTCTAGAGCCGGCATACTTATGCCTGGCTTTCCCCACCCAGGGGTTATCCCCCTGACATTCCACTCTCGATCCATGGGCCTCAACATAACACTTTATTAGTGATTGACATGATCTCATGGTCTAAGGATTAGGATCAGATCGTAAGTTGTTATAGCAATATAAACTCAATGACTTTGATCTTAATGCTATACTTCAGATGAATGTTCATCACATCATTACACTAATGTTGTGATCCCGTTATTAACAACATCCAATGTCTATGATCGGGAAACCTTGAGCATCTTGTTAATCAATGAGCTAGTTTATGAGAGAGGCATAACGAGGAACTTTCTGTTTTTTTAATAAACACACATGTATTAACGTTTCCGTATTAATACAATTATAGCATGCCAAATAAACATCCATCATATACTTGGAATATACATAATAAACACTTTATTATTGCCTCTTAGGGCATATTCCCTTCGTAAGCATACTAGCATAACTTGTCTCTTGTCTTATGAAGATTCCTACCAAGATATATTCTATAGTATCTACTATAGCATAGCAATATATAAAAATAGTCCTATCATGCATACTACAAGAATATCACTAATGCAATATTGAAAAGATAGGACTTTTGATCATCAAAGTATCACTTTCCTTTTTAGTAGAGAAACTAGGTACTCTCCTTGATCTTGCAATTGTCACACTCTTCAAAGTTCACTGCAATTCAATCAAGCAAGACACACATTCAAAACTAGCATTCAAACAATTCATCACATAAATTGATAAAAACTAGGAAATGCATGCAAGCATGCAAAATGTTGTTTTTATTGAAAAAGTGTTTTCTAACAAGGTTCTAACATTTCAAAAAACCTACTGGTCATTTATAAAAGTCGCAAATCATTTGAAACCAAGTTAGTGAAAATAGGATTTTTAAATCATTTTGTTTTACTAGAAATGCTTTTATTCAAATGAATAATCCCTAGTGTTAACAAAATATATTTTTAAACTCAAATGTTAGTTTTTATGGTCAGAGGGTTTAAAAAAATCCATTTGCAAAAAGTTTTACTCAAAAATCATTTTTAGAATAAATTTTATACTCAAAATAGTCCTACACATGTTTCTGAAAAACACCTAATTTTTATGAATCCATTGATATAAAGTTTGTAATTTCTGGACAAGCAGATCAAAAGTTATGAATTTTAAAAAATCAAACATCTAATAGATCAAATTCTGTTTTTAAAACCAGAGTCTAGCCACGTGTCTGTTTCTGATTGGTCCATACCGTTTCATGTGGATCGTGCAACATGGGCCGCAAGATGTAATTATAATCACACGGTTCAGATCGAGCGTACCGTTTGGATTAAGTCATCTAATCTACGGCCTAGAGTTTAGATCTAATGGTTCACAGCGCATTGACCACGATCTGGCGGCGCTGGTTGGTGACGCGCGGTGGCGGCGCTCTGCCCACGATGGTCCGGCGAATCTAGGAAGAAAGAGGAGGAAAGTAGGGGCTCACCGGGTTCAAAGTGGCGAGGGGATACACAAGGTGGTCTCCGTTGTCCAAGGGGCGCATGAGGTCGGTGTGGATTGCTCTCCGAAGTCGCTGTTACCGTCAGGCACGCACGGCTGTCATCGGAGGCTGTCAACACCCGGATTTTCAATCCTAGATGCCTGTTATGCCATACATCGCAATCCCAGGATTACCATTTTTGTGAGACATAACAGAATTGGATACCATAGTACATCATCCATTACAAACGATACATAAGTTCTTACACAAATAGGGATCTCATGATCCAGTTCTTAATACAACATCAGGCAGCGGAATACGTAATAATAACGGTAGCGTAGGCGAAGCTCCATCTTCGGGGTCACAGGCAATGCTGACGATGGGAGATGATCCTAGTTGTCGTAACCTTCCTGGGGTCCATCTTTGTAACATCCCTAAAATCATGATTTCAAAGATTTCATATCATTCATGCATGCATATAGATTTGAGATCAATTTCAAACTCATTTCAGAAAAACAGAAGCACATAGTGCTATGATTTTATGTGAACAGATTTAAATCAAATGGCTATCCCCATTTGAAAGTTTGATTGTTTATGAACCAAGTTTGTTGCCTTCTATGAGGATAGTTTGAGTGTAGAATATAAACCAAGTTTTTCAAATTGGAAATGGTTTCAAAAACCCTTTTCCAAATTTTGCAAACCAAGTGCCTAGTCTCTGTTATTTTGTCCTCCAAGCTTGACCAAGCCTTTGCAAAGCAACCACTTGTTTTTATGCCTATATTGGAGACTATTGTACCCTGCAAAAACCCTAGAAAGATTTGAATTCAAAAAGAGTTTGAATTCATTTCAAAACCATTCCTGAAAATCGAAATAGAAAAAGAAAAGGAGTAAACAAAAGAAAAGGGCCGAGCGCCAGGAATCTAGCCCAGCATCGAAACAGGCCCAACTAGCCCACCCGGGGCATTTCTTTTCCTCCCGCACACGCGATCACACCCACTCAGCCGCTGACATCCAGACCCCACCTCCCCTTCGCACGTATCGCTGACGAGCAGGCCCTCTCCACGTCAGCTTCGTCTTCCCCTGATTCCGTGCACGACCTCCGCCGCTGCCCGTTGCAGCACTGATTTCGCGAGCTTAATTGGCATTGATGCAGCAAGCGTTTCTTGTCGAGCCTCCGGATATAAGATCCCCCATCCTCGCGACCATTTCCCCTAAAACAATTTCGCCTCCACGCCACCAGGCTGCCCACAGCTGGCACGCCGCCGCCACTGTTCCAACGACTACGCCGACGAATTCCGGTGAGCCTCGCGTTCCCCTCTGTCTCTGGTTCATGCCATCTAGTTCAGCAAGTCTTTGCGCACCTTCTGACACTCTCCATTTACCCTTGCATGATCCGGAGCTCCAGCAACGTCGACGACTGGCCGCCACCGTCCTCTACACGAACTCCGGCGACCTCCCTCCGTAAGTAGCCACCGCCCCTTGCCCTCTGACTGATATGCCTAGAATCTCCATCGTTGTGTGCATCTAACTGTGCCCCTATTTTGGCTTAGCGCGACGAGGAACCTCGCCAACGTCGACGACTGACCGTGCCCGACGTCTGCCTCAACTCCGACGAAAAATCCTCGTCGTGTCAGCGCGCCCCTTTGCAAACCAACGCCACCTTGAGCATCAGTAACCTCCTGCGGTTCTGGTAAGCGCCTCCTTTCTTCCCCGGGCGACCTAGAACGCCGGCACCGCCACTGACCGACGCGCCGCCGCCTGTCGCCGCCGCTAGCACCGCTCGGTTTGGGTCGTTTGATCCAGGACCGTCAGATCTAGATCCAACGCGTAGATTTAGATCACTTAACGAAACGTTTTCGGTAGATCTAAGCCTTGTGTTTTAAACAGATCCTACGGCTCACGAGCATGATCCGGAGCGAATCGATATCGGCCAATAGAAATAGGATGCGTGGCTAGGGTATGAATTAAAACTGAATTTGAAAACAGATTTAGGTCCAAATTTCAATTGGCTATAACTTTTGATTCCCACGTTAGATTTTTGCAAATTTTATACCGTTGGAATCAGTGAGTCAAGCCCTTTCTGAATCTGCAATGTGTTTAACAAAAAGTTTCTGTTAAAATGACTTTGTATGCAGAAACATTTCTAGGTCCATTTTTGAGTATAGATTTTGTTTAGCAAATTGTTTTAGGGCTAAATAAGCTTAGTTAGCAAACTTTTTGACTTGGTTATGTTCCTGTTTCATGCACTTGCTTGGTGGAGTTTTCAAAAAAATCATCACTTAGCATTTTCTTGCATGCATGCATTCATATTTTTGTTTGTATATGAATTGTGTGTAATTTTGTGCTACAAACTTTGTGTAGATTTTGCTAGTGACTGTGATTGTGAAGAGTGCTGCTCTCCCCATTACCAAGGCAAGTGGTACTTCATGAATATTTCCATCCATATATTTTGTATATGCATTAGAAATATTTTGCTAAGTCTTGCATGTTACTTTTTGCCAAATGCTATGTTGGGAAATCCTAAGTAGTTGTAGAATGGTAGAATTGCTAGGAATTTTCCTAAGATAAGATACTATGCCATGCTTAGCCTAGCTAGTAGAAAACAAGGGTTGGTAAAGTATATACATGCTAAGATGAAAATATTTCTAAGTCCTTGAGACATATGTTTTCCTTAATAAAACAACTAAGTCAATGAACCTCCTGGGTGGAATGGGACTTGAATTGGTGGTTTTTGGTTGAGTGGTTACACAAGGCCATGGATGTGGCTTGTGTATCTCACTTGTGGTATGCCACCTAGGCACAAAGGGATTTGGAGGCCAAGTGCTGAGAAGCTTATAGTGCAACCGCTTGGCAATATGGGCTCTGCCTTGATCATATAGGTTGCTAGAACTTAGTCATTTGGACAGTTGGTGGTAGTGGGATGATAGGTTGGAACGCGTCCATTTGGCTAAGGAAAGGCTTCTGAAAGGTCCTGTCTTGGGAAACCAAGTCTGGTGGGGAAAGTGCACAACCTCTACAGATGGAAAATCTAAGTACTTAGCCAAGTCCATGGCAATGGACAACTTGAGCATCAAGACATGGAAGCCACAAGAATCTCAGCACTCCAACTTCTAAAGTAAAACTTGTGGGTGAACAAGGGTGAAGAACCCCAATGTCTATTGGTGGTTTCTTGGGAAAGTTTTGTCATAGAAAAACTTAGTGTTTTCAACTAATAGGGAAAACCTATTTTCAAGTAAAGCAAGCCAAGCTACACTTAGCCAAAATGCATATAGTAAAATAGTCCACTTAGGAATTTACTAAGGTATCACTTGCCAATACTATTCCAAAGTATTGACCCACTGTGGCTGTAACTTGTGATGTTGCAGGTTACTCCGATGATGATTAGGAGTCATGAGTCTACACTCAACATGCTTGCCTGTGGCACATGAAGATGAAGACTTGTGTTTATTTACTTATTCCATAAACTCTTGTATTAGGCATGTGGCCCTGAGTTGTAAAAGACTATGTTTTATCTCTGGAATGAATGTGATAAATGACCTTTGTATCTGTGTACTTCATCTTAAACTCTGGATGCTAGCAATGATCCAGTGACTAGCATTGCGATCACAGGGATCCTTTTCCTTTACAAAGGAGTGGTCTTACAGATGGTATCAGAGCATTGTGTTGCCTGTAGGATTATGACCCTAGGATTGGAAAACCACTAAGGAAAAAAAATTCAACTACTTCTACACTTGTCTATTCTTCTCTCGTAAACTTTTCTAATCTTCTCATTCTCATCCCTACTTGTAGATGAACTCCATCAACGAAGCCGTGAAGAAAGGACCACTCATGACCATGACCTTGGAGTGTGAAACGGAGTTTCCCAAAATTCTCAAGGACCTCATGGTGGCAATGGAAGCACATGGTGCAGCTATTTATAAAGGCTTTCCAGTGATGGATGAAGGAGTGGAGTACTGGTGGGTGCAACTTCACTTGTACAAAAACAAGGAAGACAACCACAAAGAAAGAGGTTTCTGCATGTACACCAACACTGTGATGCACACCACATTCTTTGTGTCAGCAAGAGAAGCAGCTTGGAGGACTATCAAAGAACTAAGTGCTAGAGTCAAGTGCAGAATGCTCAACCTCCAAAAAGGCTTAGAGAAAGAGAAGGATCTTACCCAAGAGTTGGAAGCCACCAACCAAACCTTAAGGGGAGATATTATAGACTTAGTGATGGAATCATGTGAACAAGATAGGTGGATTGCCTCTAGGAACATTGTGTTAGCCAACAGATCCAGTGAGATAGGATTGTAAACGCACTTCGTTGGTTGGACCACCACCTATCACCTTATTTTCCAAAAAGATACCTTAAATAAGTGTGGACCTTGAAAGATGTAATGGATTCATGTATGCATGACTTGTGTGATTTTGTGTTCCAAGGATGTGTATGTGTTGTTTGTCTTTGTTTAATCTTAAATTGTGTTGTTCTAACTTTTCTATCTTATAAATAGATGCCTATTACCATCAGCACTGTTGAGGAGTTCCAGGTTACCCGTTTTGGCCCTCGTATCATTGAGCTTACCACCTTGCTCGATCTCCCTCTTCCCACCATTATGGTGCATCCACTCACCAAGTTCGAGAGGAAGGACCTCTGGGGCTTCAAGGTGAACCAGCCCGGACGCCAGACAGAGCCTACCACGGAGGCCATCGTCTTCAAGCTGATGCACGACGATAGGGAGAGGGGCATGGAGGTAGTCATGCAGGACCTGATAGGACGTCTGCTAGGCCGTCACTCCCGACAGGTTAGAGGCACTCACTTCCACGTCTTCGGGAGACGTGATGACGACGAAGAGTCCATCGACTTTGAGGACGACTCGAGGGACGCAGCAGAGCCGATACGTCTGTATCTCTAGGACTTAGAGTCTCTCCTTAGGCACGTGGACACGGACAGGACCAATGTCATGCTCAGTAATGACGAGCTCCAGGTGCAGCTTCGCGAGAAGGACAAGCTATTCGCGCAGCAGGACGAGATAGTCAAGGAAATGGAGGCAAAGTTCGAGACCCAGGACTGTAAGTTCAAGAGTCAGGAGAAACGTGTCCAGGATAGGAACAAGAAGATCCGGGACATGACTGAAGAACTGCAGTCCAAGGACTTCGAGCTAGAGCAGCAGCAGACGGTGATAGAGAGGCTTCGTTCCCAGAAGAGGGCTCTCAAGGCCAAGATCGATTCCTTGACCACTACTATTGAGGAGAACAAGACCGCGATGGAGAACGCAGGTCTTACCTTTGTCGAGGAGGAGATTGATGCTGATGAGTAGACTTGACTACTCGTTTGTCTTTTATTATCGTACTTACAATTTGTGAACTTGTTATTGGACCATCCAACATGTGGATGGCTTGCCACTTGTGTGTTTTACATTGAGAACTTGTTATCTTGTTGTTGAACATTTATCTTGTGTTGCATGCTATGTGTTTGCTTGTGTTGTAATGTGCATAAAACATCTATGGGTATCTCATTCTTATCTCTTTTTGAACCAACCACAGATGCCTCCCCATCGCGCAAACCCCAACCCCAACAACATCACCCCGGAAATGCAACAAATGATGAATGCTCAAACACAGCTTATGCAAATGATGACAACATTCATCCAAAACCAGAACAACAACAACAACCCCAATAACAACAACAACAACCCTCCGGGCTTTGATATGCTCACCAGATTTCTGCGTTTGAGGCCAGCCAAGTTCTCGGGGACGACTGATCCCATGGTGGCCAATGATTGGATACGTTCTGTAAACAAGGACTTAGTGACCGTGGGCTGCACGGACGCTGAAAAGGTCAGATTTGCAGCGCATCTGCTGGAAGGACCAACCGCCACATGGTGGGACAACTTCCAAATCACCACTCCTATAAATGAGGTGACTTGGGCTATCTTTGAAGATGGTTTTCGCACGGCTCATATCTCATCAGGAATAATGAGCCTGAAAAAGAAGGAGTTTCACAACCTGAAGCAGCGCCATCGCAGCGTGGCTGAATACATAGAAGAGTTCAACAATCTGGCGCGTTATGCACCGGATGAGGTTGACACAGATGCCAAAAGAAAGGAAAAGTTTCTGGAAGGCTTGAATGATGAGATGAATCTGCAACTGTCTGTGGCATATGTTCCCACTTATCAGTCACTCTGTGACAAGGCGGCTATATTGGAGAACCAAATGAAGCAAGTCGAGAGTAGAAAGAGGAAACACTCCAACAAGCACAGCTCGGGATCGTCTCACAAACGATCTCACTATGATGACAGTGGAAGCTCAGGATCCCATAAGCATGGGAAATTCAACAAGCACCACAACCACAACCGTCATGACAACAAGCATCACCGTAGTCATGACAATGATAAATACAAGAACCACAAGAGTGGACATAAGAGCCACCACAGTGGGAATGGTAGTGGAAGTGGAAGTCAGCCTGCAAAAAGGGACATCAGTCAGGTTGAGTGCTTCAAATGCAAGAAGATGGGACACTATGCAAATGAGTGCCTCGAAAAGAAAGTTGAAGGACCTGTCAAGCCCAATCCTTTCCAGAAAGGTCAGGTGAACCACATTAATGTGGAGGAGATCTATGAGGAACCTGACACTGTTGCTGGTAAGTTCAGACTTAATTCTATTCCAGCATTTGTACTCTTTGATACTGGTGCATCTCATTCATTCATATCAAGAGCATTTGTTGAAAGAAATGAACTACCGGTAGAAACTATTGGGTGTCCTATAAAAGTAAGTTCTCCTGGTGGAGAAATGATAGTGAATTCAGGATGCCATGACCTAGTCATAGAGTTTGGGAAGTATAAGTTTCCCGTTAACTTGATAATGTTAAACTCCCAAGGTTTGGATGTCATTCTGGGAATGGACTGGATGACTAAGTACAAAGGAGTGATAGATTGTGCCAGCCATACTGTCTCGCTCACAACTCCAGAAAATAAAAGGATCAGATTCAAGACCAGCTTTGGAGCAAAGAAGAGTATGCTAAATTCTCTTAAGGGGATTAGCATGGACAGTGTGCCAATTGTATGTGAGTATCCGGATGTGTTTCCGGAAGAGTTGCCAGGAATGCCACCAGATAGGGGTGTGGAATTTATGATAGATTTGGTACCAGGTGCTGGACCAATAGCAAAGAGGCCATATAAAATGTCAGTTGATGAACTAAAAGAGCTCAAGAAGCAACTAGGAGAGCAGTTGCATAAAGGATTTATTCAACCAAGTTCTTCATCTTGGGGAGCCCCAGTTTTGTTTGTGGAGAAGAAGGATAGAAGCCAAAGATTATGCATAGATTACCGTTCTCTCAATGAGGTAACTATGAAGAACAAATATCCTTTGCCAAGAATAAATGACTTGTTTGATCAGCTAGAAGGAGCATGTGTGTTCTCAAAGATTGATCTCCGGTCAGGCTATTTTCAACTCAAGATAAGAGAGCAAGACATACCTAAAACAACATTCACTACAAGGTATGGGTTGTATGAGTACACCATAATGCCTATCGGCTTGACCAATGCTCCAGCATACTTCATGAATATGATGAACAAGGTGTTCATGGAATTCCTTGACAAGTTTGTTGTCGTTTTCATCGATGACATCTTAGTCTACTCCAAGAGCAAATAAGAGCATGAAGGACACTTGCGTTTGATACTTGAGAAGTTAAGAGAGCATAAACTTTATGCCAAACTCAGCAAGTGTGAGTTCTGGTTAGAGGAAGTTGGTTTTCTTGGTCATGTAATGACGAAGGATGGTGTAGCAGTTGATCCTGCTAAAGTCTCAGCTGTGACTGAATGAGAATCTCCCAAGAATGTGAAAGAAGTTCGTAGTTTCCTTGGCTTAGCAGGTTACTACAGAAGATTCATTGAAAATTTCTCAAAGGTTGCTAAACCAATGACTGAATTATTAAAGAAGGACAAGAAGTTTGCTTGGTCTGAAGGTTGTGAAGTCAGTTTTCAAGAATTGAAGAAGAGACTTGTGACAGCACCGGTTCTATGCCTGCCAGATTTGGAAAAGGATTTCCAAGTATATTGTGATGCGTCTCATCAAGGTTTGGGTGCCGTACTTATACAAGACGGTAAAGTTCTGGCCTATGCCTCGAGACAACTCAAAACTCATGAGGTAAACTATCCTACTCATGATTTGGAGTTAGCCTCTGTCGTCCATGCACTCAAAACATGGAGACATTACCTTTGGTTAGCGTTGCCAGAAGTGTTCACGGACCACAAAAGTTTGAAGTATATCTTCACCCAGAAGGAAATCAATATGAGACAAAGGAGATGGTTAGAGCTTATCAAGGATTATGACTTAAGTTTGCAATACCACCCCGGTAAAGCAAATGTTGTAGCGGATTCTCTAAGTCGTAAGGTGTTTGTGAATGGCCTTACCAAAGGAGAATTGCCTGATGATTTGTGTACCCAATTCAAAGAACTCAGATTGGAGATTGTACCAGAAGGACATCTCATGTCTTTAGATGTCCAACCCACCTTGTTGGACAAGATTCGAGAAGCTCAGAAGATCGATAAGGTAATTGAAGAGATTAAGAAAAATGTTGGTCTAGGGAAAGTTAAGAATTTCCATGAAGACAAACAGGATACATTATGGCATGGGAAACGTATCTGTGTTCCACAAGATCCGGAGTTACGGAAACTAATTTTGCAAGAAGCGCACAACTCTCCGTATTCCATTCACCCGGGTAACACCAAAATGTACATGGACATGAAAGGAAGATTTTGGTGGAACAATCTCAAGAGAGACATCGCCGAACATATTGCTTTGTGTGATGTGTGTAGCAGAGTAAAAGCGGAGCATCAGAAACCAGCAGGTTTGCTTCAACCACTACCTATTCCTGATTGGAAATGGGACAAAATTGGTATGGATTTCATTACCGGATTACCAAGGACCAGATCAGGATATGACTCCATATGGGTAGTAGTGGATCGCCTAACTAAGGTGGCTCATTTTATACCCGTGAAGACAACCTATACAAGTGCCAAGTTAGCCAAGATCTACATGAGTAGAATTGTATGCCTTCACGGTGTGCCTAAAAGTATTGTGTCTGATAGGGGAACCCAATTCACTTCCCATTTTTGGAGACAACTACATGAGTCATTGGGAACGAGGTTGGAATTCAGTACTGCTTTTCATCCTCAAACAGATGGTCAAACAGAAAGGACTAATCAAATTCTTGAAGACATGTTGAGGGCATGTGCCCTAGATTATGGAGCCAGTTGGGATGAAAGTCTGCCTTACGCAGAATTTTCTTATAACAACAGCTATCAAGCCAGCATTGGGATGGCACCGTTTGAGTTTCTCTACGGAAGAAAATGTACCACCCCATTGTTATGGAATGGTGTGGGAGAAAGAAGTTTATTCGGGCCAGAACTTATCAAATAAGCTGAAGAGAAATTCAAATTGGTTAAGGACAGGTTGAAGATAGCACAGTCCCGACAGAAAAGCTACGCTGATCCTAAGCGTAGAGAAGTCACCTACAAAGTTGGAGATAGAGCCTCTCTTAGAGTATCACCACTCCGTGGAGTGAAAAGATTCGGAGTCAAAGGAAAGTTGGCACCAAGATATGTTGGGCCATTCAAGATTCTAAGTCGCAGAGGGGAAGTGGCTTATGAAATTGAACTGTCAGCATCTCTATCAGCAGTCCATAATGTGTTTCATGTGAGTCAGCTTAAGAAATGTCACCCAGAAATGGAAGAAACTTCTTTGAAGGGTACCATACCTTTGGAAGAAGTTCAACTAGAAAGCAACCTCACTTATGAAAAAAAGCCTATCAAGATTCTTGAGACTACAGAAAGAGTCACAAGGAAAAAGATTATCAAGTTTTGCAAAGTACAATGGAATCATCATTCCGAAGAGGAAGCAACATGGGAAAAAGAAGATGATCTTCGGAAAGACCACCCTCACCTATTTGCTAGCCAATCCGAATCTCGAGGGCGAGATTCACCTTAAGGGGGTTAGATTTGTAACATCCCTAAAATCATGATTTCAAAGTTTGCATATCATTCATGCATGCATATAGATTTGAGATCAATTTCAAACTCATTTCAGAAAAACAAAAGCACATAGTGCTATGATTTTATGTGAACAGATTTAAATCAAATGGCTATCCCCATTTGAAAGTTTGATTGTTTATGAACCAAGTTTGTTGCCTTCTATGAGGATAGGTTTGAGTGTAGAATATAAACCAAGTTTTTCAAATTGGAAATGGTTTCAAAAACCCTTTTCCAAATTTTGCAAACCAAGTGCCTAGTCTCTGTTATGTTGTCCTCCAAGCTTGACCAAGCCTTTGCAAAGCAACCACTTGTTTTTATGGCTATATTGGAGACTATTGTACCCTGCAAAAACCCCAGAAAGATTTGAATTCAAAAAGAGTTTGAATTCATTTCAAAACCATTCCTGAAAATCGAAATAGAAAAAGAAAAGGAGTAAACAAAAGAAAAGGGCCGAGCGCCAGGAATCTAGCCCAGCATCGGAACAGGCCCAACTAGCCCACCCGGGGCCTTTCTTTTCCTCCCGCACACGCGAGCACACCCACTCAGCCACGACACAGACCCCACTCCCTCCTCAGACGTACGCTGACGAGCGGGCCCTTCCACGCCGCTTCGTCTTCCTCGATTCACAGACAACCTCCGCCGCTGTTCGGTCGCACTGATTTCACGAGCTTAATTGGCATTGATGCAGAAAGCATTTCTTGTCGAGCCTCCGGCTGTAAGATCCCCCCATCCTCGCGACCATTTCCCCTCAAACAATTTCGCCTCCATGCCACCAGGCTGCCCACAACTCGCACGATGCCGCCGCTGTTCCGACGACTGCGCCGACGAATTCCGGTGAGCCTCACATTCCCCTCTGTCTCTGGTTCATGCTATATAGTTCAGCAGGTCTTTGCGCATCTTCTGACACTCTCCATTTACCCTCGCATGATCCGTAGCTCCAGCAACATCGACGACTGGCCGCCACCATCCTCTGCACGAACTCCGGCGACCTCCCTCCGTAAGTAGCCACCGCCCCTTGCCCTCTGACTGATACGCCTAGAATCTCCATCGTTGTGCGCATCTAACTGTGCCCCTATTTTGGCTTAGCGCGACGAGGAACCTCGCCAACATCGACGACTGACCGTGCCCGACGTCTGCCTCAACTCCAACGAGAAATCCTCGTCGTGTCAGCGCGCCCCTTTGCAAACCAACGCCACCTCGAGCATCAGCAACCTCCTGCGGTTCTGGTAAGCGCCTCCTTTCTTCCCCGGGCGTCCTAGAACACCGGCACCGCCACTGACCGACGCGCCGCCGCCTGTCGCCGCCGCTAGCACCGCTCGGTTTGGGTCGTTTGATCCAGAACCGTCAGATCTAGATCCAACGCGTAGATTTAGATCACTTAACGAAACGTTTTCGGTAGATCTAAGCCGTGTGTTTTAAACAGATCCTATGGCTCACGAGCGTGATCCGGAGCGAATCGGTATCGGCCAATAGAAATAGGACGCGTGGCTCGGATTTGAATTAAAACTGAATTTGAAAACAGATTTAGGTCAAAATTTCAATTGGCTATAACTTTTGATTCCCACGTTAGATTTTTGCAAATTTTATACCGTTGGAATCAGTGAGTCAAGCCCTTTCTGAATCTGCAATGTGTTTAACAAAAAGTTTCTGTTAAAATGACTTTGTATGCAGAAACATTTCTAGGTCCATTTTTGAGTATAGATTTTGTTTAGCAAATTGTTTTAGGGCTAAATAAGCTTAGTTAGCAAACTTTTTGACTTGGTTATGTTCCTGTTTCATGCACTTGCTTGGTGGAGTTTTCAAAAAAATCATCACTTAGCATTTTCTTGCATGCATGCATTCATATTTTTGTTTGTATATGAATTGTGTGTAATTTTGTGCTACAAACTTTGTGTAGATTTTGCTAGTGACTGTGATTATGAAGAGTGCTGCTCTCCCCATTACCAAGGCAAGTGGTACTTCATGAATATTTCCATCCATATATTTTGTATATGCATTAGAAATATTTTGCTAAGTCTTGCATGTTACTTTTTGCCAAATGCTATGTTGGGAAATCCTAAGTAGTTGTAGAATGGTAGAATTGCTAGGAATTTTCCTAAGGTAAGATACTATGCCATGCTTAGCCTAGCTAGTAGAAAACAAGGGTTGGTAAAGTATATACATGCTAAGATGAAAATATTTCTAAGTCCTTGAGACATATGTTTTCCTTAATAAAACAACTAAGTCAATGAACCTCCTGGGTGGAATGGGACTTGAATTGGTGGTTTTTGGTTGAGTGGTTACACAAGGCCATGGATGTGGCTTGTGTATCTCACTTGTTGTATGCCACCCAGGCACAAAGGGATTTGGAGGCCAAGTGTTGAGAAGCTTATAGTGCAACCACTTGGAAATATGGGCCCTGCCTTGATCATATAGGTTGCTAGAACTTAGTTATTTGGACAGTTGGTGGTAGTGGGATGATAGGTTGGAACGCGTCCATTTGGCTAAGGAAAGGCTTCTGAAAGGTCCTGTCTTGGGAAACCAAGTCTGGTGGGGAAAGTGCACAACCTCTGCAGATGGAAAATCTAAGTACTTAGCCAAGTCCATGGCAATGGACAACTTGAGCATCAAGACATGGAAGCCACAAGAATATCAGCACTCCAACTTCTAAAGTAAAACTTGTGGGTGAACAAGGGTGAAGAACCCCAATGTCTATTGGTGGTTTCTTGGGAAAGTTTTGTCAAAGAAAAACTTAGTGTTTTCAACTAATAGGGAAAACCTATTTTCAAGCAAAGCAAGCCAAGCTACACTTAGCCAAAATGCATATAGTAAAATAGTCCACTTAGGAATTTACTAAGGTATCACTTGCCAATACTATTCCAAAGTATTGACCCACTGTGGCTGTAACTTGTGATGTTGCAGGTTACTCCGATGATGATTAGGAGTCATGAGTCTACACTCAACATGCTTGCCTGTGGCACATGAAGATGAAGACTTGTGTTTATTTACTTATTCCATAAACTCTTGTATTAGGCCTGTGGCCCTGAGTTGTAAAAGACTATGTTTTATCTATGGAATGAATGTGATAAATGACCTTTGTATCTGTACTTCATCTTAAACTGTGGATGCTAGCAATGATCCAGGGACTAGCATTGTGATCACAGGGATCCTTTTCCTTTACAAAGGAGGGGTCTTACAATCTTCCAGGTACTCCTCTTCATAGTCTGGCCATGGAATAGCCAGGGACAAAGCCATGAGTACTCTTTAAGTACTCGCAAACTAATACTAACAGGTAAGGGGTTTTTTGGATAATAGGAAACTAGGCTCTAGGGTTGTTTTGCAAAAGCAAGATTTATCTCTACTAAGTTCTAAAGCTAGTCACAATTTTATAACTCCTAATTGGAAACTTGTATTTCATATCACAACTCTGTTGTGGTCAAGTCAAAGTCTCAAGTTATGTCATAAGTCATTTTGAAAAGTCTGACGGGGAACAAGATACCTCCAACTGTCCATAACCGCGGACGCGGCTATTCGAATAGTTTGACACTCTTCAGAGATTATACACTTTCACCACAATATTCGATATATCCGTCAGGAACAAATCCTGAATTCACCATACTTAGTATGCGGATAATCAATCCTAACCTTTCAATTACACGCCCTAGTATAAGCACCTCTCCTGTGAGTTTGGCCTCCCAACCATGACCAACTGTCATCTTGGGTACCGCATGTGGACAATCTTCACAAGGTAGCCTCAGCTCAGACCTTGGCCGTGAGGGAACTAATACTAAGGGATATAAGTTTCCAGTCAAGCCCTACCCAATATTCGGGTATTGTGGTTGTACGATAAAATTGGAATGGTATCGCATCCAGACAACCATCAGTTTTATAAAGGGCTAAGGCTCATGCCTCAACATTTTCATCACCAAAACTCATCAAGTGTTTGGAAACACATGTCCAAAACATCTCTGTAGAATGATCCATCATTCTAAGGTTTTCATAACCATTTGCGCCAAGTATTCCCATCTAAGGTTGATCAAGTTTTATGCTTAGCACTAGCAGCTATAAGTGAGGGTAAGAACTAATGACGGGTGGGGACTAGTGGAGTTTTAACTAAGTACAACCTTATATCTTAGGATGATATCGGTTTCTAGCTTAGGTCAAATTTAATGCTCTTTATGCAACCTTCACAGACTTTCTAGTATCTACAAGTTACTTAAGTAAACTCTAAGTAAGCTTTGATAAAGAAATAAAGTAAGAATCTTGCAAATAAAAGTAGGATTGGTTTATCAAGTGGGTATGATCACATATGCTTAAGGCATATAGTAGTCATAGAACCAGTAGGGGTTTGTTGCATCAGTAGGGTATCTTGCAAGGGTTAGCTTACATCAATATCATTATAAGCTTGCTAGATGGCAAGTGTTAGCTTGCATAGGTATAGTATCAGCTTGCATGAGTGTCAATATAAGCTTGCTAGATGGCAAGTGTTAGCTTGCATAGGTATAGTATCAACTTGCATTAGTGTCAATATAAGCTTGCTAGATGGCAAGTGTTAGCTTGCATAGGTATAGTATCAGCTTGCATTAGTGTCAATATAAGCTTGCTAGATAGCAAGTGTTAGCTTGCATAGGTATAGTATTAGCTTGCATTAGTGTCAATATAAGCTTGCCTTGTGCAGAACAGTGATTGAAGTTCTCCTCGGCTTCTTCTTCGTAGTATCCTCCTTCCTCCTCGTATCCTTGGTCGGTACTAGCGTCTATGAATAAATACGAGGTACACAATCACCAAAAAATACTTAACTACTTGCAATCATCACAAACAATGGTCCTATGGATGATCTAGCATCATCCCTAACATTACAAGGTTAAGGTTTGATTTAATTCCTTTTATTTTTAGAAAAGTAATTTCTACTCATTGAAAAACAACTTAAGATTTAATATTCTCCAAACCAAACATGGGATCATGTTGACACATGTCATCACCACATATTGTAGTCCATGGGAATGTGATTTAAAGTGGTGTCACAATTTAATAAGGTTTTACCCTTTTATTTTAATTAGTTAAAGTGGCTAGAAATGCTTATGTAGCATTCTTTTATTACTTGAACATTATTTCTGTAAGTAAACCTACATATTTTTATATATTCTGAAAGGTATGGTTAAATGTGATTTTTGAGAGTTGGAATCACCTCAAAAGCTATTATGGTTTAAATTTGAAAAATGTTTGAATGCAGAAAAGCTTCTGCCTTGTTATTTTTACCATGGGTGATCTATAGATCCAAATGACTTGAATCCAACGGGCTTGGATTCAGCATTCACAGACCTTTCCAAAAAAATTGGTTTCATTCAATTTGGTGCACTGAATCGATCTGGATTGATTTTTGAAGTTGGGTACAGAAGTGTGTTTGAAATAAAAAGAAAAAGGTTTGATTTGAATCACTGGGCTGCACGGCAAAAGTTAATGGGCCGGCCTACTAAGCACAGTGCTCCCGCGGGCTGCTTAAGTGGGTGTCCCCACTCGTCAGTGACACGGGGCTGGGCGAAGCGGTATGGGGCAACGTGGATCGTTCGATCTAGTTCTAATCCAACGGCTGGGGGTCATCATCGACGCGAGACAACTCCGGTGAGAACGAAACCTAGCGCGGCCAGTGGGGGGTGCTGGGGGCTCACCGGGGTACTGGCGAGGGTCGGCGAGGCGGGCGAATGACGAAGTCGACAACGGCGAATCTCCTGGTACCGGTGGCTTCTCTGGGGACGGCTCTAATCGCTGGCTCCCTTCTTCTCCAAAGGCGGCGGGCTCCGGTGAAATTCCGGTGGGGTGGTGCTCGCCTTGCTCTGAGAACGGTGTGGCACGATCAGTGAGGAGAGGGGAGTGAGATGGTGTGAAGAAATCGTGCGGGGGTGGCCTCTATTTATAGTCGAGCGAGGGGACCATCGGGGCACACGGTGAGCTCGTCGGGGGCGATGTTACAGGCGGATAATGGCATGGGCAAGGGTAGGGGACGGTGCGGTGTCTCCTGGAGATGCTCAACGACATGGTCTTGAGGCTTGGGGCGGTGCGGTTTGGTCTGGAACGGGCGGTGCTCTGCACGGCAGAGGCGGCGTCTTCGACGGCGGGCGGTGGCTGTGCGGCACGGGGCGGCAAACGGGAAGTCTGGTGGTCTCCTGGGTTGATGGCGATCGTGTGTGCACGCGGTGAGGGTGGCGCGCGGTCTATGGACGATGGTCGAGGGTGGTGCTCTGGTGCATGGTCGGCATGGTCTCTGGCGGTCTGGGCGCGGCTTGTGCGCCTGGTCCAGGGCTTGGCAACGCTCGCGGCTGGGACAGTGAGTGGCGGTGGACGGTGGGCTGCCTCCCAAACATGCTGGCTAGGCTTGCTGCTGCCTATAGCTTGTTGTCCACTATGGGGTGGCAAGGGTGTGCTCGGCTGTTCACCATTAATGGCAATGGAAAGCTCACAGTGGTGCTAGTGCTTGGTTTAGTTAGCTAGATGATCTACTGAGATGGTTGTGAGCGCAAGAGGGAACAAGTTAGGCAAGAATCACTGCTCCCAATAGCGTTTGATGTTTGTTTGATTTGTGTTTGCAACCTGTTTGATGAAATGGCCGCATGAAATCAAGTTTTGAATTTTGAAATGAATTTTGGTGGGTTTGCTAGATTGGTGCTGGTGAGTCTGCAGATACTTGGGTTTTGCAAGTTGAGCTTGTTTTAGTGGTTTTTGAATAAGTGGGATCTTCCCATATGATAAAGATTCAATTTTGAATTGTCATTTAAACTATGCATTTGAAAGTTTCTGGATGATCACAAAGTGGGCCTTGATACCTTGTTATGAGTATATTCAAGGGGTGCAAAGATCCAGAAAAGTTTCTGTTAGGTTCTGAAAGTTTGAGACAGCCAAAGTAGGCATGGGAGTTAAATTGGCCAAAATGACCATTCATTTCATATATGTGTTTTGATTTACTTCTTTTTAGGAAAAGTGTGGGAAATGTTTTAGATGATGTTTATTTCACCTAAAAAACATTTTACAAGCAATGAAACAAACAAACAAGGTGGTTTAAAAGAATTTCAAAATCCATGCATACACATATGCATGCATTCATAATTTTATTTAGAAAAGTTTTTGTTAACCCTAATTTTGATGCTTAGAGTTTGATGATCCAAGCTTAGTATTCTTGGGATGTTACAGGGATGATCCTACAGGGCATGCTAAGGAAAAAGATAAGGTGCGTTATATGCGTGAGACGAAGGCGAGTGTAGGAGGATCAATGAGAGGAAGACAGGCGGTCAAGACTCACGGGGAGAACTCGTCGGAGTTGAAGCAGAAGACGGTGGCAAGCAGTCGTGGTCGTTGCCGAGCCTCTGGGCACGCGCGAGCTAACAGAGGGTGCCAGTAGATGCGTATGAGGTTGGGGATCAAGTTCATGTGATCCAGGGGCAGGGGGAGGTATGGGCTCACCGGAATCATCATGGAGGCTCGTCGGAGATGGTGGTGGTGTGTGGAGAAATATGCACAGCGTGGGGGCGCTCGGGGATGGGAGGTTGAGGGGAAACAGAGAGGAGGGCGAGGCGATTAAGTACACGTCGTCGAGGGAGCGAATTAAGCGTGCATTGAAATGAAATTACACTGAGAATTCATCGGCAGGAAACGGTCGGGGAGGGACAAGGTCAGCGCGCGGGGGAGGGGGGTGAGGACAACGATGGTGACGTGGCGTGGGTCCACGGGGTCAGTGGGGGTGTGGGTACTCGTGCGGGTGAGAAAGGGAAGAGGGAGAGACGGGAGTGGCTCGGGTGGGCTTTAGCTGGGCCTAAGGCTTGCTGGGCTGGGTAGGTTAGTTGGGCAGGTCTGGTTTCATATTTTTTCCTTCTTCATTCTTTTTCATTTCTGATTTCTGTTTTAATTCATTTCATTTGTTTCAAGCTTTAATTTGAATTAAAAAAATTGCACAACCTTTTTCAGTCGGTTTAACTATTTAATAGTATTTTTAAATAGACCACTTTGAATTATTTCAAATATTCTCCTATGATTTTAATATTTATTTAAATGAGGCTTTTTGTCTTTATTCAAATAAAATTTAATATGGTTCAAACCCATATAATTTTATTCAAATAATCCTTTATTCTTTTATTTTATTTGAATTATTTTTATTCCTTTTTCTTATGGATTTGGCCAATATTTAATTTTTCTTTTAATTATTTCTTATTTATTTATATCTTTATCTTATAAAAATCATATCTATTTATTTATAGCTCCAAAAATAGTGTCACATCCCAAGATTTTCCAAATCTTGTAATGTGAAAATAAATGAATAAAATAAAACTTTGTTTGATTTTCAGAGCCAGAAGAAAACTTTTTGAATTCAAATGGAACCTTCAAACCAATTTGAATCAAATAAATCATAAAGGGATTTAAAAAGATAAACATTTAATAAAGGAAAATAGAAATATTTAAAATTACTATTTTGGATCTTTTAATAAAAGGTTTTGGTTTTTCAAAAGAAAAGGAGGATTTATAAATAAGGATTATTTTATAAAGCCAAATTAAACCTTGGCCAAGTTTTGGAATTAAAACATTTTGTTTTGAATAAAAATAGCAAAGGTTTATTCAAATAAATTAATAAGGATTTAATATTCAATTTTAGTTAAATAAAAGGTTTTACCATTTTAATTAAAACATCAAAAACTTGTTTAATTATTATAAATAATTTTTCAAAGTATTTTATTTTCTCAAATAAAACCTACTGAAGTGTTTTGTTTTTATTTTAGATTTCAAAATAAATATTTTAATAAAACAAACCCTATTTGATTTAATAACCAAGGTTCATTTATTTAATTATTAATGGAACCTAAAATAAAAATATTATTTTATTTTCAACAAGTTTCCAAGTATTTTCTATTTTCAAATAAAACCTACTGATTTGGTTTTGAAAATATTTGGATTTCAAATGAAGATTTTATTAATTAAATCAAACCCTATTTTATTAAATAACTAATGATCCATTTTATTTAATTAATGAATGGATCCTAAAAAGAATAAAAATATTATTTTATTTTAGGATTTGGTTTATGTGGATAAACAGAACCAAAAACTCATTACAAGTTTGTTTTGTTTGAATTGATTGAATTGTTGATTGAATGTTGTTTGAAATTTCAAAACAGAATTGGAAAATAGAAAAAGAAAAAGGATTCAGACAGAAAAAAAATAGAGCAGCCCAACCATCTAGCCCAACTCAGCCCAATAGCCCAGCATCCCAGCTCCTCCCCCCCCCGAACCGTTTTTCCTTCACCGCAGAGGCAACCCGCTAAGTCACTGACTGGTGGACCTTATTCCCTCTCTCTCTATCTCACTGACAAAGATGACCCACAGCCACGTTGGCATCGTCTTCAAACCGCGCGACCAAATCTTTCCCCTCACTCCGCCAAGCTTCAGGTCCATTCGTGATTCAATTCGCCTAAATGATGCACTAATTTCGCAGTGATGATGCTCAGAACTCGCCTCCTCCTCTCTTCCTTTCCACCATCACACCACCGGAGCCCTGTGGTGTCCACAATTTTGCTCAAGCCTCACCGCCACCGACGAAGTTCCCTGTCACAAATTCGGGCAGCCCCGACCTCTCCTACCTCCTAGCTCACACCAGCTTGATCCCCATCATCTCACGCACCTGCCCATGGCCTCCGTCACGCCACGATGCCCCACAGCCTCCGCCTTTCGCTCTCGAGCGCCACCGACGGCTAGGTCAACTCCGACGATCCCTGACCGCCCCCTCCTCTCTAGTTGAGACTATCATACTCTCCTTCCCCGTACGTGTCTAACGCTCCCTCTGTTATTCACCGGCGTGCCTTGTAGCCTCGTTCCCGACAACGACCGAGCGTGCCTGGCGGAAGCAGGGACTCCGGCGAGCAATTGTTGTCACCTCCGTGCTCCCCTTGGCCAGCCAAAGCAACAACGAGAATCAGTGCTTCATTGCGAACCTGGTGAGCAACTTCACTCTTTCCCTCGCGTCCTAGTTCACCGCAAGATCAACAAGATGCCACCGTTGAGCGCCGCCAGCTTCTGGTCGAGGCACTGAGAGCCGTCCGATCTTGATCCGGTGTATAAGATAGAAAGTAGAACGAAGCGGTAAGAGCACGCCTGAGCCGCGCGATATCAATTAAATCCAACGGCATGCGTCGCCTGATCCGCGCGAACCGTTTTTGACGAATCAGAACGTGCCGCGTGTCACCAGATGAATTAGAAATAGAATTTGAATCTGATTTAAGTTGCAATTTGAAAACCCTATAACTTTTGATCCACACGTCCAAATTTTGTAAATTTTATATCGTTGAAATAAGGAGAACAAGCCCTAGCCAACCATGCCCTTGGTTTAGCAAATAGTATCTGTTAGCTTGTTGGTTTTTGCAGAAACATTTGTGTGCTTGTTTAGATTAGAAAAATTGTTTAAAAATGATTTTAGGGTTAAAACTTTTGCAAAATAGTTTGTTGTGACCTTACTGACCCTAGGAACCAACCCATGGTTTGGAAAAGTTTAGAATGGATTAATTAGTTTAGTCCATTTCTAGCCAAATAAAACTATTGTTTTGATATGAAAATGGTTTTGAGTAAAAAACTTTTGGAGGAAATGTTTTGGACCAAACCTACTGACCAAAAACACCAAGTTTTAAGAAACAACAACTTTAATTGGTGAAACCACTTAAGGTTGTGGTATTGAGAAAAATGTTTTTCACCACATAAAATGATGAAAGGATTTGAAAATGGTTTATGGATAAAACCCATTTGCAAATGACTTTGCCATTTTGGTAAATGACCAAATTGGAACTTATAAAGTTTAGAAGCCTAGTAAAGACCATCCTTGCAATAGAACCAACCTTTGCATGCTTATGCATGACTTAGATTCCATTACTTGTGTGTGAAAAATTGTTTGTTTGACTTTGGTTTGGAATGTGAATTGAATTTGTGTTTGCTTGATTGACTTGTAGTGAAGTGTGAGACTAGCAAGATCAAGGAGTGAACCACCATTCTCTACCAAAAAGGCAAGTGATGCTTCATACTTTTGTCCCATTACTTTCACTATGCATTAGTGATTTTTCTCTAAGTAAAACTTGCATGGATTTTGCTAAGTATGGACCTTGCTATAAGAAAACCTAGTAGATGAATCCTTAGTAGGATTTTCCTAAGTTAAGATTCCTACTACTATCAAGCTTAGCCTAGCTAATAGAAAACATGGGTGGAAAATATATTCACACTATGGAAAAATCTCTAAGTCTGAGGACTTATGTTTTTTTAATAAAACCACTAAGTCAATGAATCCCCTGGGTGGAATGGAAGGATTGGTTTATGTTGAGTGGTTACACAAGGCCATGGACTTGGCTTGTGTATCTCACTTGTGGTGTGCCACCCAGGAACAAAGAGATTTGAGATGTCAAATGTTAAGAAGCTTCAAGTGCAACCACTTGGCAATATGGGCTCTGCCATGATCATATAGGTTGCAAGAACTTAGCCATATGGACAGAGGGTGGTAGTGTTTGATAGATTGGAACGCGTCCATTTTGGTCTAAGGGAAGGCTTCTGAAAGATCTTGTCTTGGGAAACCAAGTCTTGTGGGGAAAGTGCACCACCTCTGAAGAGTGTAAAATCTAAGTACTTAGCCATGTCCCTGGTAAAGGACAATTTGAGCATCAAGACATGGAAGCAATCAAGAATCTCATCATTCAAATTTCTAAGTTAAAATCTTGTGGTTTGAACAAGGGTTGTCTGAAATCTTCAATCTTTGATTGAGAGATGCCTTGCAAAGGATCTTCAATCTTTGATTGAGAAAAATGATTTTGTCAAAGCAAAAACTTGGTATTTTCAAATGTTAAGGAAAAATCTATTTTGAGCAATGCAAGCCTCAACTCCACTTAGCCAAATGCATATAGATGATAGACTCCACTATACTACCATAGTATCACTTGCCAATACAATTCAAATGTATTGAACCTTTGTGGCTGTAACTTGTATGTTGCAGGTTTGATTGTTTTAGAGAAGATTGATTGATTAGGATTACAAAGTCTACAACCAACATCTGCCTGTGGCACTTTGAAGATGAAGGACCCCATGACTATAGTTATTCCGCTGCAATGTATTGTAATAGCCAAATGAGCTATGTAAGATGTAATAAAATTATGTTATTCCTGGTTATAAAGTTATATTATGACCTTTGTTTCTGGATAATACATCTTAACTTTGGATGCTAGCTATTGATCCAGGGACTAGCATTGTAAACACAGGGGGCTCTATCTTATTGAAGATTGGAACCTCTACAAATAGTGATTCCAATTTGTATAATTTTATTTAATGATTATTTATATTTTTAGATCCTTTTAGGATTTATTTGTTAGGAGCTTTTATTAAACTTGGAAATTATTTATTTTTATCTTATTAAAATCATAAGTTTTTATCCATGGCTCCAAATGGTGTGAAATTAATTCTCATGGTTTTGTAATATCTCTGTTTACCATTTTTGGTCATTTAGAAATGTGTGTTGCTAAATTTTTATATGGATCAAAGCCATAGTATTAGATTGATCTTGGGGATGATTTTTCCATTAAGATTTGGGGTATTGGTTTAACTTTTCCAAGTGTTTATATTCAAGATTCTTTCCATGCCTAAATGCATTTGATCTTTGAAATATTTGTCTGTTGATTCCTTATTCAAATTTTGTTCAAGTAGGGTTTTGATGTTTCCATTTAGAAGCAAAAAGTTTCTTTTCACACTAAATTCCAACAATTATTTCTTTTGTTTGTTTATTTTTCACATTTCAAAATTTGGAAAATTTTGGGTTGTGAAAGAAGTAACTTTAGTCCTTAGACCATGAGATCATGTCAA
The DNA here is from genome assembly GCA_023614405.1 of Avena insularis. Classification (NCBI taxonomy): domain Eukaryota; kingdom Viridiplantae; phylum Streptophyta; class Magnoliopsida; order Poales; family Poaceae; genus Avena; species Avena insularis. The sequence continues at coordinate 299,462,112 of CM042693.1, read as the reverse complement.
TCACTAACACCGGAAGAGTAACTTGATAACATCAAACGTCACGCTGTAACAATGTGACTATAAAGGTAGGTTCAGATACTCCGATAGAGTTAGATAGAGGCTCATGGATCAAGAGTGGGATTTATCCATCCCGATGACGGAGAGATATATTCTGGTCCCTCTCGGTGATATCACACTAATATATCTTACAAGCAAGTGATGTGGATCACTAGAATGTTATATCACTGGAACAAAAAAAGAGTAAATGTCGGTAACGAGATTAAAGTAGGTATGGGGATACCGATGATCGAATCTCGGGCATGTAAAATATTTCGAGACAAAGGGATTTCGTTACAATGTTAAAGACTCACACGATCACAAGAAGTCATCGCTGAATGTGTGGGAGTCAGTACGGATCTCGAGGTCCGCTGCTGATTATTGATTGGAGAGGGGTCTCGATCATGTATGCATTATTCGCGAACCATAGGGTGACAGACTTAAGGGATACCGACACCATTTGGAGAAAATGAAATGACAGAGAAAGAATATCAAAGCACTGGAATTATTTCAATGGACACCGGAAATTGTTTTGGGTGAAATTGTTGAAACTGTTTCTACATGTGAAATTGAAATGTTTCAAGGGGTTTTATGTGAATATTTGTTAATTAATGTAATTACAAAAATTCTGAATACATAACTAAAAGGAGTTTTATTAAATGAGAGATTACATTATATTTGGTGGAAATAGAATGGGTTTTGAGTGGAGAAAATGGAGGGGCATTTGTGTGAGTGGGAGCTCCACTCACATGGATGCAGGAAGAGGTGGGGGCAACCTCTTTGGCCGCCAACCATGGCCCTTGGCTCCCCCTCCTCCTATAAAAGGATACCCTCCTTTCACTTATCACTCACACCTCCTCGCAAAGGATCTTTCTTCCCCTCTAGAATATTCCCATTGGTCTCGGATCAGCAAGATACATGTTCCCGCTGGCTTTTTCTAGAGCAAGGATTTTCTGCTTACGCTGCTTTGCTGGAGCAAGGGCGCAGAGGTTGTCAGGGTACTCGGTCATGTGTGCGATCATGAATGCACCACTGCTTTGCGGTGCTAGACCGGCTAGACTTTATCACGATCTTGAGATCATCAAGAGATCGAGTACATCACCAATGAGTACATACTCGTAAAGCTTTGTCGGTATTAAAGGGTATGTATTCTATGGATGTATATCCACTGGTTGATTGTATCTAGGTATATGGATCGTGGCATATATAGATCCCATCATAGGAAATTTTTTGTTTTCTATGCTATGAACCCAATGGCGGTATCAGAGCCAGATCTATGCGTAGATACTTTGCACAGGTAGTACACATATGGTTATGTGGGTGTTGATGGTCACGTTATTGATTATTATGTGTATTTTGGATATTGTTGGCATAGTGGGATGAAGAGGCCCGTACAAACTTTACATGTCCTCGCACATGAGACCTGTTCCACACATGAGACCCTAACTAGGTAAAATATAAGCTGACCATGGACTACCCATCTAATTATAAAGCCAATGGTTACTATATAGGCAGTTTGGAGACCATTAGTAAACCCTAAGGGGGAGAGTAAACTGTAAACGTAAGTATTGTTATCCGAATTCCAAGTAAAGGTTGGAGAAGAAGGACTAACCTACATCAACAGTAAGCCTTATTTTTATAAGGTTAAAGAAAATCATTATAAAAGTACTTTCAGAAGTATGTCTGGATGAAAGGTCGAAGTTTATTTCAAGGTAGTGGTACTCGAACCTTAAGGCAATCAATAAATGGTAGATGAAGAAGTACTTTAGGTAAAAATGAAAATATTATCTAAAGCTTGCTAAGACAAAAGCTTAAAGGTGATAAAATAGAATAGTCCTAACAAACTAATTCTAAAATAAACAACTCTTAAGTGATCCTTAAGAGTGAATAATCACATCCAATTGAACATGTGTAGACAATAAGAAATTCCGACCGGTATGGATAAAATGAGTTCAAATCAAACCTTCGGAAGGATTACCAGTACAACTCATACAGTGATAAATCAAAGATTAGCCTTTTGCCCACCACTACTGACTAATAAAATTTAAAATCCTAATTAGGGAGACTTCCTAGACCTTACATAGTATAGTAAGATAGCTCGATGATTAAATAAAAGGAGTTGAATTAGGATACCTAATTAGGTTAAGGAACTAAAGAAGAGACCCCAGATCAAGGAGTTTATAATAAGGAACTATCCTTAGAGGTGGATAGAAAAAGGAACTTTGGAGTATAGAGACAACAAGTTGAAGGTTGTTGAGTATGATGAGAATTCAAGAAAAGGATTCGGATATGGAATACCATTATTATCATTTTAGGTTACTATGGAATTGAGAAATGCCGTAACCAACACAAGTCAATCCCTCATTCTGAAACGCGAGAGTTTACGAACTTCGGGGACGAAGTTTATTTTAAGGGGGAGAGTCTGTAACATCCCAGCATTAGAGCTTAGAAATACGCTGAACCCAGATGTGTGCATTGCATTCATGCATAGAAAATTCGGATAATTTTCGCGCTTTTGAACAAAACTTGTCAAAGTGATTGGAGCTTCTCTTAACTTGATGGAATTGAAGTAGATCATCAAGCTGACTGCAATAAGTTTCAATTTGACCTTTGCTAAAACCTTATTTTGGGAAAAGGAGATTGATCTAAGGGTAAATCAAATGTAATAAAAGTTGACCCTAATATATTGCTTAATGGTTTATATTTGATCCTTAAGTAATCATATCCTAGTATTCATTACACACTCATGAATACCAAGTTATAAATATAACTTAAGCAATAGGAATGGAACAACTAAATCTTGATCTATCTTAATCTCATCTACTTATACCATGAGTATCATGGTAATACCTAACCATAACTCTATAATGAGATTGAGTAGGAAGGAAACCAAGTCAAGATCATTCACCATATATATTTTTATCCATATCAATCTTTACCATTCCTATTGGAATCATATTCCAATATCTGTTGTTCATCAATGTTGAGTAATCAACTATTGATTCCCCAATTCTTAATCTATCAATTCTTGACCTATCAACTCTTGTCCTTATTATATCATTCACTTAAGGCCTATAAAGAAAGAAGTTAGAAGAGGTAAATAGTAATGCTAGATTTGAATATGATTTTTAGGATGGTAGAGTTGTGTAACATCCCAAAAATACTAAACTTAAATCAACAAACTCCTATCATCAAATTTAGGGTTAACAAAATTTCTTCTAATTAAAATTATGAAGGCATGCATATGTGTATGCATTTAATTTGAAATTCTTTTGAACCACCTTGTTTGTGTGTTTCCTTGCTTGTAAAATGTTTCTTAGGTGAAATAAACATCATATAAAACATTTCCCAAACTTTTCCTAAAGACAAGTAAATCAAAACAAATAAAATAAGGGAATGGTCATTTTGACCAATTTAACTCCCATGCCTACTTTGGCTGTCTCAAACTTTAGAACCTAACAGAAACTTTTCTGGATCTTTGCACCCCTTGAATGTACTCATAACAAGGTATCAAGGCCCACTTTGTGATCATCCAGAAACTTTCAAAGGCATAGTTTAAATGACAATTCAAAATGGAATCTTTATCATATGGGAAGATCCCACTTTTTCAAAAACCACTCAAACCAGCTCAACTTTCAAAACCCAAGCATCTGCAGACTCACCAGCACCAATCTAGCAAACCCACCAAAAATCTTTTAAAAATTCAAAACTTGATTTCATGCGGCCATTTGATCAAACAGGTTGCAGACACAAATCATCAAAATCCTAAACACTACAGTGAGCAGTGATTGGAGCCTAACTTGTTCCCTCTCTAGCTCACAACCAGCTCAGTAGATCATCTAGCAAGATTAACTAAACACTAGCACCACTGTGAGCTTGGCATTACCATCAATGGTGCACAGCCGAAGCCAACCTTGCCACCCATAGTCGACAGCAAGCTAGGAGCAGCACCAAGCCTAGCCAGCATGTCTGGGAGGCAGCCCACCGTCCATCGCCACCCCTGTCATAGCCGCGAGTGTTTCCAAGCCCTAGACCACACGCACGAACCATGCCAACCTCGCTAGCAACCGTGCCGAGCGTGCGCCAGAGCGCCACCCTCGACCGAAGCCCACAGACCGTGCGCCGCCCTCGCCGCGTGCATACACAATCCCCACCGACCCAGGAGACCGCCAGACATCCTCGTTCACCGCCCTGCGCCGCACATCCACCGCTCGCCGTCGAAGACGCCGCCTCTGCCGCGCAGAGCGTCGCATGTTCCAGACCAAGCCACACCGCCCCACGCCTCAAAACCATGTCGTTGAGCCTCGCCAGGGAACACCGCACCGTCCCCTACCGTCGCCCATGCCAATAGCCACCTATAACATCGCCCCCGACGAGCTCACCGTGCGCCCCGTCGGTCCCCTTGCTCGACTATAAATAGAGGCCACCCACAGTCGATTTCTTCACACCACCTCACTCCCCTCTTCTCACTGATCGTGCCACACCGTTCCCGGATCAAGGCGAGCACCACCTCGCCGGAATATCACCGGAGCCCGTCGCCTCTAGAGAAGAAGGGCGCCATCGATTTCGTCCACCCCAGGAGCTGCCACGACCACCCCTGAGTTCGCCGTCGTAGACTTTGTCGTTCGCCCGCCTCGCTGACCCTCGCCTGCACCCCGGTGAGCCCCCAGCACCCCTCACTGGCCGCGCTAGGTTTCTTTCTCACCGGCGTTGCCTCGCGTCGACGATGACTCCCAGCAGTTGGATTAGAATCAGATCGAACGACCCACATTGCCCCGTACCGCTTCGCCCCTCCCTGTCTCACTGACGAGTGGGGACACCCACTTAAGCAGCCCGCGGGAGCACTGCGCTTAGCAGGCCGGCCCAGTAACTTTTCCCGCGCAGCCCAGTTATTTGAATTAAATCTTTTTCATTTTGTTTCAAACTCACTTCTGTACTCAACTTCAAAAATCAACCCAGATCAATTCAGTGCATCAAATTGAATGAAACTAATTTTGTTAGAAAGGTCGGGGAATGGTGAATCCAAGCCCGTTGGATTCAAGTCATTTGGATCTATAGATCACCCATGGTAAAAATAACAAGGCAGGAGCTTTTCTGCATTCAAACATTTTTCAAATTTAAACCATAATAGCTTTTGAGTTGATTCCAACTCTCAAAAATCACATTTAACCATACCTTTCAGAATATATAAAAATATATAGGTTTACTTGCAGAAATAATGTTCAAGTAATAAAAGAATGCTACATAAGCATTTCTAGACACATTAATTAATTAAAATAAAAGGGTAAAACCTTATTAAATTGTGACACCACTTTAAATCACATTCCCTTGGACTACAATATGTGGTGATGACATGTGTCAACATGATCCCATGTTTGGTTTGCAGAATATTAAATCTTAAGTAGTTTTTCAATGAGTAGAAATTACTTTTCTAAAAATAAAAAGAATTAAACCAAGCCTTAACCTTGTAATGTTAGAGATGATGCTAGATCATCTATAGGACCCTTATGTGTGATGATTGCAAGTAGTTAAGTATTGTTTGGTGATTGTGTACCTCGTATTTATTCATAGACGCTAGTACTGACCAAGGATACAAGGAGGAAGGAGGATTCTACGAAGAAGAAGCCGAGGAGAACTTCAACCACTACTCTGCACAAGGCAAGCTGATGCTATACCTATGCAAGCTTATACTGATATTGTGCAAGCTTTATTAACTATAAGTGGACCAATGCAAGCTAACCCTTGCAAGATACCCTACTGATGCCACAAACCACTACTTGTTACTATGCCCACTATATGCCTTAAGCATAAGTGATCATATCCACTTGATAAACCAATCCTAGTTTTATTTGCGAGTCTATTACTTTATTTCTTTATCAAAGCTCTTACTTAGAGTTTACTGAAATAAATGATAGATACTAGAAAAATATGTGAAGGTTGCATAAAGAGCATAAAATTTGGCCTAAGCTAGATAATCTTGATGTCATCCTAAGGCATGAGATTGAACTTAGCTAAAACTCCACTAGTTTACCACCCCTCATTATTGCTTACCCCCACCTGTAGATGCTAGTGCTAAGCATAAAACTTGATCAACTTTAGATGGGAATACTTGGTGGAAAAATGGTTATGAAAACCTTGGAATGAAGGATCATTCTATTGAAATGTTTTGGACATGTGTTTCCGAACACCTAATGATTTTGGTGATGAAAATGTTGAGGCATGAGCCTTAGCCCTTTATAAAACTGATGGTTGTCTAGATGCGATACCATTCCAATTTTATCGTGCAACCACAATACCCGAATATTGGGTAGGGCTTGACTGGAAACTTATATACCTTAGTATTAGCTCCCTCACGGCCAAGGTCTGAGCTGAGGCTACCTTCTGAAGATTGTCCACCTGTGCAGTACCCAAGATGACAGTTGGTCATGGTTGGGAGGCCAAACTCACAGGAGAGGTGCTTATACTAGGGCATGTAATCGAAAGGTTAGGATTGATTATCTGCATACTGAGTATGGTGAATTCAGGATTTGTTCCTGACGGATGTATCGAATGTTGTGGTGAAAGTGTACAATCTTTGCAGAGTGTCAAACTATTCGAATAGCCGCGTCCGCGGTTATGGACAGTTGGAGTGGCCATACTGTTCCCCCGTCAGACTTTTCAAAATGACTTGTGAAATGAATTGAGACTTTGACTGGACCACAACAGGGTTGTGATATGAAATACAAGATCCCACTTAGGAGTTATAAAATTGTGATTAGCTTTGGAACTTCATAGAGATAAATCTGGCTTTTGCAAAACAACCCTAGAGCCTGGTGTCCAATTATCCAAAAACCCCTTTACCTGTTAGTATTAGTTTGCGATTACTTAAAGAGTACTCATGGCTTTGTCCCTGGCTATTCCCATGGCCAGACTATGAAGAGGACTACCTTGAGGATGGACCCCTGGAAGGTTATGACAACTAGGATCATCTCCCATCGTCAGCATTGCCTGTGACCCCGAAGATGGAGCTTCGCCTACGCTACCGTTATTATTACGTATTCCTCTGCTTGATGTTTTATTAAGAACTGGATCATGAGATCCCTATTTGTGTAAGGACTTATGTATCGTTTGTAATGGATGATGTACTATGGTATCCAGTTCTTTTATGTCTCGCAAAAATGGTAATCCTGGGATTGCGAGGTATGGCATAATAGGCATCTAGTATTGAAAAATCCAGGTGTTGACAAGTTGGAAGAGAATAAGATCAATGTGTTAATTTATGGAGTTAGCTATGAAGGAAATATGCCCTAGAGGCAATCATAGAGATGATTATATTTCATATGCATCCATGAGTTATTGTAATGTTCCTTGAATATCCATATCAGGCAACTTGTATTGATTGGCAATTATGTGAATAGTTTGTGAAACTCTTTACTTGTATGGTTATTTAATAGTTGTCCCTAGTCGGAGTTCATGTGAGGACACACGTGAATATTATACTAGAACATCGATTGGTTGATGACTATGTTTCGCAAGTCATAGATATGGAGATGTCAAACCAATGATGTGGACACATGTTATGAACATGGGGTTGGAGTGACCCAACATGTGACTGGCAATTTCACTTGCAGCTCTCTCTACACATTGTGTATGTTTTGTCCTTAGACCTGAGATTGTCGCATGTACTTGAGATGTGGATCGACCTACTTTGGGGCTATCGGACGCTATTCCGTAACTGGGTAGTTATAAAGGTAGTTTTCGGGTTTGTCCTGAAACATGCTGCAAGGCATGGTCAATCAAGATGGGATTTTCCCCTCTCTACTTGAGAGAGATATCTCTGGGCCCCTCGAGTGATCAAATCCAGAAATGCATGGCCATGATACATAAGGTTAAGAGTTAACCTATAAAGGGATTCCGAGTTACGGTATTGAGAAAGAGAGGTCAGCTTGGAGCTAGACTAAATATCGTGAGGCAAAGGGAAAGACATGTACTAAACCTTGTGATGGTTCGTCCGATATGATCTTTGTATGCGTTTAGGAGTTGGTACGTCTTGCTAGAGGCCACTACCAACTATTGGCAGAATAAGTGTATTCGTGTCATGTCTATACGTATATGAACCTATAGAGTCACACAGTTAAGGGGCTGGAAGCCTAATGAGGACTGGATCCGAATTAGACTAGGCTTAGGCTACTAATGGGCTGCTAATGTAGAAGCCCACTAGGGACGCCTATATAAGAGAGGGTGGGGCGAGCTGATCAGGGGGAGACCATTCCACCCAGCCGCCACTCCTCACGTCTGTGTCGCGCGCACGGACCTAGCAGTCCGGCGTCTGACGCTTCCACCCTGTACGTGTGGATACCTCGGAGGCACTGCATCTGTAGCGTTTGGATGAGCCACGCAATGGGAGCTGCTCGTGGGACGAGAACGAGGAGGAGTCGTAGATCGTCTGCACTGCCTCGACGCGCTTAATCAAGTTCCGCAACTGCGCTTCTAGTGGTAATCCCGTGATCTATGACAACAGTAATCCTGGTATACGCGGTAGAAAATTTTGATTTGCGCTAGTGTAGCCTACCCGTATCCCTTCAAACTCACTCCTAGAATGATAGAAGAGTTAGATGGAGCCTATAATTGTATGGTGATAAAGAAGATTATAAGGATGAATCTTGAAGATAGATACCAAGGAGTAATCCTATTGGATTAAGTAGGCATAGTCCATGAATAACAACCCTTAATCCAATAATTGATACTAAGAAGATAATTTTAATACAAATGTAAAGTTGTATTGATGAAGCCTTGATTAGCCAACTGGAAGCCTAAACCATATAGGATTAGAGGATTATAATGATCATGCTTTAGTCACCAATATTGAATGCTTATATCCAGTATAAGTAACATTGGTGGGTAAGACATGATTGAACTCTAATATGAGATATTGGAGTCAAGTAAAGATAAGATTGTATGATTAAGATGATGTTAGAGCAACATTGTATTAAAGAAGTAGTATTTCCCTCTTTGGAAATACTAAACACTTGAGGTGAAGTAAGATTTGACGTATGCATATATTGAAGTGATATTAGTGAAGGATGATTCAGGAAGAGTATGAATGGAGTAAAAGTAACTACTTGTTGGATTGGAGATTATCAACAGTAGAGTAGTTGATATAACCAAGTGTGGTTATGAAAAGATTATGAAAAATCTTTAGTGTCAATCTCATGGGATTTATAAATGGATTTAGAAGAATAATAGGTGGATAAGAATATTCTTGAAGATGGATATAAAGAAGTAGAATATCTAGGAAAGGAATTCATTCATCAGAAGTTCAGAACTATAAAGTAAGGAAGATAGGAATTCTTGGTAAACCCTAAACCCTAAATCTTTAACCAATCATAAAATCCATTGCATCTGATTGATCTATCATCCTATTTCCACAATGTCTGATAGGAATAATTTCCTATATCAAATCACTTAAAGCACATCGTTGTCATTTCCAATTATCATAACCATATGTGATTACGAGACATCTCTATCAATTATTTTCCATAAGATATTCTAGAAAATAACTTTCTATTTTAAATGGTCATATCATTAAAAATCACAAACATAAAGACAATATGTTTAGCCATTAATCCTTACTCACATAAACAAAAAGAATATAAGTATATTAAGAACCCTAAACCCTAGGGTAAGCAATTACAATTCACACCCTAACTCTTATGCTAGTTATCACAAAATATAACCCTTGGTATTTACTAGATTCATGGGAATGATATTAACCATATTAAATCCTTAGGATATCATGCATTAAATAAAATATAGGATCATTATATAATTTTTTCCCTCCAAACTATGAGCTAACTAGAATTAAGTTTTATAAACAAATAAGGAAATATCCTAATATAAATCCATGGTTTATTATAGAGAGAAAATTCATCATAAAGCTTAATACAGAATATTAAAAGGATTAAAATAAACAAAATAAAGAAAAATAACACTATGTAATAAAAGCTCTCAAAATGACTTTAAACACTAACCATTATTCTTGCAATATGTAACAAATAAATTCTATAAAGGAAATTTGAAATAAATGTGTAATACACAAATTTGAAAACCAAAACAAAAAAGAGAAAAGGAAAACAATAAGAAAAAAACTGCAATGGGCCGCAACCCATTTCTTTATCTACCTATCCACCGCCCAGCAGCAGCACCATTCTTCTTCTGCTCGCTCCGCACCAGCCCACGACGGCCCAACTCGGCTCGTAACGGTTCGTCGTCTTCTACCTTGAGCAAAGCAGCTCGGTGGCAGCTCCGCCGCCGCTCGCCGGTGCTGCGATACACGCTGCGCGCCAAGATGAGCGCCACCACTCTACCCCGTCTATTTAATCCCGGCGCCGCCACCGGAGAACCCCAATCCCCTTCCTCCTCTCAAATTTCCCCTTCTACCGAAACCCTAACCCGCCATGGCTCGAGTCGGAGCTCGCTTCCGGCCTCCCCTTGCCATTCTGAGGCCACCAAAGAGACCATGATTCTTGACTCCGTGTTTGCCCCTACTCATGGAAGCCGGGGATCCCTCTGTTGATCCAATCGACATCTCATCTCCACCGCCAGACACCGCCGTTCATCGTTAGTCGCTGCCACCACAAACTTCCTCCAGTAACGTCGTCGCTCCCTTCATGTAAGATCCCTCCTTTATAAAGGAAAAAGGATCCTTGTGACTGCAATGCTAGTCCCTGGATCAATGCTAGCATCCACAGTTTAAGACGAAGAACACAGAAACAAAGGTCATTATTACAGTCATTCCAGATACAACATAGTCTTTACAACTCCATGGCCACAGGCCTAGTACAAGAGTTTTAAATAAGTAAATAGATAAAAGTCTTCATCTTCATGTGCCATAGGCAAACATGTTGAGTGTAGACTCATGACTCCTAATCCTCATTAGAGTAACCTGCAACATCACAAGTTATAGCCACAGTGGGTCAATACATTGGAATAGTATTGGCAAGTGATACCTTAGTATAATATTGGTGGACTACATAATATATGCAATTTGGCTAAGTGTAGCTTAGGCTTGCTTTGCTCAAAATAAGTTTTTCCTATTAGTTGAAATCACTAAGTTTTTCTTTGTCAAAACTTTTCCCAAGGAACCACCAATAGACATTGAGGTCCTTCACCCTTGTTCACCCACAAGTTTTACTTAGAAATTGGGATGAGGAGATTCTTGATAGCTTCCATGTCTTGATGCTCAACTTGTCCTTTTCTAGGGACATGTCTAAGTACTTAGATTCTTCCATCTGCAGAGGTTGTGCACTTTCCCCACAAGACATGATTTTCACCAAGACAGGACCTTTCAGAAGCCTTCCCTTAGACCAAATGGACGCGCTCCAACCTATCATCCCACTACCACCAACTGTCCAAATGGCTAAGTTATTGCAACCTATATGATACAGGCAGAGCCCATATTGCCAAGTGGCTGCACTAGAAGCTTCTTAACATTTGGCCTCTCAAATCCCTTTGTTCCTGGGTGGCTTTCCAAAAGTGAGATACACAAGGTAAACCATAGAAATGGGCCTTGTGTAACCACTCAACATAAACCATTCCTTCCATTCCACCCAGGTGTTTCATTCGCTAAGTTGTTTTATTAAGTAAAAACACAAGTCCAAAGACTTAGAAATATTTTATCATAGCATGAATATATCACCACCCTTGTTTGCTACTAGCTAGGCTAAGCATGGCATAGATAACATCTTACTTAGAAATTTCTAGCAATTCTACAACTACTAGGATTTCCCAAGCATAGCATATAAGCAAAATATAACATGCAAGACTAGCAAAATATTTCTAATGCATAGTAGAAAACATAGGGATAAAAATATCATGAAGCACCACTTGCCTTGGTAGTTTGGAGAGTAGCTACACTCCTCACAATCACAATCACTATTGGCACCAAAATCTACACATCAAATCATAGCCACAAATCACATACCAAATAAATACAAGCAAAAATATATGGATGCATGCAATATGATATGTGATGATTTTCTAAACTCAACAAGACAAGTGCTCAGTACTTGTTCAAAAACAAGTTCAAAACTTGCCAAACAACATTTATTTAAACACTAAAACATTTCTCCAATAATTTATATACACAAAATAGGCCTACACATGTTTCTGTAAATAAAACCATTTTAACAGAAACAAAACATTAAACACATTTCATATTTGGAAAGGGCTTGTTCTCCTGATTCCATTGATATAAAATTCATCAAATTGGAACGTGGGAAACAAAAGTTATGGCTAAAACAAAATCAAACAACTAATAGATTCAAAATCTGATTTTAAATCTATTTCCTGGCCACGCGTCATGTTCTGATTGGTGCGTACCGGTTCGCTCAGGATCACGCACACATGCCGGTAGATCTAACTTAATATGCACGGCCCAGATCTACTCGTATCCCTTCGCTTAAGTGTTCTATCTAGCCCGTCAGATCTGGATCCAACGGTGCGCGATCAAACTACCACACTTTGGCGGCACTAGCGGCGACGACTGGCGGCGGCGGCTCTGTCTACGGCGGCGCGGTGGCTACAGGGGGGTCTAGGGTCGTCGGAGCTGCTTACCGGACTCGTGGAGATGTACTGAAGCTCAACATGGCGATGGCTTGACGAGGGGCGCACGGACACAGCAGCACGAGCTCGCCGGAGTTGCTGGCGGCATCAGATGCTCTCTGTCGGAGTCGAAGACGACGCTCTGGGACGCCCGGATCCAAAAAAAGAGTGTCAGCAGATGCGCAAGATGCAGGCGAACATGCTCATGTGGTTCAGTGATGGAGGGGAACACGAGACTCACCGAATTTTGTCGCCAGAGTTGGAGACGTCGTCGGGAGCTTGCTGTGCTTGATGGAGTCGATGACCTCGGGCGGTATAGGATGAACCAATGGTGTCAGAATGTAAGGTTCCCAACCTTTAATAAGGTAGAGTCCCCTGTGTTTACAATGCTAGTCCCTGGATCAATAGCTAGCATCCACAGTTAAGATGTAATATCAAGTAACAAAGGTCACAATACAACTTTATAACCAGGAATAACATAATTTTATTACATCTTACATAGCTCATTTGGCTATTACATTACATTGTAGCGGAATAACTTTAGTCATGGGGTCCTTCATCTTCAAAGTGCCACAGGCAGACATGTTGGTTGTAGACCTTGTAATCCTAATCAATCAATCTTCACTAAAAACAATCAAACCTGCAACATTACAAGTTACAGCCACAAAGGTCAATACATTTGAATTGTATTGGCAAGTTTCACTACTATGTGGAATAAAAGTGGATCCTAACATTACATTCATACTTGGCTAAGTAGAGTTTTAGGCTTAATTGCATAAAGCAAAATTTATCCTATCTTTTCAAAATGGTTTTGGTCCTTTGTCAAATCTCCTTTTCAAAAATCCCTTGAACTCCTTGGTAACCCCAAGTGTTCAAGTCTTTGTCAAAATCCCTTGAGCTACTTGGTAACCCCAAGTGCATCAAGTCTTATAAAAATCTCATGAGTTCCTTGGTAACCCCAAGTGTTCATGTTTTCAACAAAATCTCTTGAGTTCCTTGGTAACCCCAAGTACATCAAGTTTTGTCAAAGTCTCTTGAGCTCCTTGGTAACCCCAAGTGCATCAAGTCTTTAAAAGTTTTCTTTTAGAAATTAGAATGTTGAGATCTCCCATAGCTTCAAACTTTAGTTGCTCAGTATTGTCCATAACCGGGGACACGGCTAAGTACTTAGATTTTTGTTATCTTCTGCAGAAGGAGTACACTTTACCCACATGTCACAATCTCATCCTTTTGCCACCAGTGGCCGCTGGATTAGTGCTCACCAAGATGGAGTACCGGCAGATTGAGAATGTGACGAAGTCTTTTCAGAGGGTCCTCCCATACACCATTGCTAGCTTGTTTTCAGATACCCATGTAGGATTCCAGGTCCCCATGTCCAGTAAACTGAAGACAATGTATGGGTCTTCCCAATGTAGTTGACTAAGCCAGAGCCATAATAGCATGTGGTTGCACACGAAAGCCACAATTGGAGAAACATGTTCAATCTCTAAGTTTCCTGGGTGGTTTCCTTTGGAGCACAACACAAAGAGAATGCCATAAACATGGTTCCTTTTGTTGCCACCTTCTCGAAAACTCAAAGTATCCTTGGCCACCCAGGTGGTTCATTGAGTCCTCGTTTTATTATATAAAGCTCAAGTCTTTTTTCAACTTCATAAAATCTCAACATGTATCTCTTTTTCGAAATAAAGCATGCCTAAGCATGTAACAACTACAATGTTTTCACTAAGGAATGTATAGGGAATCCTATTAGGATTTAGCATAGCGTAAGTATAAAAATATCTTTTCATGCATGATTCAAAATCCACTAAGTATAATGAAAAATAGTAGGACTTTAGATGATAGTGTAACTTGCCTTTTTGGTAGGGAATGTTGGTTCACTCCTTGATCTTGCTAGTCTCACACTTTCTAACTTCACTACAATCAATCAAGCAAACACAATATCAACTAGCATTCCAAACCAAAATCAATCAAACTATTTTCACACACATAAAACCATGGGATCTAAGTCATGTATGTAAGCATGCAAGAGATGGTTCTATTTGCAAAAAGTGGTCTCTACTAGGCTTCTAAACTTGTAAGGTCCAAGGTGGTCATTTTCCATAGTGGCAAAGTCATTTGCACAAGGGTTTTGTCCAAAAACCATTTTTTAAATCCTTTCATTATTTTTATGTGGTGGAAAACATTTTTATCAAAGCAACAACTTTAAGTTTTTCACCAAAATAAGTTGTTGTTTCTCAACACTTGGTGTTTTAGGGTAAGTAGGTTTGATCCAAAACATTTTCCAAAAGTTTTTACTCCAAAAACATTTTCATATCCAAATCATTATTTTTATTTGGCTAGAAATGGGCTAAACCAATTAATCCATCCTAAACTTCACCAAATTTATTTTCAAAACCATGGGTTGGTTCCTAGGGTCAGTAAGTTCACCACAAGCTAATTTTCCAAGGTTTCAAACTCAAAAACATTTTTGAAACATTTTTCTAATCTAAACTAGCATACAAAAGTTTCTGCAAAATCAAGCAATCTAACAGATACTATTTGCTAAAAAAATTCCATAGTTGGCTAGGGTTTGTTCCACTGATTCCAACGATATAAAGTTTGTAATTTTTGGACGTGTGGATCAAAGGTTACAAAGATTTGAAAATCACAAACAATTCTGTTTTCAAATTTCTGTTTTTAAACAAAACTGGCCACGCGTCGCAACACTATTCGCTGGTACCGGTTCGTTCGGATCAACAGATGCAGGCCGTTGGATCAAGTTGCATCGCACGGCACTGGTTGCATAACCTTTCGCTGTTAAGTGGTTCAATCGTAAGCGTCGGATCAAGATCCTACGGTGCTAGCGTGCTTGACCAAATGTGAGCGGCGCCGACGGTGGCTAGCGGCGGCGACGGTCAGGCGGTGGCGGCGCCGGCGAAATAGGAAATGGGGAAGGATGGAAAGGTGCTCACCGAGATCGCAGGAAACTGGGAAGCTCAACGTGTGGTCGGCGAGGCAGGGGGCGCACGATCATAGGAGTAATCGCTCGCCGGAGTTCGTTCTGGCGACGGCGTGCTCTGTGGTTCACGAGAAGGCAAACCGAGGGCATGGTCAGATGCAGGAAGTCACAGAGAAGACGCGTTCATGAAGGAGAAAGCTTGGGGCGGTCTGGACTTACTGGAGGAGCTCGACGGAGACGGGACAGACGGCGGCGAGGTCAGAGCTTGACGAAGATGATGCTCTGGGGCGCCCGCGGTCGTATGGGTGGTACGGTAAGAAGCGTCTGGGAGTGGTGAGTCTCCTAGTGTGCTCAGGGAGGCACGGGGCGGTGTTGAGTCGCCGGAATCGGCACCGGAGTGTCGTCGGACCAGAGGGAGTGCCAAGCCAAATTGAGGCAGCCTCGGGGCAGAGAGGGAGTGGCGATAGAGGGGAAAGGAGGAGAAGACGCTGGCGTTTTAACGTTCATGGTCAAGGCGAGTAATGGTGGACGCGTTAAGACGAATTAGTGCCGCGGAATCACTGCAGGAAACGGCGACGGGGAAGGGAGAAGAAGTCGCGCTGGTGAGGACGATGAACAGGAGAGGTGGGGTCGGCTGTTCAGCGAGAGAGAGGAGAGGGGGTTGGGTCCACCAGTCAGCGTCTGTTTGAGTTAGAACCTGAGTGCGAATCGTTTTTCTTCGGGGAGGGAAAGCTGGGATGTTTGATGGGCTTGTGGGCTTGGCCGGCTGGGCTGGTCCAGATTCTATTTTTTTTCCTTCTAAAAGCCTTTTCCTTTTCTATTTCCAATTTCTGTTTTGAAATTTCAAACAACACTCAAGCATTCAAATTGATTCAAACAATCACCAAACTTTGCAACTTTGAATTTGGTTCTGTTCAGTATCATAAACCAATATTTCAAACCAAAATAATAAATTTTATTTTAGGGTCCATTATTAATTAAATAAATAGACCATTGTTATTAAATCAAATATGATTTGATTTATTTAAAACCTCTTTTGAAATTTAAATAATTTTTTTTAAAACCAAATCAGTAGGTTTTATTTGGGAATATAAAATACTTGGAAAACTTATTTTAAATAAATAAATAAGGTTTGATGTCTTGGAAAATAATAAAACCTTTATTAATAAAACTTGGATATTAAATCCCTATTATTTTATTTTAAATATACCTTTACTATTTTTATCAAAACAAATTGTTTTATTTCAAAAGTTTGGCCAAGGTTTTAATTTGGCTCTATGGAATAATCTTTATTTATAAAACTTCTATTTCAGTTGAAAACCAAATCCTTTTATTTAAAAGATCCAAAATAGTAGTTCCAAAGTATTTTATTTTCCTTTATTAAATGTTTATCTTTTTAAATCCATTTAGGATTTTTTTTTGTTCAAAATAGGTTTGAAGGTTTCCAATTGGAATCAAAAAGTTTCTTCTCACCCTAAAAATCAACAAAGTTTTATTTTATTCATTTATTTTTCACATTACAAGATTTGGAAAATCTTGGGATGTGACACAGAATGTGCGCAAGGAAGTTGCAAAGATGTCTGCATGAACTAGAGGGGAAGGGGCGCACGGGGCGCACGGGGCTCACAGGGATTGGTCGCCGGAGTGAGCTCTGTCTGCGGCGGTGCAAGGGTGATTACGGCACTGGGCGCTCATGCTCAAGTCCTGGGGAAATGGAGAGGGGCAGAGGGGGTTTAAGTAGGCGAGACGGGGGCGTGAATCACTCCTGCAATCAACGGGAATTGACGACGCGATATTAAACAGGAAATGCTCACTTGATTTGGGGAAGAACACGTCGCCGGGGTGGAGACGATGACGCTGCAGGGCCATGGTCACGTGAGTGAACGAGAGAAGGTGGGGCCCTTGAGTCGTGACTGTGAGTGCGGTGTGAGTAAAGAAACGCCTCGGGGGGTTGCTAGTTGGGCTGGTTGGGCCAGATTCGACTATTTGCTTATTTTTTTCTCTTTTAAACTTTTTCTTTTTCTGTTTGCTTTTCTAAAAAGGATTTTCAAACTCCAATTCAAATCTGTTTGATTTCAAAACTTTTCTGGAATTTTGTACAATAAATCTTGTACTCAAATAAGTGTCAAACACATCTGTTCACTCAAACCTACTTGAGTCAATGAAAAATAAAATAAAAACAAGCCTTTTTGGAGATATAATAAAAGGCATAAACCTTGGTTTTATTTCATACTTGTTTTGAAACTTGGCTCAAACCTTTGGAATCACTTAAATTAGGATTCAAAACTATACTGATAGAATATAAGTGCCTTTCTCAATAGTATGTAGCACCAAGGCTAGAACATTCATACATAAAATAATGAGCATATATGCTCCTGTTTGAAATGATTTTTGAAAATGGAATCCTACATGATCATGGTGTAGGGGTTCGTAGCATGGAAAACAAAAATTTTCTATCGCATACAAACAAACAAGCCAAGATCTATCTACTAGATTGCAGCAACGAGTCGATAGAGGAACTCACCCTCGAAGATTCCAAAGCGGTTAACGAGAGCAGATTCTCGTGGGTGATGTAGTCGTACTCTTTCCGATCTCAAGATCGCGTGAGCGATCCTTCCAGCCACGTTCAGCAGCGCTCCATGATCGGTCACACGCTCGGTAAATTTCACGAAGACCTTCCTCTCCCTTGTTCCAGCAGGCAGCGGAGGTTGTAGCACTCTCCTCGCGATTCCGGTAGCACAACGGCGTGGTACCGGAAGTAGAGGGGAAATCCCGCAGGGCTTCGCCTTTAGCCGGTGCGAGTATGGTGGAGCTTATGAGAGAGGCTATTAGTGGTCTAGTAATTAGACACACCAATTAGAAGGCTCTAAATCAATTAGAAGGCTCTAAACCGCTGGCTAAAGCAATTAGAAGCTCTAAACCAAAACGGCTCTAAACCGGAGATTAGAGGTGGAACTTGTGTGTGCAAGGAGGGGAGGCCCTGCCCCTCCCTTTATAGGTGGGAGGGCCGGCGGCCAAGGGGAGGAGTCCCTCCCCAAGTCGGCCTTGGGAGGCGCGCCGGCCAAGGGGACTCCTCCCCCAAGTCGGCCTCTACCTCCTCCCCTTTTCCCACTTCCCAAAATTGCCGTTTGACTTTCAAACTAGCCGTTTGACTTTTCAATTTAGGATTTAAATAAACCCTTTATTTTGGACAGCAAGAACACCTAGTACATGATGAAATCATTCCAAATTACAATGACACATTCATGTACCCTTCCCCCTCCCGGAGTGCCGGACATTCCGGGACCTTCTAGAATGTTCCCGATGAAAACACCGGAACCATTCCCCAACTCCGAAACGGGACTTTCCTTATACGAATCTTATTCTCCGGACCATTCCGGATCTCCTCGTGATATCCCGGATCCCATCCGAGACTCCGAACAACATTCGGTCTCTTTCTCATAATACCATAACTACTCAAACAACGTCGAATCCTTAAGTGTGTCTCCCTACGGTTCGTGAATTATGCGGACATGATCGAGACACTTCTCCGAATCAATAACCAATAGAGGAATCTGGAAATTCATATGGCTCCCACATATTTCTACGATTACTTTGCGATTGAATGAACCACTTACATACGATACCAATTTCCCTTTGTCTCACGATATGTTACTTATCCGAGGTTATGATCGTCGGTATCTCTGCATACCTAGTTCAACCTCGTTACTGATAAGTACTCTTTTCTCGTTCCCGTGATATGTGATCCCTTGTGACCCAGTCACATGCTTGCAAGCTAATTGGATGACATTTCACCGAGAGGGCCCAGAGAATATCTATCCGTCATATGGATGGACAAATCCCACTCTTGATCCATGTGTTTCAACCAATACTTTCCGAACACTCAATACCACCTTTATAGCCACCCTGTTATGGTGTGTTTGATGACATCAAAGCATCCATCCAAAGAAAGGTGATATGCATGATCTCATGGTCGAAGGAATTAGGTTACTATGTATCAGAAAGCATATAGCAATTGAACTATTGAAATGACTTGATCTTTATGCTACGCTTATCTATAGGAGTATGTCCACCATATCATTCTCCTAACGATATGATCTTGTTGTTTGATAACATCTCAATGTTCATGATAGGGAAACCTCAATCATCAATCAACCAACAAGCTAGTGAAGTATAGAGGCTATACTAGGGACTTCAAATTAAGTTTACAAATCACACAAGTATTAATGGTTTCCTTGTTAATACTATTATAGCATGAATGTAAACATTTATCATAAACACAAAGATATAATAATAACTACATTTATTATTGCCTCTAGGGCATATCTCCAACAGTCTCCACTTGCACTAGAGTCATCTAATCTAGATTACATGGTAATATACCGAACACCCATGGCAGTTTGGTGTTGGTCATGTTTTGCCCTCGGGAGAGGTTTAGTCAACGGATCCGCCACATTCAGATCTGTGTGTACTTTGCAAATCTTTATATCCCCATCCTGGATATGTTCTCGAATAGCGTGGAAACGCAGCTTGATATGCTTCAGCTTCTTGTGTGACCTTGGTTCTTGCGCATTGGCTATGGCGCCCATGTTATCATAGTAGATAGACATTGGGTCCAGCGCACTTGGAACCACACCCAGCTCTGTAATGAACTCTTTCATCCATATCGCTTCTTGTGAAGCCTCCGAAGCAGCCATGTATTCCGATTCAGTTGAAGATCTCGCCACAACGCTTTGCTTTGCACTCCTCCAACTAACTGCTGCACCATTCAAAATAAATACGTATCCAGATTGTGATTTAGAATCATCCGGATCGGTGTTCCAACTAGCATCGGTGTAACCATTAACAACGAGCTGTTCATCACCTCCATAAGAAAGAACCATATCCTTAGTTCTTCTCAAGTACTTAAGGATGTTTTTGATCGTCATTCAATGATCCACTCCTGGATCACTTTGATATCTGCTAGTTAGACTAACAGCATATGCGATGTCGGGTCTAGTACATAGCATGGCATACATTAGAGATCCTATGGCTGAGGCATAGGGAGTCTTACTCATCCTTTCTCTATCTTCTGCCGATGTCGGACTTTGAGTTTTACTCAAGGTCGTATTAGCAACATGGGCAAGAACCCTTTCTTGCTATCTTCCATTCCAAACCTCTTTAGAACTTTGTCCAAATATGTACTTTGTGACAATGATATTTGGCGTTTCGATCTATCTCTATAAATCTTTATGCCTAATATGTAAGCTGCTTCGCCAAGATCCTTCATTGAAAAACTATTATTCAAATACTCTTTGACACTATTAAGAAGGTCTACATCATTCCCAATCAACAATATGTCATCCACATATAGTATTAAGAATGCTACAGAGCTCCCACTCACTTTCTTGTAAATACAAGCTTCTCCATAAGTTTGTATAAAACCAAAACTTTTGATTACCTTATCAAAACGTTGATTCCAACTTCGGGATGCTTGCTTCAATCCATAGATGGACCGTTGAAGCTTGCATACCTTGTTAGCATCTTTAGGATCGACAAAACCTTTGGGTTGCATCATATACAACTCTTCATCAATGTCTCCATTGAGGAATGCTGTTTTGACATCCATCTGCCATATCTCATAATCATAATATGCAGCGATTGCTAACATAATCCTCACAGACTTTAGCTTTGCTACCGGTGAGAAATTCTCATCGTAGTCAACTCCTTGAATTTGTCGAAACCCTTTTGCGACAAGTCGAGCTTTATAGACAGTAACATTACCATCAGCATCTGTTTTCTTCTTGAAAATCCATTTGTTCTCGACAGCCATCCGGTAAGTCCACCAAAGTCCATACTTGGTTTTCGTACATGGATCCAATCTCAATTTCATGGCTTCTTGCCATTTATTGAATCTGGGCTCATCATTGCTTCCTCATATGTCTCGGGGTCATCGGTGTTGTCCACCAACATGACATTCATAACGGAATCATACCAACTGGAGTGGTACGATTTCGTTGACCTCCGAGGCTCAGAGCAACTTCAACCAAGTTTCATGATCTACTTCATTAGGTTCATCTCTTAGTGTTGCAGGCACCACAGGAACTTCTTCCTTTGCTGCGCTACTCGCAATTTCGAGAGAAGGTTCGACAACCTCGTCGAGTTCTACTTTCCTTCCAGTCACTTCTTTCGAGAGAAATTCCTTCTCTAGAAAGGATCCATTCTTGGCAACGAAGATTTTGCCTTCGGATCTATGATAGAAGGTATACCCAATAGTTTCCTTCGGGTATCCTATGAAGACGCATTTTTCCGATTTGGGTTCAAGCTTGTCCTGTCAGAACTTCTTTACATAGGCTTCGCATCCCCAAACTTTAACGAACGACAATTTAGGTTTCTTCCCAAACCATAATTCATATGGTGTCGTTTCAACGGATTTAGACGGTGCCCTATTTAAAGTGAATGCGGCTGTTTCTAATGCATAACCCCAAAATGATAGCGGTAAATCTGTAAGTGACATCATAGAACGAACCATATCTAAGAGAGTTCGATTACGACGTTCAGACACACCATTATGTTATGGTGTTCGGCGTGTCAATCGAAAAGTATTCCACATTTCTTCAAATGCTCGACAAACTCGTAACTTAGATATTCACCTCCACGATCAGAACGTAGAAATTTAATCTTCTTGTTACGTTGATTCTCTACCTCACTTTGAAACTCCTTAAACTTCTCGAAAGTTTCGGACTTATGTTTCATGAAATAGATATACCCATATCTACTCAAATCATCCGTGAAGGTAAGAACATAACGATAACCACTGCGCGATGCTACACTCATTGGACCACACACATTGGTATGTATGATTTCCAATAAGTCTGTAGCTCGCTCCATCATACCAGAAAATGGAGTCTTAGTCATTTTACCCATCAGACATGCTTCGCATCTTTCAAGTGATTCAAAATCAAGTGATTCAAGAAGTCCATCGGAATGGAGTTTCTTCATACGCTTCACTCCAATGTGACCAAGACGACAGTGCCACATATAGGTCGAATTTTCGCTTGATTTCAAACTTTTAGCCTCAATGTTGTTGATATGTGTATTTCCACTATCGAGATTCAATATGAATAGACCATCTATCAAAGGTGCATGTGCATAAAACATATTACTCATATAAATCGAACAACCATTATTCTCGGATTTAAACAAGTAACCGTCTCGCAATAAACAAGATCCAGATATACTGTTCATGCTTAACGCAGGCACCAAATAACAATTATTTAAGTATAAAACTAATCCCGATGGTAGATGAAGAGGTAGCGTCAATCGCGATCACATCAACCTTTGATCCGCTTCCTCACGCATCGTCACCTCGCTCTTCACTAGCTTCCGCTTATTCGCAGCTCCTGCTTGAGTTACAAATATGAGCAACCTAACCAGATCAAATACCTGGCACTACGAATACTAGTGAGATACACATCAATAACATGTATATCGATATACCTTTCTTCTTGATGTTGCCGTTCTTCAAATCCGCCAAGTACTTTGGGCAATTCCGCTTCGATGACCTTCTCCCTTGCAAGTAAAAGCACTCAAGATCGCTTGGGTCCAGCCTTGGTCTTCTTCGTCGGTATGGTAACTTTCTTACCACCCTTCTTGAAGTGTCCCTTCCTTAGACTTGCCTTTCTTGAATTTGGTGGTCTTATTGACCATCAACACTTGGTGCTCTTTCTTGATCTCCACTTCTGCAGATTTTAACATAGCAAATAGTTACCGCAACTCTTTGTTCATGTTCGCATGTTGTAGTTCATCACAAAGTTCTTGTAACTTGGTGGTAGTGATTGAGGATGCGTAAACTCCCAAAGTATTAGGAATCACTATACCCAAACTTTGAAGTTTATTTGCGTGCCCTGACATCTTAAGCACATGCTCACCGACGGAGCTACCCTCTTCCATCTTGCGCTTAAAGAACTTTTCGAAGCTTCATAACTTTCAATTGCCGCATGAGTCTCAAAGATTAATTTGAGATCCTCGACAATATCATATGGATCGACTCTTCAAACCTTTTACAAGCTCGATTCTAAACCATACAAGATAGCACACTGAACTATGGAGTACCGATTCTTCCGAGCGAGGTAAACATTCTTTACTTCATCGGTAGCATCAGCAGTGGGTCACCCAGCGGTGCATCCAGCACATAGGTCAAATTACCAGCTGTGAGGACAATCCTCAAATTGCGGAACCAATCCGAAGTTGCTTCCATTGTTTTTCAACTTTTCTTTCTCTAGGAACGCATTAAAATTGATGGTAGGGGCTGCCATTGATCTACAACATATTTGCAATAGTTTAGACTAAGTTTATGACAAATTGAGTTCAAATTAATTAATGAAATTAAACTAGGTGAAATACCACTCAAAACAAAAACCATCACATTGTTTTAGTGATCACACGAACCAAATCCACTACATCAACACCGATCATCACGAGAGTTGATATAGTTACAATGGAGAACAATCATAATGTTAATCATATCATCTATAAGATTCATGCATTACCTTACGCCGATCCGTCTTCCTGAGGCCATGTCAGTACATACTAGGATCATCAATATCAAACCTAAGCTACCGAATAAGCAAATCTGGCTTGCTTATGTTGTATTCACCGCGGAATCAAAGACACCCGATCATCACGTGGTGCTTCAAGCGCAAGCTTTGGCAACGTGCATACTAAGGGTGAACACTTTAGAACTTGAAATTTATGTGCATGAGGGATCATCTTATAATGCTACCGTGCCTACTAAGCAATACAAGATGCATTAAGGATTAACATCACATGCAATTCATAATATGTGATATGATATGGCCTTTCTTCTTTGTGCTTCCGATCTCCATCTTCAAGCACGAACATGATCTCCATCATCACCGGCATAGCATCAAGGTCAATGACGATTCTTCATGGTTGTCGTCCACCAGCTTCAACTATTACAAATATTTTGAATAGACAAGCAGGTCTTAATGTAAATTAAAGACAACCATATGGCTCTGCGGTTGCCAACTTACAATAAGGAACATTGCATACATCAAATATAATCACAATCATGGCCATATCACATCATCACACCTGCAAAACAAAGTTAGACGCCTCTACTTTCTTTGCATATTTTACGTGGTTTGGGGCTTTCAATAAGTGTCGTTCTAACTTACGAACAAGAACCACAACATTGATACTAGCATTGTTGATCACCCGTTGTAAATTGGATCTTTACTATGCTAGGAGAAACAGGCACCAGCAAAGCCACTTATGCAATACCATTTGAATTTCAAGCGTGGAGCAAGTCTCATGAACGATGTCATTTAAGGTTAGCCCGGGCTTCATCCCAACATACCGCAAGATGCAAAGTACACAAAAGCAATCTACAATAAAGCATCAATGCCAACAATGACCATTGTGTTCTACTCGTGCAACAGATCTACATATAGACACGGCTCTGATACCACTGAAGGGGTTCGTAGCATGGAAAACAAAAATTTTCTATCGCATACAAACAAACAAGCCAAGATCTATCTACTAGATTGCAGCGAGTCGATAGAGGAACTCACCCTCGAAGATTCCAAAGCGGTTAACGAGCAGATTCTCGTGGGTGATGTAGTCGCATTCTTTCCGATCTCAAGATCGCGTGAGCGATCCTTCCAAATGAGGCCACGTTCACAGCAGCGGTCGGCACTGACGAAGACCTTCCTCTCCCTTGTTCCAGCAGGCAGCGGAGGTTGTAGCACTCTCCTCGCGATTCCGTAGCACTGGCGTGGTACCGGAAGTAGAGGGAAATCATGAGGCTTCGCCTTAAGCCGGTCGAGTATGGTGTAGCTTATGAGAGTGGTTTTTTGTGTTCTATTAATTATACAAACAATTTAGAAGGATATAAATAAATTATAAGGCTATAAACCGCTGGATAAAGAAATTTTAAGATCTAAACCAAAACGGCTCTAAACTGGAGATTAGAGGTGGAACTTTTGTGTACTAGGAGGGGAGGCCCTGCCCCTCCCTTTATAGGTGGGAGGGCGGCCAAGGGAGGAGTCCTCCCAAGTCGGCCTTGGGAGGCGCGCCGGCCAAGGGGACTCCTCCCCCAAGTCGGCCTCTACCTCCTCCCCTTTTCCCACTTCCCAAAATTGCCGTTTGACTTTCAAACTAGCCGTTTGACTTTTCAATTTAGGATTTAAATAAACCCTTTATTTTGGACAGCAAGAACACCTAGTACATGATGCAATCATTCCAAATTACAATGACACATTCATGTACCCATACCCTCCGAGTGCGGACATTCCGGGACCTTCTAGAATGTTCCCGATGAAAACACCGGAACCATTCCCCAACTCCGAAACGGGACTTTCCTTATACGAATCTTATTCTCCGGACCATTCTGGATCTCCTCGTGATATCCCGGATCCCATCCGAGACTCCGAACAACATTCGGTCTCTTTCTCATAATACCATAACTACTCAAACAACGTCGAATCCTTAAGTGTGTCTCCCTACGGTTCGTGAATTATGCGGACATGATCGAGACACTTCTCCGAATCAATAACCAATAGAGGAATCTGGAAATTCATATGGCTCCCACATATTTCTACGATTACTTTGCGATCGAATGAACCACTTACATACGATATCAATTTCCCTTTGTCTCACGATATGTTACTTATCCGAGGTTATGATGATCGGTATCTCGCATACCTAGATCAACCTCGTTACTGACAAGGACTCCTTACTCGTTCCCGTGATATGTGATCCCTTGTGACCCAGTCACATGCTTGCAAGCTAATTGGATGACATTTCACCGAGAGGGCCCAGAGAATATCTATCCGTCATATGGATGGACAAATCCCACTCTTGATCCATGTGTTTCAACCAATACTTTCCGAACACTCAATACCACCTTTATAGCCACCCTGTTACGGTGTGGTGTTTGATGACATCAAAGCATCCATCCAGTAAAGGTGATATGCATGATCTCATGGTCGAAGGAATTAGGTTACTATGTATCAGAAAGCATATAGCAATTGAACTATTGAAATGACTTGATCTTTATGCTACGCTTATCTATAGGAGTATGTCCACCATATCATTCTCCTAACGATATGATCTTGTTGTTTGATAACATCTCAATGTTCATGATAGGGAAACCTCAATCATCAATCAACCAACAAGCTAGTGAAGTATAGAGGCTATACTAGGGACTTCAAATTAAGTTTACAAATCACACAAGTATTAATCGTTTCCTTGTTAATACTATTATAGCATGAATGTAAACATTTATCATAAACACAAAGATATAATAATAACTACATTTATTATTGCCTCTAGGGCATATCTCCAACACATGGATGCATGGATGATATGCATGAGTTTGAAACATGATTTTAGGGATGTTACAAATCTAACCCCCTTAAGGTGAATCTCGCCCTCGAGATTCGGATTGGCTAACAAATAGGTGAGGGTGGTCTTTCCGAAGATCATCTTCTCTTTCCCATGTTGCTTCCTCTTCGGAATGATGGTTCCATTGAACCTTGCAGAACTTGATAGTCTTAGTCCGAGTAACTCTTTCTGCAGTCTCAAGAATCTTGATAGGTTTCTCTTCATAAGTGAGGTCACTCTCCAATTGAACCTCTTCCAAAGGTATAGTATCCTTCAAAGAAGTTTCTTCCATTTCTGGATGACATTTCTTAAGATGACTCACATGAAACACATTATGAACAGCTGACAAAGACTCTGGCAATTCAATCTCATAGGCTACTTCTCCTTTGCGACTTAGAATATTGAATGGCCCAACATATCTTGGGGCCAATTTACCTTTGACACCAAATCTCTTCACTCCACGAAGTGGTGACACTCTAAGATAAGCTCTATCACCCACTTGATAGGTGACTTCTCTACGCTTAGGATCGGCGTAGCTCTTCTGTCGAGACTGTGCTATCTTCAATCTGTCCTTAACCAACTTGACTTTTTCTTCAGCTTCTTTGATTAGTTCTGGTCCAAACAGACTTCTTTCTCCCACATCATTCCATAGTAATGGGGTGGTACACTTTCTCCCATAGAGAAACTCAAATGGTGCCATCTCAATACTGGCTTGATAGCTATTGTTATAAGAAAATTCTGCGTAAGGCAGACTTTCATCCCAACTGGCTCCATAGTCTAGGGCACATGCCCTCAACATATCTTCGAGAATCTGATTAGTCCTTTCTGTTTGTCCATTAGTTTGAGGATGAAAAGCAGTGCTGAATTCCAACCTCGTTCCCAATGACTCATGTAGCTGTCTCCAAAAATGAGAAGTGAATTGGGTTCCTCTATCTGACACAATGCTTTTGGGTACTCCGTGTAGACACACAATTCTGCTCATATAAATCTTGGCTAACTTAGCACTTGTATAGGTTGTCTTCACGGGTATGAAATGAGCCACTTTAGTTAGGCGATCCACTACAACCCAAATAGAATCATATCCTGACCGGGTCCTTGGCAATCCAGTAATGAAATCCATTCCAATCTTGTCCCACTTCCAATCAGGAATAGGTAGTGGTTGAAGCAATCCTGCTGGTTTCTGGTGTTTGGCCTTCACTCTACTACATACATCACACAAAGCAATATGTTCTACGATGTCCGTCTTGAGGTTATTCCGCCAAAATCTTTCCTTCATATCCATTGTCACATCCCAAGATTTTCCAAATCTTGTTATGTGAAAAATAAATAAACAAAATAAATTATTGTTGAATTTTAGGGTGAAAAGAAACTTTTGTTTTTAAATGGAAACTTAAAATCCCATCTGGAACAAACTTTGGTTAATGTTTGAATCCAACTAAATTCAAATTAAGTGGAATGCTTTCTTCATAAATGCATCTAGAAATTTAAACACTTGAGAAATAAACAAAAACCCTAGACCCTAATGGAATAAAATCATTTCCAAGTTATCTCCAAGCCTATGGATTTGATCCATATAAAAAGTTATCATTAAACATTTATAAATGACCAGGAAAGACAAATGGAAATATATTAAAACCCTATAAACTGGTTTCACTTAATTTGGAACCATAGATAAAATCTTATGAATTTAATAAGATAAGGAAATTGAATTTTCAAAGCTAATAAAGCCCTTATCTAAAATCCATACAAAATGGTGAGCAAATAATCCTAAATAGATTTAAAAGGCTAAACAAAGATTAAATAAGATTTTATAAATTGGAATCACCAAGTTTGGATCTATAAATAAAAAGATATGGATTTTATAAGATGAAGGAAGAAATATTAAATAAGGAATATTTAAAGACCAAATTAAATCTTGGCCTAATCCATTAAGCAAATGGAATGATTATAATCCAAATCCAAATAGAAATAAAAGGATAAAGAATTTCCAAAATAAAGTAAAATGGCATTAACCATTCTATCCCTATTTTAATAAAGACAAATCTCTAATAAGAATAATTATATAATTCATGAGAAAATAGTATTATGGAATTTACCCTAGTGGAATAAAATTTGTTTAATTAACTTAAATAAAATAAATCTTCCAAATAAAGTTTAGGGAATTAAAACTATATTTAATTCCATTGGAAATAAAACAAATACCAATTCAAATGATTTATGAATCATATTGAATTTATTACAAATGATCCTAGGTGAATATTTTTACACCCTATTAACTAAATAAAACTTACTGAAAAAGATTTGGAAGAATTTAGAAACTTAAGTGGTGTTTGAAAATATTATTAAATCTTATTTGATCAATACAAGGACCAACTTTAAATAATTAAAAAGGCACTAAAGGAATAAAAGTTTTATTCTAAATTTGACATCAGAATATGGTAATAAACAGTGATTGATTATTCACAAAATATGGCAAAGGTTTGAATTCAAAAGAGTGTTTGAATTAATTAAACAAAACCAAAACAGAAATTAGAAAAGGAAAAAGAAAAAAACAATCTGAACAAAAAAATGTGAAAAGGAGCAGCCCAGCCAGCTAGCCCACTAAGCCCAACTCGCAGCCCACCTCACCCCTCTCTCCCCGAAACGTTTTCTCACTCAGACACACACCCGCGAGGACACTGGCCGATGGACCCCATTCCCTCTCTTTCTCTCTCGCTGCCAGGCGACCCCACCGCCACCTCACCCCTCCCCTCACCTCGTCGGCCGTTGCAGACGTTTAAAGATCGAATCAATTCGGGTTAACGCCGCAGTAAAACCTCTCCGCGACCATGCTCCCTTAAATGCCTCCCTCTTCTCCCTCTTTCCCCCAGACGACCCCCCTGTCTCCGACGAACATCCGCGGCGATTCCGGCCAGCCCACACCCCCTTGTTCCCTAGCACACACGAACTTGTTCCCCCTCTCCTGGCGGAACTCCCCGTATCGTCATCTCACCCGCGCATGCCCTGCAAACTAGGCAACGTCTTCGCCAGAGCGCCACCGTCGACTTCATCAATTCCGGTGACCCTCCCCGTAAGCCCCGTCCTTCCCCCTTTCTCTAGAGGACACCACTACACCCTGCGTTCCTTCGCGCGTCTAATGCCACCTGTTTCGCGTCCTATCGCACCTTGTAGGTCCGTCTCCGACAACACCAAAACACGCCGTCGCCAGAAGGAACTCCGGCGAGAAATTGTCACTATCCTCGTGCGCCCCCTGCTACCCGAAGACCACCTTGAGCTTCGCCATACCCCTGCGATCACTGTGAGCCACTCCTCCCTCTCCCTTGCTTCCTGTATTAGCCGGAACTCTGCCGCCAGAGCGCCGCCGCCGCACAGCCGCCGCCAGCACCGCCCATCTCTGGCAAGCATGCTAAGCACCGTCAGATCTCAATCACACAGTTAGGATAGGTAACTTAAACGAAAGGGTACGAGTGTCTCTGCACCGCTCGATCTAACTTAGATCCAACGCACCAGAGAGCGTGATCCAGACGAACCGGTACCAGCGAATAGCATCAAGACACGTGTCCCTGTCCGTTTGATTTAAAACAGAATTGATCTATTAGATGTTCTAATTTCAAAAAAATTGCAAATTTTATATCAATGGATTCAGCAAGACAAGCCCTAGCCAACCATGCACTTTGTTTAGTAAAATGCTTCTGTTAAATTGATTGTTTTTGCAGAAACTTGTGTATGCATGATTAGAATATAAAAAAATTGTTCTAAAATGATTTTTGAGATAGAACTTTTGGAAAATGGTTTGTTTTGAACCTACTGACCATAGAAATCAATTGTTGGTTTCAAAAATGTATTTGGTGAAGCAAAATAATAAAACTGTGAATTGAAACATTTCTAGCCAAATAAAAATATGGTTTAATTGTTAAAATTGATTTTGGGGGAAAACCTTTGGGAAATGTTTTGATTCAAACTCTCTGACCCTAAACACCAAGTTTTATGACTTAAAAATATATTTGGTAAACCCTATAAAGATTGTTACTTTGATAAAGGCATTTTCAACCACATAAAATAATGATTTGGTTTGAAAATGGTTTATAGGTAAAATCTTTTGCAAATAGTTTTGCCACTTTATAAAATGACCAATAAGTGTTTTAGAATGTTTATAACCTGTTATAAACCACTTTTGTAAAGATAACAAAGTTTGGCATGCTTGCATGCATTGTTTTGTTTCTATCATTTTATGTGATGAAATGGCTTGAGTGGTAGATTGAAATATTGCTTACTTGATTGAATTGTAGTGATTTGAAGTGTGTTAACATTGCAAAGATCAAGGAGTGAACTTACACTCTCTACCAAAAAGGCAAGTGATGCTGCATACTTTTGTCCCATTA
This sequence comes from Avena insularis, assembly GCA_023614405.1. Classification (NCBI taxonomy): domain Eukaryota; kingdom Viridiplantae; phylum Streptophyta; class Magnoliopsida; order Poales; family Poaceae; genus Avena; species Avena insularis. The sequence continues at coordinate 299,430,786 of CM042693.1, read as the reverse complement.
TTTTCACTATGCATTAGTTATATTTCTAAAGTAGGACTTGCATGGAATTTTGCTAAGTGTAAACTATGCCATGGGAAATCCTAGTAGATGAACCCTTAGTAGAATTTCCTAAGTTAAGATTCCTACCACTATCATGCTTACCTTAGCTAGTAGAAAACAAGGGTGGAATATATATTCATGCTATGGAAAATTTCTAAGTCTGAGGACTTGGGTTTTGTTTAATAAAACAACTAAGTGAATGAATCACCTGGGTGGAATGGAAGGAATGGTTTGTGTTGAGTGGTTCACAAGTCCCATTTCTATGGTTTACATTGTGTATCTCACTTGTGGATGGCCACCCAGGAACAAAGAGATTTGAGATGTCAAATGTTGAGAAGCTTCAAGTGCAGCCACTTGGCATTATGGGCTCTGCCTGGATCATATAGGTTGCAATAACTTAGCCAAATGGACAGTTGGTGGTAGGGGATGATAGGTTGGAACGCGTCCATTCTGGTCTAAGGAAACGCTTTTGAAAGATCTTGTCTTGGTGAAACCAAGTCTTGTGGGGAAAGTGCACCACCTCTGAAGAGTGAAAAATCTAAGTACTTAGCCATATCCCTGGTAAAGGACAATTTGAGCATCAAGACATGGAAGCTATCAAGAATCTCCTCATCCCAATTTCTAAGTTAAAATCTTGTGGGTGAACAAGGGTTGAAGGATCACCAATTTCTATTGGGAGATGCCTTGGGAAAGATTTTTGTCAAGCAAAAACTTAGTGTTTTCAAATGATAAGGAAAATCTATTTTGAGCAAAGCAAGCCTAAGCTGCACTTAGCCAAATGCATATAGCTGATAGACTCCACTATATTACCATAGTATCACTTGACAATACAATTCAAATGTATTGACCCTTGTGGCTGTAACTTATTATGTTGCAGGTTTGTTTGATGTTAGAGAAGTTTATTGATTTAGGATTACAAGTCTACAACCAACATGTCTGCCTGTGGCACTTTGAAGATGAAGGACCCCATGCTATTGCTATATTCTGCTGCATTGTAATGAGATTGCCAAACGAGCTATGTAAGATGTAATAAATTATTTTGTTCCTGGTTATAAAGTTGTATTATGACCTTTGTTTCTTGATATTACATCTTAACTGTGGATGCTAGCTATTGATCCAGGGACTAGCATTGCAATCACAGTGATCCCTACCTTTATAAAGGGAGGGATCTTACAGATGGTATCAGAGCATTGTGTTGCCTATAGGATTTGTAACCCTAGGATTGGACAAACCCCTTAGAAAATAGGAGTTGTATTTTTTCCAAAACTTATTTACAAACAATCTTGTAAACACTTTCCTCAACCATTTTGGTTTTGATTCTACATCTCTTCTATTTCAACTTGATGGATAAAGCCTACTCCATGGCCAAAGACTTCACCATGAGCAAAGGACTTCATCAACTCTAATGACTTCAACATCTTCAAGTGAGTTCAACCTTATTCTCGACAAGGACTCCAACCTTGGATATCACTAAGGACTACAAGTGAGACAAGAAATGTTACTCAAGACTTGAGGACTAAGGAAACACAACTTAGAAGGAATCATCATCACCTTTGAAGCTTTGTGACCAAGACACAAGAATTTTCCCAAGGAAACCATGATCTCATTTAAGAGGAATCAACTAAGAAGGATGGAAAAATCTCAAGTGAACCACATAGTTGGACCACCATGTTTAGTTTAAAATTTAACACACCAACTTATGTGGTGTAACAAAATATTTTATTGCTTAAAAATTGCTTGAACTTATTGTTTGAGTGGAATGTTTGTTTGTGATTGCTTGCACATTGCTTGACTGAATTGTGATGTGTGTGATTATAATTGATTCCTAGAAAATCTTTTGCCTATTCTAATCCCAATCCAACCCAAACAGATGACCTCTCCAAGAGATTCCAACCTCAAGGATGGTGACAACAACAACAACCAAGAGGACAACATGAGAGAACTAATAGTAACCCAAACCCAGTTGAACCAAGTGACAGCTCAATTTTTAGCCAAAACCAGTGAGTTAGATCCAACCATGCAAAGGTTTTTGGAAACCCAAACCCAATTGTTGCATAAGGTGAGAGATCAAATGATCAACATGGGAAACAACTCTTCCAAAGGAGTTTGTGATAACAAGGATGACAAAGATGATATTCTAGAAGGAACCCAATCTTGCAATATTTGTGGAGACAAGGATCACACTTCCAAGGAGCATGAAGATCAATGCCCCAACTGTGAAGAGAAACATCCAATTGACCAATGCCCCACATCTCAAGCTACTTGTTACTTATGTGAAGGAAATAATCATGTCCCTATCCAATGCCCCATATATTCCATAGTTCAACAAAGGAAACAAGGTGGAGTACAACAACTGATTGCAGACTACCATGAGAGAGCCAAGTCTACCAAGAAGGATGAAGACAAAGGAAAATCTCAGCTTGCACCTCCATGCAATATGACTCAATTTAAAGGACCAAAGAGGAGACATATGTATTATCCAAGGAATAAGAAAAGGTCAAGGAGACCAGGAACTCTTCCTACCTTTGAGATAACATATGAAGAACATGAACTAGAAGCACTCCTAGATTTGGAGAAGCCCAAGAAGAAAAAGTATAAGGAGATTAGACAAGTATGGTGCAACAAACTGCAAAGAGTTAGGCCATTATGTGTCAACTTGTCCCCAGAAGATACATGAAGAACTCAATCATATCACGTGTTACAATTGTGGTAACCAAGGACATTATGCAAGCAACTGTCTAGAAAATATGAAGCACAAGATAAAGCCTATGAAGGATCTCAGCCTTGTCACATGTTTCAAGTGTAGAAACAAAGGGCACTATGCAGATGTTTGCCTAGAGAAGTTTCAACAAGATACCAAGAAGGCCAAGATGTAATCTAGTTGGAAATTTTTTATGGGTGGTAGTACCCTAGTTGCTTTGAGCCAACTTGTAACCCCTAGCCTCCCCAAATCTTGGGACGAGATTTATTTTAAGGGTGGTAGCCTGTCACATCCCAAGATTTTCCAAATCTTGTTATGTGAAAAATAAACAAACAAAATAAATTATTGTTGAATTTTAGGGTGAAAAGAAACTTTTGTTTTTAAATGGAAACTTAAAATACCATCTGGAACAAACTTTGGTTAATGGTTGAATCCAACTAAGTTCAAATTAAGTGGAATGCTTTCTTCATAAATGCATCTGGAAATTTAAACACTTGAGAAATAAACCAAAACCCTAGACCCTAATGGAATAAAATCATTTCCAAGTTATCTCCAAGCCTATGGATTTGATCCATATAAAAATTTATCATCAAACATTTATAAATGATCAAGAAAGACAAATGGAAATATATTAAAACCCTATAAACTGGTTTCACTTAATTTGGAACCATAGATAAAATCTTATGAATTTAATAAGATAAGGAAATTGAATTTTCAAATCTAATAAATCCCTTATCTAAAATCCATACAAAATGGTGATCAAATAATCCTAAATAGGTTTAAAAGGCTAAACAAAGATTAAATAAGATTTTATAAATTGGAATCACCAAGTTTGGATCTATTGATAAAAAGATATGGATTTTATAAGATGAAGGAAGAAATATTAAATATGGAATATTTAAAGACCAAATTAAATCTTGGCCTAATCCATTAAGAAAATGGAATGATTATAATCCAAATCCAAATAGAAATAAAAGGATAAAGAATTTCCAAAATAAAGTAAAATGGCATTAACCATTCTATCCCTATTTTAGTAAAGACAAATCTCTAATAAGAATAATTATATAATTCATGAGAAAATATTATTATGGAATTTACCCAAGTGGAATAAAAGTTGTTTAATTAACTTAAATAAAATAAATCTTCCAAATAAAATTTAGGGAATTAAAACTATATTTAATTCCATTGGAAATAAAACAAATACCCAATTCAAATGATTTATGAATAATATTGAATTTATTCCAAATGATCCTAGGTGAATATTTTGACACACTATTAAGTAAATAAAACTTACTGAAAAAGATTTGGAAGAATTTAGAAAGGTAAGTGGTGTTTGAAAATATTATTAAATCTTATAATACAAGGACCTACTTTAAATAATTAAAAAGGCACTAAATGAATAAAAGTTTTATTCTAAATTTGACATCAGAATATGGTAATAAACAGTGATTGATTATTCACAAAATATGGCAAAGGTTTGAATTCAAAAGAGTGTTTGAATTAATTAAACAAAACCAAAACAGAAATTAGAAAAGGAAAAAGAAAAAACAATCTGAACAGAAAAAATGTGAAAAGGAGTAGCCCAGCCAGCTAGCCCACTAAGCCCAACTCGCAGCCCACCTCACCCATCTATCCCCGAAACGTTTTCTCACTCAGACACACACCCGCGAGGACACTGACCGATGGACCCCATTCCCTCTCTTTCTCTCTCGCTGCCAGGCGACCCCACCGCCACCTCACCATCGTCTTCACCCCGCTGACCCCGCCCCTCACCTCGCCGGCCGTTGCAGACGTTTAAGGATCGAATCAATTTGCGTTAACACTGCAGTAAAACCTCTCCACGACCATGCTCCCTTAAACGCCTCCCTCCTCTCCCTCTTTCCCCCAGACGCCACCCCACCGGAGCCCTCAGGCTGCCCGTATTGCTCACTACGACCCCCTATCTCCGACGAACATCCGCGGTGATTCCGGCCAGCCCACGCCCACCCTTGCTACCTGGCACACACGAACTTGTTCCCCCTCTCCTGGCGGACCTCCCCGTATCGTCATCTCGCTCGCGCGTGCCCTGCAAACTCGGCATCGTCTTCGACAGAGCGCCATTGACTTCATCAATTCCGGTGACCCTCCCCGTAAGCCCCGTCCTTCCCCCTTTCTCTAGAGGACACCACTACACCCTGTGTTCCTTCGCGCATCTAATGCCACCTGTTTCACGTCCTATCACACCTTGTAGGTTCGTCTCCGACAACACCAGAACACGCTGTTGCCAGAAGCAACTCCGGCGAGAAATTGTCACTATCCTCGTGCGCCCCCTGCTACCCTAAGACCACCTTGAGCTTCGCCATACCCCTGTGATCACTGTGAGCCACTCCTCCCTCTCCCTTGCTTCCTGTATTAGCCGGAACTCCGCCGCCAGAGCGCCGCCGCCGCACAGCCGCCGCCAGCGCCGCCCATCTCTGGCAAGCATGCTAAGCACCGTCAGATCTCGATCGCACGGTTAGGATAGGTAACTTAAACGAAAGGGTACGGGTGTCTCTGCACCACTCGATCTAACTTATATCGAACGCACCAGAGAGCGTGATCCAGACGAACCGGTACCAGTGAATAGCATCAAGACACGTGTCCCTGTCTGTTTGATTTAAAACATAATTGATCTATTAGATGTTCTGATTTGAAAAATTCATAACTTTCAAAAAACACGTCCAAATTTTGCAAATTTTATATCAATGGATTCATCAAGACATGCCCTAGGCAACCATGCACTTTGTTTAGTAAAATGCTTCTGTTAAATTGATTGTTTTTGCAAAAACTTGTGTATGCATGTTTAGAATATAAAAAAATTGTTCTAAAATGATATTTGAGATAGAACTTTTGGAAAATGGTTTGTTTTGAACCTACTGACCATAGAAATCAATTGGTGGTTTCAAAAATTTATTTGGTGAAGCAAAAGAATAAAACCTTGAATTAAAACATTTCTAGCCAAATAAAAATATGGTTTAATTGTTAAAAATGATTTTGGAGGAAAACCTTTGGGAAATGTTTTGATTCAAACTCTCTGACCCTAAACACCAAGTTTTATGACTTAAAAATATATTTGGTAAACCCTATAAAGATTGTTACTTTTATAAAGGCATTTTCAACCACATAAAATAATGATTTGGTTTGAAAATGGTTTATAGGTAAAATCTTTTGCAAATAGTTTTGCCACTTTATAAAATGACCAATAAGTGTTTTAGAATGTTTATAACCTGTTATAAACCACTTTTGTAAATAAAACAAAGTTTGGCATGCTTGCATGCATTGTTTTGTTTCTATCATTTTATGTGATGAAATTGCTTGAATGGTAGATTGAAATATTGTTTACTTGATTGAATTGTAGTGATTTGAAGTGTGTGAACATTGCAAAGATCAAGGAGTGAACTTACACTCTCTACCAAAAAGGCAAGTGATTCTTCATTCTTTTGTCCCATTATTTTCACTATGCATTAGTGATATTTCTAAAGTAGGACTTGCATGGAATTTTGCTAAGTGTAAACTATGCCATGGGAAATCCTTGTAGATGAACCCTTAGTTGAATTTCCTCAGTTAAGATTCCTACCACTATCATGCTTAGCTTAGCTAGTATAAAACAAGGGTGGAATATATATTCATGCTATGGAAAATTTCTAAGTCTGAGGACTTTGGTTTTGTTTAATAAAACAACTAAGTGAATGAATCACCTGGGAGGAATGGAAGGAATGGTTTGTGTTGAGTGGTTCACAAGGCCCATTTCTATGGTTTACATTGTGTATCTCACTTGTGGATGGCCACCCAGGAACAAAGAGATTTGAGATGTCAAATGTTGAGAAGCTTCAAGTGCAGCCACTTGGCATTATGGGCTCTGCCTGGATCATATAGGTTGCAATAACTTAGCCAAATGGACAGTTGGTGGTAGGGGATTGATAGGTTGGAACGCGTCCATTTTGGTCTAAGGGAAGGCTTCTAAAAGATCTTGTCTTGGTGAAACCAAGTCTTGTGGGGAAAGTGCACCACCTCTGCACAGTGTAAAATCTAAGTACTTAGCCATGTCCCTGGCAAAGGACAATTTGAGCATCAAGACATGGAAGCTATCAAGAATCTCCTCATCCCAATTTCTAAGTTAAAATCTTGTGGGTGAACAAGGGTTGAAGGATCACCAATTTCTATTGGGAGATGCCTTGGGAAAGATTTTTGTCAAGCAAAAACTTAGAGTTTTCAAATGATAAGGAAAATCTATTTTGAGCAAAGCAAGCCTAAGCTGCACTTAGCCAAATGCATATAGATGATAGACTCCACTATATTTCCATAGTATCACTTGCCAATACAATTCAAATGTATTGACCCTTGTGGCTGTAACTTATTATGTTGCAGGTTTGTTTGATGTTAGAGAAGTTTATTGATTTAGGATTACATGTCTACAACCAACATGTCTGCTCGTGGCACTTTGAAGATGAAGGACCACATGCTATTGCTATATTCTGCTGCATTGTAATGAGATAGCCAAATGAGCTATGTACGATGTAATAAATTATTTTGTTCCTGGTTATAAAGTTGTATTATGACCTTTGTTTCTTGATATTACATCTTAACTGTGGATACTAGCTATTAATCCAGGGACTAGCATTGCAATCACAGGGATCCCTACCTTTATAAAGGGAGGGATCTTACATCCATGTACATTTTGGTGTTACCCGGATGAATGGAATACGGTGAGTTGTGTGCTTCTTGTAAAATCAGTTTCCGAAGCTCCGGATCTTGTGGAACACAGATACGTTTTCCATGCCATAAAGTACCATGTTGGTCTTCATGGAATCCTTTGGCTTTTCCCTTGCCAATCTTTTCCTTGATCTCTTCAATTTCCTTATCAGTCTTCTGGGCTTCTTTGATCTTGTCCAACAAGGTGGGTTGAACACCCAAAGACATGAGATGTCCTTCAGGCACAATCTCCAATTTGAGATCTCTAAATTGAGCACACAAATCATCTGGCAATTATCCCTTAGTAAGGCCATTCACAAAAACTTTACGGCTTAGTGCATCCGCTACAACATTTGCTTTACCGGGGTGGTATTGCAAACTCAAGTCATAGTCCTTGATGAGTTCTAGCCATCTTCTTTGTCTCATGTTAATTTCTTTCTGGGTGAAGATATACTTCAAACTCTTGTGATCTGTGAACACTTCACATCGCTTTCCCAAAAGATAATGTCTCCATGTTTTGAGTGCATGGACAACAGAGGCTAACTCTAAATCATGAGTAGGGTAGTTCACCTCATGAGTTTTGAGTTGTCTCGAGGCATAAGCCACAACTTTCCCTTCTTGCATAAGTACTGCACCTAATCCATGATGAGATGCATCACAATAAACTTGAAAATCTTTCTCCAAGTCTGGCAAACATAAGACTGTTGATGTCACAAGTCTCTTCTTTAATTCTTGAAAGCTGAGTTCACAACCTTCAGACCAAGCAAATTTCTTGTCTTTCTTTAGTAGTTCTGTCATAGGCTTAGCTACCTTGGAGAAATTTTCAATGAATCTTCTATAGTAACCTGCTAAGCCAAGGAAACTACGAACTTCTTTCACTGACTTGGGAGATTCCCATTCAGTTACAGCTGAAACTTTAGCAGGATCAACTGCTACACCATCTCCCGACACAACGTGTCCAAGAAATCCAACTTCATTCAACCAAAACTCACACTTACTGAATTTAGTGTATAGTTTATGCTCTCTGAGCTACTCAAGTATCAAACGCAAATGCCCTTCATGCTCTTCTTTACTCTTGGAGTAGATTAAAATGTCATTGATGAAAACGACAACAAACTTATCAAGAAATTCCATGAACACCTTATTCATCATATTCATGAAGTATACTGGTGCATTGGTCAAACCAAATGGCATCACGGTATACTCATACAATACATACCTTGTGGTGAAAGTTGTCTTAGGTATGTCTTGCTCTCTTATCTTGAGTTGGAAATAGCCTGACCGAAGATCAATATTTGAGAACACACATGCTCCTTCTAACTGATCAAACAAGTCATTGATTCTAGGCAAAGGGTATTTGTTCTTGATAGTCACCTCATTGAGTGAAAGGTAATCTATGCATAACCTTTGACTTCTATCTTTCTTCTCCACAAACAAAACTGGTGCTCCCCAAGATGAAGAACTTGGTTGAATAAATCCTTTCTGCAACTGTTCTCCAAGTTGTTTCTTGAGTTCTTTCAGTTCATCAACTGACATCTTGTACGGTCTCTTTGCTATCGGTCCAGATCCTGGTAACAAATCAATAAGAAACTCCACATCTCTATATGGTGGCATTCCAGGTAATTCTTCCGAAAACACATCTGGATATTCACTCACAATTGGCACACTGTCTATGCTAACCCCCTTAAGAGAATTTAACTTACTCCCTTTTGTTTCAAAGTTAGACTTGAATTTAATCCGTTTCCTTTCCGGGGTTATGAGTGCAACAGTACGATTAGCACAATCTAGTACTCCTTCATACTTAGCCATCCAATCCATTCCCAAAATTACATCCAGTCCTTGGGAATCTAGTATTATCAGACTCACTGGAAACTTATGCTTTCCAAACTCTATTACTAGATCCCGTCATCCAAGACTGACTATCATATCTCCACCTGGAGAACTAACTTTTATTGGACACCCAATGTTTTCAGTTGGAAACCCATTTCTATCAACAAATGCTTTTGATATGAATGAATTCGATGCTCCAGTATCAAAAAGAACAAGTGCTGGAATAGAATTGAGTTTGAACTTACCAGCAAAGACATCGGCTCTTCATAGATTTCCTCCACATTGATGTGGTTCACTTGTCCCTTCTGAAAAGGGTTGGGCTTGTTGGGTCCTTCAACTTTCTTTTCCAGGCATTCATTTGCATAATGCCCCATCTTCTTGCACTTGAAACACTCAAACAGACTAATATCCTTCTTGACAGGCTGGCTTCCACTACCACTTCCACTACCACTGTGGTGGCTCTTATATCCACCCTTGTGGTTCTTGTACTTGTCATTGTCATGACTACGGTGATGCTTGTTGTCATGATGACGGTTGTGGTTGTGGTGCTTGTTGAATTTCCCATGCTTGTGGGATCCTGAGCTTCCACTATCATCATAATGGGAACGCTTGCGAGACGATCCCGAGTTGTGCTTGTCAGAGTGCTTTCTCTTCCTGCTTTCAACTTGCTTCATTTTGTTCTCCAAAATAGCAGCCTTGTCACAAAGAGACTGATAAGTGGGAACATAGGCCACTGATAGCTGCAGGTTTAGTTCATCATTCAACCCTTCAAGGAACTTTTCCTTCCTCTTAGCATCAGTGTCAACTTCATCCGGTGCATAACGCGCCAGATTGTTAAACTCCTCAATATATTCAGCCACGCTGCGGTGGCGCTGCTTCAGATTATGGAACTCTTTCTTCTTCAAACTCATCACTCCGGATGAGATGTGAGAATTATGGAAACCATCTTCGAAGATAGTCCATTTCACATCCTCAATGGGAGTGGTGATCTGGAAGTTACCCCACCAAGTAGTTGCTGGTCCTTCCAACAAGTGAGTTGCAAATCTGACTTTTTCTTCATCAGTACAGCCAACTGTCACCAAGTCCTTGTTCACAGAGCATAGCCAATCATTGGCCACCATAGGATCAGTTGTTCCGGAGAACTTTGCTGGCCTCAATATCAAGAACCTGGTAAGCATGTCAAAACCCAGTGGGTTGTTGTTGTTGTTGTTGTTGTTGTTATTGTTGTTGTTGTTGTTCTGGTTCTAGATGAACATAGTCATCATTTGCATCAGCTGAGTCTGAGCTATCATCATTTTCTGCATCTCAGGGGTGATGTTGTTGTTGTTGGGGTTGGGATTTGCACGACGGGGAGGCATCTGTGGTTTGTTCAATAGATATAAGAATGAGATACCCATAGATGCTAACATGCACATTACATCACATAAACAATCACCAAACATGCATCACAATAATAAAGGTTCAACAACAAGATAACAAGTTTGTAAGGTAAACTCACCAATAGCAAGCCATCCACATGTTGGATGGTCACTGTGACTCAAATAAAGCATGATAAATAAATGATAAATGAGTAGTCATCACTACTCCTCGGCATCAACCTCCTCCTCAACAAATGTAAGACCTGCATTCTCCATAGCGGTCTTGTATTCCTCGACATTGGTGGTCAAGGTCTCTACTTTGGCTTTGAGAGCCCTCTTTTGAGAACGAAGCCTCTCAATCACAGTCTGCTGATGCTCGAGCTCTAAGTCCTTGTTCTCCAGTTCTGCAGTCATGTCTCGAATCCTCTTGTTCCTATCCTGGACTCGCTTCTCTTGACTCTTGAACTTTCCGTCCTGACTCTCGAACTTTGCCTCCATCTACTTGACTATCTCATCTTTCTCCGTGAAGAGCTTGTCCTTCTCATGAAGCTGCACCTAGAGTTCGTCATTGCTGAGCATGACGTTGGTCCTATCAGTGTCCACGTGCCTAAGAAGAACCTCTAAGTCCTGGAGGTATAGGCGAATCGGCTCTGCTATCTCCCTCGAAGTGTCCTCGAAGTCGATGGCCTCTCCATCCTCATCCCGTCTACCGAAGGCGTGGAAGTGAGTACCTCTAACCTGTCGAGAGTGTCTCCCTAACAGACGTCCAATCAAGTGTTGCATGACTACCTCTAGGCCTCTCTCCTTGTCATCGTGCATGAGCTTGAAGATGATGGCCTCCGTGGTAGGCTCAGTCTGGCGTCCGGGCTGGTTGACCTTGAAGCCCCAAAGGTCTTTCCTCTCAAACTTGGTGAGGGGAAGCACCATGATGGTAGGAAGAGGGAGATTGAGCAAGGTAGTGAGCTCAATAATACGAGGACCAAAACGAGTTCCCTGGAACTCTTCAACAGTGATGATGGTAACATTAGGCATCTATTTATAAGATAGAAAAAGTTATAAACAACACAATTTAATATGAAACACAAGACAAGGCATCACATGCATAACTTTGGAACTCAAAACACACAAGTCATGGCATACATGATACCATTACAAAGCATCCAAGGTTCAACTTATTTAAGCAACATTTGGAAAATAAGGTGATAAGTGGTGGTCCAACTAACGAAGTACGTTACAATCCCAACTCAATAGATATGTTGGCTAACACAATATTTCTAGAAGCAATCAGTCTATCTTGAGCACATGGCTCCATTACTAAGTCTATAATGTCTCCTCTTAAGGCTTGGTTGGTATCCTCCAACTCTTGGGTATGTTTCTTCTCTTCCTTTAAGTCATTTTGGATGTTGAGCATTCTGCACTTGACTCTATCACCAAGTTCTTTGATGGCTTTCCAAGCTGCATCCCTTGCTGAATCAAAGAATGTAGTGTGCACCACTGAATTGGTGACCATGCAGAATCCTGATTCTTTGTGGTTGTATTCCTTGTTTTTATACAAGTGAAGTTGCACCCACCAGTACTCAACTCCGTCATCCATCACAGGAAAACCTTTTACACAGCTGCACCATGTATTCCCATTGCAACCATGAGGTCCTTGAGAGCCTTGGGAAATTCTGTCTCACACTCCAAAGTCATTGTCATGAGTGGTCCCTTCCTTATGGCTTCGTTGATGGAGTTCATCTAAAAATAGAGATGAGAAAGAAGATTAGAAAAGTTTACAAGAAGAATAGACAAGTGTGGAATTTGTTGAAATTTTTTCCTTAGTGGTTTCCAATCCTAGGGTCATAATCCTACAGGCAACACAGTGCTCTGATACCTTCATGTAAGATCCCTCCTTTATAAAGGAAAAAGGATCCATGTGATTGCAATGCTAGTCCCTAGATCAATGCTAGCATCCACAGTTTAAGATGAAGTACACAGAAACAAAGGTCATTATTACAGTCATTCCAGAGACAACATAGTCTTTACAACTCCATGTCCACAGGCCTAGTACAAGAGTTTTAAATAAGTAAATGGATAAAAGTCTTCATCTTCATGTGCCACAGGCAAACATGTTGAGTGTAGACTCATGACTCCTAATCCTCATTAGAGTAACCTGCAACATCACAAGTTACAGCCACAGTGGGTCAATACATTGGAATAGTATTGGCAAGTGATACCTTAGTATAATATTGGTGGACTACATAATATATGCAATTTGGCTAAGTGTAGCTTAGTCTTTCTTTGCTCAAAATAGGTTTTGCCTATTAGTTGAAATCACTAAGTTTTTCTTTGTCAAAACTTTTCCCAAGGAACCACCAATAGACATTGAGGTCCTTCACCCTTGTTCACCCACAAGTTTTACTTAGAAATTGGGATGAGGAGATTCTTGATAGCTTCCATGTCTTTATGCTCAACTTGTCCTTTTCCAGGGACATGGATAAGTACTTAGATTCTTCCATCTGCAGAGGTTGTGCACTTTCCCCACAAGACTTGATTTTAACCAAGACAGGACCTTTCAGAAGCCTTCCCTTAGACCAAATGGACGCGCTCCAACCTATCATCCCACTACCACCAACTGTCCAAATGGCTAAGTTATTGCAACCTATATAATCCAGGCAGAGCCCATATTGCCAAGTGGCTGCACTAGGAGCTTCTTAACATTTGGCCTCTCAAATCCCTTTGTTCCTGGGTGGCTTTCCACAAGTTAGATACACAAGGTAAACCATAGAAATGGACCTTGTGTAACCACTCAACATAAACCATTCCTTCCATTCCACCTAGGTGTTTCATTCACTTAGTTGTTTTATTAAGTAAAAACACAAGTCCAAAGACTTAGAAATATTTTATCATAGCATGAATATATCACCACCCTTGTTTACTACTAGCTAGTCTAAGCATGGCATAGATAACATGTTACTTAGAAATTTCTAGCAATTCTACAACTACGAGCATTTTCCAAGCATAGCATATAAGCAAAATATAACATGCAAGACTAGAAAAATATTTCTAATGCATAGTAGAAAACATAGGGATAAAAAATATCATGAAGCACCACTTGCCTTGGTAGTTTGGAGAGTAGATACACTCCTCACAATCACAATCACTATTGGCACCAAAATCTACACAACAAATCATAGCCACAAATCACGTACCAAATAAATACAAGCAAAAATATATGGATGCATGCAATATGATATGTGATGATTTTCTAAACACAACAAGACAAGTGCACAGTACTGGTTCAAAAACAAGTTCAAAACTTGCCAAACAACATTTATTTAAACACTAAAACATTTGTCCAATAATTTATATACACAAAATAGGTCTACACATGTTTCTGTAAATAAAACCATTTTAACAGAAACAAAACATTAAACACATTGCATATTTGGAAAGGGGCTTGTTCTCCTGATTCCATTGATATAAAATTCATCAAGTTTGAACGTGGGAAACACAAGTTATGGCTAAAACAAAATCAAACAACTAATAGATTCAAAATCTGATTTTAAATCTAATTCCTGGCCACGCGTCATGTTCTGATTGGTGCGTACCGGTTCGCTCAGGATCACGCACACAAGCCGTTAGATCTAACTTAATCTGCACGGCCCAGATCTACTCGTACCCCTTCGCTTAAGTGTTCTATCTAGCCCGTCAGATCTGGATCCAACGGTGCGCGATCAAACGACCACACTTTGGCGGCGCTAGCGGCGATGAGTGGCGGTGGCGGCTCTGTCTACGGCGGTGCGGTGGCTACAGGGGGTTCTAGGGTCGTCGGAGATGCTTACCGGACTCGTGGAGATGTACTGAAGCTCAACGTGGCGATGGCTTGACGAGGGGCGCACGGACACAGCAGCACGAGCTCGCCGGAGTTGTTGGCGGCGTCAGATGCTCTCTGTCGGAGTCGAAGACGACGCTCTGGGACGCGCGGATCCAAACAAAGAGTGTCAGCAGATGCGCAAGATGCAGGCGAACATGCTCGTGTGGTTCAGAGATGGAGGGGAACACGAGACGCACCAAATTTTGTCGCCGGAGTTGGAGACGTCGTCGGGAGCTCGCTGTGATTGATGGAGTCGACGACCTGGGGCGGTATAGGATGAACCAATGGTGTCAGAATGTGCGCAAGGAAGTTGCGAAGCTGTCTGCATGAACTAGAGGGGAAGGGGCGCACGGGGCTCACCGGGATTGGTCGCCGGAGTGAGCTCTGTCTGCGGCGGTGCAAGGGTGATTACAGGCAGCCTGGGGGCGTTCTGTGCTCGAAGTCTGGGGGAAATGGAGAGGGGGCAGAGGGGGTTTAAGTAGACGAGACGAGGGCGTGAATCACTCCTGCAATCAACGGGAATTGATGACGCGATATTAAACAGGAAGTGCTCACTTGATTTGGGGAAGAACACGTCGCCGGGGTGGAGACGATGACGCCGTGTGGGCCGCGGCTGTCAGCGAGTGAACGAGAGAGAAGGTGGGGCCCTTGAGTCAGCGACTCTGTGAGTGCGGGTGTGAGTAAATAAAACACTTCGCGTGGGGGGGGGGGTTGCTGGGCTAGTTGGGCTGGTTGGGCCAGATTCGACTGTTTGCTTATTTTTTTCTCTTTTAAACTTTTTCTTTTTCTGTTTGCTTTTCTAAAAAGGATTTTCAAACTCCAATTCAAATCTGTTTGATTTCAAAACTTTTCTAGACTTTTGTACAATAAATCTTGTACTCAAGTAAGTGTCAAACACATCTGTTCACTCAAACCTACTTGAGTCAATGAAAAATAAAATAAAAACAAGCCTTTTTGGAGATATAATAAAAGGCATAAACCTTGGTTTTATTTCATACTTGTTTTGAAACTTGGCTCAAACCTTTGGAATCACTTAAGTTAGGATTCAAAACTATACTGATAGAATATAAGTTCCTTTCTCAATAGTATGTAGCACCAAGGCTAGAACATTCATACATATAATAATGAGCATATATGCTCCTGGTTTGAAATGATTTTTGAAAATGGAGTCCTACATGATCATGGATGCATGAGTTTGAAACATGATTTTAGGGATGTTACAAATCTAACCCCCTTAAGGTGAATCTCGCCCTTGAGATTCGGATTGGCTAGCAAATAGGTGAGGGTGGTCTTTCTGAAGATCATCTTCTCTTTCCCATGTTGCTTCCTCTTCGGAATGATGGTTCCATTGAACCTTGCAGAACTTGATAGTCTTAATCCGAGTAACTCTTTCTGCAGTCTCAAGAATCTTGATAGGTTTCTCTTAATAAGTGAGGTCACTCTCCAATTGAACCTCTTCCAAAGGTATAGTATCCTTCAAAGAAGTTTCTTCCATTTCTGGATGACATTTCTTAAGCTGACTCACATGAAACACATTATGAACAGCTGACAAAGACTCTGGCAATTCAATCTCATAGGCTACTTCTCCTTTGCGACTTACAATCTTGAATGGCCGGGTTCTTCTCTACGCTTAGGATCGGCGTAGCTCTTCTGTCGAGACTGTGCTATCTTCAATCCGTCCTTAACCAACTTGACTTTTTCTTTGGCTTCTTTGATTAGTTCTGGTCCGAACAGACTTCTTTCTCCCACACCATTCCATAGTAATGGGGTGGTACACTTTCTCCCATAGAGAAACTCAAATGGTGCCATCCCAATACTGGCTTGATAGCTGTTGTTATAAGAAAGTTCTGCGTAAGGCAGACTTTCATCCCAACTGGCTCCATAGTCTAGGGCACATGCCCTCAACATATCTTCGAGAATCTGATTAGTCCTTTCTGTTTGTCCATTAGTTTGAGGATGAAAAGCAGTGCTGAATTCCAACCTCGTTACCAATGACTCATGTAGCTGTCTCCAAAAATGAGAACTGAATTGGGTTCCTCTATCTGACACAATGCTTTTGGGTACTCCGTGTAGACACACAATTCTGCTCATATAAATCTTGGCTAACTTAGCACTTGTATAGGTTGTCTTCACGGGTATGAAATGAGCCACTTTAGTTAGGCGATCCACTACAACCCAAATAGAATCATATCCTAACCGGGTTCTTGGCAATCCGGTAATGAAATCCATTCCAATCTTGTCCCAGTTGCAATCAGGAATAGGTAGTGGTTGAAGCAATCCTGCTGGTTTCTGGTGTTCCGCCTTCACTCTACTACATACATCACACAAAGCAATATGTTCGGCGATGTCCTTCTTGAGGTTATTACACCAAAATCTTTCCTTCATATCCATGTACATTTTTGTGTTACCAGGATGAATGGAATACGGTGAGTTGTGTGCTTCTTGTAAAATCAGTTTCCGAAGCTCCGGATCTTGTGGAACACAGATACGTTTTCCATGCCATAAAGTACCCTATTCGTCTTCATGGAATCCTTTGGCTTTTCCCTTGCCAATCTTTTCCTTGATCTCTTCAATTTCCTTATCAGTCTTCTGGGCTTCTTTGATCTTGTCCAACAAGGTGGGTTTAACATCCAAAGACATGAGATGTCCTTCAGGCACAATCTCCAATCTGAGATCTCTAAATTGAGCACACAAATCATCTGGCAATTCTCCCTTAGTAAGGCCATTCACAAAAACAATACGGTTTAGTGCATCCGCTACAACATTTGCTTTACCAGGGTGGTATTGCAAACTCAAGTCATAGTCCTTGATGAGTTCTAGCCATCTTCTTTGTCTCATGTTAATTTCTTTCTGGGTGAAGATATACTTCAAACTCTTGTGATCTGTGAACACTTCACATCGCTTTACCAAAAGATAATGTCTCCATGTTTTGAGTGCATGGACAACAGAGGCTAACTCTATAGGACCCTTATGTGTGACGATTGGAAGTAGTTAAGTATTAAAAAGAATTAAACCAAGCCTTAACCTTGTAATGTTAGATATGATGCTAGATCATCTATAGGACCCTTATGTGTGATGATTGAAAGTAGTTAAGTATTGTTTGGTGATTGTGTACCTCGTATTTATTCATAGACGCTAGTACCGACCAAGGATACGAGGAGGAAGGAGGATTCTACGAAGAAGAAGCCGAGGAGAACTTCAACCACTAATCTACACAGGCATGCTGATGCTATACCTGTGCAAAGCTTATACTGATATTGTGCAAGCTTTATTAACTAAGTGGACCAATGCAAGCTAACCCTTGCAAGATACCCTACTGATGCCACAAAACACTACTTGTTACTATGCCCACTATATGCCTTAAGCATAAGTGATCATATCCACTTGATAAACCAATCCTAGTTTTATTTGCGAGTCTATTACTTTATTTCTTTATCAAAGCTCTTACTTAGAGTTTACTGAAATAAATGATAGATACTAGAAAAATATGTGAAGGTTGCATAAAGAGCATAAAATTTGGCCTAAGCTAGATAATCTTGATGTCATCCTAAGGCATGAGATTGAACTTAGCTAAAACCACAGGCCTAGTACACAGTTGCTTCACGGTTAGCTAGGTTGCATAAAGAGGAAGGGGATTAGGGTTCTTTGGTGGCGGCGCTGGGATTAAATAAAGTACACATCAAGGCATGTACACAGTTTAAGGATCCATGTGATAATGTCTCTAAAAATAAAAAGAATTAAACCGTGAAGCCTGTAGATCAAGGCGCTGGGATTAAATAAAGTACACATCAAGGCCTAGTACACAGTTTAAGGATCCCTGTGATAATGTCTCTAAAAATAAAAAAGAATTAAACCAAGCCTTAAACTTGTAATGTTAGAGATGATGCTAGATCATCTATAGGACCCTTATGTGTGATGATTGCAAGTAGTTAAGTATTGTTTGGTGATTGTGTACCTCGTATTTATTCATAGACGCTAGTACCAACCAAGGATACGAGGAGAAAGGAGGATTCTACGAAGAAGAAGCCGAGGAGAACTTCAACCACTGCTCTGCACAAGGCAAGCTGATGCTATACCTATGCAAGCTTATACTGATATTGCGCAAGCTTTATTAACTAAGTGGACCAATACAAGCTAACCCTTGCAAGATACCCTACTAATGCCACAAACCACTACTTGTTACTATGCCCACTATATGCCTTAAGCATAAGTGATCATATCCACTTGATAAACCAATCCTAGTTTTATTTGCGAGTCTATTACTTTATTTATTTATCAAAGCTCTTACTTAGAGTTTACTGAAATAAATGATAGATACTAGAAAAATATGTGAAGGTTACATAAAGAGCATAAAATTTGGCCTAAGCTAGATAATCTTGATGTCATCCTAAGGCATGAGATTGAACTTAGCTAAAACCACAGGCCTAGTACACAGTTGCTTCACGGTTAGCTACCGGTTAAAACCACAGGCCTAGTACATAGTTTACTGATAGGGTTGTTCATGATTTTAGGGATGTTACACTTTAGCTTCACGGTTAGCTACCGGTGCTCACGCACCCTCTCAAACTCCTCCATGATTCCTCGTTTGCTTCCCCGACGAGCATCTACCACCGCCGCCGTTAGCCACTGTCGCCGCCATTGTTCCGATGACCTAAATCGAGCGGCGCCGCCACTATAAGATTCCCTGCGACGTCCTCTTCCCGATAAGCCCTAGCACCAGCTCACGCAACCAGAAAATCCATAGAATCGAAGGCTATTGTGAGGATCCCCATTGATGACGTCACCACGATGTCATGGTGATGCCATATTTAAATTTGCTTTATCATTTATTTCTTTTTAGTAATATTTCTGTAATGAATAAAAACAAGAAAGATGACATGGCAAAGGTCCCACCAGTCAGTGGCTAGGGTAGGTTTGGTATTGGTATAAAAGAGTTTTCTCTGTTTAACAATTTGATAAAACAATATTAATGCAAATCCAAATATTCCAGAAATTAAATAAAATTATTAAATCTTGTTAAATTAATAACTTATGTTTTATAATTCAGAAAAATATGTGTAATATATCACAATGTTTAGAAAAACAAAATCTACAACTTAAAACTATTATAAAAAATATTATGTTAGTTATTTAAATGATTGTTATTTAATAAATATTTTCCAAGTTATAAAACTTTGATAATTCATATTTTAATCATGGTAAATGTTAAAAATATAAGAAAAATACCAAAAATCTTAGAAAAATAAGAACTATAATTTAAAACTATAATCATGCATTATTATTTCACTTAATTAAATATTTATTATGTATTTATAAAGTAATAAATATTATAAAAATCATATCTTATTATTTATAAATCACAAAAAGAAATATAATATACCAAAATGATCACAAAAATAATACCTACATGTTAAAAATATAATATTCCACTTTTGAGGTAAATAAAAATTTAAATAACTTAATAACTTGAATTTAAACTTATTTCCTTAATTGATAATTAATATAAAGGTAAATAAAATTTGTTAATATTCCTAAAATTAGCCAATTGAGTCTAATAAATAGAATTAGTCTTCAACATTGTTAATATGAAGTCAAAATGGTTTAACACATTTTAAATACAATTTTATTGAATTATCATTCAACCATATGTGTAGTTTATTTTCTAAAAAGATCTATATAAAGTATAAAATCTTCAAGAATAATTTGGGATTAAAATAAACCTTTTCATTACCTCAACCACAAGTTTATAACCATGTCACCACACTATAATAAATCCATAAGTAGTTAAGTAATATTATTCCTTAGATACAAATCATAACCACACCTTTATAAGGAGTTAAAAGGTTCTATTCCATTATAAAATTAAGAAACCACTACTCAAATAGAAGTAATGACATGCTTAAATAACTTTAAGGAAACATTATGAAGTGAACAAGATACAAATATCATAAGCATTACACCTTAAATCCATCCATGTTTTTAAAGTTAACTTTAGTCTACAAGACTTTAAATATAAGACTAAAGACTTTGTTATATGTTTTATAGTTAACTTTGGTTTGTTATAAGTTAAGTCATAAAGCATCTCAAGTCTAAAATATTCAAGCAAGCACAAACAACCTTGACCACAATTGGTTAACCACAAGGATTGTCTAAATGCTATTAAAGAAATCTTTTCTTCAAAAGTTATTCATTTTGCCACTTAAGTTAACCAATGACGATTAATTGTAATCACCTTACATTATATTTTACTTGTATACTTAGGATTGATAACACTTAAGTTACTTATTATTGCCATTACTTGTAAAGGAAGATTTGTAGATAAGGAAAATCTTATATAAGTAATCGTTGAATAGCATTCCACAACTTTGTATCTTATAGTTGTGTGATATTATAATTACATATTGTCTCACACACACTCACAAGCCTGAATAAGAAGCACAAGTATGAAACTTATGTAAGAGGACAACACATTCTAAAGAAACCAATTCCAGTTTCCAAACCCTAGAATAACGTTATCCCCGGGATTCGCGTTTATAAACTGAATTACATTACTTATGCATAAGAGCATCTTGCTTCTTTAAACATTAGACCTTACCGGACCAATGATGTTGATTTTAGATATTGGATCTTATATTGTCTTGAAGACCGTGAGTGCATAATCTTGCAATCACAAAAGGCAAGTTCACACTTTCTCATGTCCTTTGATTATTTTTTGTAAAGTATTTTTTAAAATCAAGTGTTGTCATCACCTGCATTTGAAAAAGGTCCGAAAACACTATTTTCATAATAATATGATTATAGGTTATTTACCATGAGGTAATAACCTAATATGAAAGTTTCGGTGGTAAAGGAACATATTATCTAGGACCTAACAACCAATGTCACCAGTGATTTCTTGAGCCATATATCATGCGTTAACCATGAGATTTGGAATGGGACAGAGAAGTCAGCTGTATCTTCTTCCTCTCGCATGTAGCCGGATGTGCAGGTCGTGGTTGTTATCACTCATAGCATGCATATTAATTGGTAATTTGTAGAAGATATGCAGCATATGGGTGGGAACCCTCAACGTCCCACGATAGTTCTGGCATCTAACAGTCTGTACAAACCATTGCCGTAATTCAATATGTGGGCATCCTGCACACCAAGGAGGCATGCGGGGTCGCGGTGTCACATCCCAAAATTTTCCAAATTTTGAAATGTGAAAAATAAATAAACAAAATAAATAATTGATGAAATTTAGGGTGAAAAGAAACTTTTTGATTCCAAATGGAAACATCAAAGACCCATCTTGAACAAACTTTGAATGAAAAGGGATTTAAAAGATAAACAAATAATAATAAAATTATAAAAGTTGGAATCACCATTTTTGGATCTTTAAATAAAAAGATATGGATTTGATAAGCAAAGGAAGAAATAAATAAATAAGGACTATTTTAAAAAGCCAAACTAAATCTTGGCCAAACAATTGAAATAAAATATTTTTGTTTAATAAAAAGAGTAAAGGATTATTTAAATAAAATCATAAGGATTTATTAATATCCAATTTCATTTAAGTAAAGACATTTCCCAATTTAAATGAACATTAAAACATATTAAAGTATTTTAAATAATAATTCAAAGTGAATTATTGTTTAAATAAAACCTACTAAAAAAGATTTGGTAAAATTTAGAATTCAAATAGAGTTTGAAAACATTAATAAAATCTTATTTGAATTAAGACAAGGGCTTATTTTAAATAATTAATATGCCCTAAGAGAATAAAAGAAATACTCTAAATTGGATTTTAGAATATGTTAATAAAAAGTATTAAAATCTACTCAAAGTTTGGTTAAGGTTTGAATTCAAATACTGTTTGAATTATTTGAATAAAAATCAAAACAGAAAAGGAAAAAGATAAGGAATAGAAAAAAGGGGAAGCAAAGCCAGCCCAGCAACTAGCCCATCTTTTCTCCCTTGACGAATCATTTTCACCTGACACACCAGCGTGATTGTGATGGACCTCACCCACTCCCTTTCTCTCGCTGTCAACGTGACTCTATGCTGTCAGTCGTCATCAACCTCGCGACCCGTTCTCGCTGCCGTTTCCACCGATCAATGCCAGCTTCAATTCTCCTAATTACCGCGAGTAAATCCATCGGCAATCACGCGTACATAATCGCCCACGCCCCCTCTTCCATCCCCCCCCAAACATCGCCTACTCTCTTCCACCGGGCTGCCGCAATCGCGAGCTCGAACCCCCTCTGCTCCGACGAGGTCCTTCGTCGATTCCAGTGAGGATAGCCACCCCCTCGACCCCTACTTCACACGAGCTTGACCAACAGCTTCGTGCACATCTGCCAGCACCTTCACCTTGCCCGCGCATGTTCCCTAGGCTCGACAACAACCACACCCGAGCACGCCGCCGCCTCTGCTCCAACTCCGGCGACGCCCTGGTATCCTCTGACCTTCCCCTCCTTCTCTAGTTGATATGAGTATGATCTCCAACACCGTACGCACCTAACCCCACTCTCTGTTTGCCTTAGAGCGCCCAAAAACCTCGTCTCCGACAACGACCAGACAAACCTGACGCCAACACCGTCTCCGACGAGCAATCGCCGCTACCCCCGAGCGCCCCTCGACGAACTGACCCCACCTCGAGCATCAGCGCTTCCCGGCGAGTCTGGTGAGAATCCTCTCCCTCTCCCGCGCCTCCTGGTTCGTCGGCAACCTCACTGTCTGAGCGCACGCCACCTTCCACCGCCGCCAGCGCCATCCATCTATGGTCGAGCTGCTGTGAGCCACTAGATCTAGATCCAAGCGTCACGATAGATGACTTAGCGAACAGGTATGAAGCAATCAGCACCGTTCAATTAAGTTAGATCTAATGGATTGCGTAGCACGATCCACCCGAAGCAGTATGGACCAGTAAGAAAGAGCCACGTGGGCAGAGTTTGTTTTAAAAACAGAAATTTTGATCTATTAGATATACAAACTTGCAAAATTCATAACTTTTAATCCACACGTCCAAATTTTGCAAATTTTATATCATTGGAATCAGGAGAACAAAACCTTTCTAACCATGCACCTTTTTTAATCAATTGCTGAAGAAAAATTGGTTGTTTATGCAGAAACATATTTAGGCTTATTTTGAGTATAAAATTCATTCTAAAAATATCTTTAGGGTAACATATTTTGTAAATGGATTGTTTTGAACCTACTGACCCTAAGAACCAACTTGTAGATTTAAAAGTATATTTGGTGACACTTACGAATTAAATCATTGAATAAAAGCATTTCTAGCTAAATAAAAATATTGATTATGGTTTAAAAATGATTTTTGACTAAAACCTTTGGGAAATGAATTGATTTAAACTCTCTGATCCTAAACACCAAGTTTTGAGATTTGAAAACATATTTGATGAACCTTAGTAAATCATTACTTGTTAAAAACATTTCTAGTAAATAAAAATATTGTTTGATTTAAAAATGGAATTTAGGTGGAACCTTTTCGCAAACAGATTAATATTAAACCCTTAAATCATAAACACTAACATTTGTGTTTAAATAATATATTTGGCTAACCCTACAAATTATTACTGTGATTTAAACCATTTCTAGCAAAACAAAATGATTGAATGGCCATTTTCACCAACTTGAATTTAAATGATTTACCACTTTTGTAATGACCAATGGGAGCTTTAAAATGTTTAAAGCCTACTAGAAACCACTTTTCCAAAATAAAACCATCTTCTGCATGCTTGCATGCATTGCTTGATTTTATTATTTCATGTGGTGAATTGGTTGAATGTTGGTTTGAAAATGTTCTTGCTTGATTGAATTGTAGTGAAGATTGAAGAGTGTGATATTTGCAAGATCAAGGAGTGAACCAATATTCTCTACTAAAAAGGCAAGTGACACTATCATACATGTCCTACTATATTGTAACATCCCAAAAATATTAAACTATAATCATCAAACTCTAATCACCAAATTTAGGGTTAACAAAAACTTTTCAAATTAAAAATATGAAAGCATTCATATGAGTGTGCATTAAAATTTGGATTCTTTTGAATTACCATGTTTATGTGTTTCTTTGTTTGTAAAATTATTCTTAGGTGAAATAAACATCATCTAAACAATCCCCAAGCTTTTTCCAAAGACAAAAAATCAAAACAATCAAATTAAGTGAATTGTCACTTTGGCCAATTTAACTCCCATGCCTACTTTGGGAGTAAGTGACGCAAAACCACCACATTTGAGGCAAAGTGACCAAAAACCCACCAAAATGCATGTTTTTTGGTAGTTTTTTTGTGAAGGATTGTCACATTAGCCCCAAATGTGGTAGTTTTTCTCCTACTTTGGCTATCTATAACTTTCAGAACCTAACAAAAACATGTATGGATATTTGCACCCGTTAATAGTACTCATAACAAGGTACCAAGGCCCACTTTGTGATCATCCAGAAACATTCAAATGCTTAGTTTAAATGACAGTTTAAAATTGAATCTATTTCATATGGGAAGATCCCACTTTTTCAAAAAACCCTCAAACCAACTCAATTTTCAAAACCCAAGCATCTACAGACTCACCAGCACATGCCTAGCACACCCACCAAAAATAATTTCAAAATTAAAAACTTGAGTTCATGCGGCCATTTCATCAAACAGCTTGCAGATGCAAATCAAACAAAATCAAAACACTATGTTGAGCAGTGTTTTGGGCCTAACTTGTTTCCTCTCTAGACACCACTAGCCTTAGTAGATCATCTAACAACCTTAACTAATCACTAGCACTACTATAAGCTGGTCATTGTCATCAATGGTGAGCAGTCCGAGAGCACCATTGCCACCTCACGGTCGACAGCAAGCTACGAGCAGCACTAGCCTCGCCAACCTTGTCTGGGAGCAAGCTAGAACCCCACCACCACTCCCTGTCCTAGCCACGAGCAATTCCAGCCCTTAGACCACACGCCCGAGCCATGCCAACCTTCTCTGCAACCATGCCGAGAGCGCGCCCCGTGCGCCACGCTCGACCAACACCCATAGACCGCGCGCCGCCCTCGCCGCGTGCACGCGTGATCACCATCATCCCAGCAACCCCGCAGACATGCCCGTTCACCGCCGCGCGGACCATGCGCGTTGTGCGCCATTAAACTTCCGTCGGGCACGCGTAGAGCACCGCGGCGTTCCAACCGATCAGCACCACCCCACGCCTCGCCACCACGTCGTTGAGCTTCGCCAGGGAGCACAGCACCGCCCCCTACCGTCGCCCACGCCGATAGCCCTCTGTGCCTTCGACCACAATGAGCTCACCTTGCGCCCGTCGGTCCACTCTTTCCACTATAAATAGAGGCCTCCCCCACTCGAATTCTTCACAGCACCTCACTCCCCTCACCTCACTGATCGTCCCACCCTGTAGCCGGATCAAGGCGAGCAGCGCATCGCCGGAATTGCGCCGGAGCAGGCCGCCTCTGGAGAAGAAGGGCGCTGTCGATTTCGTCCACCTCAGGAGCTGCTGCGACCACCCCTGAGTTTGCCATCTTCGACTTCGTCGTTCGCCCGCATCGCCGACCTTCGCCTGAGCCCCGGTGAGCCTCCCACTGAGCCGCTAGGGTTCGAGCTCGCCGGTGACTAGTTCATCATCGACGACGACCCTCAGCCGTCGATCTTCATTCTAATCCAACGCACCACATCGCCCCGTACCACTTCGCGTGTTAAGAGTTGCTGACCAAGATGAACCCCACAAGTCGGAGTGACACTGGGCCGGCCCGTTAACCTTTCCCACGCAGCCCACTCGTTTGAATTTAGCTTTTTCTTTTTAAGTTCAAACTCAGTTCTATACCTAGTTTCAAAAATCAACCCAGCTCGATTCAGTGAACCAATTTGAATGAAACCAACTTTGTTAGAAATATATTTAAATGCTTAATCGAAGACCGTTGGATTCAAATCATTTGAATCTATAGATCAACCTTGGTAAAAATAACAAGGCAGAAGCTTTTCTGCATTCAAACATTTTTCAAAATTAAACCATAATAGCTGTTGAGATGATTACAACTCTCAAGAATCACATTTGATCATACCTTTCAGAATATATATAAAAATATGGGTTTACTTACAGAAATAATGTTCAAGTAATAAAAGAATCCCACATAGAGTCACTTTATTTAATTGAAATAAAAGGTTAATCCTTATTAAATTGTGACACCCCTTTAAATCACATTCCCATGTACTGAAATATGTGGTGATGACATGTGTCAACATGATCCCATGTTTGGTTTGGAGAATATTAAATCTTAAGTAGTTTTCAATGAGTAGAAATTACTTTTCTAAAAATAAATAAATAATGCAAGTCCTTTAATCTTGAATGTTAGTGATGATGCTAGATCATCTATAGAACCCTTGTCTGTGATGATTCAAAGTAGTTAAGTATTGTTTGGTGACTGTGTACCTCGTATTTATTCATAGACGCTAGTACCGACCAAGGATACGAGGAGAAAGGAGGATACTACAAAGAAGAAGCCAAGGAGAACTTCAACCACTGCTCTGCACAAGGCAAGCTAACACATGCAATTATGAAAGTTAGATAACCTATGCAATGCACTAAGCATGCTTGGTTAGACCCATTTGATGATAACCAATCCTAGATTTACTTGCAAGCTTCTACTTTATTTCTTTATCAAAGCTATTACCTAGAGTTTACTTGATTAAATTGTAGATACTAGAAAGATAATTCAAGGTTGCATAAAGAGCATTGAATTTGGCCTAAGCTAGATAATCTTGATGTCATCCTAAGGCATGAGATTGAACTTAGTTAAACTCCACTAGTTTACCAACCCTCATTAGTACTTACCCCCACTTGTAGATGCTAGTGCTAAGCATAAAACTTGATCTATTTTAGATGGGAATACTTTGTGAAAATGGTTATGAAAACATTGGAATGATGGATCATTCTATTGAGATGTTTTGACATGTGTTTCTGAACACTAGATGATTTTGGTGATGAAAATGTTGAGGCATGAGCCTTAGCCCATTATAAAACTGATGGTTGTCTGGATGCGATACCATTACAATTTTACCGTACAACCACAATACCCGAGAATTGGGTAGGGCTTGACTGGAAACTTATATACCTTAGTATTGGTTCCCTCATGGCCAAGGTCTGAGTTGAGGCTACCTTGTGAAGATTGTCCACCTGTGCAGTACCCAAGATGACAACTGGTCATGGTTGGGAGGCCAAACTCACAGGAGAGGTGCCTATACTAGGGCGTGTAATTGAAAGGTTAGGATTGATTATCCGCATACTGAGTATGTTGAATTCAGGATTTGTTCCTGACGAATGTATCGAATGTTGTGGTGAAAGTGTACAATCTCTGCAGAGCGTCGAACTATTCGAATAGCCGCGTCCTTGGTTATGGACAGTTGGAGTGGCCATATTGTTCCCCCGTCAGATGTTTTCAAAATGACTTGTGAAATGATTTGAGATTTTGACTTGACCACAACAGAGTTGTGATATGAAATACAAGTTCCCACTTAGGTGTTATAAAATTTCAACTAGCTTTTCTTGCTTCTAAACTTAGTAGAGGTAAATCTGGCTTTTTGCAAAACAACCCGAGAGCTTAGTGTCCTATTACAAAAACTCCCTTCACTTGTTAGTATTAGTTTGCGAGTACTTAAAGAGTACTCATGGCTTTGTCCCTGGCTACTCCCGTGGCTAGACTATGAAGAGGAGTATCAGGATGACGGACCATAGGAAGGTTACGACAACTAGGATCATCTCCCATCGTCAGCATTGCCTGTGACCCCGAAGATGGAGCTTCGCCTATGCTACCGTTATTATTACGTTATTCCGCTGCTTGAGTTGTATTAAGAACTGGATCATGAGATCCTTATTTGTGTAAGACCGTATGTATGGATTGTAATGGATGATGTACTATGGTATCCAATTCTGTTATGTCTCGCAAAAATGGTAATCCTGGGATTGCGATGTATGGCATAACATGCATCTGGGATTAAAAATCCGGGTGTTGACAAGTTGGTATCAGAGCCATCCTAACCATAGGAGACCCTAGTTAGACTAGACGTTTGAATCAAAAACTTAGTTTCAAAACCAAAGGAAGCAAATATTTACAAAAACTTATTCCCATTCTTATCACCTTGATTCTTTCATAAAAATTCATGTTCCTAAAAAACTCTTGCAAAATACCTAAAATTTGACACACTTGATCATTCTAGTAATCTTACTCATCCTATATTCTTATAGATGGACGTGAAGTATAAATAGTTTTATCAGTTGGGGAATGGAGGAGACCTTATCTTTGAGCGGGATTTGGACCAGCTTCGGAACTTCTGGAGCGTCCGCACCCCGAGTTCTTCGGAGCTCAGCTCAATGATCAAGGAGGAGAAGATATGCAGTGGCTAATTGTTGCAAGTCTCTGAGGAAAGATTGAACCTCCCACTGCCGAGGGAATTCAGTTCACCTTAAGAGAAAACAACTGGCTCGATGGACTTGTCAGGGCCATGCAGGAAGCTCTTGCCCGTCTGTGTGAGAAGAGTATCAACCAGATCAAGGGTACCCGCTTTGAGTTTTGTCCAAGGCGTGATGCTAATGGACAGCCACTGGAAGCCCCATATCACCACGAGCTGAAGACCCAATTGGACCACCTTAGCTTCATGATGTATGATCGTCAGCAGGAATTGGACAATTTCCATGACTACTCCAACCACAAGTCCGCCATCATCAAGACGAAATATCAGACCATCGCCATGCTAGCGAAGGATCGCAAGTCTCGCTGCCGTCAGCTCGACAAGAAGGAGCGCATCATTGCCCGTCTCGGATTTGGAGGAGACCATCCATGAGAGAGACATGTAGTTGGAGGAAAGGGAGAATGCCGGAGAGGATCTTCGTAGAGACCCCTACTCCTATCTCAGCGATGATGATGACTTTCTGGAGGATCAGGCTATGGATTTCTTCACCGATGAGGATGATTATGCCTTCATCGATGACGATGAGGATGATGAATATGACGACTAGACCGACTCCGAGGAGTAGTAGCACTTGAGCACTAGCGTAGTGAGTTGTATTCGGTCCCACTGTATCGTAGTTTCTAGAATGGTTCTTAAAACCATCTGTTTTTCTTGTTTTATGGTTTGTGTTTGTATCGTGTGCTATGAATGAATGAATGAAAAGAAAGTTGCTAGAAAATCTGAGTCAAACTTTAAAAACTTTTCAAAGTCCCGGAACCTTAGAAATTTCCCTCTTTTCTCATGATCTATCTCAATCATCAGATGCCACGCGGAGGAAGTGGTTCATCCCCGGACCCGATGTTGCAGATCTTGCAAATGTTGGTTTCTAACCGCGAAGCCGAAAGAGCCAAACGTCAAGCCAACCTAGCCACCCTTCAGCAGATAGCTCAGCTAGCCCACAACAATCAAGGCCAAGGAAATCAGGACAACCATGGAACTAAGCTCAAGAATTTCCAGAAAACCAACCCACCTGTTTTCACTAAGTTAGAAGAACCCCTCGAAGCCGATGATTAGCTGCAAACCATGGAAAATAACCTAGAAGTCGCCGGAGTTGAAGCCAACGAAAAAGTTTTGTTCGCCACCCACTATCTAGCCGGAGATGCCAGAGCATGGTGGAACAACGTTCGTGCAATGACCGGAGGACAGATGATGACCTGGGAGGAATTCAAGGTCAAGTTCAGCCGAACCCATGTGCCCCCGGGTTTGATAAAGAGGATGAGAGATGAGTTCATAGAACTGAAGCAAGGAAGGATGACCGTAGTGGAATACCATGACAAATTCTTGTCATTAGCTGGGTATGCCCCGGATGAGATCGACACCGAAGCCAAGAAGAAGGAGAGATTCTTAAATGGTTGGCATGATGAGATGCAGACTGTGTTAGTCAATAACCCCTTTGCTGATATTGAAGCCCTTGTCGACTCGGCCATCCAGATGGAAGGAAAGATCAACCAAGCCAATGAGAACCGTAAGCGTTGCATGATGCATCAACCAGGAACCCATCAGACCCCAAAGTATCGCCCTAACCCATCTCCAGGATTTGCCCCGAGAACCAACAGACCCCCGATGAACCGTTCGACCTACCCCAACCGTGGAAACCCAAGGCCTGGAGGAAATCACAACAACCCCGGCAACTCTGGCAATTTCAACCGTGCACCACCCATGTTCAAAAACAACAATGCTACCGCCAACACCAACACTACCCCAAGGACTGGAAGCAATGTTGTGCCTGTTGCAGCAAAGGATAAGTCGCAAGTGACTTGTTATGACTGTGGAAATAAGGGTCACTACTCCAACGAGTGCCCCAACAAGAAGAATGCCGCAGCACCCAATGCAAATGCCCCAGCTCAGCAGCAGCGTCGTGTTCAGCCCGGAAGAAGATTTGCCCCAGGGAATTCACTCAACCGCAATGGCCGTCTTTTTCTCATGCATTCTGAAGAAGCTCAGGAAGCGCCAGACGTCGTGCTGGGTATGTTTTCTGTTAATTCAGTACTTGCTAGAGTGTTTTTTGATTCTGGTGCATCGCACTCATTTGTCACCGAAGAATTTGCATGCACTAGTAAGATTCAACCAACAAAACGGAAGCATGTTATGATTGTTCAAATCCCTGGTTCAACCACCAAAGCTAGGCAAATTTGCAAAGCCGTCCCTATCCGAATCCATGGCATAGATTTTTATGATAACGTGATAGTACTCGGAACTAAAGGTTTGGAAGTGGTACTAGGAATGGATTGGATGTCCAAACATAAAGGATTAATTGACTGTGCCAAGAAAGCCATAACCATGACCAGTACAGCCGGAATATCAGTCGAGCATATATCTGAAACCTTACCTCGTCAATTCAAGTGCAACAAGAGTATAGCCCAACCTACCATTAACCAAGTCCGGATAGTCTATGAATACCCTAATGTATTTCCAGATGTTTGGCCCGGTATGCCCCTAGATCGGGATATCGAGTTTATCATTGAACTAATCCCCGGAATAGGACCCATAGCTCAGAGACCATATAGTATGAACCCGTCTGAGCTAGCAGAACTGAAGAAGCAACTGGATTCCATGTTGGAAATTGGATTGATTCAACCAAGTGTGTCACCATGGAGATCACCTGTCTTATTTGTGGACAAGAAGGATGGAGGTAACCGTTTGTGTACGGATTATCAAAAGTTGAATGATGTCACTATCAAGAACAAAATACCCATTGCCCAAGATAGAAGATTTGTTTGATCAGTTGACCGGTGCCAATGTGTTTTCTAAGATTGATCTTAGAACAGGCTATCATCAACTCAAGATTCTTGTAGAGGATATTCCCAAGACTGTCTTTACCACCAGATATGGATTATACGAGTATACCGTGATGTCTTTTGGATTAACCAATGCCCCCGCTTATTTCATGAATCTCATGAATAAGATTTTTATGGACTTCCTGGATAAGTTTGTCATTGTTTTCATCGATGACATTCTAATTTATTCCAAATCAGAAGAAGAACATGAGCTACACATAAGGACCATCCTTGGAACCCTTAGAGAGCATCAACTATATGCCAAGTTTAGCAAATGTGAATTCTGGTTACATGAGGTAGGATTCCTAGGCCACATTGTATCAGCCGGAGGAATTGCCGTTGACCCTGCAAAAGTGAAAGATGTTGAAAATTGGCAAGCCTCAACCACTCAAACCCAAGTTCGTGCATTTCTCGGATTGGCGGGATATTACCGCAAGTTCGTAGAAGGATTCTCGAGTATCACCCGACCCATGACCCAATTGCTGAAGAAGGAAAACAAGTTTTAATGGACCGACAAATGTGAAGCGAGTTTCAAGAACTCAAGAGGAGATTGATTTCATCCCCAATCTTAATCATGCGAGATATTACGAAGGCCTTCGACGTGTATTGTGACGCATCCAAGATAGGTCTAGGATGTGTGCTCATGCAAGAAGGCAAAGTTATATCTTATCTATCTCGAAAACTGAAACAACATGAGCAGAATTACCCAACCCATGACCTCAAACTCGTAGCCGTAGTTCTATCCCTGAAGACATGGAGTCACTGCCTGATGGGAAACCGTTGTGAGACCTATTCGGATCACAAGAGTCCGAAGTATATATTCACTCAGAAGCAGCTGAATATGAGATAGAGAAGATGGATTGAGCTAATCAAGGATTACGATCTGGACATTCACTATCACCCTGGTAAAGCCAATGTGGTAGCAGATGCCCTTAGCAGATTGTCGTGCCGCTTGAACTCCATGATTTTGAAGGAGCAACCAAGCTTGCACAAAGAGATGGAAGATTTTCGAATGGAATTAGTGAGTGAAGGATTTTTGGCTAGCATAGAACTTCAACCCACTTTGATCAGCCGGATCAAAGAGGCGCAGAAAGGAAATGCTAGTATCGACGGAATCAAGGGTCGTATCGGTACAGGCAAAGTACCCAGATTCACCGAAGACGAAGGAGTTCTGTGGTACAAAGGACGGCTTTGTGTACCAGCAGAGTCTGAGTTGAAAGAAATTATTCTGAAGGAAGCTCATGATACTCTTTATTCTATCCAACCCGGAGGAATGAAGATGTATCAAGATTTGAAGGAACAATTTTGGTGGCATAAGGTGAAGAGAGAAATCGGAAGCTATATCGCCAAGTGTGATATATGTCAGCGAGTCAAGGCAGGACATCAAAGACCCGCTGGATTGTTGCAACCATTGCAGATTCCGGAATGGAAATGGGATTCCGTTGGAATGGACTTTATCACCGGATTGCCTACTTCTAGTAGGGGAAATGACTCTATCTGGGTCATAGTGGACAGGATGTCCAAAGTCGCCCATTCTTACCCGTCAAAACCACATATCAGAGTTCGAAGCTAGCAGAGTTATACATCTCTAGAATCATCAGTTTGCATGGAGTCCCCAAGAACATCGTATCAGATCGAGGAACTCAGTTTACCTCGAGATTCTGGAAGAAAGTCCAGGAAGGTTTAGGAACCCTCCTAGATTTCAGCACCGCTTATCAACCTCAGACCGATGGACAAATAGAGCGAGTAAATCAAATAATCGAAGATATGCTGAGAGTATGTGTGTTAGAATATGGATCTAAGTGGGAAGACTGTCTGCCGTTTGCAGAATTTTCGTACAACAACAATTATCAAGCCAGTTTGCAAATGGCCCCATTTGAATTCATGTATGGAAGGAAGTGTCGCACCCCTTTGAACTGGTCGGAAGTAGGAGAGAGTCAGATTTTCGGACTTGCCATCCTACGAGAAGTAGAAGAGAAGGTTCACAAGATTCGTGAGCACCTCAAGACAGCCCAGTCCAGACAGAAGAGTTACACCGACAAGAGACGTCGAGACCTCGCCTTCCACATAGGAGATTTTGTGTATCTGAAAGTGTCGCCATTGAAGGGAATGCAGCGTTTCCAACTCAAAGGAAAGTTAGCCCCCAGATATATCGGACCTTTCAAAATTCTGAACCATCAAGGAGAAGTGTCATATCAATTGGAACTACCTGAAGAGATGTCAGCCGCGCACAATGTGTTCCATATCTCATTACTTCGCAAGTGCCTCGAACTCCCGGAGAAGACTGAAGTGTTCAAGAATATTGATCACCGAACCATAGAAATCAATAATGACCTAACCTATCCCGAAGTACCCATCCGTATTTTGGAAGAAGCTTTCAGAACTACCAGAACCCGAAGCATCAAGTTTCTCAAGATTCAGTGGAGCAACCACACAGAATAGAAAGCTACCTGGGAGCGCGAAGATCACATCAGGACGGAGTTTCCCGATCTCTTCAAATCCTAGGTAATCTTTTTCGTCCTTTTTCAAATCTCGGGACGAGATTTTGTTTAAGGGGGGAAGGTTTGTAACATCCCAAAAATATTAAACTAGAATAATCAAACTCTAATCACCAAATTTAGGGTTAACAAAAACTTTTCAAATTACAAATATGAAAGCATTCATATGAGTGTGCATTAAAATTTGGATTCTTTTGAATTACCATGTTTATGTGTTTCTTTGTTTGTAAAATGATTCTTAGGTGAAATAAACATCATCTTAACAATCCCCAAGCTTTTCCCAAAGACAAACAAATCAAAACAAACAAATTAAGTGAATGGTCAATTTGGCCAATTTAACTCCCATGCCTACTTTTGCTATCTATAACTTTCAGAACTTAACAGAAACATGTATGGATCTTTGCACCCCTTGATAGTACTCATAACATGGTACCAAGGAACACTTTGTGATCTTCCAGAAACATTCAAATGCTTAGTTTAAATGTCAGTTTAAAATTGAATCTATTTCATATGGGAAGATCCCACTTTTTCAAAAACCCCTCAAACCAACTCAATTTTCAAAACCCAAGCATCTACAGTCTCACCAGCACATGCCTAGCACACCCACCAAAAATAATTTCAAAATTCAAAACTTGAGTTCATGCGGCCATTTCATCAAACGGCTTGTAGATGCAAGTCAAACAAAATCAAAACACTATGTTGAGCAGTGTTTTGGGCCTAACTTGTTCCCTCTCTAGACACCACTAGCCTTAGTAGATCATCTAACAACCTTAACTAATCACTAGCACTATTGTAAGCTGGCCATTGTCATCAATGGTGAGCAGGCCGAGAGCACCATTGCAACCTCATGGTCGACAGCAAGCTACGAGCAGCACTAGCCTCGCCAACCTTGTCTGGGAGCAAGATAGCACCCCACCGCCACTCCCTATCCCAACCGGGAGCAATGCCAGCCCCTGGACCACACGCCCAAGCCATGCCAACCTTCTCTGCAACCATTCCGAGAGCGCGCCCCGTGCGCCACGCTCGACCAGCACCCACAGACCGCGCGCCGCCCTCGCCGTGTGCACGCGTGATCACCACCATCCCAGCAACCACGCAGACACGCCCGTTCGTCTCCACGCGGACCACGCGCGCTGTGCGCCATTAAAACTCCCGTCGGGCACGCACAGAGCACCGCAGCGTTCCGACCGATCGGCACCGCCCCACGCCTCGCCACCACATCGTTGAGCTTCGCCAGGGAGCACAGCACCGCCCCCTACCGTCGCCCACGCCGATAGCCCTCTGTGTCGTTGACCACGACGAGCTCACCTTGCGCCCGTCGGTCCCCTCTCGCCAATATAAATAGAGTCCTCCCCCGCTTGAATTCTTCACACCACCTCACTCCCCTCACCTCATTGATCGTCCCACCCTGTAGCCGGAGCAAGGCGAGCAGCGCATCGCCGGAATTGCGCTAGAGTAGGCCGCCTCTGGAGAAGAAGGGCGTCGTCGATTTCGTCCACCCCAGGAGCTGCCGCGACCACCCCTGAGTCTGCCGTCGTCGACTTTGTCATTCGCCTGCATCTCCGAACTTCGCCTGAGCCCCGGTGAGCCTCCCACTGAGCCGCTAGGGTTCGAGCTCGCCGGTGACTAGTTCATCGTCGATGATGACCCTCAGCCGTCGATCTTCATTCTAATCCAACACACCACATCGCCCCGTACGGCTTCGTGTGTTAAGAGTCGCTGACCAGTAGACCCCCTAAAGTTGCGCCCCGTGCTGCGGAGTGACACTAGGCCGGCCCGTTAACCTTTCCCGCGCAGCCCACTCGTTTGAATTTAGCTTTTTCTTTTTAAGTTCAAACTCAATTCTGTACATAGTTTCAAAAATCAACCCAGCTCTATTCAGTGAACCAATTTGAATGAAACCAATTTTGTTATAAAGATATTTAAATGCTTAATCCAAGCCTGTTGGATTCAAATCATTTGAATCTATAGATCAACCTTGGTAAAAATAACAAGGCAGAACCTTTTCTACATTCAAACATTTTTCAAAATTAAACCATAATAGCTTTTGAGTTGATTCCAACTCTCAAAAATCACATTTGATCATACCTTTCAGAATATATAAAATACTATGGGTTTACTTATAGAAATAATGTTCAAGTAATAAAAGAATGCCACATAGAGTCACTTTATTTAATTGAAATAAAAGGTTAAACCTTATTAAATTGTGACACCACTTTAAATCACATTCCCATGTACTGAAATATGTGGTGATGACATGTGTCAACATGATCCCATGTTTGGTTTGGATAATATTAAATCTTAAGTAGTTTTTCAATGAGTAGAAATTACTTTTATAAAAATAAATAAATAATGCAAGTGCTTTAATCTTGAATGTAAGTGATGATGCTAGATCATCTATATAACCCTTGTGTGTGATGATTGAAAGTAGTTAAGTATTGTTTGGTGATTGTGTACCTCGTATTTATTCATAGACGCTAGTACCTACCAAGGATACGAGGAGGAAGGAGGATACTACGAAGAAGAAGCCGAGGATAACTTCAACCACTACTCTGCACAAGGCAAGATAACACTTGCAATTATGAAAGTTAGATAACCTATGCAATGCACTAAGCATGCTTCGTTAGACCCATTTGATGATAACAAATCCTAGTTTTACTTGCAAGCTTCTATTTTATTTCTTTATCAAAGCTATTACCTAGAGTTTACTTGAGTAAATTGTAGATACTAGAAAGATAATTCAAGGTTGCATAAAGAGCATTAAATTTGGCCTAATTGAGATAATCTAGATGTCATCCTAAGGCATGAGATTGAACTTAGTTAAACTCCACTAGTTTACCAACCCTCATTAGTACTTACCCCCACTTGTAGATGCTAGTGCTAAGCATAAAACTTGATCAATTTTAGATGGGAATACTTGGTGAAAATGGTTATGAAAACATTGGAATGATGGATCATTCTATGAGATGTTTTGACATGTGTTTCTGAACACCAGATGATTTTGGTGATGAAAATGTTGAGGCATGAGCCTTAGCCCTTTATAAAACTGATGGTTGTCTGGATGCGATACCATTCCAATTTTACCGTACAACCACAATACCCAAGAATTGGGTAGGGCTTGACTAGAAACTTATATACCTTAGTATTGGTTCCCTCATGGACAAGGTCTGAGTTGAGGCTACCTTGTGAAGATTGTCCACCTGTGCAGTACCCAAGATGACAGCTGGTCATGGTTGGGAGGCCAAACTCACAGGAGAGGTGCCTATACTAGGGCGTGTAATTGAAAGGTTAGGATTGATTATCCGCATACTGAGTATGGTGAATTCAGGATTTGTTCCTGACGGATGTATCGAATGTTGCGGTGAAAGTGTACAATCTCTGCATAGTGTCAAACTATTCGAATAGCCGCGTCCGTGATTATGGACAGTTGGAGTGGCCATACTGTTCCCCCATCAGATGTTTTCAAAATGACTTGTGAAATGAGTTGAGATTTTGACTTGACCACAATAGAGTTGTGATATGAAATACAAGTTCCCACATAGGTGTTATAAAATTTCAACTAGCTTTTCTTGCTTCTAAACTTAGTAGAGGTAAATCTGGCTTTTTGCAAAACAACCTAGAGCTTAGTGTCCTATTACAAAAACCCCCTTCACTTGTTAGTATTAGTTTGCGAGTACTTAAAGAGTACTCATGGTTTTGTCCCTGGCTATTCCCGTGGCCAGACTATGAAGAGGAGTACCAGGAGGATGGACTCCAGGAAGGTTACGACAACTAGGATCATCTCCCATCGTCAGCATTGCCTGTGACCCCAAAGATGGTGCTTCGCCAACGCTACCGTTATTATTACGTTATTCCACTGCTTGAGTTGTAATAAGAACTGGAACATGAGATCCTTATTTGTGTAAGACCTTATGTATGGTTTGTAATGGATGATGTACTATGGTATCCAATTTTGTTATGTCTCGCAAAAATGGTAATCCTGGGATTGCGATGTATGGCATTACAGGGATCTGGGATTAAAAATCCGGGTGTTGACATATTTTCATTACACTTAGTGGATTTTTGTAGCATGCATGATAGGACTACTATATTTCTATGCTATTCTATATCCTATTAGGATATCCTTATATCTTCCTTAGTGAAAACATTGTAGTTGTAGTATGCTTAGCCCTGCTATATATTTGGGATGGAATACAAGATATGATTATATAAAGTGTTGGAAAAATATATGTTTTATATAATAAAACAAGTACTCAATGAACCACCTGGGTGGAAAGAGGATACTCCATTTTGGACAAGGTGGCAACAAAGGGAACCATGTTTATATGGCTATCTTTTTGTATGTGCACTAGAAGAAAACCACCCAGGGGCTTAGAGATTGAACATGTTTCTCGTACAGTGGCTTCCGTGTACAGCCACATGCTAAATGGGCTCTGGCTTAGTCAACTACATAGTGGAAGACCCTTGCATTGGCATCTTCAGGTTAACTAGAATTGTGTATTGGAAATATATCCTTACATTGCTGCCTGGTAGTCAAGCTAGCATTGTGTATTGGGAGGACTTCTATGGAAAGACTTTGTCACATTCTCGATCTACCGGTACTTCATTTGGTGTGTACCTATCCAGCGGCCACTGGTGGCGTCAAGACAAGATTGTGTCACGTGGGTAAAGTGTACAACTTCTACAGAAGATCAAATTCTAAGTACTTAGCCGTGTCCTCGGTTATGGAAAACTCTGAGCAACTAAGGCATGAAGCTATGGGAGATCTCGACATTCCAATTTCTCAAAGTAAAACTTGATGGTGACAGCAAGGGATTAGAAGCACTTGGAGTTTTCCAAGGAGTTCAGAAAGATTGTCAAAAGATCAAAACTATTTTGAAAAGATAGGATAAAACTATATTGCTTTCTGCAAATGAGCCTAAACCCTACTTAGCCAAATATGCAAGTAATGATAGGGTCCACTTATTTCTACATATTCGTGAAACTTGCCAATACAATTCAAATGTATTGACCCTAGTGGATGTAACTTATAATGTTGCAGGTTTGTTTGATGTTAGTGAAGTGTGTTGAATAGGATTACAAGTCTACAACCAACATGATTGCATGTGGCAGTTTGAACATGAAGGACTCCATGCTATATATATATTCTGCTGCATTGTAATGTGAAAGCCAAATGAGCTATGTAAGATGTAATGAATTA
The DNA here is from genome assembly GCA_023614405.1 of Avena insularis. Taxonomy (NCBI): domain Eukaryota; kingdom Viridiplantae; phylum Streptophyta; class Magnoliopsida; order Poales; family Poaceae; genus Avena; species Avena insularis. Next base: position 299,391,313 of record CM042693.1, on the reverse strand, counting down.
TTTTATTCCTGGTTATAAAGTTGTATTATGACCTTTGTTTCTTGATATTACATCTTAACTGTGGATGCTAGCTATTGATCCAGGGACTATCATTGTAAACACAGGGATATCTACCTTATTTATCCCTGTAGGTCCCAACCTTTAATAAGGTAGAGATCCCTGTGTTTACAATGCTAGTCCCTGGATCAACAATAGCATCCATAATCAAACAAAGGTCATAATAAATTACATCCACAAGGGTCAATACATTTGAAATGTATTGGCAAGTGATACTATGGTAGAATAGTGGTATCTATCATCTATATGCATTTGGCTAAGTGGAGCTTAGGCTTGCTTTGCTCAAAATAGATTTTTCCTTATCATTTGAAAACACTAAGTTTTTGTTTGCCAAAAATTACCCAAGGCATCTCCCAATATAAATTGGTGATCCTTTAACCCTTGTTCAACCACAAGTTTTTAACTTAGAAATTGGGATGAGGAGATTCTTGATAGCTTCCATGTCTTGATGCTCAAGTTGTCCATTACCGGGGACACAACTAAGTACTTAGATTTTTCACTCTTAGAGGTCCCAAGCTTTAATAAGGTAGAGATCCCTGTGTTTATAATGCTAGTCCCTGGATCAATAGCTAGAATCCACAATTAAGATGTAATATCAAGAAACAAAGGTCATAATACAACTTTATAACCAGGAATAAAATAATTCATTACATCTTACATAGCTCATTTGGCTATCTCATTACAATGCAGCAGAAATAACTATATAGCATGGAGTCCTTCATCTTCAAAGTCCCACAAGCAATCATGTTGGTTGTAGACTTGTAATCCTAATCAACACACTTCACTAACATCAAACAAACCTGCAACATAATAAGTTACAGCCACAAGGGTCAATACATTTGAATTGTATTGGGAAGTGATACTATGGTAGAATAGTGGTATCTATCATCTATATGCATTTGGCTAAGTGGAGCTCAGGCTTGATTTTCTCAAAATAGATTTTTCCTCATCATTTGAAAACACTAAGTTTTTGTTTGTCAAAAATTACCCAAGGCATCTCCCAATAGAAATTGGTTATCCTTTAATCCTTGTTCAACCACAAGTTTTTAACTTAGAAATTGGGATGAGGAGATTATTGATAGCTTCCATGTCTTGATGATCAAGTTGTCCATTACCAGGGACACGACTAAGTACTTAGATTTTACACTCTACAGAGGTGGTGCACTTTCCGCACAAGACTCGACATGCATCGAGACAAGATCTTTCAGAAGCCTTCCCTTAGACCAGAATGGACGCGCTCCAACCTTATCATCCCCTACAACCAACTGTACATTTGGCTAAGTTATTGCAACCTATATGATCCAGGCAGAGCCCATAATGCCAAGTGGCTGGACTTGAAGCTTCTCAACATTTGACATCTCAAATCTCTTTGTTCCTGGGTGGCATTCCTCAAGTGAGATACACAAGGTAAACCATAGAGATGGGCCTTGTGTAACCACTCAACAAAAATCCTTCCAAGCAATACCATTCCACCCAGGTGATCCATTCACTTAGTTGTTTTATTAAACAAAACACAAGTCCTTGACTTAGAAATATTCCATAGTATGAATATAATCCACCCTTGTTTTCTACTAGTTAAGCTAAGCATGATATTAGTAGGAATCTTCACTTAGAAAAATTCTACTAAGGTTTCATCTACTAGGATTTCCCTTGGCATATTTTATACTTTGCAAAAATTCCATGCAAGTCTTACTTAGAAATGTCACTAATGCATAGTGAAAATAATGGGACAAAAGTATGAAGCATCACTTGCCTTTTTGGTAGAGATTATAAGTTCACTCCTTGATATTGGAATAGTCACACTCTTCAAATTTCACTACAATTCAATCAAGGCACAAATTCAATCTACCATTCAAGCAATTCATCACATAGAATAATAAAAACAAAGCAATGCATGCAAGCATGCCAAAGATTGTTTTATTTGGAAAAGAGGTTTCTAATAGGTTATAAACATTTTAAAACACATATTGGTCATTTATAAAAGTGGCAAAACCATTGGATATCAAGTTAGTGAAAAATGCCATTTTAAGTCATTTTTGTTTTGCTAGAAATGGTTCAAATCAAAGTACTATTTTCGAGTCTTTGACAAATATATTTTTAAACACAAGTGTTAGTGTTTTAAGGTCAAGTGTTTAATATTAAAAACCATTTGCAAAAGTTTTCACCTATAAACCATTTTTATACCAAAGCATTATTTTATGTTGTTGGAAATGCCTTTAAACAAAGTAATATTTTTATAGGGTTCTCCAAATATATTTTAAAATAAAAAAACTTGGTGTTTAGGGTCATAGAGTTTAAATCAAATCATTTTCCAAAGGTTTTACTCAAAGAGCATTTTTAAACCATAAACAATATTTTTATTTAACTAGAAATGATTTAATTCAAAGATTTATCCCTTAGCCTCACAAAATATGTTTTTAAAACCAAAAGTTGGTTTCTATGGTCAGTAGGTTCAAAACAAACCAATTACAAAATATTTTACCCTAGAAATATTTCTAGAGCAATTTTTATATTCAATTTATGCCTACACATGTTTCTGCAAAAATAGCTATTTTACCAGAAGCAATTCATTCAACAAAGTGCATGGTTGTAAAATACTTGTTTTGCTGATTCCATTGATATAAAATTTGCAAAATTTGGACGTGTGGATCAAAAGTTATGGAATTTAAAAATTCATACATCTAATACAAAAGTTTCTGGTTTTAAAACAAAACTCTGGCCACGTGGAATGTTTTCATTAGCTCATACCAGTTCGCGTGGATCGTGCAACGTGGGGTGTTGGATTTAAAACAGATCATGCGGCACAGAATCGATCGTACCCCTTTGGGTTAAGGTTCGATCGTAGCCACGCGATCAGGATCTAACGGCCGAAGATCATGCGACCACTAACTGGTGGCGCTGGCGGCGGCGAGTGGCGGTGGCGCGTTCAGGAGATGGTGTTCCGGCTAATACAGGAGGCAAGGGGGATGGGGAATAAGCTCACCGGTTTCGCTGGTTCGTGCTGATGCTCAATGTATCCACCTTTGGCCGAGGGGTGCTCGAGGTCACCGTGGATTGCTCAACGGAGTTCGCAACTGCGTCGGGCATGCTCTGTTCATCATCGGAGGCGAGGATGGTGGACACTCTAAGACAAGTGGAAGACACCGTTAGGTTCACAAGAGTGAGGCGAGCATGAGAATGTCCACGAGGGGGAGAGGGGCGGTCAAGATTTACCAGTAGGGTCGCCGGAGCGGATGCAGACGATGGTGATGCTTGGGCGAGGTCGTTGCCGAGGCTATAAAGCACGCACGGGCGAGGGGAAAGAACTGGAAGACGCGCCTGACGATGGGGAACACGCTTGGTTGAGTCAGGGGCAGTGAGGGGGCCTGGTGTCGCTGGAATTAGTCGAGAAGCTCGTCGGAGACAGGGGCAGTTGAGGTTGAAATTTGGGCAGCGTAGTGGCTCTGGTCGAGTGAGGTCTGAGTGAAAGGAAGAGGGGGAACGGGCGCTTTATCTTGCGTGATCGCAGCGAGGTTTAAGCGTGGCATTGATGCGAATTAATTGTCGGCATTCATCGGCAGAGGAACAGCCAGAGGGGGCGCGGTCAGCGGCAGTGAGGGAGAAGATGATTGCGTGGCAGTGGGGCCTGGCGGCAGCAAGAGAGAGAGAGGAGTGGTGGGGTCAACATGTCAGTGACCTTGCGGGTTCGTTTGCGAGTGACAGAAAACAATTCGGGGAGAAGGGAGTAGGCTGCGTTGCTGGGCCAGATGGGCTAGGTGGGTTAGGCTCGCTGCTTTTTTTTATTCTGAATCATTTTTATTTTTCTATTTAGATTTTCTGTTTTCAAATTCAAACTCTTATTTGAATCATATTTATTTATCAACCCTTTTCCAAATGTTCATTATATTTCTATACTGTTTTGAATAGGTATTTTATGTCCATTTTAGAATAATTCTTTTATTCTTTTATGGTCTATATTTTATTTAAAAATGGGCTTTTGTCTTTATTAAAATAGGATTTAAATATGTTTTTCCAACTCCTATTTAAATTCCAAATTCTTCCAAATCCTTTTCAGTAGATTTCATTTATTTATTTGGGTGCCAAAGAATTCACTTTGATTTATTTGAAATATTTTTAATATGATTTATTAATCATTTAAATTGAGCATTTGTCTTTATTCAGATAAATTCAAATATGGTTTTAATCTCATTTAAATTTTATTCAAATAACTCCTTTATTCCATTCAAGTTAATTAAATAACTTTTTTTCCACATGGGAAAATTCCATTTATTATTTTCCCATGATTTAATTAATCATTTCTATTAGGGATTTTGTCTTTATTCAAACATAATAGAATTTGGTTAATGTCATATTATTTTATTTGAATATTCTTTATCCCTTTATTTTATTTGAGTTATCTTTATTTCATTTTCTCATGGATTTGGCCAAGATTTAATTTGGCTTTGAAATATTCCTTATTTATTTATTTCTTTCTTTCTTTATCTTATAAAATACATATCTTTTTATTTATAGATCCAAAATTGGTGATTCAAATTTGTAAAATCTTATTTAATATTTGTTTATGTTTTTAAATCCCTTTAAGATTAATTTGATCACAATTTGGTATGGATTTTAGATAGGATCTTTATTAGCTTTTAAATTTAATTTCTTTGTCTTATTAAAATCATAAGATTTTATCTATGGTTCCAAATTGAATGAAATCAATTTCTACGGTTTTATAATATTTTTATTTATAAATCTTGATCATTTATAAATTTTTGTTGATAAACTTTTATATGGATATAATCCATATGCTTAGAGTAATCTTGGAAATGATTTTCATCCATTACGGTTTTAGTGTTTTGGTTTACTTTTCCAAGTGTTTAAATTTCAAGATGCATTTATGAAGAATGCATTTCACTTGTTTTGAATTTAGTTGGATTCAAATTTGACTCAAATTTGTTCAAGATGGGTTTTGATGTTTCCATTTTAAAACAAAAAGTTTCTTTTCACCCTAAATTTCAACAATTATTTATTTTGTTTATTTATTTTTTCACTTGAATAAAACCACCCAGTTTAGTGATTGAACATGTTGCTCGTACAGTGGCTTCCGTGTACATCCACATGCTAAATGGGCTCTGGCTTAGTCAACTACATAGTGGAAGACCCTTGCATTGGCATCTTCAGGTTAACTAGAATCGTGTATTGGAAATATATCATTACGCTGGTGCCTGGTAGACAAGCTAGCATTGTGTATTGGGAGGACTTCTATGGAAAGACTTTGTCACATTCTCGATCTGCCGGTACTCCATTTGGTGTGTACCTATCCAGCGGCCACTGGTGGCGTCAAGAAGAGATTATGTCATGTGGGTAAAGTGTACAACTTCTATAGAAGATCAAATTCTAAGTACTTAGCTGTGTCCCCGGTTACGGACATTTCTGACCAACTAAGGCCTGAAGGTATGGGAGATCTCGACATTCCAATTTCTCAAAGTAAAACTTGATTGTGACAACAAGGGATTAGAAGCACTTGGAGTTTTCCAAGGAGTTCAGAAAGATTGTCAAAAGATCAAAACTATTTTGAAAAGATAGGATAAAACTATATTGCTTTCTGCAAATGAGCCTAAACCCTACTTAGCCAAATATGCAAGTAATGATAGGGTCCACTTATTTCTACATAGTAGTGAAACTTGCCAATACAATTCAAATGTATTGACCCTAGTGGTTGTAACTTATAATGTTGCAGGTTTGTTTGATGTTAGTGAAGTGTGTTGAATAGGATTACAAGTCTACAACCAACATGATTGCCTGTGGCACTTTGAAGATGAAGGACTCCATGCTATATAGATATTCTGCTGCATTGTAATGTGATAGCCAAATGAGCTATGTAAGATGTAATGAATTATTTTATTCCTGGTTATAAAGTTGTATTATGACCTTTGTTTCTTGATATTACATCTTAACTGTGGATGCTAGCTATTTATCCCGGTACTAGCATTGTAAACAAAGGGATCTCTACCTTATTAAAGGTTGGGACCTCTACACGCGAAGGGGGCAGTGATTGGCTTGGATATTAGACTGGGCCCCATACCAAGGAAGTATGGACAAGGTAATGACTTGGTTGTGCAACAAGGCTAAGGTCTCTCATGGGTAAAGTAACACACCTCTGTAGAGTGTAAGAACTGTAACTTGTTACTCCTGTTAGGAAGGAGCAATGACAGCGGAAAAGGAACTCCATGAAAGTTCTGGTAAACCCGTGAAGGCTGACAGACATAGCTTTTCAGAATAAAAGCAACCTTTGAAGAAATTTTTACGAAAACCTGCATTGCCTACGACCTATGGTTTGTGGCTGTAGATATAGTGCATCAAACACTGCTTTTCTAGTGAACTTGCTGAGTACGCTCATACTCAACGTATCTTCTTAACCCTTGCTAGGTTCTAAAGAAATTACAGACGACGTCTATATCAAGTTATGCTCCAGGAATAATCAAAAAAAGTTAAAGCTCTTCAATGAAGTCAAGAAAGTCAACATATACACCAACTCAAGTGAAGAAGAAATTACTGATTAGATAGGAATATAATATCTAGCCATAGAACCTATTTCTGTAGCATATTGCAATAGCAGTAATGCCAGACCATTAGTTAAAATACTAGTCTTATTAATATGATAGTTTTCGAGTTGTTTATTTCCGATTCCTCTTTGTAAGAAGTTTCTTTCTCTCTCTTTAACCTAGAGTGTTCTCTGGATCTTGTGTAAAGAGTTGAGTTGTAACCCATTAGTCATGTCTTGGACATGCTGTGTTTCTATTGTACCAATCTGAGGGATGTAATACTAGTGAACGGTGTTTCATTGGTGTTATGTCAACGAGTATAGTGTACTACATCATGCAGTGGTATGTTGGGTCACTGCAGTTGGTATCAGAGCATATTCTTTGACCTTAGGATTAAAACCCTTTTAGGAAGATCTGTAGATTGGATAGTGACTATAGCAGCCATCTTATCTAAACCAAATATTCCCAAAAATTGTGATGAGTATCTACATGTGGATAACCTTGTCTCGAGGTGTATAACCATCTTTCTTAGAAATAGTTGTCCATATTCTCTTAGTAAAGTGTTATTTAGTGTCTTCCAAGGGAGACATAAACCACCAAGATACTGTAAGAAAGTGTAAGACATCATATGGAAGTAGTCTTAATGGTGTAGCCTAACCTTGGAATTCAAGTAGTACAATGGAATCTTATTGTTAGTTGATAACCAAAGACAACATGATGAATATCATTAGGATAAATGTTGATGTAATGAGTAGTAATCATGTGGTATTCATTTGATAATTCTACGTGATGAAGTGAAATTATGTTATGGCTTAATAATAGTGTAGTGTGAAACAAAGTCATCATGGTTAGATTAGCTCTTAAATCATGATATTGAGGCAAAACATAATAAGATCATGGTGATATTAGATCCGAAACCATGATGTAAGTTTAAGTATGACAAGTACTTAGTGAATTATCTTGGAGTAGAAGTATGAAAATAGCATGGTAGAATTATGATAGAAGTTATAGGTGCTGAAAAATTTCTAATAATCTTTGGTTTAAGATAGAAAATAGAATCTGATTAGTCTTTTTGTGAGATCATGTGAGGTTAGTTACTAAACAAGAAAGCTTGGTCATAGTTAATCATTGCAAAAGGTGAGACAAAAGATTAGTAAAAAAACAAAATTGAGACCACTTTGCTTAAGATTATCCTGTTGCATTTGAGAAATTTGGATAAATATTGAGACAAAGTATAGTTTGACCCTAAGTGCTAAGTATCACAACGTAAACCTATACGAGGAGGTGTCATATACTACACAACTAAGCCTGAATTCTAGAGATATTATACTCAACTACTATATCCCGGGCTTAGAATATTGTGTGCTATATGTACCACACTTGGATTTCTTTGGATCTTCTTGATTTACTATATCTGTACATGCATTTTGACTTGGTGTGCAAATGCATGTTGCAACATCCAGTTACTACTTGATGTCATAGACCTAGATAGGAATGGGAATTCATGTAAGGAACTGACGAGTTCCAAAGAGCAAGATGAAGACCTACATGAAGGGTAAAGCCAAGTATGAAGAGTGCCAATCCAATTGTAAGGATGGATCAAGTTCAAATCATTGTTAGTCAGCAATAAGAAGGAAGATTAGTGTAGAAGATATACGAACAATAAGAAGTGATGAACCTAAGGTTCAATCAAAGTAGGTGATATTGCTAAGGAATTAATGGAGTAGTAGTATCTAGTTCATGGAAGCATCATGAATTAGTACAAAGAAGAAGCTTTGGAACAAATTGGTATTCAAGCTCTGACAATTCAGAGAGAATGCCAATAGAACTTGTCCGCAGTCGGTGTTTGTTTACATAGTTAACCAGATCATCTTAAAATTTGCATAAAGATCATAAAACTTGGCCTAAGCTAAGTAAGACCTAAAGGAGTATAAAATTTAAGTGACCGTCTTTCGAGACTCTTCGTGAAAATTGACCTATCAAAGCGAAAATGTCCAAATAATAAGTAAGACAAATAATGCTGAAATATTCACTTCGGAGATCCACAATTGTGTGGATACACCTTACAATCTTTCATGAGACCCTAACTAGGTAAAATATAAGCTGAGCAAGGACCACCCATCTAATTATAAATCCAATGGTTACTATATAGGCAATTTAGAGGCCATTAGTAATCCCTAAGGGGGAGAGTAAACAGTAAATGGAAGTACTGTTATACGAATTCCAAGTAAAGGTTGGAGAAGAAGGACTAACCTACATCAACAGTAATCCTTATTTTTATAAGGTTAAAGTAAAATCATTATAAAAGTACTTTCAGAAGTATGTCTAGATGAAAGGTCGAAGTTTATTTCAGGGTAGTGGTACTCGAACCTTAAGGCAATCAATAAATGGTAGATGAAGAAGTACTTTAGGTAAAAATGAAAACATTATCTAAAGCTTGCTAAGACAAAATCTTAAAGGTGATAAAATATAATAGTCCTAACAAACTAATTCTAAAAGAAACAACTCTTAAGTGATCCTTAAGAGTGAATAATCACATCCAATTGAACATGTGTAGAGAATAAGAAATTACGATGGGTATGGATAAAATGAGTTCAAATCAAACCTTCGGAAGGAATACCAGTACAACTCATACAGTGATAAATCAAAGATTAGCCTTTTGGCCACCACTATTGACTAATAAAATTTAAAATCCTAATTAGGGAGACTTCCTAGACCTTACATAGTATAGTAAGAAAGTTCGATGATTAAATAAAATGAGTTGAATTAGGATACCTAATTAGGTTAAGGAACTAAAGAAGACATCCCAGATTAAGGAGTTTATAATAAGGAACTATCCTTAGAGGTGGATAGAAAAAGGAACTTTGGAGTATAGAGACAACAAGTTGAAGGTTGTTGAGTATGATGAGAATTCAAGAAAAGTATTCAGATATGGAAAACCATTATTCTCATTTGAGGTTAATATGGAATTGAGAAATGCCGTAACCAACACAAGTCAATCCCTCATTCTAAAACGTGAGAGTTTACAAACTTCGGGGACAAAGTTTATTTTAAGGGGGAGAGTCTGTAACATCCCAGCATTAGAGCTTAAAAATAAGCTGAACCCATATGTGTGCATTGCATTCATGCATAGAAAATCCGGATAATTTTCGCGATTTTGAACAAAACTTGCCAAAGTGATTGGAGCTTCTCTTAACTTGATGGAATTGAAGTATATCATCAAGTTGACTATGATAAGTTTCAATATGACCTTTGTTAAAACCATATTTTGGTTAAAGGAGATTTGATCTAAGGGTAGATCCAATGTAATAAAAGTTAACCCTAATATATTGCTTAATTGTTTATATTTGATCCTTAAGTAATCATATCCTAGTATTCATTACACACTCATGAATACCAAGTTATAAATATAACTTAAGTAATAGGAATGGAACAACTAAATCTTGATCTATCTTAATCTCATCTACTTATACCATGAGTATCATGGTAATACCTAACCTTAACTCTATAGTGAGATTGAGTAGGAAGGAAACCAAGTCAAGATCATTCACCATATATCTTTTTTTCCATATCAATCTTTACCATTCCTATTGGAATCATATTCCAATATATGTTGTTCATCAATGTTGAGTAATCAACTATTGATTGCCTAATTCTTAATCTATCAATTCTTGACCTATTAACTCTTGTCCTTATTGTAGCATTCACTCAAGGCCTATAAAGAAAGAAGTTATAAGAGGTAAATAGTAATGCTAGATTTGAATAATGCTAGATTTGAATATCATTTTTAGGATGGGAGAGTTGGAAGAGAATAAGATCAATGTGTTAATTTATGGGGTTAACTCACTCCTGGAATGATAGAAGAGTTAGATGGAGCCTATAATTGTATGGTGATAAAGAAGATTATAAGGATGAATCCTGAAGATAGATACCAAGGAGTAATCCTATTGGATTATGTAGGCATAGTCCATGAATAATAGCCCTTAATGCAATAAGGGATACTAAGAAGATAATTTCAATACATTTGTAAAGTTGTATTGATGAAGCCTTGATTAGCCAATTGGAAACCTAAACCATATAGGATCAAAGGATTATAATGATCATGCTTTAGTCACCAAAATTGAATGCTTATATCCAGTATAAGTAACATTTGTGGGTAATACATGATTGAACTCTAATATGAGATATTGGAGTCAAGTAAAGACAAGATTGTATGATTAAGATGATGTTAGAGCAACATTGGATTAAATAAGTAGTATTTCCCTCTTTGGAAATACTAAACACTTGAGGTGAAGTAGGATTTGATGTATACATCTATTGAAGAGATATTAGTGAAGGATGATTAAGGAAGAGTATGAATGGAGTTAAAAGTAACTACTTGATGGATTGGAGATTATCAGCAGTAGAGTACTTGATATAACCAAGTGTGCTTATGAGAAGATTATGAAAAAGCTTTAGTGTCAATCTCATGGGATTTATAAATGGATTTAGAAGAATAATAGGTGGATAAGGATATTCTTGATTAGCAAGGCTCATCATGTTAACACATGATGATGGATATAAAGAAGTAGAATATCTAGGAAAGGAATTCCTTAATCAGAAGTTCAGAACTATAAAGTATGGAAGAAGGAATTCTTGGTAAACACTTGTCGTGGTGGTGGCACAGCAGATGCCATGGGTAGGCTAAAGTATGGGGCCAATGGATGCTAGAGGGATCTGGGGAGGGAAGATGTAGTTGATTCTACACACAGAGGTATAAGGCAAAGATCTTTATTTCTCCTTTCTTGGGTTACAAGTGCTCCTTGAGCTGTATACAGGGAGAAGAGAGGAACTTTTCCAGCCTAACGGCTCTAACCTCTCTCGATCCCCCCTTCTGAGACCAAGCTTCCCCTTATAAAGGAGAGCCCTGGGTTCCTCTAGGGCTGACGTGGCAAGCATATTCGAGGAATATGCTTGTCCCAATATAGTAGTTCGGCGCCCCCCTTTCCCTGTCGCCCCTCTAACGACGGCAAGGTTCCAGAGGGCCCCTCCTGTGCGCCTCGGTCTTCTGGACTGTCACCTCCGTGACCTCCTCCTGCCTCTGTGTCGCTCTGCGCCTTTGTCCGTAGCGCTTGGCTCTCCTCAGATTCTCCCTAGCTTGCAGCTAGGGTTTGACTTCAGGCTTCTCCTTCTCCTGCAAGCTTCATATCATTTGATCCTTCCTCACATAGCTCGAACCGTCCTTCACCTGCATCTAGATCACTCAGGCTAACCCGGCCGACTTACGTAGTATCTCGGCCGGGTAACGTCTTAATATACATTCACGGGTCTCTTGCCTCCATATGTCGGACGACTTCTACAGGATTCGGCCGACTTAGACTGTAACTCGGGAACCAGACGGGGATCGTACCCTCGTCTTTCCCCGTCTTTAACCTATCCGGGGTCACCCCCCCCCCAACATTAGTCCTCTAAGCTAGTGTGGCCCTGCCGATAACTTCGGTCGGGTCGTATCAGCTTCATCACATTTTTCTGTTATCGTTTCCGAGTTATCTTTTTCTCGTTCGAGGTATCCACGTTCCTTCTCTCGTATGACTCGTCCTACGTGTCAACCCCATCATTGTTCTTCTAGTTTTTTGTTCCTCTACAGTATTTACTGACAGGCTACAGTTAACACTGTACCTGTCGCGTCGGCGCTGCGATGCCTCGTGTGCCGTTTCCCTTGGGGATCGCAACCTTCTTCGCTGCTGTGTGGCCATTGGTGCGGTTCCACTTACCGTCGTGCGTTCGTGCCGCACCCACGATCTACACGGTCAACCACCGCACCCACGATCCCACTTCCTCGCTTGTGGCTCGATTATAAAGAGGGGTGTGGCGTCTGGGAATTCACTTTTCCCCTTCTTGTTCGCCTGTGCCCTTCTTATTCCTTCCTTCGCTTCGCCTCCGCAGCTCCAGCGCCATCAGAACTTCCGACGCAGCGAGGACTCCGCCGTGTTGTTACATGCTCGCTGCGCTTTCGCTCCGGCAACCTCGCCGGTGAGTTCTTTCCGGCCGCGCTGCCTAGGTTTTATCCTAGATTTCTCCGTTTCGATTTCATATTCATGCGGCGGTTCCTCTGCTCCTCCGCCGCCGCTCTCGTGCAAAATCACGATGGGGCCTCGTAGCTCTAAACTTCCCTCCGCCGCCAGCTCTTCTTCCGTTGATCTTTCTGTTGAACCCATGTCTAGCTCCTTTAGTGGTGCTCTGGTAGAGGAGGATGACGCTAGCTCTGGGCCCGAGCGAGGCTCGTGGCAAGGCTCTTCTGTTACGTGCCGCGAGATCGAGTGGCTTATCCGAACTCGGAGGATTCCCGCCGAGGTCTCCTGTCGCTTACCCGGCAGCGAGTCCTCTCCGGTTGTTGGGGAGGGCGAGTATGTAGTTTTTATGTCGCACTTCGCGCGTGGCTTTGGTCTCCCTCTTAGAGATTTTGCCAGAGAGTTTCTCGATTACTTCGGCCTTCAGCCGCATCATCTTCCTGCGAATGCCATCGCTTCTCTTTCTGCTTTTATCTCCGCCTCGGAGGAATACTTCGGCCTATGGCCGTCCGTGCACGTCTGGTCGAAGTTCTTCCAGATTCGTTCTAACATAGTCCCTGACAAGTCTCTGCACCCTTCCGAGAAATCGCTTATTCAATGCGGGGCAGCGTCCATTACAACTCGGAGGAAATCCGTATTTCCTCGTGTCACCGGGTTAGAGTCGTGCAAGAAGTGGCACAAGTCCTTTTACGTCAAGAACAGAGGGACGGAGGACAAGATTCGGCTTCCTGCCTTCTCAATTGGTCCGCCTTCTAAGGTGAATTGGACTTACAATCCGAGGAGGACTCATGCCTTGGCCGAGGCTTTTGAGATTCGGCTTAAAGAGCTGATCCGCGCCGGGCTATGCGGCGAAGACCTGATGGCTACCTTTATCAGTAGCTGAATCTGCCCCTTCCAGAAGCGGACTCACAAACTGTGCTACATGAGCGGTCCTCTTGACCCTAACCGAGTCTCGACCGTCGAGCTGGACAATTACCTTATCTACAAGCGTGTCCGAGCTATCTTTAAGACGGAGATGCCTGAGGATTGGGCTTGGGGACTGAAACCGTTCACCCGAGATCGCCCGCCTCCCGAAGTAAGCTTAATCAATAATGCTCTGCTATTCCGTTGTTTTCGTAACGGATTCCGCTAACTTTCATTTTCCTCGTCTTGTAGAGGTTCGCAGAGCAGAAGAATGAGGATGCCGAAGTTTTGTTGCTTCCGTGGCCTGCGGACCGGAGTACCCCGGACACTGGTGAGCCAGACTCGGAAGAGTTCGTCCCTAAGTCAGATCCTGCCCCGGCTCGAGCTCATGGCAAGACCTCTGCGCACGAGGAGGAAGGTGATTCGGACGAGGTCCAAATTCTTGAGGTAGTTGCCGCAATGCCTATTTCTTATGCATTTCCGGCTTCTACTTTCCCAGCTAATCCGGCTGGTCAGGTTCACGACGCCGAGCCTATTGCTTCTCGACCCCCTGTTACCTCGGGGAAACGCGGGGCTCCTGCTGGTGCCTCAGAGGCGGTCCCCAAGAAACGAATGAAGAAATCCGCTCCGAATCCTCCCAGGCGCAAGACTATGCCTGGGGTCGCCGGGTAAGTTCCTTTTGCTCGTATTTTCTTGTTTCTCTCTTTCTGTTTTTCATACTGACACTCTTTTTTCTTTCTTATTTTTGCAGTGCTCCGCTTTCTGTTAAGCCCGGCGGTCCTAGCATGACTAGCCGCCCGATTCGGCAACCGTCTCCTCCGCCCGTCGATGATACTAGGATTCCCAGTCCTGCTCGTGCTGCCTCTCCTCCAGCTCCGAATCCGTCGCCTCCTCGTCGCGACGTGCCTGAAACTCCTTTTGTCGACATTGATTCCAATCGGCCCTCTGAGATCTTCATCAAACCCGTTACCCCTTCTGTGGTTCCCAGCGCCGCTACTGAGCCTCTAACTGCTCCAGCAGTTTCTACAGCCACCCCAGCCCCGGCCGAAGAGGTCGTTATCTCGGCGCCTTCTGCGACCGTGACTCCTGCTGCTCCTGAAGACACCGTCCCCATTACCGAGGTGTCGCTTCCTGCTGATACCTCTTCTAAGGCGAGAAAAGCAGTTGCCACCAAGGCTTCCTCTTCCCAGAAAGGTGTTGTCGGCTCTTCTCAGCCGAGTATTGCCGACATGCTGCGCAAGGGAACTGCACCTACAAAGGCCTCCGTTGCCTCGGCTGCCAGCACCCAACTTGCTCTTCATAAGAGCCCTGCGGCTGCAGTGGTTACGCAACATGTCCGGGGTAAGGTCTTAACTCGGACAGCTAGTGGGAACAGCCTCAGCTCGCTGGTGGAGTATGCTAATAATTGGAACGCTGCTGATCAGTTTGAGGGTAATCCTATCAATCAGCCCTTTCATCTTTCCGACATCAGCGGCCGTTTCGATCAAGCCGCCCAGTTCATCCTTGATACCAACAAGATGAATGAGGTAATTGCTGTTTTGCGGAGTTTAAACTAGTTCCCCAGATGTTACTATATGCTCTAGTCCCCGAAACTTGCAAGGAAATAATTTGTTATATGCTTGGAAGTTTAATGATGTTTTACTTAATTTAACTTTATTTCTAGGGTTCGAATATCCGGCCACCTAGATCCGAGTTAAGTTTTGCTTGACTCGGATCTGATTTAGCTTCGAATCTCCAGCCACCTAGATCCGAGTTAAGTTTTGCTTGACTCGGATCTGATTTAGCTTTGAATCTCCAGCCACCTAGATCTGAGTTAAGTTTTGCTTGACTCGGATATGACTTAGCTTCGAATCTCCAGCCACCTAGATCCGAGTTAAGTTTTGCTTGACTCGGATCTGATTTAGCTTTGAATCTCCAGCCACCTAGATCCGAGGTAAGTTTTGCTTGACTCGGATCTGATTTAGCTTCGAACATCCAGCCACCTAGATCCGAGCTAAGTTTTGCTTGACTCGGATCTGATTTAGCTTTGAATCTCCAGCCACCTAGATCCGAGTTAAGTTTTGCTTGACTCGGATCTGATTTAGCTTTGAATCTCCAGCCACCTAGATCCGAGTTAAGTTTTGCTTGACTCGGATCTGATTTAGCTTCGAATCTCCATTTATCGTTTTGCTCCGTTGCTCAGGTTGCACATGACCGGCGGACTGCCGAATTTCAGAGGTTGCTTTTTTCGCACCGCAAACTGGAAGAAAAGTATGAGAAAGTCCTTCCTGTGGTAAAAAAGGCTGGTAAGTCAATAGTTCCTTTTCGTTATTCTCGGCGGTCTTATTGATTTGTGCGTGAGATGCCGGCTCACTTTTTTGATAAACAGGTAATATCAATAACCTTAACATTCGTCTTGAGAAGAAATTTAAGAGCTTAGAAGGTTAGTCTCCCTTCTATCTTATCTCGTTTCGCGTTTTAGAATACGTGCTAAAACTTTTATTTCGTTTGGCTGTGGTAAAGCCGAGTTGCAAGCCTTCGCAGTATCTCATCAAGACTGCATGCCCATGCCTGACGTGATGCTGCATTTTTTAGAACAAAGCGCTACTCATTTGGCGCAGTTAAAAGAAAAAGACGATGAAATAGCTCGCCTACGGGTCGAGGTGGAAACCCTTAAACTTTCTCAGAAATCCGAACTAGAAAAGGTCGATCAAGAATTCTCTGAAGAGAAGAATCGGCTAGCTCTGGAGCTGCAGAAGAATAAGGAACTCCTCGAGGCTGCCGAACTAAAAACTCGTGGAATGAGCGAGGAGATCACTCGTTTTGAGAAGAGCAAGAGCATCTGGGCTAAAGACCTTCATATTATGATGAGTTATATTCATTGTAAGTTCTTTAGCGCGGCCGGACTATGTTTTTCTCTTTGTCACTGCTGCCTCCTGACGCATTTGTGTTTTGCGCAGGTCATTTTCCAGAAGCTAAGCCAGTGAGTTCTAAAGCGGTTCTTGCAGCTCGCGTGCGCCGAGGTATCCCTGCTGATGTTGACTCGGAGTACTCGATGGAGGATTTCCTAGTTGTTGTCGGCGCTGCAATTGGTCCAATGAAAATTATGGGTAGGGACTTGGTGCAGGCAGCTATTCGCGCCTACCATGTTCTCTGGCCGAATACCTCTGGGACTCCTGATATCAACGAGGTCAAATTGCTGGTGAAGAGATTGATGGAATCTGAGAAGCAATTGAGTCTCTGGAGGGAATCCGCCGGGCGAGCTGGCGCTGATATGACCCTTACTGTTATCATGTCATGGTATGAAGACATCTCTCTCGATATCCTGAGAAATTTGCGCACAGGTTCTCGTTGGGTTGAAGACCCCACTTTTGTTGCTCTTCGTCAAGTTCGCGCCTTTCAGCTCGTTGAGTATGCCGACGTGCATACCTGGCATGAAGGTCCGAGCTTCCTCCCGAACCCGGACGATGAGGTCATAGTCGAGGATGCATCAGACAATAACTCGGCTGAACAAGGTGAAGATGATTTGGCTTCTTCCGGTGACTCCAGTCCGAGCTCTGACAACAACGGTGACGCGCGGTCCTCCTCCAAAGGTACTGGGCATTCAACTGCACAAACTGATGTTCCTTAGCAGCCTCAAGCTTCGGCCGAAGTCGCCTCTGGGTCTGTGGAAGGTGAGGCAACCTCTGCCGAGGCTCCGCCTATCTCGGAACATCCAGCCCCTGACCCAACTGCTGCCTCTCCAGCTGAAAATCTCTAAGTTATTTCTTGTCCCTGGTATGCCGGGCGCATGATGTACATGGAATATCTTGTCTGTCTTCTGTATAACCTGAACTTCTTTTGTCGTGTCCTGCTGTGACATATACAGTTGTAGTTGTTATCATTTTGTTTAAGTGGATGTTCGTCCGAATTCTTGCTTTGATGGCCCGCAATTTCCTGATCTTAGGATGTATCGTTGCCTTTGTTTTTTCGTGGTTTAGCCGAGTAGTCTAGGCATGAGCTCTGAATATCATATAATACTGATCTATCCTGAACAGAGGTTGACTACTACTTTGGAACAATGTATGGCAGTCCCTGAATCGCTGTTTATCGCGCCGAATTTTAATATGTAAACCAGATTTCAGAAATAATATAAGACCAATACCGAGGCGCTGCTTAGGGTAGTGCTTAGCATAAAACTGGGGCATCATATGGCAGTCCCCGAGTCGCTGCTCTAGGTGCCGAGGTTCAAATATATAACATGATATTGAAAAAACCCATGGCAGTCCCCGAGTCACTGCTCTAGGTGCCGAGGTTCAAATATATAACGTGAAATTGAGATAACATATGGCAGTCCCCGAGTCACTGCTCTGGGTGCCGAGGTTCAAATATTTAACATGATACTGAAATAACACACGGCATTGCCCGAGGCACTGCTTTGGGCGGCGAGGTTCAAATACATAACATGAAATTGAGATAACATATGGCAGTCCCCGAGTCACTGCTCTGGGTGCCGAGGTTCAAATACATAATAGGAAATTGAGATAACATATGGCAGTCCCCGAGTCACTGCTCTGGGTGCCGAGGTTCAAATACATCATTGGTTCTTGACCTTGAGATACAATGTTAAGAGTAAAATGGTCGAAGCAGAGCTACATTCCATGGACGCTTCGTTTCTTCGCCAGCTTTGTCTGCTTTGCTCCCTCCGGGGGGCTGAGCGTCGATTAGATAATAGGCATCGTTATGCAATGCTTTGCTCACAATGAATGGTCCCTCCCATGGAGGTGACAACTTGTGCATGCCGGTCGTGCGTTGCACCAGTCGGAGGACTAAATCTCCTTCTTTGAACACCCTTGGATTCACCTTCTTGCTGTGATATCGTTGCAGGTTCTGCTGATAAATAGCTGATCGTGATAGTGTCAGTTCTCTAGATTCTTCTAGCAGGTCTACAGTATCTTGCCGAGCTATCTCGTTTATCTCCGAGGTTGTATACTGAGTAACTCTTGGCGAGTCATGTATTATGTCGGCTGGAAGTATGGCCTCTGCCCCGTATACCAGAAAGAATGGTGTATAACCTGTTGATCTATTCGGAGTAGTTCTGAGGCTCCATAGTACGGCTGGGAGTTCCTCAATCCAACATCATGCCGACCTTTGCAACGGTTCGACAAGTCTCGGTTTTATTCCTGATAGCACCAGTCCATTAGCCCTTTCCACTTGCCCATTAGATGCTGGGTGAGCCACAGAGGTAATATCTAGTCTTATGTGTTTCTCTCTGCAAAATCTGGCGAAGGCTCCTTCTGCAAAGTTTGTGCCATTATATGTGATAATACTGTGCGGATACCCATATCTCAAGATAATATCTTTGAGAAATTTCACTGTGGTGGTCCCATCGCATTTTTTTATTGGTTTAACTTCAATCCATTTTGTGAACTTGTCCACCATTACCAATATGTGGGTCATTCCTCCTCGTGCCGGCCTAAATGGTCCCACCATATCTAAACCCCATACAGAAAATGGCCAAGTGATGGGTATTGTTTTTAACTCGGCCGATGGCATGTGTGTTTTAGTTGCGTATCTCTGACAGCCATTGCATTTTCTAACTAATTCTTTTGCTTCTTTCAACGCCTTCGGCCAATAAAATCCATGCCTGAATGCTTTGGCTACCAAGGCGCGAGATGAGGCATGGTGCCCACATTCTCCTTGGTGAATATCTAGGAGGATCTCCTGACCTTCTGCCGGACTCACACACTTCTGCAACACGCTTGTGACGCTTCGTTTATATAGTTCATTGTTTATGATTGTATAAGCTTTTGCTCTCCTTACAGTTTGTCTTGCTAATACCTCATTACTCGGCAACATCGAGTTTTTTAGATAGGAGAATATGGGTTGCGCCCATAACGGTGTGACTTTTTCTGGTGTGATCTCACTGTCTATCTCCATGCTTTCTGCCGACATACCTATCTCGGCTTTCCCCATGATTGTGCTTACTTCGGGTGTCCTCCTATTGGGGGGTTCTGAGTTATATTGTTGATCCACTTCCATCGGCGCGCTATCTTCTGCTGAATTTGCCGGGATAAATATAGATTCGGATTCTGGTGATGGGATTATTGATGGTTTCCTGAGGTGTTCCAGGGCAATACCTGGAGGAATTGATTGCCGGGTTGATCCTAATTTTGACAACGTGTCTGCGGCATCATTTTCTGCCCGAGGTATGTGGTGAAATTCACATCCTTCAAAGTATCCACTGATCTTTTGCACGTGAAATCTGTACAAAGCCATATTAGCATCTAATGCGTCCCAACTGCCTGAGACTTGCTGAACTACCAGATCCGAGTCGCCATAGCACAAGATTCGGCGTATGCCAATTTCTTTTGCTACTTTCAATCCATGGACCAGTGCTTCATATTCGGCTACGTTGTTTGATGCAGCAAAATGTATTTGTAGCACATACTTCAGTTGGTCTCTTTTAGGCGAGGTTAACACTATTCCTGCCCCCAAACCATTCCTTAGTTTGGAACCATCAAAATGCATAGTCCAATAATTTGGGTCTGGCAATGGTGGCTCATACTGCACCTCGGCCCAGTCTACGAAGAAGTCGGCGATTGCTTGAGATTTGATTGCATCTCTTCTATCAAATTGTGGAGCGTACGGTGACAACTCGATTGGCCATTTCGCTATTCGGCCACTTGCATCTTTGTTGCTCAATATGTCGGCTATGGGTGCTTCACAGATCACTTTGATGGGATGCTCTTCGAAGTAATGTTTAAGCTTTTTTGCCGACATATACACTCCATAAGCCATCTTCTGATAATGTGGGTAATTTTGCTTTGAAGTGGATAACACCTCACTTAAATAATACACCGGCCTCTGCACCGACTTACCATATTCAAGTCGTTCTACTACTACTACAGCACTCACTACTCTGTTGGTAGCTGCTACGTAAAGCAACATAGGCTCTTTTGATAATGGAGAAGCCAAAATGGGTGCTGTGACCAACATCTTTTTCAACTCATGAAATGCGCTGTCCGCTTGCAGAGTCTAAATGAATTTATCTGATTTCTTCATCAGCTGATAGAGTGGTAGCGCCTTCTCTCCCAGCCGACATACAAATCGGCTGAGCGAAGCTAGACACCCCGTGAATTTTTGTACATCGTTTAAGAATCTTGGCAATTCCATTCTTTCTACCGCCTTTATTTTTGTTGGGTTAGCCTCTATACCTCGGCTAGATACAAGAAAACCGAGCAATTTTCCTGCTGGCACGCCAAACGTGCATTTTTCCGGGTTAAGCTTCATTCGGAATCTTCTCAGGTTCGCGAAAGTCTGCCGTATATCTTCCAGTAACATTTTGCTTTCCTTGGTTTTGATGACCACGTCATCTACATATACTTGTACATTTTTCCTATCTGATCATGTAAACATTTTTGCATGCATCTCTGATATGTTGCTCCTGCGTTTCGCAGGCCGAATGGCATTGTGCGATAACAATAAGCCCCGTACGGGGTAATAAACGCAGTCTTTATTTGATCGGCCGGATTTAACGGTATCTGGTGGAAACCAGAATACGCGTCTACAAATGACAACAACTCACAACCAGCGGTCGAATCAATTACTTGGTCTATTCTAGGTAATGGAAAAGGGTCTTTTGGGCACGCCTTGTTCAGGTTCGTGTAATCGATACACATTCGCCATACAATGGCTACATTAGGATCATCTTTCTTCTTTTCTACTAGCACCGGATTCGACAACCAATCCGGATACATCACCTCCATGATGAACCCGGCTGCGAGGAGCCGAGCTATTTCATCCCCTATTATTTTCTCCTGTCTTCGGCGAAGCGGCGGAGAGGTTGCTTCACCGGCCTTGCCCCTGGCCTTACATTCAAAGAGTGCTCAGCCAACTCCCTCGGAACACCTTGCAGATCTTGAGTTGACCATGCAAATATGTCCCGATTCTCACGGATGAAGTTGGTGAGCTCTCTTTCCTATTTAGCGTCCAGGCCTGCGCCAATAGTAACAGTACGCTCCGGGAATTGCTCATCTATCTGAAACTTCTTTGTTTCTTTAGTCGGCTGGAAAGAGACACTGCCATGCGGGTTGGCTAGTGCCGGCTTGCTTAGCTGTACTGACTGAGCGAGGGCTGCTACTTCCTGAATCCTTCTTTTTTCTCTTGCTATAACCAATGATTACGCCAAATTTGACCCGACTGAAGCACACTCCATTGACTTCTTGTAATCCCCTGCTATTGTTATCACTCCTTGTGGTCCGGGTAGCTTCATTTTCAGATAACTTATATGACAGCTGCCCATGAACTTGGCTAATGCTGGCCGTCCGAGTAAAGCATGATAACAACTCTCTAGATCCACCACCTCGAACTCTAAATTTTCTGCTCTGCAGTTATCTCTTGTGCCGAATAATACATCCACTCGGACTTTACCAATGGGTTCACATGAAAGCCCTGGCACTATCCCATGAAAAGTGGTCCTCGTGGATTGCAACATATTCCGAGATATTCCGAGTTTATGCATGGTATCCTTGTACATGATGTTGATACTGCTTCCATTGTCAATGAGTACTTTCGAGAATTTCACATTGATGCTCGGTCCGACAAATGTCGGATCCAACACGAGTGCATATGATCCTGGATTCGGCATTATCTTGGGATGATCCTTTATGCTCCAAGTTACCTCCTGATCCGACCAAGGCACATATCTTGGTACTGCCGGCATAACTGCATTTACTTCCATATGCCGGCGTTGCACACTCTGCTTGTCTTGTTGTTCCGTTGTGAACACGCAATAAGACTAATGATGTTCTCTGTAATCATTGTGTCCAGCATTCGCCGGATTTGTCCTTCCATCCTGGACTTGATTCATCACTTGATGTACCGCGTCTCTCCTATCCGAGTTATCGTACCTCGGGGGAGGGGGCGGCAACATCAGTTGCTGTGCGTTTGCCCCAGTCAACTGTGGTTGATGCTGCTGATGTACTTGATGGGGTGCCTGACCACCTGCGGGGTTTCCCATTGCATTTTTCATCCATGCACATTGGCGGGTCGTATGGTTGGCTGGTCTGGACGGGTTTGACGTGTGAAATTTGCACGGCTGATCTAACATAGATTCAAACGTGTACTTCGGCCTCTCTTGCCACTATTTCTTTTGTTCTGGGGTCCACTGCCTTTTTCCTTCATTCCTTGGTGTCCACTTCTGAGGACCATTCTTCTGCCGCTGCATTGCTCCGTGACTCGGCTGATCTTGCGCAACTGCCGCCACCTGGGCCGAATTATATCTATAATCCGGCCTTTCCTCTCTTCTTCTTCCTCTGAAATCATTGCACCTGGATGACCCGGCTAAATCTCTTGCATAATGGTCCTGTTGCTCGCGATGATCCGCCGACATTAATTCTGGTTGCGTTGGGTCTCCTAATGCGTAGGAGTTCGCTATCCTGATAGTTTCTGCCAGTGTGGTTGGCATATCTCTTTGCAGACGTTGCCATAATACGCTGCCATAACGGCATCCTTGCGCGAACCAAGCTATTTCTTGCGATTCTATAACTCCTTCACATGAGTTTCTCAGGTTGCACCACCGAGTTAAAAACTCTCTATCTGTTTCATTCGGCCTCTGCTTGCACATGGCCAACTGTTGTGGCCTGTTTGGCCTCTTGTATGTGCTGGTAAAGTTGCTGACAAACATTTCCTCAAAATCCAGCCAACAGTTGATACTGCCCGCTGGTAGATTATTCAGCCACACCCTAGCTGGTCCTTCTAGCATTTGCGGTACGTATCGTACTGCCCATCGTAAGTTTCCACCCGCTATTTTCACAGCAGTGGCATAATCAATCAACCAGTCCTGCGGTTTGGTGCTCCCATTATACGTTTTCGTCCCTCTTGCTAGCTGAAAGTTCGGCACAGGTGGCTCGCCCATGATTCGTGGTCCAAAGCATGTCGGACCTGGCGGACCCTATTCCTCCAACAACTCGGATCGATAAAGCCAGTCCAGTTTTACTCTCGCATCGTTCGATGGCAAGTCTTTGTATAGAACTCTGTCTTGCAATCCATAATGGTTATTTCCACCATGGACTGCATATTCCATCTCGGAATAACCATCATTGTACCTTTCATTCACTTGATTATGGCGAGCTGGCCTTGCTTCTTTTTCTTGCAGGGGTTCATGTCTTTGTTGCGGATTGTGTGGTGGTTCTCTTCTTACTTCGGCCGGGGTGTTTTTCTCATGATTGCCTCTTCCGAGTTCTCTCCTGCCGTGGTCTCCATTGCCTCGGCTTCCGCCGTCCTTCTCAACATGGCCGGGGTTCCTCTCACCTCCGTTACCCCGTCTTCCATTGCCTCTATTCTCGTTTGCCTTCCCGGCTACCGCCGGATCGTATGGGACAATTTGCTTGTTTCTTTTTCCTGAAGTTACTGCTTTATCTCTTCGTGCATTATTTCCGGGTGAAGATGCCGCTGCCACGGACAAGGCAGGTGCTGCACCTGCCGAGTGAACCATCCGCGATGCCCCTGGCCTTGCCGGGTCTGCCCCGAGCATTTCTTTGTTTTGCTGGTTTGCAATGCGCACCAGCTCATTCACTCTTTCTTGCTGTTTCTGCCGGGCTTCGTCGGTCAACCCTTCTAACTCTAAGGCTGCGGCGTTTGCCGCTCTAAGGTTCTTTGTCGGGGTACTGTACCTCGGCAGGCCCAAATCAACTGATTCTGCCTTATGAGCATCATGCTCTTTGTTGATATCATCTATGAGGTTTTTCCCTCTCAATCTTAGCTCGTCCACCCGCTCGGGTGCGACGTCAAGCTTATTTGCTTTGGCGTATTCTCGTAGGGTCCTGTTTAAGGACTCCCGCAAGGCCGACACCTTTTTGGCCTCTACCAGCACCTTTTGCCTGGTTTCTTCTAATTCTGCCTGAGCATTTGCCGAATCAAGTATCGGCGCTACAGGTGTGGTTAAGTTTTCTATGGTAGCCAGAAGAATGTTCTCTGGCCTTTCCAGAGGTGGCCCTCTTACTCTTGGTGCTTTTGGAGTAGTGTACTGCACCTCGGTCTGGTTAGTCACTGGTGGGATTACCTCGGTGGGTTGCAGAGCTGTCTGCCTGGGCGCGCCCTGTACACCGGGGGCAGGCTCTTTGGTTGACCCGGCAGCTGCTACTCCTGTCTGCACTCCAGTCGCGACCATCACCTCGATGTTGCTTGCTGTATGCGCTCTGGGCAGACGGCTCGCTGTGTTTAAAGGTGGCTCTCCTGCAACAACAACTTGGTGAGGATAAACGCCGGAGATGTCGACACCGACGTAGACCTTGTGCCCGCCCAGGCTGATGAAGACACCATTACGCGGGGGAGTTTTCCCCCTAAAGCTGCCCGCATTGTCGCTGACGTAGTCACCGAGACCAAGTCTCTGTACCAAGCCAGAAACGACGCGCTCGCCCGTGTCGATGAAGTTTCCCGTCCGGATTGTAACTCCAGCTAGCACCGCTGCTGGCCCCACGGTGGGCGCCAACTGTCGTGGTGGTGGCACGGCAGATGCCATGGGTAGGCTAAAGTATGGGGCCAATGGATGCTAGAGGGATCTAGGGAGGGAAGATGTAGGTTGATTCTACACACAGAGGTCTAAGGCAAAGATCTTTATTTCTCCTTTCTTGGGTTACAAGTGCTCCTTGAGCTGTATACAGGGAGAAGAGAGGAACTTTTCCAGCCTAACGGCTCTAACCTCTCTCGATCCCCCCTTCTGAGCCCAAGATTCCCCTTATAAAGGAGAGCCCTGGGTTCCTCTAGGGCTGACGTGGCAAGCATATTCGAGGAATATGCTTGTCCCAATATAGTAGTTCGGCGCCCCCTTTCCCTGTCGCCCCTCTAACGACGGCAAGGTTCCAGAGGGCCCCTCCTATGCGCCTCGGTCTTCTGGACTGTCGCCTCCGTGACCTCCTCCTGCCTCTGTGTCGCTCTGCGCCTTTGTCCGTAGCGCTTGGCTCTGCTCAGATTCTCCCTAGATTGCAGCTAGGGTTTGAGTTCAGGCTTCTCCTTCTCCTGCAAGCTTCATATCATTCGGTCCTTCCTCACATAGCTCGGACCGTCCTTCACCTGCAGCTAGATCACTCAGGCTAACCCGGCCGACTTACGTAGTATCTCGGCCGGGTAACGTCTTAATATACATTCACGGGTCTCTTGCCTCCATATGTCGGCCGACTTCTACAGGATTCGGCCGACTTAGACTGTAACTCGGGAACCAGACGGGGATCGTACCCTCGTCTTTCCCCGTCTTTAACCTATCCGGGGTCACCCCCCCAACAACACTAAACCCTAAATCTTTAACCAATCATAAAATCCATTGCACATGATTGTTCTATCATCCTATTTCCACAATGTCTGATAGGAATAATTTACTATATCAAATCACTTAAAGAACATCCTTGTCATTTCCAATTATCATAACCATATGTGATTAGGAGACATATCTATCAATTCTTTTCCATAAGATATTCTAGAAAATAACTTTCTATTTTAAATGGTGATATCATTAAAAATCACAAACATAAAGACAATATGTTTAGCCATTAATCCTTACTCACATCAACAAAAGAATATAAGTATATTAAGAACCCTAAACCCTAGGGTAAGCAATTACAATTCACACCCTAACTCTTATTCTAGTTATCACAAAATATAAACCTTGGTATTTACTAGATTCATGGGAATGATATTAACCATATTAAATCCTTAGGATATCATGCATTAAATAAAATATAGGATCATAATATAATTTTTTCCCTCCAAACTATGAGATAGATAGAATTAAGTTTTATAAACAAATAAGGAAATATCCTGTCACATCCCAAGATTTTCCAAATCATGTAATGTGAAAAATAAACAAACAAAATAAAATTTTGTTGAAATTTAGGGTGAAAAGAAACTTTTGTTTTCAAATAGAAATTAAAATCCCATCTGGAACAAACTTTGGTTAACATTTGAATTCAACAAAATCCAAATCAAGAGAAATGCTTTCCTCATAAAATGCATCTAGAAATTTAAACACATGAGAAATAAACCAAAACCCTAAACCCTAATGGAAGAAAATCATTTTCAAGTTATCACTAAGACCATGGATTTGATCCATATAAAAACTTGTCAACAAACGTTTAAAAAAGATCAAGAAAGACAAATAGAAATATTATAAGACCATATAAATTGGTTTCACTTAATTTGGAACCATAAATAAAATCTTATGAATATAATAAGATAAGGAAATTAAATTTCCAAAGCTAATAAAGAACCCATCTATAAATCCATACCAAATGGTGAGAAAAGAATCCTAAAGATATTTAAAAGGATAAAAAATATCAAATATTAAACAAGATTTTACAAATTCGAATCACCAAGTTTGGATCCCTAAATAAAAAGATATGCATTTTATAAAGATGAAGAAAGAAATATTAAATAAGGATTATTTAAAGACCAAATTAAATCTTTGCCCAATCTATTAAACAAATGGAATGAATAGAATCAAAATCCAAATAAAATAAAAGGATAAAGAATTTCCAAAATAAAATAAAATGGCATTAACCATTCTCTCCCTATTTTTAAATAAAGACAAATCTCTAATAAGAATAATTATTTAATTCATGAGAAAATAGTATTTTGGAATTTACCCAAATGAATTAAAGTTGTTTAATTTAACTTAAATAAGATTAATGAAACCTTCCAATTAAAATTTAGGGAATTAAAACTAAATTTAATTGGAATTAAAACAAATACCCAATTCAAATGATTTATGAATCACATTAAATACTTTCCAAATAATTCAAGATGAATTATTTGAAACCAAATAAATAAATAAAAACCTAAAGAAAAGATTTATAAAGTTTAAAGAATTTAAATGGTGTTTGAAATATTATTAAATCTTTTTTGATTTAAAACAAGGGCCTATTTGAATAATTAAAAGACCTCAAAAAGAATAAAATTTATTCCAAAATATGGCAAAGGTTTGAATTCAAATGAGTGTTTGAATTGTTTATTCAAAATCAAAACAGAATTAAAGAAAAAGAAAAAGCGAAAACAAACAGAAAAAATAAATGTAAAAGGAACAGCCAGCCTAGCTAGCCCAACAAGGCCCAGTTAGCCCATCTACCCACCCCGCGAGAAAAACGATTCGCACCATCGCCTGCACCTGCTCAGCAACTGACAGCCTGGACCCACTCCCCCTCCCCCTCTTTCGCTGACGAGACGACCCCACCGCCAGCTCCCTTCTTCCTCACCCTCCCGCTGACCTCGTCGGCCGTTGCTACCAAATCAATGCCGGTGTACTACGCAGTAACGCTGCGATTAATCAGCCCCGTGATCACGCATACTAATTCGCCTGCTCCCCCTCACTCGCCAGAACCTCTACGCCCCCAGGCCGTCCTAATTTCTCTTCAAAACTCCACTGCCCCGACGAGTTCCGGCGTTGATTCCGGCCAGCCTCCTCCGCCCCTCGCCTCCTCGAGCACACGAACGTGACCCCCAGGCCCTGGCGCACCTCTCTGTGGCCTCAGCTCACTCGCGCGTGCCCTGTATCGTCGACTCCGTCTTAGTCTGAATGTTGTTGCCGTCTGCCTCCGCTCCGACGAGCACTACCGGGGAGACCAGACCTCCCCTTCCTCCCTCTTTGATGCTCTGACACTCTCCACTCACCTGCGCATCTAACAACACCTTTATTTCTCTCTGGCGTGCACCGTAGCCTCGCCACAGTCTTCAACAGAGATCACCCGACGGCAGCAAGAACTCCGGCGAGCGATTCAGATCATCCTCGTGCGCTCCTTGCCTCCTCGCGAGTACCTGAGCTTCACCATGATCCCGCGATTCTGGTGAGCATCTCCTTCTTCTCTCTCACTTCCTGCATCACCAGCAACGTCGCCGTCTGACCGTGCGCCGCCAGTCGCCGCCGCCAGCACCGCTGGTATATGGTCAGAGCGTTGAGAGCCGTCAGATGCTAATCCTATGGCTGTGTTAGATTAACTTAACGAACCGTTTTTGATCGATCTGTGCCGCACGATCATCATTAGATCCAACGCCTCACATTGCTGATCCATGCGAAACGGTACCGACGAGTAGTAACACGCCACGTGTCCCTGCTGGTTTGATTTAAAACAGAATTGTTCTATTAGATGTGCCAATTTGAAAAATTCATAAATTTCAAACCACACTTCCAAATTTTGCAAATTTTATATCAATGGATTCAGCAAAACAAGTACTTTCTGACCATGCACTTTGTTTAGTAAAAAGCTTTTGTTAAATTAATTGTTTTTGCAGAAACTTGTGTATGCATGTTTAGAATATAAAATTTGTTCTAAAATGATTTTTGAGATGAAACCTTTGGAAAATGGTTTGTTTTGAACCTACTAACCTTAGGAATCAATTGGTGGTTTCAAAAATGTATTTGGTAAAACAAGGGTACAAATCTTTGAATAAAAACATTTCTAGCCAAATAAAAATGTGAATTATGGTTTAAAAATCATTTTGGGAGAAAAACTTTTTAGGAAGTGTTTTGATTTAAACCCTCTGACCCAAACACCAAGTTTGATGATTTGAAATCTTATTTTATGAACCTATAGATTATTGCCTTATTAAAAACATTTCTACACCACATAAAATGATACCTTGTTTTAAAAATGGTTTATGAAGTAAAACCTTTTTGCAAATAATTTTGCCACTTTATGAAATGACCATTAGGTGTTTTCAAATGTTTATAACCTATTAGAAACCACTTCTACAAATAAAATAATCTTTTGAATGTTTGCATGCATTGTATTGTTTCTATCATTTTTATGTGATGAATTGCTTGAATGGTAGATTTAAATATTGTTTCCTTGATTGAATTGTAGTGATTTGAAGTGTGAACATTGCAAAGATCAAGGAGTGAACTTATACTCTCTACCAAAAAGGCAAGTGATGCTTCATACTTTTGTCCCATTATTTTCACTATGCATTAGTGATATTTTAAGTAGGACTTGCATGGAATTTTTTCTAAGTATAAACTATGCCATGGGAAATCCTAGTAGATGAAACCTTAGTAGAAATTTCCTAAGTTAAGATTCCTACTACCATCATGCTTAGCTTAGCTAGTAGAAAACAAGGGTGGAATATATTCATGCTATGGAAATATTTCCAAGTCTGTGGCCTTGTGTTTTGTTTACTAAAACAACTAAGTGAATGAATCACCTGGGTGGAATGGAAAGAATGGTTTGTCTTGAGTGGTTATGCAAGTCCAGTATGCTAAGGAAAACTTGGGCATCACCAAGTCCAGTATACTGGGGAAAACTTGGTATCTCACTTGTGGATGGCCACCCAGGAACAAAGAGATTTGAGATGTCAAATGTTGAGAAGCTTCAAGTGCAGCCACTTGGCAATATGGGCTCTGCCAGGATCATATAGGTTGCAAGAACTTAGCCAAATGGACAATTGGTGGTTGGGGAATGATAGGTTGGAGCGCGTCCATTCTGGTCTAAGGTAAGGCTTCTGAAAGATCTTGTCTTGGGAAACCAAGTCTTGTGGGGAAAGTGCACAACCTCTGCAGAGTGTAAAATCTAAGTACTTAGCCATGTCCCTGGAAAAGGACAATTTGAGCATCAAGACATGGAAGCTATCAAGAATCTCCTCATCCCAATTTCTAAGTTAAAACTTTGTGGTTGAACAAGGGTTAAAGGATCACCAATTTCTATTGGAAGATGCCTTGGGAAAGATTTTGTCAAGAAAAAACTTAGTGTTTTTCAAATGATAAGGAAAATCTATTTTGAGCAAAGCAAGCCTAAGCTCCACTTATCCAAATTCATATAGATGATAGACTCCACTATACTACCATAGTATCACTTGCCAATACAATTCAAATGTATTGACCCTTGTGGCTGTAACTTGTTATGTTGCAGGTTTGTTTCATGTTAGTAAAGTTTGTTGATTAGGATTACAAGTCTACAACCAACATGTCTGCCTATGGCACTTTGAAGATGAAGGAACCCATGCTATTGTTATATTCTGCTGCATTGTAATGAGATAGCCAAATGAGCTATGTAAGATGTAATAAATTATTTTATTCCTGGTTATAAATTATATTATGACCTTTGTTTCTTGATATTACATCTTAACTGTGGATGCTAGGTATTGATCCAGGGACTAGCATTGTAAACACAGGGATCTCTACATTATTAAAGGTTGGGAACCTTACATATGGTATCGGAGCATTGTGTTGCCTGTAGGATTTGTAACCCTAGGATTGGACAAAACCCCTTAGAAAAATAGGAGTTGTATTTGTTCCAAAACTTATTTACAAACAATCTTGTAAACTCTTTCCTCAACCATTTTGGTTATGATTCCACATCTCTTCTATTTCAACTTGATGGATAAAGCCTACCCCAGGGCCAAAGACTTCACCATGTGCAAAGGACTTC
The DNA here is from genome assembly GCA_023614405.1 of Avena insularis. Taxonomy (NCBI): domain Eukaryota; kingdom Viridiplantae; phylum Streptophyta; class Magnoliopsida; order Poales; family Poaceae; genus Avena; species Avena insularis. Next base: position 299,360,404 of record CM042693.1, on the reverse strand, counting down.
ATCAACTCTAATGACTTCAACATCTTCAACCTTGGATATCAACTCTAATGACTTCAACATCTTCAACATTTTCACCAAGGACTGCAACCTTGGATGTCACTAAGGTCTACAAATGAGACAAGAAATAATGCTCAAGACTTGAAGACTAAGGAAACACAACTTGGGAATCATCATCACCTTTGAAGTTTTTGTGACCAAGAATTTTCCCAAGGAAACCATGATCTCATTCAAGAAGAATCAACCAAGAAGGATGGAAAGGTCTCAAGTGAACCATATAGATGGACCACCATATTTAGTTTAAGTCAAATTCACCAACTTATGTGGTGTAACAAAAATAATTTTGGTTGCCTAAAAATATGCTTGAAACTTGTTGTTTGAGTGGAATGTTTGTTTGTGATTGCTTGGACCTTGCTTGTGTGATTTGATATATGAGTGATTAGAATTATTTCCTTAGAAATATTTTGCCTATTCTAATCCCAACCCAACCCAAACAGATGACTTCTCCAAGAAACTCCAACATCAAGGATGGTGACAACAACAACAACCAAGTGTACAACATGAGAGAACTCATAGTAACCCAAACCCAGTTGAACCAAGTGACAACACAATTTATATCCAACACCAGTGAGGTAGACCCAACCATGCAAAGGTTTTTGGAAACCCAAACCCAGTTGTTGCACAAGATGACAGATCAAATGATCAACATGGGAAACAACTCTTCCAAAGGAGTTTGTGACAACAAGGATGACAAAGATGATATTATTGAAGGAACCCAAGCTTGCAATATTTGTGGCGACAAGGATCACACTCCCAAAGAGCATGAAGATCAATGCCCCAATTGTGAAGAGAAACATCTAGCTAATCATTGCCCCACAACCCAAGCTACTTGTTACTTATGTGAAGGAAATAATCATGTCCCTATCCAATGCCCCATCTATTCCATAGTTCAACAAAGGAAACAAGGTGGAGTGCAACAACTGATTTCAGACTACCATGAGAGAGCCAAGTCTACCAAGAAGGAAGACAAAGGAAAATCTCAGCTTGCACCTCCATGCAATATGACTCAATTTAAATGACCAAAGAGGAGACATATGTATTATCCAAGGATTAATAAAAGGTCAAGGGGACCAGGAAACATTCCTACCTTTGAGATAACATATGAAGAACATGAACTAGAAGCACTCCTAGCTTTGGAGAAGCCCAAGAAGAAGAAGTATAAGGAAATTAACCAAGTATGGTGCAACAACTGCAAAGAGTTAGGTCACTATGTGTCAACTTGTCCACAGAAGATACGTGAAGAACTCAACCTTATCACATGTTACAATTGTGGTAACCAAGGACATTATGCAATCAATTGTCCAGAAAATATGAAGCACAAGATAAAGCCTATGAAGGATCTCAGCCTAGTCACATGTTTCAAGTGTGGAAACAAAGGACACTATACAGATGTTCGCCCAGAGAAGTTTCAACAAGATCCCAAGAAAACCAAGATGTAATTTAGTTGGAAATTTTTTAAGGGTCATAGTACCCTAGATGCTTTGAGCCAACTTGTAACCCCTAGCCTCCCCAAATCTCGTGACGAGATTTATTTTAAGGGTGGTAGCCTGTCACATCCCAAGATTTTCCAAATCTTGTAATGTGAAAAATAAATAAACAAAATAAAATTTTGTTGAAATTTAGGGTGAAACGAAACTTTTGTTTTTAAATAGAAATTAAAATCCCATCTGGAACAAACTTTGGTTAATATTTGAATTCAACAAAATCCAAATCAAGAGAAATGCTTTCCTCATAAAATGCATCTAGAAATTTAAACACTTGAGAAATAAACCAAAACCCTAAACCCTAATGGAAGAAAATCATTTTCAAGTTATCACTAAGACCATGGATTTGATCCATATAAAAACATGTCAACAAACATTTACAAAAGATCAAGAAAGACAAATAGAAATATTATAAGACCATATAAATTGGTTTCACTTAATTTGGACCCATAAATAAAATCTTATGAATATAATAAGATAAGGAAATTAAATTTCCAAAGATAATAAAGAACCCATCTATAAATCCATACCAAATGGTGAGCAAATAATCCTAAAGATATTTAAAAGGATAAATAAATATCAAATATTAAACAAGATTTTACAAATTGGAATCACCAAGTTTGGATCCCTAAATAAAAAGATATGAATTTTATAAAGATGAAGAAAGAAATACTAAATAAGGATTATTTAAAGACCAAATTAAATCTTGGCCCAATCTATTAAACAAATGGAATGAATAGAATCCAAATCCAAATAAAATAAAAGGATAAAGAATTTCCAAAATAAAATAAAATGGCATTAACCATTCTCTCCCTATTTTTAAATAAAGACAAATCTCTAATAAGAATAATTATTTAATTCATGAGAAAATAGTATTTTGGAATTTACCCAAATGAAATAAAATTTGTTTAATTCAACTTAAATAAGATTAAAGAAACCTTCCAAATAAAATTTAGGGAATTAAAACTAAATTTAATTGGAATTAAAACAAATACCCAATTCAAATGATTTATGAATCACATTAAATACTTTCCAAATAATTCAAGATGAATTATTTGAACCCAAATAAATAAATAAAAACCTACAGAAAAGATTTGTAAAGTTTAAAGAATTTAAATGGTGTTTGAAATATTATTAAACCTTATTTGATTTAAAACAAGGGCCTTTTTGAATAATTAAAAAGACCTCAAAAAGAATAAAATTTTATTCCAAAATTGACCTCAGAATATACTATTAATCAATATTTAAATCTACACAAAATATGGCAAAGGTTTGAATTCAAATGAGTGTTTGAATTGTTTATTCAAAATCAAAACAGAATTAAAGAAAAAGAAAAAGGGAAAACAAACAGAACAAAAAAAATGTAAAAGGAACAGCCAACCCAGCTAGCCCAACAAGGCCCAGTTAGCCCATCTACCCACCCCGCGAGAAAAACGATTCGCACCATCGCCTGCACGCGCTCAGCAACTGATAGCCTGGACCCACTCCCCCTCCCCCTCTTTCGCTATCAAGACGACCCCACCGCCAGCTCCCTTCTTCCTCACCCTCCCGCTGACCTCGCCGGCCGTTGCTACCAAATCAATGCCGGCGTAATACGCAGTAACGCCGCGATTAATCAGCCCCGCGATCACGCATACTAATTCGCCTACTCCCCCTCTCTCATTCCCCTCACTCGTCAGAACCTCTATGCCCCCAGGCCGTCCTAATTTCTCTTCGAAACTCCACTACCCCGACAAGTTCCGGCGTCGATTCTGGCCAGCCTCCTCCGCCCCTTGCCTCCTCGAGCACACGAACGTGACCCCCAGGCCCTGGCGCACCTCTCTGTGGCCTCATCTCACTCGCGCGTGCCCTGTATCGTCGACTCCATCTACGTCTGAACGTCGCCGCCGTCTGCCTCCGCTCCGACGAGCACTACCGGTGAGACCAGACCTCCCCTTCCTCCCTCTTTGATGCTCTGACACTCTACACTCATCTGCGCATCTAACAACACCTTTATTTCTCTCTGGCGTGCACCGTAGCCTCGCCACCGTCTTCAGCAGAGATCACCCGACGGCAGAAGAGAACTCCGGCGAGCGATTCAGATCATCCTCGTGCGCCCCTTGCCTCCTCGCGAGTACCTGAGATTCACCACGATCCCGCGATTCTGGTGAGAATCTCCTTCCTCTCTCTCGCTTCCTGCATCGCCAGCAACGTCGCCGTCTGACCTTGCGCCGCCAGTCGCCGCCGCCACCACCGCTGGTATATGGTCAGAGCATTGAGAGCCGTTAGATGCTAATCCTACGGCTGTGTTAGATTAACTTAACGAACCGTTTTTGATCGATCTGTGCCGCACGATCGTCATTAGATCCAACGCCTCACATTGCTGATCCACGCGAAACGGTACCGACGAGTAGTAACATGCCACGTGTCCCTGCTGGTTTGATTTAAAACAGAATTGTTCTATTAGATGTGCCAATTTTAAAAACTCATAACTTTCAAACCACACGTCCAAATTTTGCAAATTTTATATCAATGGATTCAGCAAAACAAGTACTTTCTGACCATATACTTTGTTTAGTAAAAAGCTTCTGTTAAATTAATTGTTTTTGCAGAAACTTGTGTATGCATGTTTAGAATATAAAATATGTTCTAATATGATTTTTGAGATGAAACCTTTGGAAAATGGTTTTTTTTGAACCTACCGACCCTAGTCATCAATTGGTGGTTTCAAAAATGTATTTGGTAAAACAAGGGTACAAATCTTTGAATAAAAACATTTCTAGCCAAATAAAAATGTGAATTATGGTTTAAAAATAATTTTGGGAGAAAACCTTTTTGGGAAGTGTTTTGATTTAAACCCTCTGACCCAAACACCAAGTTTGATGATTTGAAAACTTATTTTATGAACTTATAGATTATTGCCTTATTAAAAACATTTCTACACCACATAAAATGATACCTTGTTTTAAAAATGGTTTATGAAGTAAAACCTTTTTGCAAATAATTTTGCCACTTTATAAAATGACCATTAGGTGTTTTCAAATGTTTATAACCTATTAGAAACCATTTCTACAAATAAAACAATTTTTTGCATGTTTGCATGCATTGTTTTGTTTCTATCATTTTTATGTGATGAATTGCTTGAATGGTAGATTTAAATATTGTTTGCTTGATTGAATTGTAGTGATTTGAAGTGTGAACATTGCAAAGATCAAGGAGTGAACTTATACTCTCTACCAAAAAGGCAAGTGATGCTTCATACTTTTGTCCCATTATTTTCACTATGCATTAGTGATATTTTAAGTAGGACTTGCATGAAATTTTTGCTAAGTATAAACTATGCCATGGGAAATCCTAGTAGATGAAACCTTAGTAGAAATTTCCTAAGTTAAGATTCCTAATACCATCATGCTTAGCTTAGCTAGTAGAAAACAAGGGTGGAATATATTCATGCTATGGAAATATTTCCAAGTATGTGGACTTGTGTTTTGTTTAATAAAACAACTAAGTGAATGAATCACCTGGGTGGAATGGAAAGAATGGTTTGTGTTGAGTGGTTATGCAAGTCCAGTATGCTGGGGAAAACTTGGGCATCACCAAGTCCAGTATACTGGGGAAAACTTGGTATCTCACTTGTGGATGGCCACCCAGGAACAAAGAGATTTGAGATGTCAAATGTTGAGAAGCTTCAAGTGCAGCCACTTGGCAATATGGGCTCTGCCTGGATCATATAGGTTGCTAGAACTTAGCCAAATGGACAGTTGGTGGTAGGGGAATGATAGGTTGGAGCGCGTCCATTCTGGTCTAAGGGAAGGCCTCTGAAAGATCTTGTCTTGGGAAACCAAGTCTTGTGGGGAAAGTGCACAACCTCTACAAAGTGTAAAATCTAAGTACTTAGCCATGTCCCTGGCAAAGGAAAATTTGAGCGTCAAGACATGGAAGCTATCAAGAATCTCCTCATCCCAATTTCTAAGTTAAAACTTTGTGGTTGAACAAGGGTTAAAGGATCACCAATTTCTATTGGAAGATGCCTTGGGAAAGATTTTGTCAAGCAAAAACTTAGTGTTTTTCAAATGATAAGGAAAATCTATTTTGAGCAAAGCAAGCCTAAGATCCACTTAGCCAAATGCATATAGATGATAGACTCCACTATACGACCATAGTATCACTTGCCAATACAATTCAAATGTATTGACCCTTGTGGCTGTAACTTGTTATGTTGCAGGTTTGTTTAATGTTAGTAAAGTTTGTTGATTAGGATTACAAGTCTACAACCAACATGTCTGCTTGTGGCACTTTGAAGATGAAGGACCCCATGCTATTGTTATATTCTGCTGCATTGTAATGAGATAGCCAAATGAGCTATGTAAGATGTAATAAACTATTTTATTCCTGGTTATAAAGTTGTATTATGACCTTTGTTTCTTGATATTACATCTTAACTGTGGATGCTAGCTATTGATCCAGGGACTAGCATTGTAAACACAGGGATCTCTACCTTATTAAAGGTTCGGAACCTTACATATCCTAATATAAATCTATGGTTTATTATAGAGAGAAAATTCATCATAAATCTTAATTCAGAATATTAAAAGGATTTATATAAAGAAAATAAAGAAAAATAACACAATATAATAAAAGCTCTCAAAATGACTTTAAACACTAACCGTTATTGCTGCAACTATCTAACAAATAAATTTTATAAATGAAATTTGAAATAAATGTGTAATACACAAATCTGAAAACCAAAAGAGAAAATAGAAAAGGAAAACAATAAGAAAAAAAGCAACAGGGCACATCCCATTTCTTTCTCTACCTATCCACCGCCCAGCAGCATCACCATTCTTCTTCCGCTCACTCCGCAGCAGCCCACGACGGCCCAACTTGGCCTGTAACGGTTCGTCGTCTTCTACCTTGAGCAAAGCAGCTCGGTGGCAGCTCCGCCGCCGCTCGCCGGCGCTGCGATACGTGCCGCGCGCCAAGATGAGCGCCACCGCTCTACACCGTCTATTTAATCCTAGCGCCACCACCGGAGAACCCTAATCCCATTCCTCCTCTCAAATTTCCCCTTCTGCCGAAACCCTAACCTGTCATGGCTCGATCCAGAGCTTGCTTTCGACCTCCCCTTTCCATTGTGAGGCCACCACGGAGACCGCGATGCTCGACTCCATCGTTTTCCCCTACTCATGCAAGCTGGGGATCCCTCTATCGATCCAATCGACACCTCATCTCCACCGCCAGACACCGCCGTTCATCGTCAATCGCCTCCATCGCATACTTCCTCCGGTCACGCCGTCGCGCCCTTCAACTTCACGGTGAGTTACCGGTGCTCACGCACCTTATCAAACTCCTCCTTGCTTACTCGTTTGCTTCCCGGACGAGTGTCTGCCACCGCCTCCGTTAGCCACCGTCGCCATGTAAGATCCCACCTTTATAAGGTAAAGATCCTTGTGATTGCAATGCTAGTCCCTGGATCAATGCTAGCATCCACATTTTAAGATGAAGTACACAGAAACAAAGGTCATTATTACATGTCATTCCAGAGACAACATAGTCTTTTACAACTCCATGGCCATAGGCCTAATACAAGAGTTTAACCATAACAATATAAATAAGTCTTCATCTTCATGTGCCACAGGCAAGCATGTTTAGTGTAGACTCATAAACCCTAATCATCATCAGAGTAACCTGCAACATCACTGCATAACCATAGTGGGTCAATACATTGGAATAGTATTGGCAAGTGATACCTTAGAAGAATATTAACATCTAGTAACTACATGGATTTGGCTAAGTGTAGCTTAGGCTTGCTTTGCTCAAAATAGGTTTTACCTATTAGTTGAAAACACTAAGTTTTTCTTTGACAAAAATTTCCCAAGGAACCACCAATAGAAATTGGTGAACCTTCACCCTTGTTCAACCACAAGTGTTAACTTAGAAAATTGGGATGAGGAGATTCTTGATAGCTTCCATGTCTTGATGCTCAAGTTATCCAATACCAGGGACATGGCTAAGTACTTAGATTCTTCCATCTGCAGAGGTTGTGCACTTTCCCCACAAGACTTGATTTTCACCAAGACAGGACCTTTCAGAAGCCTTCCCTTAGACCAAATGGACGCGTTCCAACCTATCATCCAACTACCACCAACTGTCCAAATGGATAAGTTATTGCAACCTATATGATCCAAGCAGAGCCCATAATGCCATCACAACTAGAGAAAAGGCTATAGGAGACATGCTTATAGGAGGCACATTTAGACAATATGCGCGTCCTATAAAATAGGCGAGGCGCACTCCTTCTCCATGCGCCTCTAGTATAAAAATAGGCGAGGCGCATATGATAAGAATGCGCCTCCTATAATCCATGTACGGACGAAATCAAGCAGCCCCAGATTATGCGAGGCGCATTCTAGTCATATGCACCTCCTATATATCAGATAGGCGAGGCGCATATGGGCAGAATACGCCTCGCATAATCTGTATGGGCCCGCGTGTTGGTAGGTGCTCGAATATGCGAGGCACATATGGTCATATGTGCCTCCTATATTTGACAATATGTGAGGCGCATATGGTCATATGTGCCTCAAGTAACTCCTGCGAGACCGGGTGGAGGTAGGTCGCCGCATAGGCGAGGCGCATATTGCTATATGCACCTCCTATAGTTTGAATTATAGGAGGCACATATTGTGCAATATGCGCCTCCTATAACCTGGCACCACCTTTTTCCATCTTTTTGCACATGGAGCCAAATACCACCCCACTCACTTGTCTCACTTCTCCCTCCTCCACCAAGACAAATTTGGTCGCCCTCCTCCTCCTCCCCACCTCATTTCCCCCATTGATTCACCATAGAATCTCACTCAACCTCCATTGATTGACACTCATATGTAAGTGAAGTCTCTTGCTCCTCTAGAGTGTGCCTCAAGTAACTCATGCGGACCCAGGTGGAGGTAGGTGGCCGCATAGGCGAGGCGCATATGTTCATATGCGCCTCCTATAACCTGGCCTGATTCAAATTCAAAACAGCCACCTACCACGCCTATATAACACCTACCACCACTCCTCCTTCTCCTTCTCCTTCTCCTCCACCTCTCCTCCTTCTCCTTGATCTCTCCTCCTTCTCCTTCTCCTCCATCTCTCCTTCTCCCCTTCTCCTCCTCCTCCTCCACTCTCCTCCTCATCCTCTTCCTCCGGCGACCTTCTCCTCCTCCTCCACTCTCCTCCTCCTCTTCCTCCAGCGACCTTCTCCTCCTCCGGTGACCTCCTCCTCCTATGACGACCACTCCGGCCATGGCCTCCATAACCACACCGACCATATCCTCCTCTACCTCCGGTGGCCTCATCCTCCTCCACCATCTCCGGTGATCCCCATGGACATGGCCTCCCGCACATGCCTACGGTGGTAGGTTGTGGCCACAGGCATGCTCTCTGAGGAGCTCCGACGAAATTCTGGACAGATCTAGATCTAGATCTAGATCTGGCCACTTTTTTTTTGAAATTCAAAAATAATATACGAGGCGCATTCGAATCAATATGTGCCTCGCATATGCAGAATATAGGAGGCGCATATGCAGAATATAGGAGGCGCATATCAATATGCGCCTCGCATATGCAGAATATAGGAGGCGCATATCGATATGCGCCTCGCATATGTGAAGTATAGGAGGCGCATATCATATGCGCCTCGCATAAAAAATAGGCGAGGCTCAAAGCTAGAGGCGCATACGATATGCGCCTCGCATATGCTTTTAGGTGCACCTCGCATAAGGTTTTCTCTAGTAGTGCATGTGGCTGCACTAGAAGCTTCTTAACATTTGGCATCTCAAATCCCTTTGTTCCTGGGTGGCTTTCCACAAGTGAGATACACAAGGTAAACCATAGAAATGGGCCTTGTGTAACCACTCAACACAAACCTTTCTTTCCATTCCACCCAGGTGTTTCACTACCAGAGAAAAGCCTATGAGAGGTGCACCTAAAAGCCTATCTGAGGCGCATATCATATGCGCCTCGCATATGTTTTACAATGCGCCTCGTATATTTATAGTATATGCGCCTCCTATAGTATCCTATATGCGCCTCCGGTAATATTTTCGAAATTCAAGTTTTACAGACCACTATAAATAATAATATACAGATATTCAAATATACAATATAGTCCAGAATACACTATAAAGAGCACATAATTTTTCAGAAACTTGCAATTTGCCAAAGCATAATAGAACCAACATGAATACAATACATTACACATCAATCATGACATACAAGTTCATACATCAAGTGTTTGTGCCACAAGTTCACACCTCCGAGTACAAGTTCACAATCACATTACACCTTCGAGTACAAGTTCACAATCACATTACAACTCCAACGACGTAGCTCTACCTAGATGAAGTAGAACACATAACCTACCATGAAGAGCAACAAGGTGGTGATCACGAGGAAGTTCCTCCACTTCTTCCTTCCATGCCTCCTCCACTTCTCTTCCGCCACCTCTCTACTCTCATAGCCTTGGTAGCTGTTGCCCGAGAAGTTGTTCACTTGCTTCTGGTAGTCTTTCCACTCCTCGTACACACCTGGAACCCGACCGACGTACACGAAATAACACCTCGGCATCTCCTACACATAATAAAGATGATATTACTTATGTCAGTGGAAAGAAATAGCTAGCAGTTCACAAGATAGAATCATGCATATATATATATGGGTGCAACAAAATGTAAGAAATCACGTTCTAATCATCGGCATTTCGAAGAAAGACCAAAAAAAAGCAAACCAAGAATGACTTGGATTAGTGCCTCATACTTAGATTGGGCACATAAATAACAATGCTCGATGTTCGATCTCATGCGGCAAGTAGAGTATATGCCCAAATTACTAGTCTACTTGGCACACAAGATCGAACAGCGGCATAGTCATACACGTGACACCACAACACGTTCTAATCATCGGCATTTCGAAGAAAGACAAAGAAAGCAAACCACAAGAAGTAGGGAAGCAATGACAAATGAAAAGCAACAAGCACTTAAAATAGTTCGTAACACAAATAACTAGCTAGTGTCTCTCACAATCAAGTTCAACGGTTGATGAAACATATTCTAGAGGTTTTGCTAGGCAAGTTTAACATAGTGATAAGAGGTTACAACACGAGTTCGGAACTAACAGCTAGGTACCCAGGCAATGCAATCATGAAGTCTTCTTCAACTCTTGAGTCGGCTTTGGGGGGCATTGATGAAGCCCGATCGAGTTTTCGCCATTTGCATGAACATCCTGCCGTCACCCTGCTGCGCTAAGCGTTCGTCTATCTCCCTGTTGGACGGTGTATAGCCGCCGTAGAAGGTGCCTCCGGTTTTTATGACTCCCTGGTACACGGTTGTCGCGATCTCCTCCTGGATGTTGAAGAAGTGTTGCCTGAGGTTGCGAGCCTGTATGCATGCAAGCTTTTCAGCCCACTTCACGAGGTCAGATGGCAGCGTTTTGGTCTCCATGTCATTGAAGAACGCCTTCATGAGGTAAATGGCGTAGAAGGCATCCTTCCCACTGCCAGGCGGCTGCTTGACGCAGGCAAACTTCGTCGTGTGGTGGAACACGTGCGCGCCGAACTTTACATGTGGCCTTGCCGGTTTGACGCCTCCCGCTGCGACGTAGCCGGTGAGAGCGCCATCAAGAATTTTCTTGATATTGGTGTAGTTTTTTTGGATTCCACTGTTTGAGTCGAGGTACAAGGCTATTGAGTGTTTCAAATTTAAGCTGATGAGCACACAGCCTGTCCGATCATCCTCCGTGATGGGATGGTAGGGAAGGAGAATCACATCCTTGTCCGAGTATGTTTGCAGGAAGTTTGAGAGGTAGTCGGTCACGGATCTATGGCCTCGGCATCTTCGGGGCGGCGTCACGCATGAAGTAGGGATCCACTATCGGATGCGGGATCTTGTCTCTGGTGATCTCCATGGCCATATTGAGGAGAACAGCGGACCAGGCTATTGTGCGGTCGAAACCCGTTCAACATGTCAAACAGGTCGGTATGCGCCGCGTAGAAGATATCCCAGAATGCGGTGTGAAGCGACATATGAGAAGGCACCTTAGCCTTGAAAGCGAGTCTGATGATCGTTGTCACGAATGCGGCCTTTGCTCAATTGTGTGACATCCATAATGAATACTACGCATATGCGAGCCTCGACCTCGAGCATCGATTTACACATCATCGGTACACACTGCCACGTCTTTGCTGATTCTGGCTTGCCCCACAAAGATCTCCGGAAAAGAGGATTTGGATCTTGGCCCCAATCACCCTTAGGCTTCCTTTTGCGACCCTTCTTGCTCTTTACGGCTTTGGCCACTTCTTTCACCTCACCGACCGTCTTATGGAGGGTGCCGGGGCTGATCAAAGGAACTACTGGCCTTGGAGGCTCGATGAAGGGGACAGGTGGCGGCGTCTCCTGACTAGTTGGGAAGAGACGCACCTTGCAAGGGGGTTTCGCTGGTGCTGGTTGGGTATCGGCAACTTGATGTGTGCCTGATGGTCCCGGCTCATACAAATCAGAAAACCTTGTGTTAACAAAATGGTCACCACAGTTCTGGTCAATTTCTTCATCATCATCAGGATTCTGTGCCATGTTGTCCAAGTCTCCCATCTCGAAGTCTTCATCATGTGCTGGTTGTGCTGCCTCTAGGGTGATGTTGAGCTGGTCCTCTGTCCCCAAATGGATCTGGCTCTTCGGCCATAGGTACAAGTAGCCAAATCCGGTATTGAGGACCGCTGCCGTGTCCTCATCATCCCATCCTTGAGGTTGAGAGGGAGGTTCCACTTGCTCGTAGCCCGGAAGCACCATACAGTATTTGACCCTCATCATGTCAGGTGGCATTGTGACATTGTGCATTTTGCGGTTCTCTGGTTGAACAATAGAACCCTTGGCAACATCCATCAACTGGCCGCCCACCCAGTGCATTAGAGTGCAAGGAGTGTCTCCCTGCGAAAGATCAACATGTAGGCCGAGCATTAGAAAAACAGAGATCAAGTCATCGGTGTGGTTGAGCCTCCCAGCTCTCGCTTTAATTAGTTAGTTACCTGGAGGGCGTCAAACTCGGCCAATGTCGAGGCACCGACGCCGACAGGCTTGACCATGCAAGTGGCGGAGTGGCTGCCTGATGGCACGGTAGTGCGGGCTGTAGGCGGCAAGTTAAGCTCGGAGCTAGAGGTATCCACCACCCGGCCTTTGGAGGAGTCCTGCGCCTCGGCGCGCCACATTGTCCAATTGGGCGCTGTTGAGGTTGGGAACCGGTGGCGGCCCCCGTTTACCATCCTTCTGCCACTTGTTGTACTTTTCCATGTAGACGGGAAGGATGGTGTTGAGCTTCTCGTTCACTTTTGAATGGACTTGTGACTGGACTTGTGTCTGGACTTGTTCTTGGAACTTTGTCTCGGCAGCCGACACAACCTTGTTCACGGCATCTTGGACTATATTTTGAAAGGCTTCCACCTGTTCCCTTAGGAGTTTTACCTCGGCGCTTTCGTCCTTCTTGACCTTCCGCTCCGGGGTGCCATAGTACTCGGACCATGATATGCCGCCAAAGCCGACCACACGACCAGCCGAAGGGGCCGCCAGGGGATCGACACTCTTGGTCCGGTTCAGCGCCCTATTAAAAGTGGTGTCCCACTTGGTGACAGGCGGTGGCGCTGACCCTTGGGATGAGGAGCTCCTACACTCCTCGTCCTGCGCACAAGGAACGCGAAGCATTTGATCAGAAAACTGGACTTCATTGATTAATCATGAATGCAATTAATCGACTTGCATGCAAACTACTTACATATTTTTGCATGAAGTCCTTCACCCTCGGAGCAAAGGGGCCGACGTGCTCCGAAGAATAATCAGAACCCCCTTTCGGCGGGGCAAACCGGGCCCTGACGAAGTTCTTTGCCTGCTCCTCCTTTATGTCGTCAAAGGGACGTGTCAACCCCTTTGCACGAGCGTCGGCGTCCTCCTTATCCCATCTGGTCCTCGCGGCTCTATAACCGCCGGAGCCGAGATGGTGGGTACCAATGTTTCGGGATCTCATATTCTTGCCCTTCTCAGTCCTGGCCTTGCCCAAGGCGGAGTTACATCTGGCCTTGAACACATTGTAGTCTTCTTCCTTGACCAGAGGCTCCTTCTTGACGAGCTCTGGATAACTTAGCTTCTCCTCGAAAATCAGATTCTTCACCCGAGCCTTCCAATTTGACAAGGCCTTGGTCATCCTCCCGAGGGAATACTTGTTCACCGAATTCCCTTTGAGATTGTCATTATTATACTTGTTTTCCTCATCACCCGGGAACGCATATCTTGCGTGCAGCTTCCGGAAAAGCTGGATGAGGAAACCCTTGTTCTCTTCGGCCTTCAGGTTCTCCATGTTGATCGTGACGGTGTTAGGAGGATTTCATGAGCTGGTTAGAGTAACCCCCAACAAATTCTTCTGGCTCCAAAGGCGCACCTTTAGGGCTCACGCTTGGGATGATGGACCTTTTGAGGTCGACCACGATCGGGGTCCGATCCTTCCGAGACTTCTTTGATGCGCTACCACCGTCTGTAGTAGCTTCACCGCCGCCATCAGTGGTAGTGGCGTCGCCATCGGCGTCCCCCATCTCCTCATTGTCCGACGAGGTATCCTCGTCCTCCTCAATCTCGTTGTCCCGCGGAACAAATTTCGGGGCCTCTAGGGATTCCATCTCCGCCTGCTGCTCCCAAAAGGGCTTCTGGCTAGAAGGGCCCAGATCCAACATTTCTAAACACACAAATAAATGAAACTAATAAGCACAAAAATTCACAAATTTTTTTGGCATGAACTTTGCTAATTTTCTATGTCTAGGAGTGCCAGAAATTCGCCGGAACGGAAATGAATCAACATTCCGGCGAAACATTGGCAACTCAAAAAGAAAAACCTGCACAAAAAGGATCAACTGCCATCATCACAGCCATTTTACGCGACATACACAAACACATACATATATCGGATCAGTGCCATACATACAGTATCCTGGTGCAGTTTAACATACATCATGGTCTGGCACAAAACTTGGAGAATTCTCATACAAGACACAAAATGTCTGTAGGAAACACAGAACTTGGAGAATTCTCATACAAGCAGACTACAACACAGAACTTTTCTGGCTAGTAGGAAACATTAAGCAGACTACAACACAGAACTTGGAGAATTCTCATACAACAACCACAAAATGTCAGTTTCTGGCATGAATATTGTGATAGCAGATTAGTTCAATTTAGCAGGGATCTTGTGTGGAATAACTAAATGAATATTGACAGTAGCACTGATTAGTTCACTGGCCAAAATAACAATACTTATGTTGTTGTTAAGCAGACTGATGTTAAGACAGACCTTGCATTGTGCAGATATAGCAAGTTACAAGAGTCTAAATTCAGTTAAGAGAGTTGCAACTTTAGTACCTCTATTTCATTTAAAACAGAAGCAAGATGTCAATAAGATCACAAGAATTAATGTAAATGACTGTGAGAACATATATTTCTAAAAGTACAGACTGTCATTTAGCTTCAGATGATGCTTAGACTGACAGGCATGTTAGCCTCCTACTCCAAATCAATGCTTAGACTGACAGGCATTTAGCTTCGGATGATTCTTAGAATGAAAGTGAGAACTAATGTAGATGAGTGACATTTAGCTTCAGATGATGCTTAGACATAAGCTATGGAAACAAATTATTGACCACAAGTATAAAAATGATAAACCCAACCTTTTTTCTTGTCCGGATAATGGTATCTCTCCCTTTTGGAAAGGGGCTATGTGGGCTGCTAGGGCTGCAAAAATGGGGTATCAATGGAAAGTTGGCAATGGACAGAAAACAAAATTCTGGGAGAACCATTGGTTTGGTACCTGCAGTCTAGCTATTCAGTTTTGTGATCTATAGTAGTTCCCACGCATATTCCAGCTGTGTGGAAGATTAGTGTCGCCCCTAGGTTACATGTCTTCCTTTGGTTGCTTGCCAATAATAAGCTACTCACTAGAGATAACCTGAACAAAAGGAAAAAAATTTCTAATTTATCTTGTGTATTTTGCTCTGATCCAGAATCTTGTGTTCGTTTATTTTTTGAGTGTGCTGTTTCCAAGGAGCTCTGGAGGAATGTCCACTGACAGGCTCCCAAGGGCAGACAGATAAGCTTTCAATTACAAGTAGATGGATATGTGATAAAACACAAAAAACTGCTAACATAATTCACACGGCTGCGTTGTGGTGTTTGTGGAAATGCAGAAGCGATGTGTTTTAACAGATCATCTTGGCCTGGGATTCAGGTGTTGTTTCAGAAGATGGACTGAGAACTGAGGGCAAAACAAGGACCAAAACAAGGGCTAACTACCTGTAGGTCGTTGCCGATCATGCGGTTGATGGCTTTGCTGCCAGACAGAAGGAAGGGAGACCGGAGGGCTGGAGGAGGCCGGGTCGCTCCAAAGAACCGCACCAGAGGGCGGAGGTGGGCGCCGGCAGCGGCTGAGAAACACTGGAAGGGGAGGAGAGGGGAAGAGGCGTGGGTGGGTGGGGGCGGGGACTCAACGGAGAGAGGGATTGCCAAAGCCGGAAGAGCTGCCCTCCTTCACGGGGCGGCGGCGTCGGGCTCCTCCTTCACGGGGACGGCGGCGTCGGGCTCCTCCTCCACGGGGCGGCAGCGAGCTCCTCCTTCACGGGGACGGCGGCGTCGGGCTCCTCCTCCACGGGGCGGCGGCGAGCTCCTCCTTCATGGGGACGGCAGCGTCGGGCTCCTCCTCCACGGGGCGACGTCGGGCTCCTCCTCCACGGGGCGGCGTCGGGCTCCTCCTCCACGGCGGCGACGGCTTCGATCTATCTGAGATATGTGAAGTCGTGTACTAGCTGTAGTACTAGCTGTGTGACTTGATGTGTGCAGTTATGCAGGCGCATATCATAAGTGCGCCTCGTATAATATTACATGAAGGCGCATCTGGGCCTCGCATAATATGCAATCCTAGACAAATAGGGCAGTGCGCAGGTTTCTATCAACAAACACACAGTAGCCTAGTGGTAGTACATGCCTTGTCCTATTTCAATGCTGGCCACCCAGGTTCGAATCCTAAGGTTAACAATTTTTTGGAATTTTTTTTAAAGGCCATTTTTCATGTAAAAGCATTGTCCAAACACAATATGAACTATAAAATATACTACAAATATTTTAAATATTCAAATATTGCTAAAACAACAAAATTGAGTATTCTCAATGAATGTGTCTTATCGATACATAATATTCTCAATGCAATATTATTATAACACACACATAATGAAAATTAAGAATGTTTTGATACATAATAGTAGGCCACACACACGACGGTTCTTGACAATGGTGGGAGTGCGCTAGCGTTTCTTGATAATGGTCGTCTTCTTGCCCTTCTTTGTCGCGGTTGCATAGGTTAGGTCCGGGACGTCTTCACTACTTCTCTTGAACGGAAGTCCTTTCTTAGGTAGGGTTGTGGTGTACGGTGTTTGGTTGCCATACCCGTCTTCTATCTTCGGGTCGCCGTTCTGGTCAAAGTCTTGCTCGTTGGCGACTCCGTCCATTCCGATAATGTTCCTTTTACCTCTCCTGACGACAACCCGGCAAGGCTTTGACGGGTCTTTGATGTACCAACATTGGTCGACTTTGCTAGCCAAAACCCAAGGCTCATTTCTTGCGGGTGCGTTCGCGCTGGTGGTCTTTGACGGTATAACCATCGTGGTGAAATACCGGTCTTCTTTCTCGACGCTCTTGGCCCACCTGACACGGAACATTGGCACCTTCTCCGTAACATAGTCGAGCTCCCAAATCTCCTCGATCCTTCCGTAGTATCTTTCCGGGATGTCGCCGGTGTAGAATATCCCTGTAACCCCTGAGTTCTGGTAATCGCAGTTATTGTCTTTTTCCTCTGTGTAGAAAGTGTATCCGTTGATATCGTGAGCCTGATACGTCATGAGGTTGTGCGAGGCGCCCTATGACAATGAGAATATGAGTTTATCTTCCTCCGAGTACTCGCCCTGCAGTGGATTAGCTATGACCTTCTCCCTAAACCACGGCGTGAAACCGGAGTTGTGCTCCTTGATAACATCTTCCTCCCTCGGGACCTGGCGCCCCTGATCATCGTAATTCTTCTTGATAAACTCTTTGTGCTCATGTATGTATGGATCAACCACCTGCAGGTGTTGCAGCGCGACCAGGTTTGCTCTTTCAAAGTCCTTGGTTCGGCCCTCCATGTCGACATGCTTTGCACGTCGACCCTCATGACCCCATCCAGCGAGCCTCCCGAGGTGCTTGTTGAATGGCATACCAAGAGGGTCTCGGTTTGTAGAAAGTTCGGCGAAGAGATGCACTCTTGCCAGAAGCCGTTTGCTATGCTTCCATCCGGGCGGACTTGTTCTTAACGTATCCCTTGATGTGTCCATTGAGCCTTTCGAACGGCATCATGCTTCGCAGAAACGCAGGACCGAGCTGGACGATATCCTCCACGACATGGAGAAGCAGATGAAGCATGATGTTGAAGAAAGCGGGGGGGGGGGGGGAATAGATCTCGAGCTCGCACATTATCACCACGATCTCGTCCTGTAGCCTCGTGAGCTGCTTAATGCCTATCGACTTCCAAGAGATGACGTCAAAAAAGTTGCAGAGGCCAAACAGTGTTTCACGGATGTGCTTTTCCATTATACCTCAGATCGCGACTGGGAGTACCTGCGTCATTAGCACGCCGACGTCGTGAGACTTCATCCCGCTGAAGCGCTGCTTCGCCTCGTCTAGCCATCTGCTTATCTTCCCCGTGTAGCCATTCGGAAATTTGACTCCGAGGAGGCACTTCATAAACTGTATGGCCTCCTTCTTACTTAGAGTGAAGCATGAGGCCTTGAGCTTGACCTCTCCCTTCTTAACCTTTTCCCCTTGCGACGACGGCTATTCTGTGTTTTTGTCTCCTCCACCTCGTCCTCCTCCTCATCATCGCTAGGTGGTGGTTGAAGTTCATCCCTGATGCCCATATGATTCAAGTCGTTCCTTGCATTCAGCCCATCTTTGGTCTTGTCGGTGTTAAGGAGGGTGGCAAGCAGACTCTCGCCCACGTTCTTCGTGATATGCATGAGATCAAGGCTATGAGGCACGTGGAGGATCTTCCAGTATGGCAAGTCCCAGAAAACAGACCTCGCCTTCCATACCTTGACAGAACGGCTCGCTTCTTACAGGTCTTTCTGGCGCAGGGCACTCCTTCCAGTTATTCAACATCTTGTAGATTTCCGTGCCACTCTTCTGGTGTGGGATTCCTCGGAGCTCGATCGTCCCATCGAACAGATGTCCTAGCTTTCTCCAGGCGTGATTCTTGGGAAGCCACCTCCGAGCCCCAAGGAACACGGTTTTCCCGGACCCGGGATCTTTCTGTAGCTGGCGGTACGTTGTATTATCCTTGCACCTAACGCACCCATAGAATCCTTGGACCACCTGCCCCGAGAAGTATCCGTAACTGGGATAGTCTTGCACCGTTGTGATCACCGCCGCTCTCATGTCAATGTACTCTTGTCTCGAGGCGTCCCATGTATGGGATCCTTCTTCCCATAACGTGGCCAACTCCTCTTTCAACAACGTGAGATACAGATTAATGTCTGTACCAAGTTGTTTTGGCCCTTGAACGAGCATACTCGTGGTTACGTACTTCTTCTTCATGCACAACTAGGGGAGGTTGTAGATCCATACAAACACGGGCCAGGTGCTATGTGTGCTGCTCTGGCTTCCAAACAGATTGAGTCCGTCAGTGCTCACGCCCAGCCTGAGGTTCCTTGACTCTTTCCCAAAATGTTGGTAATATTGTAGGTCCAACGCCTTCCACTGGCAAGCATCCGAAGGGTGCCACAACATTTCCTCCTTCTCCGGATCATCGTCTTCCAGCCTCTTTCTTTCCGCGTGCCAGCGCATGAGCTGTGCTTCCTTAGGGTCTGCGAAATACCGCTGCAAACGAGGAGTTAGAGGAAAGTACCACACCACCTTCCTAGGAGCTTTCTTGGTCCCTCTCTTGTATCGAGAGGTCTTGCACACCGGACACGTGGTCTTCTCCGCGTCCTCGCCTCGGTAGATGATGAAATCATTTATGCAGACGTGGTATTTCACGTGCGGTAGATTGAGAGGGCACACGACTTTCTTCGCCCTAGCGATACTAGTCGGACATGTGTTCCCCTTCTTGGGAAGAATATCGTGCCAGAATACAATGTTGTCGTCGAAACATTCGTCGGTCATTTTGTGTTCCGCCTTCATCTCCAGAGCCCTAAGCGTTACATTTAGACGGGTATCCCTGTCGTTGCATCCATCAAACAATGGAGTGACCATGTCTTTCTCCATTTGCTCCAGTTTAGCCTTCTCTCTACCGGCGGCTCTGGCGTTACTCGTCTCCTTGAGAAGCAGATCTTGGACATGAGGGTCTCGCAACCAGCTCGAATCATGGTCGGCACCACCTTGATCATCTTCGTGTCCATGTCCAGTGCCACCACCCTGATCTTCGTGATCGTGACTGGCGTCTTGATCTTCGTGATCATCACTGGCATCTTGATCTTCACCATTATTGACATCCGCATCATCATATTCGTCATCACGTATCCATCTAGTGTAGCCATCCATGAAACTACGTCAAAGCAGGTGCGACTCCAGCATTCCGGAATCATGCCTTATCAGATACATTAGCTTGCAGTCCCGACATGGACATCTTATCTCTGTCTTGTTTGCACGTTCCATGTCGGCCCTCGCGTATGTCATCCACCTATCCACGCGGTCTTTGTTGATCAGTGGTCGGACCATGGACGCCTGCGTGGTACAAAGAGCAAGAGAATAATTAGAGAATATATGGACGTGGATCGCCGGAAAAATTCGGCATGACCTCCCCTAAAAAGAGGACATCCATGAGTGCGAAATTCCGGAAAAGAAATAAATCGACATTCCGGCGAAACATTGGCGTCTCAAATGAAATCCCTGCACAAAAAGTAGCACCACAACACAATCATATAGTCGGTGTCTCCGACAACGCGCATACATGCAAGCAACGCCTTCACGCTTCCTCCAACAACGACTTGCGCAAGAGAGCCGGAGGAGAAGTAAATGGACATGTTATAGATCTAGAGGAGCAAGAGACTTCACTTACATATGGGTGTCAACCAATGGATGTTGAGCAAGCTTCTATGGTGAATCAATGGGGGAAATGAGGTGGGGAGGAGGAGGGGGGCGACCAGATTTGTCTTGGTGGAGGAGGAAGAAGTGACACTAGTGAGTGGGGTGGTAGTTACCTCCATGTGCAAAAAGCTAGAAAAAAGTGGTGCCAGGTTATGCGAGGCGCATATTGCACAATATGCGCCTCCTATAATTCAAACTATAGGAGGAGCATATAGCAATATGCGCCTCGCATATCTGACCACCTACCACCGCCCGGGCCCTTGAGGAGTTACTTGAGGCGATATGACCATATCGCCTGCATATTATCAAATATAGGAGGCGATATAGCCATATGCCTCGTATTATCGTGCACCTACCAACACGCGGGCCCACACAGATTATGCAGGCGATTACATCCATATGCGCCTCGCCTATCTGATATATAGGAGGCGCATATGACTAGAATGCGCCTCGCATAATATGGGGCTGCTAGATTCTGTCCATACAGGGATTATAGGAGGCGCATTCTTATCATATGCGCCACGCCTATTTTTATACTAGAGGCGCATGGAGAAGGACTGTGCCTCGCCTATTTTATAGGAGGCGCATATGGTCTAAATGTGCCTCGCATAAGCATGTCTCCTATAGCCTTTTCTCTAGTAGTGTTTCATTCACTTAGTTGTTTTATTAAGCAAAACATAAGTCAATGACTTAGAAATATTTCTCATAGCATGAATATATAATCCACCCTTGGTTGCTACTATCTAGGCTAATCATGGTAATAGCATGTATCTTACTTAGAGGAAATTCTAACATTGCTACAACTACTAGGATTTCCCAAGCATAGCATATAGATAATTAGCAAAATAACTATGCAAATCCTATACAAAATATTTCTAATGCATAGGTAGAAATATTGGGACAAAAGTATGAAGCACCACTTGCCTTGGTAGTTTGGGGAGTAGCAACAATCTTCACAACCACAATCACTATTAGCACCAAAATCTACACATAAAATAATGGCACCAAATTCAAATATAAAAAATATTCAAGAAAAAATATATGAATGCATGCAAATGCCATGTGATGATTTTCTACACTAAACAAGACAAGTATAGAGTACTCAATCATAAACAAGACCAAAGTACACTAAATAAACTTTATTTGATCTTTAAATCATTTTTCAAATCATTTCTATACTCAAAATAAGCCTACAAATGTCTCTGCAAAAATAACCAATTTTACAGAATCAAAACCTTAAACACATTGCATTAATGGATAGAATTGTTTCTCCTAATTCCAATGATATAAAATTTGTAAAATTTGAACGTGTGGAACAAAAGTTATGAATTTTACAAGTTTGAATCACTAATAGATCTAAATTCTGTTTTTAAATCTAAGCGCAGGCCACACGGCGTGTTCTGATTGGCTCGTACAGCTTCGGCCGGATCGACCAGCATGCACTACAAGGAATCTGGCTATATATGACCCTCCATTTTTATCACAGAATCGTCATAGTAGTCCGTTTATGACGATTCTATGACGATTTTGAGATCATCGAAAGTTGGACGTCGCAAATGAACTATAACGACGTTTTCGATAAAATCGTCATAACCTTCTATGACGATATTGGATCGTCATAACGTCTATGACGATCCAATATCGTCACGGGCTATCTAGTCTGGCCAAGTCAGATCCTACGTGGCTGATCCTACGTGGCAAAATTATGACAAAATTAAATCGTCTTAAATCAAAATCAGCCCAGTCCATTTCTGGGTTCCACATGGGCTCGGCCCATCTATTCTGTATTGTTTTTCTTTGCATTGGTCTTTTATATGGATAGATAATTACTTTGGGCCTTCTTATTTGGGTTGGTACTTTCGGCCATTATACAAACCATTATATTATGGGTTTTTCCGTTTAGACAATGTGAGTCCAAATTGTCAGAACTGTTACACAGTGGGTCCCAGTAACAATATTTTTCTAGACAGTGGGTGCCATTAATAACAAAGCACACTAGATTAATAGCAAAAATGTACCAATAAGGAGAAAATACATGAAAATCTTCAAACAACATCAGAACAAAGATGAGTTTATTACAATATTCTGATGAAGCACATGAAATTCCACTCAAATTAAAATTACATCTAGTTGAGAAATCAAATCTTTGACGGCCTAGTACCTACAAATCAACAACTAAAGTTCACAACAAGTATAAAAACTAGCTACAATTTGATCCTCTCGAACTTATGCATGCTTCCAGATCAGCCTGCAGCTCCTATAAACAATAGGGTATCTGCAACAGTCCCAACAAAATAATTACAAACAAAATAAAAAAGGCAGATAAATGAAATGCAAGTAGTTAAAGTGCAATTTTAATTGTTTAAGCATAACATCTTTACTGACAGGAGAGTGCAACAATTAAATGTGATATTGCAAACACACGACATTGAGAGAAATAGAAAAGGCGTACACCAAATATCAAGTATTTATAGGATAAATGGTAGTACAAGAATGAAGCATATTTTATACATCAACATATTTCAATTACAAGAACCAAGCAAGTTGGGGGTCAGTAACCATGGAGTGTTTATCAATGCTAGGGCATTAAACTTGCAAATAAAAACATCTGTGTATAGAGCCACTTTCGTTGCACCGTGTGTTTTCAATGATTCAACTACAACATGTAGAGAGATATCACCGTCTATTTCAAGTACCAGCAAGCAAATATGTAAGTACCACAAGCCAGGTGTTAGGCTGTAAGTGGGCACGCCCAAAGCAGCCCACCAAGTGACTGTTTGTACCTTTTAAATTAAAGGGAAAGAGAACATGAGAAACTAGCTACTGATTGAGAAAGGGCAATACATGAATAGGCATCAGTACACACTACAAAGACTGAAGCCTGAAGAATGGGTTTACAAAATAAACTAGAAAGTTTAGAATATCAGACTAGGATTGTTACAAATCCTAATATAGTAAAATATAGACAGTAGTACACACTATAGAGCCTGATGCAGGCTGCTCCTCACGGACATTGTCAGACGACACTCCTCCTCAAGGAGCTCACCGGACACTGGAATGCAGTTCTACTAAACAACAGAACTAGTGGACTAACTACAATTGTGTGGCTAAGACAACACAATCTATGTTGCCAACAGTACTAACCATGGATCAACGTGAAATAACAGTACTACTAAACAGATCACAAAATCTGTGTGGCTAAGACAATACAAGGCCTACTGGACATATAATCTTAGGCAAAACATGACAAAGTATAATCAAAGAGAACCATACGTGGAACAGGGGACTTATCTACACCATGGAGATTGCAAAGAAGATGATTAGACCGTGATGATTTGAAGACCTAGCCAACAGATGAAGACCTAATCAAATAGAACCACAACAACTGGGCGTGACATCAACTCCCTGAGATTCGTTGTGATCTGATAAAAATCACAGTAGTCCATCATTTGGGATCTGATAAAAATCAAAGAGTTAGCAAGCTAGCACAACTTTGTTATGAATAAGACAGACCCTTGTGTTCAGTAAAGCCAACTACCTAGAATTTGGATGTTAGTTATACCCTAGTTCCAACGAGAGATAACCTATATTGTGCTCTTTTGTCAGACTTATATTGAGGGATTATTCACTTAACAATTATTAGCACTATAAGGCAAGAAGAGCCTTTCAGCATCCTTCAACATACATAAACGGAAACAAATTCTATATACCAATTCGCTCAGCACAAGCTAGTTCTATTGTTGCTACAATAAAAGAAGGAACAAAGTAATCAAGAGAGTGTTAATGAGCATGCCTGCTAGTTTTCTATAACTGACAAGTAAATTTAATCATTGTCTCATCAAATTAGTCCTTTTAACTTAAATTTAATCATCTTCTTAAGCAACATTGCTAGACAAATACAATTCACTTATTTACGGACCAAGGGGTACCATGCATACATACAAAATGCTAGATATGGATATGGCCTGTATCCATCAAGAACGGACGGGTGCTCATGTAGTAACTTTTTTTTCATGCATCTATATTTCCTCACTAGGTCACTTACATAGAACCAAACAGGGATGCCTGTAAAATTACGGAAGACATGCCAGACACAAGTACGTACAAGGATATCTGGGTAGCTAGCTTGCTTCAATTTTCTACACACAGTCCTAGAAGCACAAGGACAGAAATGGGAGCAAATCGATCACAACCTTGACTGTATTGATCTATCCTATGTTGACTTCAGAGAAGAGAGATTAATCGAGGCGGACCATACAATTCTTAGTCTTGTGATTTTTAAGATGCATCCGCAAAAGACTAACAGAGAACTCCATGCATCCAGATCTAGGGTTTGTTTCGTAACGGTAAGCTGGACATGCATGGGCCAGACATTGTAACGGTGCAGTATGGTTTAGACTTTGTAACTATGGAGATGGACAGTGAGATTATCTGGCTGATAATAGATGATGATGTGGATGACCTGCATGCTTAGATAGATAAACATAAAAAACTCTTAATGGGGTTCTACTTTATAATAAGATATAGATAACACATAAAGGTGTATTCGACAGCCTTCTACAGGATAACAGACCACTTCTAAAAACATATCCCCTCAAGAATGATTCCTTTCATATTACATTGGTTAGAGAACAATGTTACCAGAAGTGAGAAACACTGCCTCTGCTTCGAAACATAAGTAAATTTGGCTTTGTGCTCTATACAAAATAAAAGGAAATACAAGTTTAAAACGAAAAATATTCACTAATTATACATCTACTCTTATTATTGACTTATAACCATGATATAAGAGCTAGGAGAATAATACATCTGGTTTTACTGACTTATTATAGCCATGATATCAGCAAGGAGACTTACCAAGACAAGCAAATCGAGCAGCCGAAGAGGCCAAACCAGCAGCGGTTGGGAAGTTATTGTATGATGCTATGTGCACATGCAACTTCTCTCGGTCCTATTTCTTAATCTTGATCCCCCTTTTATCGTCCTCAACATTACAAGCCCGCTTCCTGATCTCCCTCAGGCAGCTCCGAAATATTGCACCAGACAACTCGATCTCCTGCTTAATTCCAAACCAAACAGATGATTAACTCATAAATACCATCCTAAAACATAACCAGTTTCCATGTTATGTTACATCCAATTGTCCATAATCATAGCTTGACTGTAATAAACTAGATGCCAGTGCAGACAAAATTAGAAACAGAAAGGTCCCTTCTAGTTTTTGTTAAAAGGGCAAAATTCACTTCAGCAGGTCTCTGTCTCCATTTCACTTCCATGAACTATGTACGCTCTGGAGCTCTACCTGACTACAGACCTAAAAATCCAATTTCTAATCCACATATGCAAGCAATTCATCAGCAACCACCACACTCGCGTATATAAGAAACACGTTGGAGCGAATTAAGTTTTCCACTAACCCGTATAGGCAATACCAACTATTATAATCCCGGTTATATGTCAGCACCACATGAACCAATGAACCATAGAAAGCACATGTTAATTACCGCTTCTCATACATGTAGAATAACTACATGTTAAAGGAGGCAAATAGCGCATCAATCTGAATATATTGAAGCAACAACACGAGTTAGGGAGGAGAAATAAAAGTTCACTGAAACATGTCTACAGAGTAGCCACCAAAGGATTTGGATACCTTTCACATACGCAGATCTAAGAGAGAAAAAGAGCAGGCCTTGGCATGGGGAATAATTACGGAGACGGAGATCAGATCTCATTGATCGGGTTGATGCAAGCTTTTATTCCCTGCTTCTGGATCTACGTGCAAGTCAGGTACCTGACTCCTATGGTGGATAACTCGAGCTAGTTCAAGGTAACCATAGAGGATATATCGACCATGGGAGCCCCTACATTAACAAACCAAGGTTAAGGTGTCGGCTGCTTTTCAGACGGCAGCTGTGCAACACAATGGTGGGCTGGGTGGAGGAGATTTCAGGGATGCACGATTTGCCGGTCGGACGGCCCTGGAGCAGCAAGCACGAAGAAGTTCCTCTGAGGCCCAAGCCCCCAACCCTGCGCGGCACCAATTGAGATCGATCAAACCGACTTCACCACCCCACCCGCCATTAGTAAACTATAAACAAAATAAATATCCCACCCCGTAAAGGATTCACGAGACGGGGAGGGGATTTTCTCACACGCACCTGGGTCAGTGACATCGGCGTCCGAACAGTGGCAGAGGAGCGCAAGCGCACGGGCTTGCTCGACGGAGCCTACGAGGTTGGGCCAGGGGAATGAAGTCGGAGGCACCACGCTAACTAGGGGTCAAGATTGAGTGAGGAGAGGCGAGGGAGGTAGCTCTCCGACCCTCTCCACTCCCCCTGGAAGAGAGGTGAGGGCGGTGGTGGCCGGAGGTGGGGAGACACTGGGCTGCGGTGGATGACGGGGTGGCTGCGGCAGGAAATGTAGGGTGGCGGCGGAGGAGAGAACAACACAGTGGGAGGCGGCGGGGATAGAACTAGGGTTTTTCGGTGGGACTTACAAAAATAATTGCTCAATTGCGCGTGACTGGGCGCGAGGTGTGCGGCAAACCAAAATATTTCCGGCACTGCGCGCGATGACTCGATGTCAGGTCATCGATCCATGGAAACTTCCCAAACATCACTATCTCAACCGCCCTTCAGGTTCATATCCAACGGCCGATATTGTCCTCTCTTATATCTTGTTGGTTATGACGATTTTATGTATTGAAACTATGTCGTTTTAAGCCAAATCGTCTTAATTATTCAGGGTTTTGACTCTCGCAAACGGCCTATGATCATCTTGTGTGAAATCGTCATAACTCTATGACGATTTTATATACGGTCACTATCAAAAGGTCATAGGTTGACACATTTCTTGTAGTGATGGGCCGCACGATCTAAATGAAATCGCATGGACCAGATCCAATCGTACCCCTTCGATAAGTGATCTATTATAATGCGTTAGATCTAGATCCAACGGTTGCCAAGCATGCAACCATGGATGGGCGGCGCCAGCGACGGCGACGCGGCGGCGCGGCTCTGCTAGTGATGTTCCGGCGGCTACGGAGGGGGCTAGGGTCAACGGAGGGGCTTACCAGACTCGCGATGCCACGAGGAAGCTCAACGCGTGCAAGCAGGCAGGGTGAAGCTGTAGAGGTTGCTGGGGCTCGTCGGACTTGCGGACGTTGTCGGGTGCTTGCAGATGAAGAGGTTGGCGACGATGTAGACCGCCCTAGCACGAACCAGTGGTGTCAGAGGGTGCGCAAGGTTGTGGCGAACACGACAGGGTCAAAGAGGAAGCAAGGGGCGCTCAGAGGTTATCGGTATTTCTCGTCGGAGTTGAGCGGCGGATCTGTTGTTTGCAGAGGTGGATGGAGGCGACATCCTGGTGCAATACAGAACAAAAAAATGGCATGTGGTGATGCGCAGAAGCCTAGTGTACACGCTCGCATGAACCAAGATGAAGAGGGGCGTTGTGCTTACCGGATGCGTCGCCGGAGGCGCTCGGTACCGCGGCGGTGCAAGTGGAATTGTGGGCAGCCTGGTGGCGGAGAAGAGGCGCTGAGTGAGGGGAAAGATGCGGAGAGGGGAGGGGGTTAAATAGCCAGTGAGGGGCGAGGAGATCGCGCGGCATTGATCGGCAATTAAGCCCGCTTCATTCACGATAGTGATGGAGGTAACGGCGGCGTCGACGTGGTCAGGGGGTGCGTGGTTTGGGGACGATGACCGCGTGGCGTTTGGGTCCACCGGTCAGCGAGCGCGGGGTAGGTCTATGTCACGTGAGAGAGAGAGGAAAACCCCAGGTGGGATTAGTGGTTGGAACTGTTGTTGGGCTGAAAGAGTGGCGCCGACCCTTTTTCTATTCTTTATCTCTTTTCTTTTTCTGTTTGAATTTCTAGGAATCAAATTCAAATGAGTTTTAAACCAAGTTGAATTCAAACTTATTCTGGATTTTTGTAGAGTGACAATTGTACACATTTGGTTGCAGAACAATGTTGTACACTTTAAAATAATTTGGCACTTCGGAATTTTAAAATAAACAATGCTTTTATCCATTGTTTATTAAAGACAAAGAAATGGTTTTAAATTGTTTCTGTTTTTTGAAATCTTTGTCCAAGCTTTGGAAATTAACAAACAAACAACACTGATTCAAAACAAACAATCTCTCATAAGAGAGTAGCATTGGATCAATGTTTTTCTTACATAAAATAATAAGCATTCAAATGCTTCTATTTTTGTAATGACTTTGAAAATGATCCCTAAATGATTATGAATGCATGGATGATATGCAATATTTGAAAACATGATTTTAGGGATGTTACAAATCTAACCCCCTTAAGGTGAATCTCGCCCTCGAGATTCGGATTGGCTAGCAAATAGGTGAGGGTGGTCTTTCCGAAGATCATCTTCTCTTTCCCATGTTGCTTCCTCTTCGGAATGATGGTTCCATTGAACTTTGCAGAATTTGATGGTTTTAGTCCGAGTAAGTCTTTCTGTAGTCTCAAGAATCTTGATGGGTTTTTCCTCATAAGTGAGGTCACTTTCGAATTGGACCTCTTCCAAAGGTATAGTATCTTTCAGAGAAGTCTCTTCCATCTCTGGATGGCATTTCTTTAGCTGACTCACATGAAACACATTGTGAACGACAGACAATGATTCTGGAAACTCAATCTCATAAGCTACTTCTCCTTCATGACTCAGAATCTTGAATGGTCCAACATATCTTGGGGCCAGTTTTCCTTTAACTCCAAATCTCTTCACTCCACGAAGTGGTGACACTCTAAGATAAGCTCTATCACCCACTTCATAGGTGACTTCTCTATGCTTAGGATCTGCGTAGCTCTTTTGTCGGGACTGTGCTATCTTCAATCTGTCCTTAACTAGCTTGACCATCTCTTCAGCCTCTTTGATTAGTTCAGGTCCGAACAAGTTTCTTTCTCCCACACCATTCCATAGTAATGGGCTAGTACACATTCTCCCATAGAGAAACTCAAATGGTGCCATCTCAATACTGGCTTGATAGCTGTTATTGTAAGAGAATTCTGCGTAAGGCAGACTTTCATCCCAACTAGCTCCATAGTCTAGAGCACATGCTCTCAACATATCTTCTAGAATCTGGTTGGTCCTTTCTGTCTGTCCATCAGTCTGAGGATGAAAAGCAGTGCTGAATTCCAATCTCGTTCCCAATGACTCATGTAGTTGCCTCCAAAAATGAGAAGTGAATTGAGTTCCCCTATCAGACATAATACTCTTGGGTACTCCATGCAGACACACAATCCTATTCATATAGATCTTGGCTAAATTAGCACTTGTGTAAGTTGTCTTCACTGGTATGAAATGAGACACTTTAGTTAGGCGATCCACTACTACCCAAATAGAATCATATCCTGACCTGGTCCTTGGCAATCTAGTGATGAAATCCATGCAAATCTTGTCCCACTTCCAATCAGGAATAGGTAGTGGTTGTAGCAATCCTGCTGGTTTCGTATGTTCCGCTTTCACTCTACTACATACATCACACAAAGCGATATGCTCGGCGATGTCCTTCTTTAGATTATTCCACCAAAATATTTCCTTCATATCCATGTACATTTTGGTGTTACCCGGATGAATGGAATATGGTGAGTTGTGTGCTTCCTATAAATCAGTTTCTGAAGCTCCGGATGTTGCGGAACGTAGATAAGTTTTCCATACCATAAAGTACCTTATTCGTCTTCATGGAATCCTTTGGATTTTCCTTTGCCAATCGTTTCCTTAATCTCTTCAATTTCCTTGTATGTCTTTTGGGCTTCCTTGATCTTATCCAAAAGAGTGGGTTGAACATCCAATGACATGAGATGTCCTTCAGGCACAATCTCCAATCTGAGGTCTCTAAATTGGGCACACAGATCATCTAGTAACTCTCCCTTAGTAAGGCTATTCACAAACACTTTACAGCTTAGAGCATCTGCTACAACATTTGCTTTTCCAGGATGGTATTGCAAACTCAAATCATAGTCCTTGATGAGTTCTAGCCATCTTCTTTGTCTCATGTTGATTTCTTTCTGAGTGAAGATATACTTCAAACTTTTGTGATCTGTGAACACTTCAAATCGTTTTCCCAAAAGATAATGTCTCCATGTTTTGAGTGCATGGACCACAGAGGCTAACTCCAAATCATGAGTAGGGTAATTTACCTCATGAGTTTTGAGTTGTCTCGAGGCATAAGCCACAACTTTCCCTTCTTGCATTAGAACTGCACCTAATCCATGATGATATGCACCACAATACACTTGGAAATCTTTCTCTAAATCTGGCAGACATAAGACTGGTGCTGTCCCTAGTCTCTTCTTCAATTCTTGGAAACTGAGTTCACATCCTTCAGACCAGGCAAATTTCTTGTCTTCCTTTAGTAACTCCGTCATTGACTTAGCTACCTTGGAGAAATTCTCAATGAATCTTCTGTAGTATCCTACCAAGCCAAGGAAACTACGAACCTCTTTTACTGACTTAGGATATTCCCATTCAGTTACAGCTGACACTTTTGCGGGATCAACTGCTACACCATCTCCCGACACAAAGTGTCCAAGAAATCCAACTTCATTCAACCAGCCGTCGGACCTGGGACCGCACAACATCGAGCAACTCGCCATTTTCGTGGCGTTCTACGAGTGCTACCTGGGCTGTCGGCCATACTTTCCCCTATGGCAAGATCTGTTCCATGGGAGGATCAGCCGGGAAGAGGCGGGCGGCCCAATGTTAGCCACGGGCTGCCTGACCTTCCAGCTGAAGTCGAAGGCATCGTTCTTCGATCTGATGCTGCCTGCCAAAGCAGCGAACGAGTGGAAGAAGAGCTGGTTCTACATGACCGAGTCGACGCCGGGCGATGAGGTGGCGGTTCCAAGGTACTCCGCCTACCAGACCGAGTCGCGTCGGCTCTAAGTCACCAAGCTCCCGCTGGACCAGTGGATGGTCGTCGACGAGATGTTGCAAATTATTCGCAACTTGAAGAAGAAAGACCTCCAAACCATCAACCTCTACAATTGTTGGCTCGGTCGACGGCTCGTGCCCCTGGCAAGCCGTGCCCACTATATGTACCAGTACACGGGCAAGGACGACCCGACGAAGTCCTGTTACAACGAGTGGATACTAAATGACTACACCCTGGCCCAACGGTATCTTGAGCCAGGCGTTGTATCTTAACGCAAAGGTCGGGGTCGCACCTTATACCGCAAAGCGCCTAGCTCCAACGGTGAGTTTATATTTCCCTTGCACTCGCAGTCGTAGTTTGTGCATTCGCGGTTGTGCTGATGTTGTTTGATTGTTGCAGTTATTCCAAGTGGTGGAAGGCTGGCTTCCACCCGCAGATGATGAGAACTGGATCTCGTCCGCCGAAGACGAGAGTGAATCATTGCCTGGCAAGGGTGCTGTCAGGAGTGACGGGGGCGGCGATGGCGATGACGACGACGACGAAGCCGTGGAGGTTGCTGCCCCCATGGTCCGCAAGACTCGTGGGCAGCACCAGCGTGATCTCGAGGACAGCAAAAGTCTTGAGGCCCATGATGACGATGATGATGAGCTCCCCGAGCATACCTCATAGCATGAGGCCACACCGTCAAAGAAGAAGAAGAGGCCGCCGCCACCCAAGAAGAAGACGAAGCCGACCAAGCCGGCGTCTCTGCCTTGGTCCGCGAGTAGCTCCGATGCTACCAGCGCAGCCGAAGAAACAGCAGCGCGCGCAGCCACAGCGACTGGTGCGACCTTCGTGGAAGGCGAGGCGCCGCTGGCATCATTGCCGACATCGTTCGCCCCAGTTACATGGTTGGTGGCCGCTACAGCCATAGGGGCCTTGCCGCCGAGAGGAGCTCCCACGGCGACTACAACTGAATCTCCTGCCGTGGCCTCATCCTCGAATAAACTGTCGGTGTCTTGGGCACAGAGCGTGTTCGAGACGGGCCTCGATCGAAGCTTCGGGCGAGCTGGAGAAGTCGGCCAGCATTACGCCGCAGCCTCGATTTATCGATCGCCAAGTGAGTGTTCCTCAACCTTTCATCTGTCTGCTTGATTCGTGTTCTGATTGGAGAGTGTTATTGATAGAGTTGTTTCGCAGGACTGGAGTAAAGAAGATAGGTCACCCTTCGGTGGCAAAGGTTCCATCGGTCGCCGTAGAGGCGCCGGCTGACCCCTCGAATAAGAGGATGGGCGACGAGGTTGAGGCTCCCGCTGAAGGCACCAAGTGACCAAAAGGCGATGAAGTCGTCACGATCTCGGACGAGCCAGCGGCTGGCCCGAACGAAACCCCGATTGCGGTGGACATATCTCTGAAGGCCAAGGAGGATGCCGGGTTGCAGCAGGCAAGCCCCATGGTTTTAATTGAGGCGACCGAGCCGCCTTCGGGTGGCGCAGGGGCCACGGTGGCGACGTTCCCTCGCTTTGTAGCAAGGGCCGCCACGGTGAGTGCCTCGGTATCATCGAGCCTTTACCTGGGGCCGCCGACATGGAGGTCGAACAGCGTCGCGGGCACACTCTGCTCGTGCTTTCGTCGGTGGACGCGATGGAGCTTCGTGGCATGCTAGGTGCTGCCATCCAGGTATGTCCAGTCCCCGAGGATCTAGCCACTGAATTTCAGTGGTCGGATTCTTACTGTTTTTGCGCCATCCACTCCCCGAGTGTCTAGTCGCTGAATTTCAGCGGCTGTGCACTTAGGAATTTTTTCATCCAGTCCCCGAGTATCTAGTCGCTGAAATTCAGCGGCTGGGCACTTAGGAATTTTTTTTGCTGACGCTGTGATTATTCCACAGGGCTTGCAGCGCGAGTCAGCCGAGCGGCTTGCTGCCAAGCACCGTGTGGAAAAGGAGCTTCTAGCTATTCAGGATACGAACGAGAAGGTTCGAGCGACTGCGGGTGAGTGTTTGTCTTGTTTGGTGCTTGTCGCGAACTTGTTGCATTTGTGACCATTTTGTTGTGGAAGCAGAGGATAGTGTGGACATAGTGGAGGAGGCTCGACAGGGCCTTGTTCGAGATGGTGAGTTGACGGCGGCTCAGTCTTCCTTGAGCGCCGTGGAGAAGCGAATCGCCGAACTGGAGCGTGAGCTCAAGGAGGCGAAGGCGGAAGCGAGCTCCGTAGAGGGACGAGCCAAGGCGGCCGTTACTTCTGCTGCTGAGGAGCGGAAGGTGTCGGACACACTCGTCGCCGGGCTGCAGAATGACCTCTCGGCTCTTAAAAATTTCATCACGGACCTCTGCCGCCCGCTGATTGGTGAGTTTTCCTCCAGCCACTCTGTTGGGGAGGTGACCCCGGATAGGGTTAAGACACGGGAAAGACGAAAGGAGTCTCCCTTGTCATGAGCCGAGTTACTGTTTGTACCAGCCGAGTCATGTAAGAGTCAGCCGAGATAAGCAAGGCGATGACAGCTACAGAAGGAGTAACACCTTATCCGGCCGACATATGAGCTAAGTCGTCCGAGCGAGTCTGACTAACTTGAATGCAGGTGAAGGCCGAGCCGAGTTATGCGAGACAAGGCCGAGTAACACGAAGCTTGCAGGAGAAGGAGATGCCTATAGTCAAACCCTAGTCACTGGCTAGGAGGAATCTGAACAGAGCCAAGCACAAAGGACAAGGAGCAGAGCAGCAGAAGGGCAGAAGAAGGTCACGGAGGTGACAGTCAGGGAGCCCGAGGCGCGCATGTGAAGCTCTCTTGAGCATTGCCACAGATAGAAGGGGGACATGGAAAGGAAGCCGTCGAGTTACCATATTGGGACAAGCATATTCCAAGAATATGCTTGCCATGTCAGCCCTAGAAGGCACCAAGGCACCCCTTTATAAGGTGGGACGCGGGCTCCTGAGAGGGGATCGATTCATTCTACGCCGTAAGGGTCGTGTAGTAACTCTCTTCTTCCTGCAAACATCTCAAGGAGCATTTGTAGTCCTTAAGAGGAGAAATAAAGATCTACATGTTAGTCATTTGAGTGTAGAAATCACTACATCTTCCCTCTCCGGATCCCTCTAGCATCCATTGGCCCCATACTTTAGCCTACCCATGGTATCTGTCGTGCCACCACCACGACAGTTGGCGCCCACCATGGGGCCAGCTGCGGTGCTAGCTGGAGTCAAGATCCGGACGGGAAACATCATCCACACCGGCAAGCGCTTTGTCTCTGGATTAGTCTAGAGATTTGATCTCTGGGACTATGTCAGCGATAACGCATGTAGCTTTAGGAGGAAAGCACCTCCGCGCAACGGCGTCTTCATCAACTTTGGCACGCACAAGGTCTAAGTCGGCGTCGACACCTCATGCGTGTATCCTCACCGAGTTATTGATGCAGGAGAGCGTCCCCTTAGTGCCGCCAATGGTCCGCGTGTAGCGCACCACATCGGCAGCGTCGAGGTGATTGTCATAGCCGCGGTACAGGCAGCAGGAGTAGGCGCCGGATCGAGCAAGGACCCGGCGGCAGGAGGACAGGTGACCACGAAGCAAGCAGCTCCACAGCCCACCGAGGTAGATCTGTTGGCAGCCAAGTCAGCCGAGGTGCAGGAGACTACCCCAAAGGCAGCAAGGGTAAGATGGCCACCTCTGGAAAGACAAGAGAATATTCTCCAGGAAACTATAGATAATCTAACCACGCCTATGGCGCCGATACTTGATCCGGTTAACGCACAGGCCGAGTTAGAAGAGACTAGGGAAAAGTACTGGTAGAGGCAAAGAAGGTGTCGGCCTTGGGGGAGTTCTTGAACAGGACCCTGCGAGAATATGCTAAGGAAAACAAACTAGATGTTGCCCCCGAGCGGTTAGATGAATTAAGGTTGAGAGGAAAAAATCTCATGAATGATATCAACAAAGATCACGAGACTCATAAGGCTGATTCAGTTGATCTAGGCTTGCCGAGGTATAGCACCCCGACAAAGAACCTAAGGGCGGCAAATGCCACTGCTTTGGAGTTAGAAGGATTAACCGGCGAAGCCCGGCAGAAACAGCAAGAAAGAGTGAATGAGCTGGTACGCATTGTGAACCAGCAGAATGAAGAAATGCTTAGGGCTGACCCGGCAAGACCGGGAGCCTCGCATATGGTTCATTCGGCTGGAGCAGCGCCCACACTATCAGTGGCAGCAGCATCCTCACCCGGAAACAACGTGTGAAAAGATAGAGCAGTCACTTCAGGAAAAAGAAATAAGCAAATTGTTCCGTATGATCTGGTAGTAGCCGGAAAGGTCAATGAAAACAAAGGCAATGGAACCCGAGGTAAAAGTGGCGATAGAAACGCCGGCCGTGCAAACAAAGGCAACGGAAGCCGAGGTAATGGAGACCTCGGAAGAGGAAATCATGAGAACAATAACCCGACAGAGGGAAGGAGAGACCCACCGCCCGAACCTCAGCCGAGGTATGAGCCTCGGCAAGAGCGAGAAACAAGACCAACTCACCATAATCAGGCAAACGAGAGGTACAATGATGGTTACTCAGATCTGGAGTATGCAGGACATGGTGGGAATAACCATTATGGAATACAGGAGAAAATCATTTACAGAAACTTGCCATCAAATGATGCAAGGTTAAAACTCGACAGGTTATATCGGTCCGAGTTATTGGAGGAACAGGGTCCGCCTGGTCCGGCGTGTTTCGGACCTCTGATCTTGGGCGAGCCACCGGTGCCAAACTTTCAACTGGCAAGGGGCACGAAAACATACAATGGGAGCACAAAACCACAGGATTGGTTGATTGGCTATGCCACTGCAGTGAAAATTGGTAGTGGAAACTTACGATGGGCGGTGAGATACGTCCCACAGATGCTGGAAGGACCAGCCAGAGTGTGGCTGAACAATCTTCCAGCAGGCAGTATCAACTGTTGGCTAGATTTTGAAGAGATGTTTGTCAGCAACTTCACCAGTACCTATAAAAGGCCAAACAGGCCACAGCAGCTCGCTATGTGCAAGCAAAGGCCGAATGAAACAGATAGAGAATTCTTGACTCGGTGGTGTAACCTCGGAAACTCATGTGAAGGAGTCATAGAGTCTCAAGCGATAGCTTGGTTTGGTCAAGGATGCCGATATGGAAGTGTGTTATGGCAAAGGCTGCAAAGAGATATGTCGATTACATTGGCGGAGACTATCAGGATAGCAGATTCGTATGCTTTAGGGGATCCGACACAACCAGAACTAATGTTGGCAGAGCATCGAGAACATCAAGATCAATATGCAAGAGATGTAGCCGGGTCATCGAGGCGCAACGAATTTTGAGCTAGAAGAAGAGAGGAAAGGCTGGATTACAGATATGCATCCAATCAGGTGGCAGCGTTAGTGCAAGATCAGTCGAGTCATGGAAACAGTCAACAGCAGAAAAATGGTCCTCAACAGTGGACACCGAGGAATGAAGGGAAGATACAGTGGACACCAGAACAAAAGAAGCAGTGGCAGGAAAGGCCGAAATACACGTTTGAGTCCATGTTGGATCAACCGTGTAAGTTCCACACTCCAAACCCGGCCAAGCCGGCTAATCATACAACTCTGCAATGTGCTTGGATGAAAAATGCAATGGGGAACCCTGCGGGAATGCAAGCGCCTCCTCATCAAGCGCATCAGCAGCAGCAGCCACAGTTAACTGGAGCAAATGCGCAGCAGTTAATGTTACCCCCACCCCCTTCGAGGTATGATAACTCGGATCGGAGAGATGCAGTGTATCAAGATATGTGTAATGATTACAGGGAGCATCATCAATCATATTGTGTATTCACAACAGAACAACAAGTTAGGAAGAGTGTACAACGCCGACATATGGAAGTAAATGTTGTTATGTCGGCGGTACCAAGATATGTGTCGTGTTCCGATCAAGAAATAACCTGGAGTATAAAAGACCACCCGAAGATAATGCTGAATCCAGGGTCGTATGCACTCGTACTAGATCCGACATTTGTCGGACCCAGCATTAATGTGAAATTCTCAAAAGTACTAATTGACAATGGGAGTAGTATCAACATCATGTACAAAGATACGATGCATAAACTCGGAATAGCACAGAATATGCTACAATCCACAAGAACCATGTTCCATGGAATAGTCCCAGGACTTTCGTGTGAACCCATTGGGAAAGTCCGAGTAGATGTATTATTCGACACAAGGGAAAATTGCAGATCGCAAAATTTGTAATTTTAAGTGGTGGACTCAGAAAGCTACTATCATGCTTTAATCGGACGGCCAGCATTGGCAAAATTCATGAGTAGCTGCCACATTACTTATTTGAAAATGAAGTTACTCGGACCACAAGGGGTGATAACAATAGCCGGAGATTACAGAAATTCGATGGAGTGTGCTTCGGCCGGATCAAACCTGGCCGAGTCATTGGTGATTGCAAGAGAAAAAATAAGGATTCAGGAGGTAGCGGCTCTCACTCAGTCGGCATTAGCCAACCCACATGGAAGTGTTTCTTTCCAGCCGACTAAAGAGACAAAAAAGATCCAGATATATGAGCAGTTCCCAGAGCGCACCATCACGATTGGTGCCGGCCTAGATGCCAAATAGGAAGGAGAGCTCACCAATTTCCTCTGTGAGAATCGGGATATCTTTGCATGGTCAACTCAAGACCTGCAAGGTGTGCCGAGGGAGTTGGCTGAGCACTCTTTGCATGTAAGGCCAGGAGCAAGGCCGGTGAAGCAACCTCTCCGCCGCTTCACTGAAGACAGGAGAAAAATAATAGGGGATGAGATAGTTCGGCTCCTTGCGGCCGGGTTCATCATGGAAGTGCTTCATCCGGATTGGTTATCAAATCCGGTGTTAGTAGAAAAGAAAAAGGATGACCCAAATGTAGCCGTCGTATGGCGAATGTGTATCGATTACACGAACCTAAACAAGGCGTGTCCCAAAGATCCTTTTCCTTTGCCTAGGATAGACCAAGTCATTAATTCGACCGCTGGTTGTGATCTGTTGTCATTTGTAGACGCGTATTCTGGTTTCCACCAGATACCGTTAAATCTGGCCGATCAAATAAAGACTGCGTTTATTACACCGTACAGGGCTTATTGCTATCGCACCATGCCATTCGGCCTGCGTAATGCAGGAGCAACATACCAGAGATGCATGCAAAAGTGTCTACATGACCAGATAGGAAAAATGTACAAGTATATGTAGACTATGTGATTATAAAAACCAACGAGAGAAAAACGCTCCTGGATGATATTCGGCAGACATTCGCAAACTTGAGAAGATTCCGAATGAAGCTTAACCAGGAAAAATGTACCTTCGGTGTGCCGACTGGAAAATTACTCAGTTTCCTCGTATCCAGCCGAGGTATAGAGGCAAATCCAACTAAAATCCGAGCAGTTGAAAAAATGGAATTTCCGAGGTGTCTAAATGATGTACAAAAATTCACGGGCTGCCTGGCCTTGCTCAGTCGATTTTTATGTCGGCTGGGGGAAAGACATTACCTCTATATCAACTGATGAAAAAGTCTGATAAGTTCATTTGGACACCGTAAGTAGATAATGCATTTCATGATTTAAAAAAGATGTTGGCCACAACACCAATCTTGGCCTCTCCACTGTCAAAAGAACCTATGTTACTTTATGTAGCTGCCACTAACAGAGTGGTAAGTGCCGTGGTTGTCGTGGAACGGAATGAAGGTGATAAGTCAATACAAAGGCCGGTGTATTACCTAAGCGAGGTACTATCGGCCTCAAAACAGAACTACCCGCACTACCAAAAGATGGCTTATGGAGTATACATGTCGGCGAAAAAACTTAAACATTACTTCGAAGAACATCCGATAAAAGTGATCTGTGAAGCTCCCATAGCCAAGATATTGAGGAACAAAGATGCAAGTGGCCGAATAGCAAAATGGGCAATCGAGTTATCACCTTATGATCCACAATTCGATAGGCGAGATGCAATCAAGTCTAAGCTTGTGGCCGACTTCTTCGTCGATTGGGCCGAGGTACAATATGAGCCGCCATTACCAGATCCAAATTATTGGACAATGCATTTTGACAGATCCAAGCTGAGAAATGGCTTGGGGGAAGGGATAGTGTTAACTTCGCCGAAAAAAGATCAGATGAAATATGTGCTGCAAATACATTTCGCCGCATCAAACAATGTAGCCGAGTATGAAGCACTCGTCCATGGGTTAAAGGTGGCAAAAGAGATTGGTATACGTCGGATCCTATGCTACGGGGATTCGGATCTAGTAGTATAGCAAGTATCAGGCAATTGGGACGCATTAGATGCGAATATGGCCCTATATAGATTCCTTGTGCAAAAAATCAGTGGATACTTTGATGGATGTGAGTTTCATCATATACCTGGGGCGGAAAATGACGCTGTAGACACACTGTCGAAATTCGGATCAACTAGGCAGTCAATTCCCCCAGGTATCACCCTAGAGCACCTCAGAAAACCATCGATTACACCATCACCATCGTCCGAGTCAATTCATATCTCGGAAGAATTGAAAGAAGGGAGTGTGCCAATGGAAATCTACAAAGAATGCAACCCGGACTTTCTGAAAGTGAACCCGGCCATCGCACGAGTGAATAAAGAAAAATCCAAAGCTGTTACGTTGGCAGAAAATATGGAAATCGACAGTGAAATTATCCCAGAGAAAATCACGCCGACATGGGCGCAACCCATATTCTCCTTCCTTAAGGACGCAATCTTGCCGAGTCATGAGGTACTGGCTAGACAGACAATAAGAAGAGAAAAAGCTTATACAATCATAAACAATGAGCTGTATAAGAGAAGCGTCACAAGTGTGCTGTAAAGATGTGTTGACTCGGCAGAAGGTCATGAAATACTCATGGATATACATTAGGGAGAATGCGGGCATCACGCCTCGTCCAGAGCTTTAGTGGCCAAAGCATTTAGGCATGGATTTTATTGTCTGATAGCGTTGAAGGAGGCAAAAGAATTGGTAGAAAAATGTAACGGTTGCCAGAGATACGCTAGCAAGATACATATGCCCTCGTCCGAATTAAAGACAATACCAATTACTTGGCCATTTTCTGTATGGTGCTTGGATATGGTAGGTCCGTTCAAGCCAGCCCGGGGCGGAATGACTCACATTCTAGTCATGGTGGATAAATTCACAAAGTGGATCGAGGTAAAACCAATAAGAAAATGTGATGGACCAACAACAGTAAAATTTCTCAAAGATATTATCTTGAGATATGGTTATCCACACAGTGTTATTACAGAAAATGGCACAAATTTTGCTGAAGGAGCCTTTGCTAGATTCTGCCAAGAGAAACACATAAGACTAGATGTTTCCTCGGTGGCTCACCCAGCATCAAACGGGCAGGTAGAGAGATCAAATGGGCTGGTATTGTCCGGAATAAAACCCCGGCTTGTCGAACCTCTGCAAAGGTCGGCAGGATGCTGGATCGAGGAACTACCAGCAGTACTGTGGAGCCTCAGAACTACCCCAAACAGGTCAACATGGTATACCCCATTTTTTCAAGTATATGGGGTAGAAGCTGTGCTTCTAGCCGACATAACACATGATTCGCCAGGAGTGACCCAGTACACAACTGCTGAGGTAAATGAGGTAGCTCGGCAAGACGATGTCAATTTTCTAGAAGAGGCCAGATAATTGGCATTATCAAGATCGGCTATTTATCAGCAAGACCTCCAACAATATCACAGCAAGAAAGTCAATCCAAGAGTTTTTAAAGAAGGAGATTTGGTTCTTCGGCTAGTGCAGCGCACAGCCGGCATGCACAAACTTTCACTCCCATGGGAAGGACCATTCATCGTGAGTAAAGCATTGCACAATGATGCATATTACCTAATCGATGCCCAGTCACCAGAAAAGAACAAGGCAAACAAAGCCGGCGACGAATCAAAAAGACTGTGGAACATAGCTTTACTTCGCCCATTCTGCACTTAGGAGCCACATGTTGTACGTCGTGATGTGACGCATCAAGTTGGAGTATCAAGCGTGTATTGAACCTCGACACCTCGAGCAGCGACTCGGGGACTGCACAATGTTGTTTCTATTTTTTAAGACTATGTAGTAAACCTCGGCACCTCGAGCAGTGACTCGGGGACTGCACCGTGTTATTTCTTATTTTGAATTATGTGTTAAATTTCAGCTCCTCGAGTAGTGACTCGGGGACTACATCGTGTTATTTCTTATTTTGAGTTATGTGTTAAATTTCAGCACCTCGAGCAGCGACTCGGGGACGTACTGCACCATATTATCCCTTATTTCGGATTATGCATTAAACCTCGATACCTCAAGCATTGACTTGGGGACTGACCCATGATTGTTTCTTGTTCTAAAAATATGTACTCGGCACCTTGAGCGATGACTCGGGGACTACCCCGTAGTATTCTCTGCATTGAGCCATGAATTATATTTCGGCAACCTAGTTTGTAACTTGGGGACTGCTGCATGATCCTAGATATTATTTGAGCACACGCAAGAACTCGATAACCCGAGTGATAACTCGGGGACTGACTTGTATTACCCACTGCTTGTCGCCAGACACATAAAAGCTCCATAGCTCAGCTAAAGACTCGAGGACTCCCCAAAATTGTTGATCATAACTTGCAAGATGTGATATAAACTTGTCTCAGTAATCAGAGGAATAGCAAAGCGGAAACAAACAAAGATCTCTAAGGATAATGCAAAAAAGAATAACAACTCCAGCAAATCTAAGTATGATAAGGGATGCAACTTATTGTATCACTTTACCGGATATGGGCTTCGGGCATTGTACTTCAGATAGAAGTTGAAAACACAACAGCTACGCAGTCGAGTTTATGAAGGGCAAGCAAGATAAATGCCGAACCAAGGTCAGACACATGGAAAAATGCAATCCGAACTTACGAAATCATAGTTCGCCAAAGCAAAGATATAAAGCAATGAGACTTGTTTAGATAGAGTAATAATAATTACCATCACCCATGCCTCAGCGGAGAAAGTCAAAAACGTTCACACCACAACAAAAGCCGGACAATTGTTCCACAGACATCATACGCTCGGCATACCGGGGACTGGAAATAACTTAAGAGTTTTTTGAACCTAAATAGCGAAAAGGGCTAGATCACCCTTAAGGGGCAGCAGCATGATCAGGAGCATCGGGAATGGGTATCTCGGACGATGGAGGAGGTACCTCGGTCTCCTTCAGCATTGTATCTTCAGTAACTGGGTGCTCAGAAGTAGCTGGCGCATCAGCCGACATTACCTCGGCTTCAACAGAAGTCGTAGTAACCTCGGGCGCAAGCTCCGGCTGCTGAGGGACATCAGTTTGAGCTCGAGAGTTTTCTGTCCCTTTAGAGGACGATCATGCGTCACCATCCTCGTCCGAGTTGTCATTTCAATCACGGGAATTATCCGAGTCACCTTCTGATTCATCCTGATCGGCCAAGTCATCATCCGATGCATCTTCAGCTTCGACATCATCCGCCGGGTTGGGAAGAAAACTCGGCGCTTCAATTCAATTATGCACGTCAGCATACTCAATGAGCTGGAAGGCACGAGCTTGGCAGCGAGCGATGAACTCTGGATCCTCAAACCAACAAGAGCCAGTGCGCAAATTCATCAGAGTATCGAGTGAGATATCCTCGTACCAAGACAAAACGGCTGTAAGTGACATATCAGAACCAGCCCTCCCAACAGATTCCCTCCAGAGATTTAACAGGGTCTGAGATGCCATTAACCTCTCCACAAATATTTTGACTTCGTCAATATCAGGTGTTTAAGAAGTATTCGGCCAAAGAACATGGTAGGCCCGAATGGCTGCTTGCACCAGATCTCTTCCCATAATCTTCATTGGTCCAATAGCAGCGCCGATGGCAATCAGGAAATCTTCCATTGAGTACTCTGGACTCGAGTCTACGGGGACACCTCGGCGCTGACGAGCAGAAATTACTGCCTTAGAGCTCACTGGTCTCGCTTCCGGAAAATGATCTACACGAAAGGAAAACATATCAGTTAAAAATAAGAAAGAGAAGAAAATAACTCTGCCACGGTCGAAAAATTATGATGAATGTAACTCAACATTTTCTGGAGATCCTGGGTCCAGTCGGCCTTATTCTTCTCAAATCGAATGATCTCCTCGCTCATCGTCTGATTCTTCATCTCGGTAGTATCGAGGAGTTCTTTATCTTCCTACAACTGTAGGCTCAGTAGATTCTTTTCTTCAGAAAATTCCTGATCAACTTTTTCCATTTCAGATTTCTGCGAAAGCTTGAGAGACTCAACCTCGGCACGTAACAGGGTTATCTCATCATCCTTTTCTTTAAGTTGCGCCGAATGAGTGGCAGCTTGTTCTAAAAAATGCAGCATCATATCAGGCATGGATATGCATTCTTGATGCGACGCTGCAAATGTTTGTAACTCGGCTATACCAAAGCCGAAAGGTTATAAGGAACACAGGATTTGTCTCAAACGAAAGTCAACAAATCACAAGACGAAAAGGATAACTAACCTTCTAGAGCGTCAACTTTCTTGGTAAGGAGGGTATTAAGATTATTGATACTAGCTGCATACCAGCAAAGAATATATTAGCTCATCAAGCCAGAAATGTTAAGGACTTAAGCCAGAAATGAATTAGCGTCAACTTTATTAAATTACCAGTTTTCTTCACCACGGGGACAACCTTCTCATATTTCTCTTGCAATTTCTTGTGTGCAAAGAGCAACCTTTGAAATTCGTTTGTCCGCCGATCATGGGCAACCTAAGTACCAAAGTGAATTACACAGCTGGATATTCAAAGCTAAAACAGATCCGAATCAAGTAAAACTTAACTCGGATCTAGGTGGCTGGATATTCAAAGCTAAAACATATCCGGATCAAGTAAAACTTAACTCGGATCTAGGTGGCTGGATATTCAAAGCTAAAACAGATCCGAATCAAGTAAAACTTAACTCGGATCTAGGTGGCTGGATATTCAAAGCTAAAACAGATCCGAATCAAGTAAAACTTAACTCGGATCTAGGTGGCTGGATATTCAAAGCTAAAACAGATCCGAATCAAGTAAAACTTAACTTGGATCTAGGTGGCTGGATATTCAAAGCTAAAACAGATCCGAATCAAATAAAACTTAATTCGGATCTAAATGGCTGGATATTCAAAGCTAAAACAGATTCGAATCAAGTAAAACTTAATTCGGATCTAGGTGGCTGGATATTCAAAGCTAAAACAGATCCGAATAAAGTGAAACTTAACTTGGATCTAGGTGGCT
Source organism: Avena insularis (assembly GCA_023614405.1). Classification (NCBI taxonomy): domain Eukaryota; kingdom Viridiplantae; phylum Streptophyta; class Magnoliopsida; order Poales; family Poaceae; genus Avena; species Avena insularis. Next base: position 299,315,578 of record CM042693.1, on the reverse strand, counting down.
GGATATATCAAATCTAAAACAGATCCGAATAAAGAGAAACTTAACTTGGATCTAGGTGGTTGGATATTCAAAGCTGAAATAGATCCGGATTAAAAAAAACTTAATTCGGAATATGAATGGACCACGGTCAATCCGAGTTATGCAAGAAATTGACTTAGCAAATAATGCATTTGAAGCCTAACAAAGCTTCCAAACGAACAACAAATTATTCGGTTGCAAGCTTTGGGGACTAGTGTATATATACTATCATTTGAATAATAGACGAAGTATCAACAGAAGCGCTTACCTCATTCATTTTATCACTATCAAGAACAATCTTAGCAGCCATATGCAAACGACTGCTAATGTCGGAAAGCTGAAATGGCTGGCTACTCGGATTGCCCTTAAGCTGATCGGCGGCGTTATAGTTATTGGCATATTCCACGAAAGAGCCGAGGTTGTTCCCACTCTCAGTACGGGTCAATACTTTACCTCGGACCCGTTGCGTAATTACCGCCGCTGCCGGACTCTTGTGAAGAGTAAGCTGAGTATCGCTACCAGGGCGACGCCAGGCGCAGCAGAGGAAGCTCCCTTGTGAAGTACATCAGTTATGTCGGGCTGAGAAGAGCTAGCTGGCTCCTTTTGAGATGCAGAAGGTTTATTAACAACAACCTTCCTACTTTTAGTGGAGGCTTTGGCAGGGGCAATAACCTCAGCACTAGGAGTGACATCCTTGGAGGTAGGAGGAACTATAGTTTCCAAGGGAGCCGGGATAGTGGTATCCTCGGCCAGAGTTGGAGTAGCAGCTGGAATTGTGGTGGTCAAAGGAATATTGAGGGAAACCTCGGGGGTCATGACAGGGGCAACATGTTCAGCCGGGTGATCCGGTGTGGGAGTTATGTCGTAAATGATGGTAGGGGCAATAGGCACATCTGGTTGAGGCGATATATGGGTCGGAGCAGGAGGTGAATCAACACGAGAGGGACTGGGAACCCGAGTATCTTCTGGAGGAGGCGAGGCAGGCGAAGGCTGCCGAGTTGTATGGCTTGTCATACTCGGACCACTTGGCTTGGCAGAGAGAGGAGCTCTGCAAAAGACAGAGAGTCCAATCAAAAGACAGAAAGAGAGAAACAAGAAATACGAATGAAAATAAAACTCACCCAGTAACCCCAGGCATGGTCTTACGCCTCGGAATACGCTGGGCGGACTTCTTCATTCGCTTCTTGGGAGCAGCGCCGGAGGGACCTGCCGGAGCGGTGCGCTTCTTCGAGGTAGCGGGAGCTTGAGAAGTAAGAGGCTCGGAGTCGTGCACCCGACCGGCTGGATTAGCTAGGAAAGTAGGAGCCGGAAATGCGTAAGAGATAGGCATCGCGGCAACTACCTCAAGAATTTGGACATCGTCCGAGTCACCTTCATCCCCGTGGGCTGAGGTCTTGCCACGGGCGCAAGCCGGAGCAACATCCGACTTAGGGACAAACTGTTCCGAGTCAGGTTCCCCGCTGTCCGGGGTATTCCGATCTGCAGTCCACGGAAGAGCCAGAACCTCGGCATCCTCGATCTTTTGCTCCGCAAACCTCTGCGAGAGAAGAAACAAAGTAGAATTAGCAAAAGAACAGTCACAAACACAACTCGAAAAAAAACACCAATGCGTAAATTTACCTAAGTAGGAGGATTCGCGTGAGTGAACGGCTTCAGTCACCATGCCCAATCCTCCGGCATATCGGTCTTGAAGATAGCTCAGACGCGCTTGTAAATATGATAGTCGTCGAGCTCAACCGTCAAAACTCAGTTGGGATCGAGAGGACCACTCATGTAACAAAGCTTGTGAGAGCAAAGCTGGAAAGGGCAGATTCGGCTGCTGATGAATCGGTCATCCGATCCTCACCACGGATCCCGGCGCAGATCAATTCCTTGAGCCGAATCTCGAATGCCTGGGCCAATGCATGGCTCTTCCTAGGATTGTAGTTCCAATTCTTCTTGGAAGGGGTGCCAATGGAAAAGGCGGGGAGCCGAATCTTATCTTCTTTTCCAGTGATTTTGACATAGAAAAATGATCTATGCCATTTCTAGCAAGACTCGAGGCCGGCGACATGAGGGAACTCGGTGTTTCTCCGAGGTGTAATGGACGCGGCCCCGTACTGGGTAAGATACTTCTCGAAGGGGTGACGAGATTTGTCCGGTACGACATTAGATAAAATCTGGAAGAATTTAGACCAAACGGGTACGTAGCGCCAGAGGCGAAGTACCCCTCCGAGGTTGAGATGTAAGCAGACAAGGAGGCGATAACATTGGCCGGCAGGTCATGCGGCTAGAGACCGATGTAATCAAGGAACTCCCTGGCAAAATCGCTAAGGGGGAGGCCGAACCCGCGAGCAAAATGGGACATGAAGACTACATATTCTCCCTCGTTGAGCACGGGAGAGGATTCATTGCCGGGCAAGCGACAGCTTACCTCGGCAGGGATTCGGCGCGTCGTGATTAGCCACTCAACTTCACGGCGAGTGACGGTGGAACCCTGCTAAGAACCTCGTTCTGGACCAGATGCAAAATCATCCTCCTCGACGAGGGCTCCGCTGGCAGAACTAGACATGGGCTCTCCGGAGGAATCAACGAAGGAGAAGATAGCGGCGGAGAGAGGCTTAGAGGCGCAGGGGCCCGTCGTGATTCTAGAAAGCACGGAGACGGAACAAAAAATAACCGCCGCAGGGAATCTAGAAAATCAGAAGAGGCGCCTAGGGAAGAAACCTAACGGCGGGACCGTAGGAAAACTCACCGGCGAAGGCGCCGGAGCAAGCGCGCGGCGGTGAAGTCGTCGGACCAAAAGAACTGCAGCGTGGCCGTCAGGAAGGTCGATGATGGCGCAGCCGCTAGCACAGGAGCGGAGGCGCCTTCGTGAGGAAGAAGAAGAAGGGTGAGTGAAGGGGGAAAGTTAATCCTCTAGCCCCGCACCCCTCCTTATAACCGCGCGGTCCTGGCGGTAGTGGGATCGTGGGTGCGCACGAAAATCGTGTAAATCACGCGTGCGGTAGAACCGTTCGCTACTAGTGGAGCCACAGCGAAGACCACACGGCGCAGGAGGGGATCGGGCCTCCTAACCGATGCGGTACTCGAGGCGTCACTGCGTCGACGCGATGGGCGCAGTAATCACCATAGCTTGTCAGTGGGCACTGAAGAGGAACAAAAAACTAGAAGAATAATGATGAGTGGTACACGTAGGACGGGGTGTGCTCAGGAAGCTGCACGGATACCTCGAACAGAAAGAAGTAACTCGAAAAAAAGGAGAGACGTATGTTGGAAAACTGATGTGGCCCGGCCGAGGTTACAGGAAGGACCACACCAGCTTCGGGGACTAATGTTGGGGAGGTGACCCCGGATAGGGTCAAGACAGGGGAAAGACGAAAGGAGTCTCCCTTTTCTTGAGCTGAGTTACTGTTTGTATCGGCCGAGTCATGTAAGAGTCGGCTGAGATAAGCAAGGCCATGACAGCTACAGAAGGAGTAACACCTTATCCGGCCGACATATGAGTTAAGTCGGCCGAGCGAGTCCAACTAACTTGAATGCAGGAGAAGGCCGAGCCGAGTTATGCGAGACAAGGCCGAGTAACACGAAGCTTGCATGAGAAGGAGATGCCTATAGTCAAACCCTAGTCATTGGCTAGGAGGAATCTGAACAGAGCCAAGCACAAAGGACAACGAGCAAAGCAGCAGAAGGGCAGAAGGAGGTCACGGAGGTGACAGTTAGGGAGCCCGAGGCGCGCATGTGAAGCTCTCTGGAACATTGCCGCCGATAGAAGGGGGACATGGAAAGGAAGCCGCCGAGTTACCATATTGGGACAAGCATATTCCAAGAATATGCTTGCCACGTCAGCCCTAGAAGGCACCAAGGCTCCCCTTTATAAGGTGCGACGGGGGCTCCTGAGAGGGGATCGATTCATTCTACGTCGTAAGGCTCGTGTAGTAGCTCTCTTCTTCCTGCAAACAACTCAAGGAGCATTTGTAGTCCTAAAGAGGAGAAATAAAGATCTACATGTTAGTCATTTGAGTGTAGAAATCACTACATCTTCCCTCCACGGATCTAGAATCCATTGGCCCCATACATTGTTGCTTTAGTGCTTCACTCATTGTTTGCTTGTGTGTTGCAGGCTTGATCACCGATAACGCCGAAGAGGCGCAGTTGTACGACGCACGGCAATGCGTCACCACCCTGGTCGATTCAGCCGTGCTGTCAGCGACCTGCCTCCGGGCGTATCTTCAGGAGATCTCGCCCACAGAGGTGATCCCCAGCGACCTCGTCGAGGTATGGAGCTATCTGGAGAAGTCCCCATCGGTCGTGGAGTTCATGACGCGGTCGGCCTTCCGACATGGAGCAGCGACTGCGCTGGGCCTTGGGCTCGCACATTTTCCCGACGATTTCGACCTTGATGACGTCACAAGCGGGTACCCCTCATCGACAGGCTCGGTCGAGATTGCCGAGGTGATGAAGCTGACGGAGCGAGCCAGGGTGTACTCCGACCGTGTGTGGGCGATGGGCGACCTTATTCCCTATCAGGAAATAGTCGCAACCGCAAGGATGGTGGCGCCTCCTCATCGAAGCCTGCGGAATAGAGTGTTTTTCCATTCGGCATTAGCGTAGCATAAACATGTAATTCTCCTTGTATGCGAACAACTTTTGCTGCTATGAAGGAATGCGCGGGTTACTTTGTCATTGCTTTTGTGGTTTGAGTGTTGGTTGTACGAGTCCCCGAGCGCGTCCGCCCTTTTTATGTGGTTAACCTCATTTTTATATGTTGTGTGAACTGTTAATGAGTTAGGGTCGACTCGCCATGGCTCGGGGAGCCAGTCGCATGGCGACTCCCAAGGATGATCTTTACTTGGCCGTTTTCCCGTGCGCGAACGGGGTCAGGTCGCCGAGTCCCCGAGCGTAGTTCTTGGCTGTTTTAGTCGCATGCTCGAGGTAGGTGAGGAGTAGGCGTGTTGTGTTAGGCGCGTCACTCCGCCTGATCTGTACGACCAGTCGCATGGGGAGTCCTGGGCGCACTCTCTTACTTGGCGTTTTTCCCTAGCCGCTCTTCTTTAGGCTGGTGTCAGTCCCCGAGCGTGGTACTTTGTCGTTCGAGTCGCTACGCCGAGGATGTGGAGGACTGGGTCGCTGTGGGAAGCGAATGCAGTCATCTTGGCTCGGGGAGCCAGTCGAGCTAGGCGACTCCAATGGGGCTCCGGGTTAGCTTTCTTCGTGGACGGTACAAGGCCTGAATTTTCCAGTGCCCTCGTACCGCACTACTTGGCCGTGCCGGTCGCGTTACCAAAGGTTGACTGCTGCGAATAGCGTAACACTGTTATTACGAGTGCGAGTGGCACAAGGCATGGAGAGTAGACGCAATTTACGCGAATCGATCTGCTTTATTTCATAGCGGGTAGGGGGTACATGTCTGGTTTTCTAAGAGTAGAACCTCCGTAGGAGGTTTATATTCCATGGCCGCTTGACGTCGAATTTTCCGTCACCTCAGACATCGGTGAGCTAGTAGGCATCGTTGCCCAGGACTCGCCCGATGCGAATGGTCCCTCCCAAGGGGGAGAGAGCTTGTGCATGCCTTTCTTGTCCTAGATTAGACGCAGTACCAAGTCCCCTTACTGGAAAGTGCGAGTCCGTACTCGCCCGCTGTGGTAGCGGCGAAGCCCTTGCCGGTTGTAACATCCCAAAAATATTAAACATGGATCATCAAATGGTAATCATCAAAATTAGGGTTAACAAAAACTTTCCCATATAAAAATGAAAGCATTCATATGGATGTGTATTTAAAATTAGGATTCTTTTGAATTGACATGGTTCTCTGTTTCTTTGCTTGTAAAATGATTCTTAGGTGAAATAAACATCATCTAAATCATAATTTTTCAAGCCCGTTGGATTCAACTAATTTTGTTAGAAAGGTACTAAAATGGTTAATCCAAGCCCGTTGGATTCAAAACATTTGGATCTGTAGATCAACATTGGTAAAAAAACAAGTCAGAAGCTTTACTGCATTCAAACATTTTTCAAAATTCAACCGTAAGAGCATTTGAGTTGATTCGAACTCTCAAAAATCACATTTGATCATACCTTTCAGGATATATAAAAACATTTGGGTTTACTTACAGAAATAATTTTCAAATAACAAAAGAATGCCACATAGGCATTTCTAGTCACTTTATTTATTTAAAATAAAAAGGTTAAACCTTATTAAATTGTGACACCACTTTAAATCATATTCCCATGTAATGAAATATGTGGTGATGACATGTGTCAACATGATCCCATGGAGTAGCCTGCGAAGTGTGTCGGCCTCCTCGTTCTTCTGCCTATTGATCCACTCGATGGAGTAGCCTGCGAAGTGGCCTCCCATGGTGGGGGAGAATGCATCGCAGGTGCCAACGACTTGCCCGGCGACGAGGTCAGAGTCTCCGTAGCAGTAGGCGATTGATGTTCATTTCCTTGGCTGCCCGCATGCCGTGGAGTAGCGCCTCGTACTCGGCCATGTTGTTGGTTCATGGGGTGAAGTCGAGGTAGAGGACATACAATAGTTTGTCGCCCTTCGGAGATGTTAGTATGATCCCCGCTCCTATGCCATCTGCGTTCTTGGAGCCGTGGAAGTGTAGGCTCTAGTAATGGAGGTATGGCAGCTTCTCTGGCTGCTGGGCCTCTTCCAAGTCAGCGAGGAAGTCTGCGAGAGCCTGCAATTTGATCGCTTTGCGCGGCTCGTACCTAATGTTGTGGACACCGATCTCGACGGCCCAGTTGGTGACTCGCCTGTTCTCCTTGCGGTTGCGGTTAATGTCCTGCGACGGTGCTAAGGAGACGACCGTTACTGCGTGCTCCTGGAAGTAGTGAGGCAGTTGCCTCTGTGCTCTAAAGACCGCATATACCAATTTTCGGTACTACGGGTTGCGCTGGTGCGACTCGGTGAGGACTTCGCTGATGTAGTATACGGGTCGCTGCACCGGGCGGTCCTTGCCTTCCTCTGGTCGTTCGATGACCATGAATGCGCCGACGACGCGCTCGGAAGCCGCGACGTAGACCAGCATGGGCTCCTTGTCAACAGGGGCGGCGATTAGCGGTGCTGCGAGTAGCACCTCCTTGAGAGCGTGGAGCGCGTCGTCTGCCTCCTTGTCCCACTGGAAGGTGGGGTTCTTGCGCATTAGGCGGTAGAGGGGCATCGCCTTCTCACCTAGCTAGGGGATGAAGCGACTGAGAGCCGTGACTCGCCCGACCAACTTCTGGACGTCGCGCAGGCACTCGGGTCTGCCGAGCCGGGTGATCGTGTTGATCTTGGCGGGGTTCGCCTTGATCCCGTGCTTGGAGACGACGTATCCCAGCAACTGTCCAGTGGGTACACCGAAGGTGCACTTTCCTGGGTTTAGCTTTATCTTGTACCTCCGCAGGTTGGCGAAGGTTTCCGCCAGGTCGGCGAGTAGATCATCCTGGGGAGTGGATTTTACCACCACGTCTTCGATGTAGACGTGGATGTTGCGGCCAATTTGGCTCGCGAGGCACTCCTGCATGCACCTCTAGTAGGTCGCCCCGGCGTTCTTGAGGCCGAAGGTCATGGCGGTGTAGCAGAAGGCGCCAAATGGCATGATGAACGTCGTCTTCTCTTCGTCCTCGGCTGCCATTTTGATCTGGTTGTACTCATAGTAGGCGTCGAGGAAGCATAGCGACTCCGAACCCGCGGTTGAGTCGATGATTTGGTCAATCCACGGGAGGATGAATTGCTCCTTCGAGCAGGCGCTGTTGAGGTTTGTGTAGTAGATACACATTCTCCAGGTCCCATTTTTCTTCTCGACTAGGACTGGGCTAGCCAGCCACTTGGAGTATTTGATCGGCCGAATGAAGCCTGCAGCGAGTAAACGCTGCACTTCCTCGGCGATTGCTCGGTGGCGTTCTTCATTGAAGGGCCGCAGCGACTGCTTGACGGGTCGAGCTTTGGGGTCAGCGTTGAGTTTGTGCTCAGCGAGTTCCCTCGGGACACCAGGCATGTCGGATGGCTTCCATGCGAAGATGTCGTGATTCTCACATAGGAACTCGATGAGCGCGCCTTCCTATGCTGGGCTGATGCCCGTCCCGATCGTCACCGTCTGGCTGGAGTCTCTTGGGACCAGCTCGACGGTGCGAGTGTGCATCGTTGCCTCGAAGGTGGTGGATCTGCCACCCTCCGAGTTGGGCTTCTTGAGTATGGTGGGGTCGCCGTTGTTGACCCCGCTCGTGTACTTGGCGAGCTCCTCAGCGTGGTTGGCCTCTGATGCAATAACGGCGTCAGCGAGTTCGGCGCCTTTGGCCTCGCATTCTGTGGCCATGTCGGGATCGCCATGGACAGTGATGATGCCGCACGGCCGGGGAGCTTCATCGCGTTGTATGCGTAGTGGGGCGCTGCCATGAATTTGGTGAACGCCTGGCGCCCCAGGACGTAGTGGTAGGGGCTATTGAACGGCACTAGCTTGAAGACGATCCGCTCGGTGCGGAAGTTTGCTGGTGTACCGAAGGTGACTGGAAGCGTCACGTTGCCAATTAGGTACTCCTTCCGACCGGGGACGATGCCGTGGAAGGTGGTGTAGATCGTCTCGATCATCGACTGCGGGAGCCGCAGTCGCCTGAATGTGTCCAGGTATAGCATGTTGATGGAGTTGCCGCCGTCCATCAGCGTCTTGGGGAGCCAATAGTCCCCAACCTTGGGCTTGAACACCAAGGAGACTCGGCCAGGATATTCGATCCGTGCCGAGTGGTCCTCGCGGCTCCAGGTGATTGGCTGCTCGGACCAGTTAAGGAACTGGAGGATGTCTATATGGGACACCGTGTAGACGGCGATGGCGCGGGTGATGACCTTCTTCTCGCGCTTCATGTTGAAGCCTCTGAAGGTGTGGAGCGAGACGGCGACGCTGCCGAATTTTCTGCCATTTTGCGGGTTGTTGTCGGGGTCTTCCCGTGCACTCCGTGCCGTCTCAATCTCCTTGAGGGAGTGGCAGTCGGCGGTCGTGTGCGTAGCGGGTTTCCCTTCCCTATTGTGAAACACACAGAGTTGGTTGAGGGGAGTCGTTGGGTCGAACCTCGGCTTCACCTTGTAGTTGCCGCCATCGCGGCGCTGGCCTCCGTCACGGTGGAAGCTCTTTGGTTCGCGTGGTGTGTATCCGGCGTCGGTGAAGAATTCGACTCGCCCATCACCGTGTCCCTTGCCGGTGAGGCGTGTTGCTGTAGCGTAGCTCGGGTCGCCTCCCATTGTCGTGGACGCTCATGCGGCGATTTCCTACCGACTCGTTTTTTGGTTTCTTGGTTTGGGTCCTCTTCTGTGTACCTCTTGGCGATCTCTAGGAGGTCCGATATGTTGTTGAGTGTTCTGTAGACTCGCTTGACCTTGGCGACCAAGGGATCATAGCGGCACGAGGTCTTGAAACAGTGGATCGCGGTGTCCGGGTGGATTCCAGCCGCGTTATACCATAGGTCTTGCCACTGTTGGACCTAGCAGCGGGTCGACTCGCGGGGTACCTGGACGCATCGCTCCAGGTCCTCGATGGTGGTGGCGCGGAGTCCCTGGACGCATCGCTCCAGCTCCAAGTGCCTGACGAAGACGTCGCGCATTTTCTCCCAGGAGTCGATGCTATCCGTGGGGAGCATGTTGATCCATTGCCTGCACGCTCCCTCCATCATCAGGGGGAGGTAGCGGGCGGCGAGTAGGTCGGTGTGGCCGGTGATTCCCATCGCCATGAGGTAGGTGTCCAGCCACATGGACGGGTCATACGAGGGGTCGTATTTCTCGATCTCCTTCGGCGCCTTGAAGTTCGTCTGGTATCTTTTGCCTCGGATCATTGGTCTAAAGTACTGGGGTCCGACTTTGCTCAGCGAGCCCCGTGGTGCACCGTCACGGCGGTTGGTGAGGGTATGCCTCAGGTCATTAGGCTGGCGTGCGCGACAGCTCTGGTTGTTGATGATGTGGGTGCGCGCGTCGACTGGCTGCCCATTGGTGGCGACAAGGTTGTTCGCCGGTCGCGGGTCGTTGGTGGAGAGCACCGCGTGTGCAGGTCGATGTTGGAGCTGCAGGGGCTCGGGTGGTGGGAAGTTGAGGGTGTTTGCCATGCTACCTGACGAACGCGAGTACATGCGACCCTGTGAGTCGTCCCCCGCGTTTTGTTGCTCAACTGCCTTGGCAAGTAGAGTCTTGGCGTACTGGATCTGCAGGGCGCCTTCCCTAGTCATAGTGATGTTATCGACCGCGGCTCGACTCGCGATGACGTTGTCCATCGGGGTGGAGAACAGCGGGAGGCCATTCGTGTCTCGCTCCCGCGAGGAAACCAGGATTCTTGGCTGATCCTGGGGGGCGTGCGGCCGTGTGGTGGTGGTGGGGCGCCGTTAGCCGTCGCGCCTGGCGGTGGCCAGGAACTCCCTCCCGGAGGCGCATTCTCGCAGATCGGGCGCTCGGCCGCATGAGCCGGGTCGTTTTTGTCATTGAAGTTCAGGGCGCGTCCCTGAATGGTGGGGTTCAGGCGCGACATGATGCGGAGTTGGTGGTAACGCGAGAGTTCCTACGCTGTCACCTGCTCGAGGCGAAATTTTTCGCGCTCGGCTTGTTCTTTGCAGACCACCTCCTCCAGCCGCAGGAGGAGTTTCTCGACCTCCGTTGCTGTTTCTTTGTTGGGATCGGCGTGGAGAAGGGTTCTGGCGGGGGGTCGGCGCCGTTCGCCATGTAGGCCGCAACGTGGCGACCAGACCCGTCGTGGAGGTCGACGGAGTTCTCCGACCCAGAGTCGAAGTCGAACATCCCGAGGATAGAGGGGTCCTCGAAGGCTCCCACATTGGAGACCTAGGTGATGGAGCCCACGGGCGACGCGGTGACGATGGATCCGGCAGCCGACACCGGGGTCGCCGAATAGGCGTTGTCGTTGAGGGCCGCGTCGTCCGCGACCATGGTGGTTTCGGACACGTTGCTGTGGGCTGAGTCGTACTCGGAGGCGAGGCGGTGGATAGTGCGAACCTGGCTCTCAGAGAGCTAGTCGCGTGGCGGCGAACCGTGGATACGAGCTGGGTCCTCCGAGGTGATGGTGTCGGTGAAGCCGACGAAGACGCTGATCGTGCTGACGGGCATGATCACGCTGCGCGTGACGGGGCGTGCCACCAGGACGTAGCTGCTCGGCAAGATCTGGAGGATCTCGCCGATCGCGATCATGCGGCCAGTGGCGATCGTCTCGTTGATGGGTAGATTGGATCTCACCGCAGAACACCGGCTTGACCGTCCAGGCCCCACGATGGGCGCCACTGTCGTGGGAATGGCCACGACAGATGCTGAAATCGGCAACGAGTAGTAGAACATGGGGCAAGGGTGGCCAACCATCCGTGGTGCAAGATGAGGGCGGAGACACAAGGGTTTTACCCAGGTTCGGCCCCCTGGAGGGTAAAGACCTACTCTTGCTATATTGTATTATGGAGATAGTACAAGGGCGAGCTCGACGACTAGGCGGCGAGTCGCTAGGGTGTATGATGGAACGTGTCCTCTATGCGTACCCTAGGGAGGTTTATATAGGCTCACCACGCTAGGGTTTACAGATCTATGACCGAATTGGTTAAGGATTCGGAGGGTCTTTGACCTAGTCCGACTGGGCCTAGCTACGCTTCTGGGCCTCCAGCTTCCAATCGCCTGAGTCCTCGCCAAGTCTCGATCCAGTCGCCGTCCTGCAGGCCCACTCACTGGCATCTTGGGCTGATAGGAAACGTCCTGCTGGGCATACCCCGGTAGGATATCCCCATCATTGTGGCAACCAGAGAGGGAACAAGCTTGGCCAAATTTACTGCTGCAAATAGTGTTACATGGTTGTTTGATTTGTATCTACAAGGTGTTTGATGAAATGCCCACAAGAACTTTGAATTTGAATTTTCGATTCAAACTTTGTGGGTTTGCTAGGCACATACTAGGGAGTGTCTGGTTAGTTGGATTAGTCAAGGGGCACTGGTTTGGTTGAGTTTTGAAAATGGGTGATCTTCACATATGATAAAGATTCAATTTTGAATTGTGATTTGAATGAGGTTGACAAATGTTTCTATAAGTTTGAAAGGTGGCCTTTGATTCACTTTTACTTGTTCTAGCAAGGGGTGAGAATAATTGGGAAAGTTTATGTTTGAAATCTTGAACTAGAAACACTCAAAATGACCTAGTGAGCAAGATTGGCAAAAATGACCATTTGTTTTATTTGATTTGTTTTTTATTTTATCTTGATTTGTTTCTGCATGGAAATGTTTTATATGATGTTATTTTCCTCTTTAAACCATTTGTTTCTATTTAGGTTAATCTCACAAGTTCATTCATGCATTTATCAAATCATCTCATTCACACATGCATTCATATAATTTTAATTAATCAAAGTTTTTGTTAACCCTAATTTTAGTGATTAGAGTTTGATGATCATTGTTTTATATTTTTGGAATGTTACACATAGGAAGTAGGTTAGATTCAAATTTGTTGGTTATTTGCTTCTTGATGCTCTATTTCACTTCAAATATATATCTCCTATGTGAGCATCTTTGAAATTTTCAAGCCTAGCTTAAAGGAAATAAAAAAAAGTACTTGGGAGATAACCCAATAGTTTTGTTGAGTCTTGGAATTTATTACCTCAGTAATAACCGCTACTTATCCTTTTTGTTTTGGTTTTTGTGTCAAGATCAAGTACTTTTGATAAGTGGAGGAGTTGTGAAAAGTGGCTGTCCTGGGACAGATTTTTGTGCTGCATTTGTAAAAATTCGTGAAGAAGCTCGGTACTTTGGATGGAGCTGTATTTTTCTGTGCTTGTTCTCCCAGTTGTTACGCAAATTTCATTAGTTTTGCACTTTTTTATTTGAGCAACAGAAGATCTTCAAAAAAATCAATCTTTACCTGCTGGTCTGTTTTGATAGATTTCTGCCATCATTTGCATTTGCCTATTATATATTGATTCCCTTTCAGATTCTTTTTGTGGTTTCAGGAAAGGAGTTTCTACAATAGCTTTTTCTTTGATGGATTTCAGTTGAAGTGTGAACCTAAAGGTTTATTGCTTTTTCCTACACTAATATTGCCATTGAGGTTTGTGTAATGCCTTCTGAGGAAAGGAATGTAAGGTCCCACCTTTATAAAGGTAAAGGTCCATGTGGTTGCAAATCTAGTCCCTGGATCAATTGCTAGCATCCACAGTTTAAGATGAAGTACACAGAAACAAAGGTCATTATTACATCGTCATTCCAGAGATAAGATAGTCTTTTACAACTCCATAGCCATAGGCTAGTACAAGAGTTTAACTTAACAATATAAATGAAAGTCTTCATCTTCATGTGCCATAGGCAAGCATGTTGACTGTAGACTCATAACCCTAATCCTCATCAAAGTAACCTGCAACATCACAAGTTACAGCCATAGTGGGTCATTACATTGGAATAGTATTGGCAAGTGATACCTTAGTATAATAATAGTATCTAGCTTCTATATGAATTTGGCTAAGTGTAGCTTAGGCTTGCTTTGCTCAAAATAGGTTTTACTTATCAGTTGAAAACACTAAGTTTTTGTTTGGCAAAAACTCCCAAGGAACCACCAATAGACATTGGTGAACCTTCACCGTTGTTCAACCACATGTTTTAACTTAGAAAATTGGGATGAGGAGATTCTTGATAGCTTCCATGTCTTGATGCTCAATTGTCCTTTTCCGGGGACATGGCTAAGTACTTAGTTTCTTCCTTCTACAGAGGTGGTGCACTTTCCCACAAGACTTGATTTTCACCAAGACAGGACCTTTCAGAAGCCTTCCCTTAGACCAAATGGACGTGTTCCAACCTATCCCCCACTACCTCCAACTGTCCAAATGGCTAAGTTATTGCAACCTATACGATCCAGGCAGAGCCCATAATGCCATATGGTTGCACTAGAAGCTTCTTAACATATGGCATCTCAAATCCCTTTGTTCCTCGGTGGCATTCCACAAGTGTGATACACAAGGTAAACCATAGAAATGGGCCTTGTGTAACCACTCAACATAACCCAATCCACCATTCCACCCAGGTGTTTCATTCACTTAGTTGTTTTATTAAGCAAAATATAAGTCAATGACTTAGCAATATTTTTCCATAACATGTTTATATTCCACCCTTGGTTGCTGCAAGCTAGGCTAAGTATGTCAATAGCAAGTATCTTAACTTAGAGAAAATTCTAACAATTCTACAACTACTAGGATTTCCCAAGCATAGCATAGATACTTAGCAAAATTATCATGCAAGCCCTATACAAAATATTTCTAATGCATAGTCAAAATATTGGGTTAAAAGTATTAAGCACCACTTGCCTTGGTAGTTGGGGGAGTAACAACAATCCTCACAGTCACAATCACCACTAGCACCAAAATCTACACATAAAATGATAGCACCAAATTCACATATCAAATAAACAAGAAAAAATATATGAATGCATGCAAATTCCATGTGATGATTTTTATAAATCAAACAATACAAGTGAAACAGTACTGAACAATAAACAAAACAATTATACACCAAATAAACTTAATTTGGAATTTAAAACATTTTCCAAATAATTTTTATACACAAAATATGCCTACAAATGTCTCTGCATAAATTCCATTTTAACAGAAACAAAACACAAAAATAAGCCCATAGATATGTAGGATTTATTTTTGTGATTCCATTGATATCTTATTTGCATTTTTTGGATAAACATAACAAAAGTTATTGAATTTACAAGTTTAAACATTCAAAAATCATTTCCGGAATATTAAACAGACAGGCTAGGCCACGAGGGCCGTTGGATTTAAGTGACAGTGCACGACCAGATCTTCCTGTACCAGTTTGTTTAAGTGATCTAATCTGAAACGTTAGATCTAGATCCTACGCTGCTGAGCACACGACCAAAGATGGGTGGCGCTAGCGGCGGCGATGCGGCGGCGGTGGCGCTACTGGCGGTGGTGGAACAGTGATTCTAGCGAGGCCTAGGGGTGGTGATGATGCTTACCAGACTCGCACGTGCACAAGGGAGCTCAACATGGTCGCGGTTGGGGAGGGGGCGTACTGTAGCGGCGCCTAGAGCTCGTCGGAGTTGATGGCAGCGTCGGATCCTTGCAGACGAGGTCGTTGCCGAGGCTCTGGATCGTCCTATCACAATCTAGTGGTATCAGTAGCTGAACAAGGACAAGGCGAACCTGGTTGTATGCAAGCGAGGTCAAGGGGCGCTCAGTAATTACCGTAATCGATCGCCAGAGTTGAGCGGCGGCTCTGTCCTTGCAGGCGTGAACATGGACGGCGGCCTGGGTCATGCGCGGACAAACGAGCGATGTTAGATGCACAAGGTCACAAGGACCACGCTCGTATGAACCAGAAGGGCAGGGGCGGTTGGTCTCACTGGAATTTCGTCGTCGGAGTTCTTTGGACAGCGGCGGTATTCTGTGAAATATGGGCAACCTGGTGGCGCAGTGGGGGTGTTGAGTGAGGGGAAATGGTCGCAGAGAGGTGGGGGTTAAGTAGCCGGAGCAGGGGCGAAAATATCGCGGTGAATCAATGGGATTAATCATCGCAGTGATGAGGAGGAAACGGCCGGCGACAACATGGTCGCGAGCGTGATTTTGGGGAAGAAGAAGTGAGCTGGCGAGGGTCCACCAGACAGTGACTGCGGGGTAGCGTGGGTGCGGTGAGAAACAGAGATGAGAGGGGGGTTTCCCGGGTGGGCTTGCTGGAATGGTTACTGGGCCGCGGGTTAGGTTGGGTTAGATTGCTGGTTTGGTTTGGTTTGGTTTATTTTTTCTCTATTTCTCTTTTTCTTTTTCTTTTTTGATTTTCTGGTTTGAATTTGAATGCCCATTCAATTATGTTTCAATTTGATTTTTTTTCCAGATTTTTGTATTGTGTTTCTTGTGTCCTGGGGTGTGTAAAACATCTGTTCATACTCAATTTCATTTTGGGTTTGAAATAAAGTTTAAAACCATGTCTTTAGTGAAATATTTTGAATAGGCATACAAGTGGGTTTCAATTGGAATTTGTATTGAAAAACCTTGTGTGCACTTGGATTCACTTTCAAAGCAATGCTGAGCAAACTAAGCATAGATAGATGATAAGATATAAACCTTGCCACACGTGAATAAGTATAAGGCATAAATTTGGTTTCTCTTGTTTGAATTTTATTTGGAAATGATTGAATGCTCATGAATGCATGAATGTTATGCAGGCTTTACAAAATGTGATTTTTGGGATGTTAGAGCCGACCCTCGCGGTTACACTGGCATGTACGGGTTAGTGGCGGACATGTGGCGCATGGTGCGTGTGGCCCGGAGTGGACACGGCATGGCACATGTGCCAACACTGGATGCACAGACATATGCCAAGAGGGGACGTTCCTGGCTTGTGGTTGATCGACGAGGACGTCGATCTTCTAAGGGTGGGTGTATGTGAGACCCTGGCGCATGGCTCAATAGGATTGATAGGAAACCCATACCAACAAGTTGCAACTTCTTTTCCGGAAGCTCAATTGAAAAGAACTCTAAGGTTAAGCGTGCTTGGCCTAGAGCAATTCTAGGATGGGTGACCAACCGGGAAGTGGGTAACCGGGTGCCCATGAGTGAGGAAAAAGTGCGCAGAAAAGACTAGTGTTGGTCTGTGGGGTTAGTCTAGAGATCCTATTGAGCTGCCAGAAGTGACAGCCGTCGGTCCAGAGTGACCGGGGGTGTTACAAGGAATTTCTAGGAGAAGCAAAAAAGGAATTTGCATAGTCCATCTTTGAATAGGTAAAAGTGGTGAAAACAGAAGGTTCCTGAAAACCCTATCTTTTTATATTTTTGATGTTTTTATTACATACGGAAGGTTACGAGATTAAACAGAGGAGGAAACGGAGGCTAGGGTGGCCACACCCACCCTAGGCGCGGGCCCCAGCTGGCCACGCCTGGAGGGAGTGTGAGCCCGCTAAGCTCTGTCTCCACCTCATTTTCGCACCAGTACCTTCCTTATGCACTGAAACTTCTTAATATATAACCCCCTGGATCCCCTGAGGTTCGTATATCATGTTCTCGTCGTGTTTTCGTTTCGATCTGTTTTTGTCAGGAAATCTTCTGAAGTTTAGAGCACCATGGTCTACGCCAACAACAAAGGCAAGAAGCCCGTGGAAGAAGAAAGGGTTACTGTTAGGCACGAAGACATAGATTGGAGCGTCGAGGAGGAAGTTAAGATGGAAGAACAAACCGCCGTAGGGTCAAGGGAAATGAAACCTACTTTTGTATGAGCAATTAACACTGGACGTGCTTTTTCTTGTAACATTCAGGGGATTATAGCCTCCATTCCATACTTCAGATCCTGCCCTGAGACAGTGGAAGCCCTTTGAACCGCTAATTAGTTTTGTGATAAGTACCGTGCTTTGTGGATGAAGGTGGATATACTTCAAGAGGAGAATAACAGGCTTCGTAAGATTCTGGAAATTTTTATTACACTAAACAAGGGAACAACACTACCGAAGGAGTGATTCATCATCAGGTTTGGCATCCCCTTGGCTTGTTCCAAGGTTGGGGGAGTGTCGCGGTATCACAACATTATCTTTTATCTTTTACCCTTTTTAGTAGATTCCTATCTTTGGTAGAGAAGTTATCTTATAGGTTGGTTTGCATTGTGGAATTATCTCTCCTTTAGTTGATTATCTATGTATCCCTTGGTGTGGAGTATCTTTATGGAATATTAATGAGAAGTTTCATCTTTTACTTTTTGCACTTCTTATTTTAGTTTGCAATATCTATTATATGATTGATCTTGTTGATCAGTATTGGTATCACTTTGGGAGCATCAAGTAAATCTAAATTGGTTTTGGCAAACTGAGCTCTAGTCAGTAGCAATACTTTTTGAGGTTTGAAAGGAAAAGAGAAAAATCTTACAGGTATTTTGTATCATTTATTTTCTTTATTGATTGGATAATAAGCTTAGTATTCTTTATTTAAGATCTTTTGTGTCTTCAAGGAAGATTGCATGTTTGGCTTTATTACTTGTATGTTTTCTTGTTTCCTTAAACTCTCTTGCTTGCTACCCAGCCTTGCTAGCCAAAAACCTGTTTTGAGAAGGACTACTTCTCATGCATCCAATCCCTTTGAACCAAAACGTGTGCCATTTGTGTCCACCATATCTACCTATTAGCATTATTGTTATTCCAAGCAAATTATCAAGCCTCATCTATATTTCGAATTAAAAATTATTTTTTTATGTGAACACTAGTTAGTAAAGCTCTCACAAACTTGATGGCACACCTTATTTTGTTGCCCCTATTAAACTTGAACCATTGTGTCATCAAAGTTGTATATGCTTGCATCTATACATTGGGATTAGCAGAACCGTGTTGTCACGGGGAATGCTTTCAATACTTATGGATACATATCCAGTTGATATCATGCTCTTTTTCTTGTGGATGTCGTCGGTGTGAAATAAAAGGGGAGCTTGTAAGTCCATGGAGTTATGTATGTGTGTTAGAGAAAATCCTGGGACGCTAGCCTAAGCCATGCCTAATCA
Source organism: Avena insularis (assembly GCA_023614405.1). NCBI lineage: Eukaryota > Viridiplantae > Streptophyta > Magnoliopsida > Poales > Poaceae > Avena > Avena insularis. Next base: position 299,297,086 of record CM042693.1, on the reverse strand, counting down.
TGGTGGAAACTTGCAGCATAACCATAGTGAGCAATCTATGAAGCATACTCAATAAAAACCTATGCAAATAGCAAATAAAAGATCGCTGAGATGTTCACTGTATGCTTGCCTTGTCATTTTGATTGTGGGATAGCTCCTGTATCATGTGCAAGGGGTACCCCTTTGGGGGTTCTTTATGATACACATATACTTACAATGACAAGAACTTACCGGTGACTAAAGTTGAGTAGCATGAGGAGCGGCCCTCGTACTCAAGGGACATGAGATTGCCAACTTATATTTCGTCAAGCATATACTCCATCTTTGTTCACTTTAACCTTAATCACCTCAAGATGCTTATGATAGGGGAAATGAGGGCTCAAAGCTAGTAAGTACCATAATCTTTTGGAAGCTCTTTATGACTTGAAATCCCTGCTTCCCTCTATGAAGGGCCTTTCTCCTATTTCTATGTTGATTCAGTAAACCTACTTCCTCTCTATCTCCAGCAAGCATTTGAGTTGTTGTGTTTCAAGCATTCATATGATGATTTATTCAATCATGTTCTATATCTTCCTTCTTTGCACAAGACTCTTATCTATTGAGTATTACTTTGAAAGCCATCATTGTGAAAAACCTTTTATGTTTTCGCAAAAGAGTATTCCTGTTGTAAAACTTCTACAAAAGCTTTTTGTGAAACTGTTTGCCAGCTGTTCTCTGACCAAGAACAAAGTTTGCCAATTCCAATTATGATTTATCTTTATGAATTTCTATTGTGACTCCTCTAATTGTTGCAATCTAAGTTATATAATGGTGATTTACTTTCTTCTATGAGTTGTGTAATGGGAAGTGTGATGCTTCTTGTCCTTATTCTTTTATTGACACTTCACTCCATAAACTTGTGGACATGTTTACCGAGCTTAGTTTTGGCTTGGGGACAAGCGAAGGTCTAAGCATGGGGGGAGTTGATACGTCTAATTTGCATCACCATTCTATATCATAATTTCCCTCTATTCATTGATACATTTCATATTAAGATGTGATACTTATGTATTTTCATCTGTTTTTGCATGTTGGATGATTCTTGGTGCATGAACTGCCGGAGTCAGGATTCTGATGGAAAAAGAGGTGTTTCAATGCAATTTCGTGAAGATCAGAAAAATACCAGAAATCTAAAAGAAAGATTTTTTAGATATAGGGGAGGCGGAGATGGGCCACAGGGGGCCCACACCCCCTGGCACGGGCCACCCCTAGGCCGCGCCTACAGGGGTGTGGACCACCTGGCCCACCTCTGGCTCCGCCCTATCGCCTATATCTTCTCCTCGAAACCCTAATACATGGGGAGCGACCATAGAAAGATTCTGCTGCATCTGCGGGGCAGAAAACACCGAGAGAGAAAGAGCTCTCCGGTAGACAGATTTCTGTCGGGGTAATTCCTTCCCGGAGAGGGTAGATCGTCGCCATCAACACCATCATCAATCTAGACTTCATTGGGATCATCATCATCATCCACACCATCATATCCACCAGCACTATCATCACCACTCCATCCGCTGTAACAATTGTGTTGAATACTTGCATAGTTCTTAGAGGAAACTTTCCTAGTGTTGATTACTATTGTAGTTGATGCTTGTGAGTGTAACCATTGGATTATTGTTTATGTTCAGATTGTGAGTGGAACCATTAGTATTTACAGAGATTTCCTGCTCCATACCACTAGTCAACACCTTCTGCTCCTCGTTGGGATCAACACTCCTATTTATAGAAAGTACTACGATATACCCCCTATACTTGTGGGTCATCACTATGTTATTTGTGATCTTGCATGCTTTCCATTGTTAGTAGCAATCTTGGCCAAGGAGATGCTTGCAACTCCAAGAGGGAGTATTTATGCTCGATAGTAGGTTCATGCCTCTAGTAATCTGGGGAAGTGACAGAAATATCTAAGGTTGTAGATGTGTTGTTGCTACTAGGGAGAAAACAACAATCTTTTGTTCATATATTAATTGTATTGTTTACTTTACACACTTTTCTTAAGGAAATAATCTGTTGCTTGCAACTTAATACTGGAGGGGGTTCAGACGATAACCTGAAGGTGGATTATTTGTCATAGATGCAGTTGGATTACGGTCTATGTATTATGTTGTAATGCCCAAACGGATCTCATATGATCTTTCATGACTTGTACATGCATATGCATATGCATTTTCAATCTATCTTTGCCCAACTGTAATTTTTTCACCCAGCATGTCATCTATCTTATGGAGAAACAAATCTAGTGAACTGTGGACCCCGGTCCATTCCTTTACCATTGATATCCAATCTACTGTTTAGTTTTTGCAAGCATTACTATCTTCCACACTATACGTTTAATCCTTTGTATTCAGCAAACCAGTGAGATTGACGACCTCACTGTAAGTTGGGGCAAAGTTCTATGGTTGTGTTGTGTAGGTTCCAAGTTGCTAGAAACACCTTTGGAGCTGTTTCCTTTCTCCTACTGGTTCAATAACCTTGGTTTCACAAACTGAGGGAAAACTTGTTGTTGTGCTCATCACACCTTTCTCTTGGGGTCTCCCAACAGGCTCTATGTCAACCGAGCCACCATCAATATTTTCTGGCGCCGTTGCCGGGGAGATAAGGATAGCTTTTCAAAGGTAGTCTCTCACAACCAATCTCTTTACTTTGTTTTTGTTTTGCTTGTTTATTTTTTATCAAAAATACAAAAAAATTTAGTTCCTACTATAGTTGATGGTCTGTAATTGCCTTGCTTTGTCATGCTTTCTATCAATGGTTAGTTTCTCTGAAACTAGTTCTTCTTGTCAAGGTGGGTTCACGGAAGAACAAAAGTATTATTATAAGGAGCACCGGTTGTCACAAAATGGGAAACACTTATGGGAACAAATTGATAAATTGAATACCATTGCTAGAAACATGTGCTCTACTTATAATGTTACTTATTGCTTTGATAAATCTTGTTGCTGTAGGAGGTATAAACACCTCCCTTTTCAGTGTGAGTATAATGATAATGTTACAATATCTTCTTATGTTAAAGGAAATTATGACTTTTATGATGTGGAACAAATTGAAGAATTTATTACTTGGAAGGGTGCATTTGAACTTGCTAGTTTGCTTGAAATACTAATGATTCACTTTATAAATATGAGGTTTATGATATAATTAATTTTTCTTTGATAATTACAAGGAAGAAAATGGCTATATTCTTGAATATATTAATATATGTTTTCCACAAACGGAAGAGACTAATGCCTTGCAGGAGCTTATGGAAGAAGAAATTGCTGAAATGGGAAGCTCATTTGATGAAAAAGAGGAGGAGAGTGATGAACAAAAGGAGGAAGAATGGATTAGCTACCCAGGCCTACCTTCTAGTGAGAGTAACTCTTTATCCCTTGCATTATTTGATTGTCCCCCATGCTTACCAAAGGAGGATCAATGTTATGTACCTATGGATTCTTTTGAAATATCTACTATGGGTAAAACTTGTGATAATAATTATGCTCCTGTTATCTATGATAATCCTTTTTTTGTGCCTAACATCGAAATGCATGTTACTAAAGAGTTTTTCTTAGAAAATGTTTATGATAAAGCTCTAGATGATGGTCCTATATTGAATAATTAGTAATCTTGTTATAAAATTATTAAAAGTGGGTTTGAAGGTTTTAATCCCATTATTTTTGAGCTTGATAAAAATTATGCGTTTTTTGATCATGAAAATCATGATTTATCTAATAGTTATATTGTTGATTTTAGTCATGAGGCTACTGAAAATTATTACGAGAGAGGAAAATATGGTTGTAGAAGTTTTCATGAGTCGCCGACGCGCAGACCCCACCCCCACAATCTCTCTCTCGCTGCCATACGACCCCACCGCCACATCATCATCTTCCTCACCCGCTGACCGCGCCCCTCTTTCCTCCTCGCCGTTTCTGGCCGTTGAAGCCGGCGTTAATACTCTTTATTGCCTGCGTTACTCCACCCCGCGACCATGCCCTCTTATTTGCCTGCGTCCTCTCTCTCTTTTCTGTCAACACCCGGATTTTTCAATCCTAGATGCCTGTTATGCCATACATCACAATCCCAGGATTACCATTTTTGCGAGACATAACAGAATTGGATACCATAGTACATCATCCATTACAAACGATACATAGGTTCTTACACAAATAGGGATCTCATGATCCAGTTCTTAATACAACTTCAGGCAGCGGAATACGTAATCATAACGGTAGCGTAGGCGAAGCTCCATCTTCGGGGTCACAGGCAATGCTGACGATGGGAGATGATCCTAGTTGTCGTAACCTTCCTGGGGTCCATCTTCCAGGTACTCCTCTTCATAGTCTGGCCATGGGAATAGCCAGGGACAAAGCCATGAGTACTCTTTAAGTACTCGCAAACTAATACTAATAGGTAAAGGGGTTTTTGGATAATAGGACACTAGGCTCTAGGGTTGTTTTGCAAAAGCCAGATTTATCTCTACTAAGTTCTGAAGCTATTCATATTTTTATAACTCTTAAGCGGGAACTTGTACTTCGGGTCCCAACTCTGTTGTGGTCAAGTCAAAGTCTCAATTCATTTCACAATTCATTTTGAAAAGTCTGACGGGGGAACAGTATGGCCACTCCAATCATGACGCCAGCTATTCGAATAGTTTGACACTCTGCAGAGATTGTACACTTTCACCACAACAATCAATACATCCGTCAGGAACAAATCCTGAATTCACCATACTCAGTATGCAGATAATCAATCCTAACCTTTCAATTACACTCCCTAGTATAAGCACCTCTCCTGTGAGTTTGGCCTCCCAACCATGACCATCTGTCATCTTGGGTACTGCACAGGTGGACAATCTTCACAAGGTAGCCTCAGCTCAGACCTTGGCCGTGAGGGAACTAATACTAAGGTATATAAGTTTCAAGTCAAGCCCTACCCAATATTCGGGTATTGCGGTTGTACGATAAAATTGGAATGGTATCGCATCCAGACAACCATCGGTTTTATAAAGGGCTAAGGCTCATGCCTCAACATTTTTGTCACCAAAATTTTCCAGTGTTTGGAAACACATGTCCAAAACATTTCAATAGAATGATCCATCATTCCAAGGTTTTCATAACCATTTTCCACCAAGTACTCCCATCTAAAGTTGATCAAGTTTTATGCTTAGCACTAGCATCTATAAGTGGGGATGGGTACTAATGAGGGGTGGTAAGCTAGTGGAGTTTCAACTAAGTCCAACCCTATATCTTAGGCTGATATCAAGGTTTCTAGCTTAGGCCAAATTTAATGCTCTTTATGCAACCTTCAGCATCTTTCCAAATCTACTTAGTCACAAAGATAAGCTTTGATAAAGAAATAGAGTAAGAGGCTTGCAAATAAAACTAGGATTGGTTTATCAAATGGGTATGATCTCATATGCTTAAGGCATATAGTGGTCAGGGTAACAAGCAAGTATTAGCTTGCATAGGGATGGTCTCTGTAACATCCCAAAAATATCAAACTTAGATCAACAAAACACTAATCCTAAAGTTTAGGGTTAACAAAAACTTTTCCAAATCAATTCATGAATGCATGTATATGTGTATGCATGGATTTTTAATTTCTTTAAAAACCAACTTGTTTGTGTGATACATTGCTTGTAAAATGTTTCTTAGGTGAAAAGAACATCATCTAAAACATTCCCCACACTTTTCGTAAAGAAAAATAAGTCAAAACAAATATATTAAGTGAATGGTCATTTTGACCAATTTAACTCCCATGCCTACTTTGGCTGTCTCAAACTTTCAAAACCTAACAGAAACTTTTTTGGATCTTTGCACCCCTTGAATGTACTCATAACAAAGTATCAAGGCCCACCTTGTGATCATCCAGAAACTTTCAAATGCATAGTTTAAATGACAACTCAAAATTGAATCTTCTTCATATGGGAAGATCCCACTTTTTCAAAACCCACTCAAACAAGCTCAACTTTCAAAACCCAAGCATCTGCAGACTCACCAGAACCAATCTAGCAAACCGACCAAAAATCAATTCAAAATTCAAAACTTGATTTCATGCGGCCATTTCATCAAACAGGTTGCAGACACAAATCAAACAAAACATCAAACACTATAGTGTGCAGTGTTTTGAGCCTAACTTGTTCCCTAGTTAGCTCTCACACAATCCAGTAGATCATCTAGAAAGGTTAGATCAGCACTAGCACCCCTGTGAGCTTGCCATTGCCATTAATGGTGAATAGCCGAGCAACCCCATGTCACCCCAATGTGGACAGCAAGCTAGGAGCAGCAGCGAGCCTAGCCAGCATGTCTGGGAGGCAGCCCACCGTCCATCGCCACTGCCTGTCCCAGCCGCGAGCGTTGCCAAGCCCTGGACCACGCGCACAAGACACGCCCAGACCATGCCGAGCGTGCGCCAGAGCGCCACCCTCGACCATCACCCACAGACCGCGCGCCGCCCTCACCGCGCGCACACACGATCACCACCGACCCAGGAGACCGCCAGACATCCCCGTTTAACGCCCCGCGCCATACAGCCACCGCCCGCCGTCGAAGACGCCGCCTCAGCCGCGCAGAGCACCGCCCGTTCCAGACCAAACCACACCGCCCCATGCCTCGCGACCATGTCGTTGAGCATCCCCAGGAGACACCGCACCGTCCCCTACCCTTGCCCATGCCATTAGCTGCCTGTAACGTCGCCTCCGACGAGCTCACCTTGCGCCCCGACGGTCCCCTCGCTCGACTATAAATAGAGGCCACCCCCGCACGATTTCTTCACACCATCTCACTCCCCTCTCCTCACTGATCGTGCCACACCATTCTCAGAGCAAGGCGAGCAGCACCTCGCCAGAATTTCACTGGAGCCTACCGCTGCCGGAGAAGAAAGGAGCCAGCGATTGGAGCCGCCCCAGGAGAAGCCACCGGTACCAGGAGGTTCGCCGTCGTCGACTTCGTCGTTCGCCCGCCTCGCCGACTCGCCTGTGCGGTGATCCCCAGCACCCTCACTGGGCGCTAGGTTTCGTTCTCGTCGAGCTGTCTCGCGTCGACGATGACCTCACCGTTGGATTAGAACCAGATCGAGCGAACCACGTTGCCCCATACCGCCGCCAGCCCGTGTCACGGAGTGGGGACACCCACTTAAGCAGCCCGCGGAAGCACTGCGCTTAGCAGGCTGGCCCGTTAGAATTTCCCGCGCAGCCCAGCAATTCAAATTAAACCTTTTCTTTTTAATTTCAAACACACTTCTGTACCCAACTTCAAAAATCAACCTAGACCGATTTAGTGCACCAAATGAGATGAAACCAATTTTGTTGGAAAGGTCTGTGAATGCTTAATCCAAGCCCGTTGGATTCAAGTCATTTGGATCTGTGGATCACCCATAGCAAAAATAACAAGGCAGAAGCTTTTCTGCATTCAAACATTTTTTAAATTTAAACCATAAAAGCTTTTGAGTTGATTCCAACTCTCAAAAATCACATTCAACCATACCTTTCAGAATATATAAAAATATATATAGGTTACTTGCAGAAATAATGTTCAAGGAATAAAAGAATGCCTCATAAGCATTTCTAGCCACTTCAATTAATTAAAATAAAAGGGTAAAACCTTATTAAATTATGACACCACTTTAAATCACATTCCCATGGACTACAACATATGGTCATGACATGTGTCAACATGATCCCATGTTTAGTTTGGAGAATATTAAATCTTAAGTAGTTTTTCAATGAGTAGAAATTACTTTTCTAAAATAAAAAGACTTAAACCAATCCTTAACCTTGTAATGTTAGAGATGATGCTAGATCATCTATAGGACCCTTGTGTGTGATGATTGCAAGTAGTTAAGTATTGTTTGGTGATTGTGTACCTCGTATTTATTCGTAAACGCTAGTACCGACCAAGGCTACGAGGAGGAAGGAGGATACTACGAAGAGGAAGCCGAGGAAAACTTCAACCACTGCTCTGCACAAGGCAAGCTTTACTAACCAAGTTGTCCAATGCAAGCTAACCCTTGCAAGATACCTATTGTTGCCACAAACCCATGCTTGTGATATGATTACTATATGCCTTAAGCGTATGTGACCATACCCACTTGCTAAACCAATCCTCGTTTTATGGCAAGCTTCTTACTTTATTTCGTTATCAAAGCTTACTTGGAGCCTACTTAAGAATTTTGGTAGATACTAGACAGTTGTGCTGAAGGTTGCATAAAGAACATTAAATTTGGCCTAAGCTAGAAACCTTGATATCCGCTTATGATATAAGGTTGGACTTAGTTGAAAACACCGCTAGTTACCACCCCCCATTAGTACTACCCCCACCTGTAGATGCTAGTGCTAAGCATAAAACTTGATCAACTTTAGATGGGAATACTTGGTGGAAAATGGTTATGAAAACCTTGGAATGATGGATCATTCTATTGAAATGTTTTGGACATGTGTTTCCAAACACTTGATGATTTTGGTGATGAAAATGTTGAGGCATGAGCCTTAGCCCTTTATAAAACTGATGGTTGTCTGGATGCGATACCATTCCAATTTTATCGTACAACCACAATACCCGAATATTGGGTAGGGCTTGACTGGAAACTTATATACCTTAGTATTAGTTCCCTCACGGCCAAGGTCTGAGCTGAGGCTACCTTGTGAAGATTGTCCACCTGTGCAGTACCCAAGATGACAATGGTCATGGTTGGGAGGCCAAACTCACAGGAGAGGTGCTTATACTAGGGAGTGTAATTGAAAGGTTAGGATTGATTATCCGCATACTGAGTATGGTGAATTCAGGATTTGTTCCTGACGGATGTATCGAATGTTGTGGTGAAAGTGTACAATCTCTGCAGAGTGTCAAACTATTCGAATAGCCGCGTCTGCGGTTATGGACAGTTGGAGTGGCCATATTGTTCCCCCGTCAGACTTTTCAAAATGACTTGTGAAACGACTTGAGACTTCGACTGGATCACAACAGAGTTGTGACCAGAAATACAAGATCCCAACTAGGAGTTATAAAATTGTGACTAGCTTTGGAACTTAGTAGAAATAAATCTGGCTTTTGCAAAACAACCCTAGAGCCTAGTGTCCTATTATCCAAAAACCCCTGTACTTGTTAGTATTAGTTTGCGAGTACTTAAAGAGTACTCATGGCTTTGTCCCTGGCTATTCCCATGGCCAGACCATGAAGAGGAGTACCTGGAGGATGGACCCCAGGAAGGTTACGACAACTAGGATCATCTCCCATCGTCAGTATTGCCTGTGACCCCGAAGATGGAGCCTCGTCTACGCTACCGTTATTATTACGTATTCCGCTGCTTGATGTTGTATTAAGGACCAGATCATGAGATCCCTATTTGTGTAAGAAATTATGTATCGTTGTAATGGATGAAGTACTATGGTATCCAATTCTGTTATGTCTTGCAAAAATGGTAATCCTGGGATTGCGATGTATGGCATAACAGGCATCTAGGATTGAAAAATCCGGGTGTTGACAGTCTCAGCTTGCATAGGTAAAGTATCTTGCAAGTGTTAGCTTGCATAGGTCAACTTGATTAGTATGGCTTGCATCAGTATTAGTATAAGCTTGCCTTGTGCAGAGCAGTGGTTGAAGTTCTCCTCGGCTTCTTCTCCGTAGAATCCTCCTTCCTCCTCGTATCCTTGGTCGGTACTAGCGTCTATGAATAAATACGAGGTACACAATCACCAAACAATACTTAACTACTTGCAATCATCACACAAAAAGGGTCCTATAGATGATCTAGCATCATCACTAACATTACAAGTTTAAGGTTTGTTTTAAATCCTTTTATTTTTAGAAAAGTAATTTCTACTTATTGAAAAACTACTTAAGATTTAATATTCTCCAAACCAAACATGGGATCATGTTGACACATGTCATCACCACATATTGTAGTCCATGGGAATGTGATTTAAAGTGGTGTCACAATTTAATAAGGTTTTACCCTTTTATTTTAATTAATTCAAGTGACTAGAAATGCCTATATAGCATTCTTTTCCTACTTGATCCTTATTTCTGCAAGTAAGCCTATATATTTTTATATATTCTGAAAGGTATGGTAAAATGTGATTTTTGAGAGTTGGAATCAACTCAAAAGCCTTTATGGTTTAAATTTGAAAAAATGTTTGAAGGTAGAAAAGCTTTTGTCTTGTTATTTTTACCATGGGTGATCTATATGTCCAAATGACTTGAATCCAACGGGCTTGCAAGCATTCTCAGACCTTTCCAATAAAATTGGTTTCATCCAATTTGGTGCACTGAATCGATATGGGTTGATTTTTGAAGTTGGGTACACAAGTGTGTTTGAAACTAAAAAGAAAAGGTTTAATTTGAATTGCTGGGCTGCGCGGGAAAATTCTAACGGGCCGGCCTGCTAAGCGCAGTGCTCCCGCGGGCTGCTTAAGTGGGTGTCCCCACTCGTCAGTGACACGGGGCTGGGCGAAGCGGTATGGGCGATGTGGATCGTTCGATCTAGTTCTATTCTAACGGCTGGGAGTCATCATCGACGCGAGATAGCTCCGGCGAGACTGAAACCTAACGCGGCGGTTGAGGGTCGCTGGGGGCTCACCGGGGTACGGGCGAGGGTCGGCGAGGCGGGCGAACGACAAAGTCGACGACGGCGAACCTCCTGGTACCGGTGGCTTCTCCTGGGGTGGTTCCAATCACTGGCTCCTTTCTTCTCCGGCAGCGGCAGGCTCCAGTGAAATTCCGGCGAGGTGGTGCTCGCCTTGCTCTGGAAATGGTGTGGCACGATTAGTGGGAAGAGGGGAGTGAGATGGTGTGAAGAAATCGAGCGGGGGTGGCCTCTATTTATAGTCGAGTGAGGGGACCGTCGGGACGCACGGTGAGCTCGTCGGGGGCGAAGTTACAGGCGGCTAACGGCATGGGCAAGGGTAGGGGACGGTGCTGTGTCTCCTGGCGATGCTCAACGGCATGGTTGCGGGGCATGGGGCGGTGTGGTTTGGTCTGGAACGGGCGGTGTTCTGCGCGGCAGAGGCGGTGTTTTCGACGACGGGCGGTGGCTGTATGGCACGGGGCGGCAAACGGGGATGTCTGGCGGTGTTCTGGGTCGGTGGTGATCGTGTGTGCACGCGGTGAGGGCGGCGCGCGGTCTATGGGTGCTGGTCGAAGGGGGTGCTCTGGCGCATGCTCGGCATGGTCTAGGCATGGCTTGTGCGCGTGGTCCAGGGCTTAGCAACGCTCGAGGCTGGGACAGGCAGTGGCGATGGACGGTGGGCTGCCTCCCAGACAAGGTTGGCATGGCTATTTCTTCCTCTAGCCTGTTGTCGACTATGGGGTGGCATTGAGGTGCTCGGCTGTTCACCATTGATGGCAATGGCAAGCTCACAGGGGTGCTAGTGTTGGGCTAATCTTTCTAGATGATCTACTGGGTTGGGTGTGAGCTAAATGGGGAACCAGTTAGGCAAGAATCACAGCTCACAATAGTGTTTGAGGTTTGTTTGTTTTGTGTCTGCAACCTGTTTAATGAAATAGCCGCATGAATTCAAGTTTTGAATTTTGAATTGAATTTTGGTGGGTTTGCTAGATTGGTGCTGGTGAGTCTGCAGATTCTTGGGTTTTGAAAGTTGAGCTTGTTTGAGTGGTTTTTGAAAAAGGGGGATCTTCCCATATGAATAAGATTCAATTTTGAATTGTCATTTAAACCATGCATTTGATAGTTTCTGGATGATCACAAAGTGGGCCTTGATACCTTGTTATGAGTACATTCAAGGGGTGCAAAGATCCAGAAAAGTTTCTGTTAGGTTTTGAAAGTTTGAGACAACCAAAGTAGGCATGGGAGTTAAATTGGTCAAAATGACCATTCATTTAATATATGTGTTTTGATTTACTTGTCTTTAGAAAAAGTGTGGGAAATGTTTTAGATGATGTTTATTTCACCTTAGGAACATTTTACAAGCAATGAAACAAACAAACCAGGTGGTTTTGAAAGAATTCAAAATCAATGCATACCCATATGTATGCATTCATAATTTCATTTAGAAAAGTTTTTGTTAACCCTAATTTTGATGATTAGAGTTTGATGATCCAAACTTAGCATTTTTGGGATGTTACAAACCTTCCCCCCTTAAACAAAATCTCGCCCCGAGATTTGAAAAAGGACGAAAAGATTACCTAGGATTTGAAGAGATCTGGAAATTCCGTTCTGACGTGATCTTCGCGTTCCCAGGTATCTTCCTCTTCTTTGTGGTTGCTCCACTGAATCTTGAGAAACTTGATGCTCCGGGTTCGGGTAGTTCGAAAAGCGTCCTCCAAAATGCGGATGGGTACTTCGGGATAGGTCAGGTCATCGTTGATCTCTATGCTCCGATGATCGATATTCTTAAATACTTCGGTCTTCTCGGGGACTTCGAGACACTTGTGAAGTAACGAGATATGGAACACATTGTGCACGGCTGACATTTCTTCAGGTAGCTCCAATTGATAAGATACTTCTCCTCGACGGTTCAGAATCTTGAAAGGTCCGATATATCTGGGGGCTAACTTTCCTTTGAGTTGGAAACGCTGCATTCCCTTCAATGGCGACACTTTCAGATAAACAAAATCTCCTATGTTGAAGGTGAGGTCTCGACGTCTCTTGTCGGCGTAACTCTTCTGTCGGGATTGGGCGGTCTTGAGGTGCTCACGAATCTTGTGAACCTTCTCTTCTGCTTCTCGTAGGATATCGGGTCCAAAAATCTGACTCTCTCCTACTTCTGACCAGTTCAGAGGGGTACGACACTTTCTTCCGTACATAAATTCAAAGGGGGCCATTTGCAAACTGGCTTGATAACTGTTGTTGTATGAAAATTCGGCAAACGGCAGACAGTCTTCCCATTTGGATCCATATTCTAACACACATGCTCTCAGCATATCTTCGAGTATTTGATTTACTCGCTCCGTTTGTCCATCGGTCTGAGGGTGATACGCGGTACTGAAATCTAGGCGGGTTCCTAAACCTTCTTGAACTTTCTTCCAGAATCTCGAGGTGAACTGAGTTCCTCGATCAGATACGATGTTCTTGGGGACTCCATGCAAACTAACAATTCTAGCGATGTACAACTCCGCTAGCTTCGAGCTCTGATATGTGGTTTTGATGGGCAAGAAATGGGCGACTTTGGACAATCTGTCCACTATGACCCAAATAGAGTCATTTCCCCTACTAGAAGTAGGTAGTCCAGTTATAAAGTCCATTCCTACAGAATCCCATTTCCATTCCGGAATTTGCAATGGTTGCAACAATCCAGCGGGTCTTTGATGTCCTGCCTTGACTCGCTGACATATATCACACTTGGCGATATAGCTTCCTATTTCTCTCTTCATCTTATGCCACCAAAATTGCTCCTTTAAATCTTGATACATCTTAGTTCCTCCGGGATGGATAGAATAAAGAGTATCATGCGCCTCCTTCAAAATAACCTCTTTCAACACGGAATCTGCTGGTACACAAAGGCGTCCTTTGTACCACAAAACTCCTTCTTCGTCCTCAGTGAATCCAGGTACTTTCCTGTACCGATACGACGCTTGATTCCGTCAATACTGGCATTTCCCTTCTGCGCCTCTTTAATCTGACTGATCAAAGTGGGCTGAAGTTCTATGCTAGCCAAAAATCCTTCACTTACTAATTCCATTTGAAAATCTTCCATTTCTTTGTGCAAACTTGGTTGCTCCTTCAAAATCATGGAGTTCAAGCGGCACGGCAATCTGCTAAGGGCATTGGCTACCACGTTGGCTTTACCAGGGTGATATTGAATGTCTAGGTCGTAATCCTTGATTAGCTCAATCCATCTTCTCTGCCTCATATTCAGCTCCTTCTGAGTGAATATATACTTTAGGCTCTTGTGATCCGAATAAATCTCACAACGATTTCCCATCAGGTAATGTCTCCACGTCTTCAGGGCTAGAACTACGGCTGCGAGTTCGAGGTCATGGGTTGGGTAATTTTCCTCGTGTTGCTTCAGTTGTCGGGATAGATAAGATATAACTTTGCCTTCTTGCATTAGCACACATCCGAGGCCAATCTTGGATGCGTCACAATACACATCGAAGGGCTTCGTGATATCCGGCATGATCAAGATTGGGGCTGAAATCAATCTCCTCTTGAGTTCTTGAAAACTCGCTTCACATTTGTCGGTCCATTCAAACTTCTTGTTCTTCTTTAGCAATTGGGTCATGGGTCTGGCGATACTCGAGAATCCTTCTACGAATTTTGCGATAATATCCCGCCAATCCAAGAAATGCACGAACTTGGGTTTGAGTGGTTGGGGCTTGCCAATCTTCTACATCTTTTACTTTGGCAGGGTCAACGGCAATTCCTCCGGCTGATACAATGTGACCGAGAAATCCTACTTCCTGTAACCAGAAGTCACATTTACTAAACTTGGCATACAACTGATGCTCTCTAAGGGTTCCAAGAATGGTCCTTAGGTGTAGCTCATGTTCTTCTTCTGATTTGGAATAAACCAGAATGTCATCGATGAAAACGACGACAAACTTTTCCAGGAAGTCCATAAAAATCTTATTCATGAGGTTCATGAAATAGGCGGGGGCATTGGTTAATCCGAAAGACATGACCGTATACTCGTACAATCCATATCTGGTGGTAAAGGCAGTCTTTGGAATATCCTCTGCACGAATTTTGAGTTGATGATAGCTAGTTCTAAGATCAATCTTAGAAAACACTTTGGCACCGGTCAACTGATCAAACAAATCTTCTATTTTAGGCAAGGGGTACTTGTTCTTGATGGTGACTTCATTCAATTTCCGATAATCCGTACACAAACGGTTACCTCCATCTTTCTTGTCCACAAATAAGACAGGTGATCTCCATGGGGACGCACTTGGTTGAATCAATCCAATTTCCAGCATTGAATCCAGTTGCTTCTTCAGTTCAGCTAGCTCTGACGGGTTCATACTATAGGGTCTCTGGGCTATGGGTCCTGTTCCGGGGATTAGTTCGATGATAAACTCGATATCCCGATCTGGGGGCATACCGGGAAAAACATCTGGAAATACGTCGGGGTATTCACAGACTATCCGGACTTGGTCAATGGTAGGTTGGGCTATACTCTTGTTGCATTTGAATTGGCGAGGTAAGGTTACAGATGTATGTTCGACTGATATTCCAGCTGTACTGGTCATGGTGATGGCTTTCTTGGCACAGTCAATCAATCCTTTATGTTTGGACATCCAATCCATTCCTAGTACTACTTCCAAACCTTTAGTTCCGAGTACTATTAGGTTAGCATAAAAATCTATGCCATGGATTCGGATAGGGACGGCTTTGCAAACTTGCCAAGCCTTGGTGGTGGATCCGGGAATTTGTACAACCATCACATGCTTCAGTTTGGTTGGTTGAATTTTACTAGTGCAGGCAAATTCTTCGGTGACAAATGAATGCGATGCACCAGAATCAAACAACACTCTTGCAAGTACTGAATTAACAGAAAACATACCCAGCACGACGTCTGGCGCTTCCTGAGCTTCTTCAGCATGCATGAGAAAAAGACGGCCATTGCGGTTGAGTGAATTCCCTGGGGCAAATCTTCTCCCTGGATGCACACGACGCTGCTGTTGAGCTGGGGCATTGGCATTGGGGACTGTAGCATTCTTCTTGTTGGGGCACTCATTGGAATAATGGCCTTTATTTCCACAGTCATAACAGGTCACTTGCGACTTGTCCTTGGCTGCTACAGGCACATCATTGCTTCCAGTCCTCGGGGCAGTGTTGGGGTTGGCGGTAGCATTGTTGTTGTTGAACTTGGGTGGGGCACGGGTGAAATTACTAGAGTTGCCGGGGTTGTTGTGATTTCCTCCAGGTCTAGGGTTTCGGCGGTGGGGATAGGTTGGACGGTTCATCGGGGGTCTGTTGGTTCTTGGGGCAAATCCAGGAGATGGGTTGGGGCGATACTTTGGGGTCTGATGGGTTCCTGGTTGATGCATCATACGACGTTTGCGGTTATCATTGGCTTTGGTTGATCTTTCCTTCCATCTGGATGGCAGAGTCAACAAGGGCTTCAATGTCCACAAAGGGGATATTGACTAATACAGTCTGCATCTCGTCATGCAGACCATTCAGGAATCTTTCTTTCTTCTTGGCTTCAGTGTCGATCTCATCCGGGGCATACCTAGATAATGACAAAAATTTGTCACGGTATTCCACTACAGTCATCCTTCCTTGCTTCAGCTCTCTGAACTCGTCTCTCATCCTCTTGATCAAACCCGGTGGTACATGGGTTCTGCTGAACTTGACCTTGAATTCCTCCCAGGTCATCATTTGGCCTCCGGTCATTGCGCGAACACTGTTCCACCAGGCCCGGGCATCTCCGGCAAGATAATGGGTGGCGAACATGACTTTCTCGTTGGCTTCCACTCCGGTGACTTCTAAGTTATTTTCCATGGTTTGCATCCAATCATCGGCATCTAGGGGTTCCTCTGACTTGGTGAAAACGGGTGGGTTGCTATTCTGGAAATTCTTGAGCTTTGATCCATGGTTGTCCTGATTTCCATGGCCTTGGTTGTTGTGGGCTAGCTGGGCTATCTGTTGCAGAGTGGCTAGGTTGGCTTGACGTTCCTCTCTTTCAGCTTCGCGGTCAGAAGTCAACATTTGCAGAATTTGCAACATCGGGTCCAGGGATGAACCACTTCCTCCACGTGGCATCTGAAGGTTGATATAGATCATGAGAAAAGAGGGAAATTTCTAAGGTTTTGGGTCTTTGAAAAGTTTTTAAAGTTTGACTCAGGTTTTTCTAGCAACTTGCTTTTTCATTCATTCATTCATAGCACACAGTACAACACACACCACAACAAAGAAAAACAGATGGTTTTAAGAACCATTCTGGAGACTACGATACAGTGGGACCGACTACTACTCACTACGTTAGTGCTCAGTGCAACTACTCCTCGGAGTCTGTGGCTTCATCATCTTCGTCATCATCGATGAAGGCGAAATCATCCTCATCGGTGAAGAAGTCCATGGCCTGATCCTCCAGAAAATCATTGTCATCGCTGAGATAGGAGTAAGGGTCTCCACGAAGATCTTCTCCGGCATTCTCCCTTTCCTCCAATTGCATGTCTCTCTCGTGGATGGTCTCCTCCAAAGATGAGATGCGGTGGCGAAGACGGGCAATAATGCGCTCCTTCTTGTCGAGCTGACGGCGGCGAGACTTGCGATCCTTTGCTAGCATGGCTATGGTCTGATCCTTCGTCTTGATGATGGCAGACTTGTGGTTGCAATAGTCACGGCAGTTGTCCAATTCCTGCTGACGATCGTACATCATGAAGCTAAGGTGGTCCAATTGGGTCTTCAGCTCGGGGTGGTATGGGGCTTCCAGGGGTTGTCCATTAGCATCACGCCTTGGGAAAAACTCAAAGCGAGTACCCTTGATTTGATTAATGCTCTGCCCACACAGACGGGAAAGAGCTTCCTGCATTGCTCTGGCAAGTCCATCGAGCCAGTTGTTTTCCCTCAAGGTAAACTGAATTCCCTCCGCAGTGGGAGGTTCAATCTTTCCTCGGAGACTTGCAACAATTAGCCACTGCAGGTCTTCTCCTCCTTGATCATTGAGTTGAGCTCCGAAGAACTCGGGGTGCAAACGCTCCAGAAGTTCCGAAAGCTGGTCCAAATCCCTCTCAAAGATAAGGTCTCCTCCATTCCCAAGTTGGTAAAACTTGCTGTACTTCACGTCCATCTATAAAAATAGAGGATGAGTAGATTAGCAAAGTGATCAAGTGTGTCAAAGTTTTACGTATTTTGCAAAAGTTTTTGAGGAACATGAATGTTTTAGGAAAGAATTGAAGAGGTAAGAATGAGAATAAGTTTTCATAAATATTTGTTTTCTTTGGTTTTGAAACTAAGTTTTTGGTTCAACGTCCAATCTAACTAGGGTCTCCAATGGTCAGGATGGCTCTGATACCAACTTGTGAACACCCGGATTTTTCAATCCTAGATGCCTGTTATGTCATACATCGCAATCCCAGGATTACTATTTTTGCGAGACATAACAGAATTGGATACCATAGTACATCATCCATTACAAACGACACATAGGTTCTTACACAAATAGGGATCTCATGATCCAGTTCTTAATACAACTTCAGGCAGCAGAATACGTAATCATAACGGTAGCGTAGGCGAAGCTCCATCTTCGGGGTCACAGGCAATGCTGACGATGGGAGATGATCCTAGTTGTCGTAACCTTCCTGGGGTCCATCTTCCAGGTACTCCTCTTCATAGTCTGGCCATGGGAATAGCCAGGGACAAAGCCATGAGTACTCTTTAAGTACTCGCAAACTAATACTAATAGGTAAAGGGGTTTTTGGATAATAGGACACTAGGCTCTAGGGTTGTTTTGCAAAAGCCAGATTTATCTCTACTAAGTTGTGAAGCTATTCATATTTTTATAACTCTTAAGAGGGAACTTGTACTTCGGGTCACAACTCGGTTGTGGTCAAGTCAAAGTCTCAATTCATTTCACAATTCATTTTGAAAAGTCTGACGGGGGAACAGTATGGCCACTCCAACTATCCATAACATGACAGCTATTGAATAGTTTGACACTCTACGGTGATTGTACACTTTCACCACAACAATCGATACATCCGTCAGAACAAATCCTGAATTCACCATACTCGATGCGGATAATCAATCCTAACCTTTCAATTACACTCCTAGTATAAGCACCTCTCCTGAGTTTGGCCTCCCAACCATGACCATCTGTCATCTTGGAGTGCTGCAGGTGGACAATCTTCACAAGGTAGCCTCATCAGACCTTGGCCGTGAGGAACTAATACTAAGGTATATAAGTTTCCAGTCAAGCCCTACCCAATATTGGTATTGCGGTTTATGCGATAAAATTGGAATGGTATCGCATCCACACAACCATCGGTTTTATAAAGGGCTAAGGCTCATGCCTCAACATTTTTGTCACCAAAATTTTCCAGTGTTTGGAAACACATGTCCAAAACATTTCAATAGAATGATCCATCATTCCAAGGTTTTCATAACCATTTTCCACCAAGTACTCCCATCTAAAGTTGATCAAGTTTTATGCTTAGCACTAGCATCTATAAGTGGGGATGGGTACTAATGAGGGGTGGTAAGTTAGTGGAGTTTCAACTAAGTCCAACCCTATATCTTAGGCTGATATCAAGGTTTCTAGCTTAGGCCAAATTTAATGCTCTTTATGCAACCTTCAGCATCTTTCCAAATCTACTTAGTCACAAAGATAAGCTTTGATAAAGAAATAGAGTAAGAGGCTTGCAAATAAAACTAGGATTGGTTTATCAAATGGGTATGATCTCATATGCTTAAGGCATATAGTGGTCAGGGTAACAAGCAAGTATTAGCTTGCATAGGGATGGTCTCAGCTTGCATAGGTAAAGTATCTTGCAAGTGTTAGCTTGCATAGGTCAACTTGATTAGTATGGCTTGCATCAGTATTAGTATAAGCTTGCCTTGTGCAGAGCAGTGGTTGAAGTTCTCCTCGGCTTCTTCTCCGTAGAATCCTCCTTCCCCCTCGTATCCTTGGTCGGTACTAGCGTCTATGAATAAATACGAGGTACACAATCACCAAACAATACTTAACTACTTGCAATCATCACACAAAAAGGGTCCTATAGATGATCTAGCATCATCACTAACATTACAAGTTTAAGGTTTGTTTTAAATCCTTTTATTTTTTGAAAAGTAATTTCTACTTATTGAAAAACTACTTAAGATTTAATATTCTCCAAACCAAACATGGGATCATGTTGACACATGTCATCACCAAATATTGTAGTCCATGGGAATGTGATTTAAAGTGGTGTCACAATTTAATAAGGTTTTACACTTTTATTTTAATTAATTCAAGTGACTAGAAATGCCTATATAGCATTCTTTTCCTACTTGATCCTTATTTCTGCAAGTAAGCCTATATATTTTTATATATTCTGTAAGGTATGGTAAAATGTGATTTTTGAGAGTTGGAATCAACTCAAAAGCCTTTATGGTTTAAATTTGAAAAAATGTTTGAAGGTAGAAAAGCTTCTGTCTTGTTATTTTTACCATGGGTGATCTATATGTCCAAATGACTTGAATCCTACGGGATTGGATTCAGCATTCTTAGACCTTTCCAACAAAATTGGTTTCATCCAATTTGGTGCACTGAATCAATCTGGGTTGATTTTTGAAGTTGGGTACACAAGTGTGTTTGAAACTAAAAAGAAAAGGTTTAATTTGAATTGTTGGGCTACGCGGGAAAATTCTAATGGGCCGGCCTGCTAAGCGCAGTGCTCCCGTGGTCTGCTTAAGTGGGTGTCCCAACTCGTCAGTGACACAGGGCTGGGCGAAGCGGTATGGGGCGACGTGGATCGTTCGATCTAGTTCTAATCTAACGGCTGGGAGTCATCATCGACGCGAGATAGCTCCAGCGAGACTGAAACCTAACGTGGCGGTTGAGGGTCGCTGGGGGCTCACCGGGGTTCGGGCGAGGGTCAGCGAGGCGGGCGAACGACGAAGTCGACGACGGCGAACCTCCTGGTACTGGTGGCTTCTCCTGGGGCGGTTCCAATCGCTGGCTCCTTTCTTCTCCGGCAGCGGCAGGCTCCAGTGAAATTCCGGCGAGGTGGTGCTCGGCTTGCTCTGGAAATGGTGTGGCACGACCAGTGGGAAGAGGGGAGTGAGATGGTGTGAAAAAATCGAGCGGGGGTGGCCTCTATTTATAGTCGAGCGAGGGGACCATCGGGGCGCACGGTGAGCTCGTCGGGGGCGAAGTTACAGGCGGCTAACAGCATGGGCAAGGGTAGGGGACGGTGCTGTGATTCCTGGCGATGCTCAACAGCATGGTTGCGGGGCATGGGGCGGTGTGGTTTGGTCTGGAACGGGCGGTGCTCTACGCGGCAGAGGCGGTGTTTTCGACGGCGGGCGGTGGCTGTATGGCACGGGGCGGCAAACGGGGATGTCTGGCGGTGTTCTGGGTCGGTGGTGATCGTGTGTGCACGCGGTGAGGGCGGCGCGCGGTCTGTGGGTGCTGGTCGAAGGGGGCGCTCTGGTGCATGCTCGGCATGGTCTGGGCATGGCTTGTGCGCATGGTCTAGGGCTTGGCAACGCTCGAGGCTGGGATAGGCAGTGGCGGTGGACGGTGGGCTGCCTCCAGACAAGGTTGGCATGGCTATTTCTTCCTCTAGCCTGCTATCGACTATGGGGTGGCATTGAGGTGCTTGGTTGTTCACCATTGATGGCAATGGCAAGCTCACAGGGGTGCTAGTGTTGGGCTAATCTTTCTAGATGATCTACTGGGTTGGGTGTGAGCTAAATGGGGAACCAGTTAGGCAAGAATCACTGCTCACAATAGTGTTTGATGTTTGTTTGTTTTGTGTCTGCAACCTGTTTGATGAAATGGCCGCATGAATTCAAGTTTTGAATTTTGAATTGAATTTTGGTGGGTTTGCTATATTGGTGCTGGTGAGTCTGCAGATGCTTGGGTTTTGAAAGTTGAGCTTGTTTGAGTGGTTTTTGAAAAAGGGGGATCTTCCCATATGAAGAAGATTCAATTTTGAATTGTCATTTAAACCATGCATTTGAAAGTTTCTGGATGATCACAAAGTGGGCCTTGATACCTTGTTATGAGTACATTCAAGGGGTGCAAAGATCCAGAAAAGTTTCTGTTAGGTTTTGAAAGTTTGAGACAGCCAAAGTAGGCATGGGAGTTAAATTGGTCAAAATGACCATTCATTTAATATATGTGTTTTGATTTACTTGTCTTTAGAAAAAGTGTGGGAAATGTTTTAGATGATGTTTATTTCACCTTAGAAACATTTTACAAGCAATGAAACAAACAAACCAGGTGGTTTTGAAAGAATTCAAAATCAATGCATACCCATATGTATGCATTCATAATTTCATTTAGAAAAGTTTTTTTAACCCTAATTTTGATGATTAGAGTTTGATGATCCAAACATAGCATTTTTGGGATGTTACATTTTCCATCCGTCGCCACGCCCTCCACGCCACCAGGCTGCCTCCATTTTGCCTTGCACTGCCGCTGTCTCCGGCGAGCTCACCGAGCGATTCCGGCCAAACCCTGCCGCCCCTCGCCTCCTCAAGCACCCGAGCTTGATCCCCAGACCCTGGCGCTTCTCTCTGCACCCTCAGCTCACTCGCGCGTTCCCTGTATCGTCGACTCCGTCTTCGTCTGAATGACGCCACCGTCTGCTCCAACTCCGACGAGCTCCACAGGTAGTCTCTGACCGCGCCGCCCCATATCTGTAATGCTCCCGCACTCCCTAATCTTCTACGCATCTAACGCTACCGTTATTTTTCCTTCTCGTGCGCTGTAGCCTCAGCCCCGTCGACGTCTGACCTCACCCGACGCCAGTAGTATCTCCGGCGAGGAATTCCGACGACGCCCGTGCGCCCCCTGCTACCCGAAGACCACATTGAGCTTCGCCATACCCCTGCGATCACTGTGAGCCCTTCCCCTTCCTTCCTTGCTTCCTGTAACCACCGCGACGCCGTAGGCAGTAAATCAGCCCACACCGTCGGTAGCCCATCTCAGCAAGCTTGTTTGTACACCGTGCGATTACGATCCAGTGGCTAGGATAGAAACTAACCGAAGGGGTATCAAGTGATCTGTGCCGCTCGATCTAACTTAGATCCAACGCACCATAGAGCGTGATCCAGAAGAACTGGTACCGGCGAATAAGAACATGCCACGTGGCCCTGTTCGTTTGAAATAAAAACAAAAATGTCTATTAGATGTTCCAATTTTAAAAATTCATAACTTTCAAACCACACGTCCAAATTTTGCAAATTTTATATAAATGGATTCAGCAAAACAATTACTTTCTGACCATGCACTTTGTTTAGTAAATTGCTTCTGATAAAATGTTTGTTTTTATAGAAACTTGTGTATGCATGTTTAGAATACAAAATTTGTTCTAAAATGATTTTTGAGATGAAACCTTTGGAAAATGGTTTGTTTTGAACCTATTGACCTTAGGAATCAATTGGTGGTTTCAAAAATGTATTTGGTGAAGCAAAAGAATAAAACCTTGAATTAAAACATTTCTAGCCAAATAAAAAATATGGTTTAATTGTTAAAAATGATTTTGGAGGAAAACCTTTGGGAAATGTTTTGATTTAAACTCTCTGACCCCAAACACCAAGTTTTATGATTTGAAAATGTATTTGGTGAACCCTATAAAACTATTACTTTGCTAAAGACATTTTCAATTAGATAAAATAATGACTTGGTATAAAAATGGTTTGTGAAGTGAAATCTTTTGAAAATGACTTTGCCACTTTATAAAATGATCATTAGGTGTTTTCAAATGTTTACAACTTATTAGAAACCACTTCTCCAAATAAAACAATCTTTAGCATGCTTGCATGCATTGTTTTGTTTCTATCATTTTATGTGATGTTTTGCTTGAATGATAGATTGAATTTGTCCCTTGCTTGATTGAATTGTAGTGATTTGAAGAGTGTGAATATTGCAAGGACAAGGAGTGAACTCATATTCTCTACCAAAAAGGAAAGTGATGCTTCATACCTTTGTCCCATTATTTTCACTATGCATTAGTGATCTTTCTAAGTAGGACTTGCATGGAATTTTGCTAAGTATAAACTATGCCATGGGAAATCCTAGTAGATGAAACCTTAGTAGAAATTCCTAAGTTAAGATTCCTACTACTACCATGCTTAGCTTAGCTAGTAGAAAACAAGGGTGAATATATGTTCATACTATGGAATATTTCTAAGTCAAGGACTTATGTTTTGTTTAATAAAACAACTAAGTGAATGAATCACCTGGGTGGAATGGAAGGAATGGTTTATGTTGAGTGGTTACACAAGGCCCATTTATATGGTTTACCTTGTGTATCTCACTTGTGGAAAGCCACCCAGGAACAAAGAGATTTTAGAGGCCAAGTGTTAAGAAGCTTCTAGTGCAGCCACTTGGCAATATGGGCTCTGCCTGGATCACATAGGTTGCTAGAACTTAGCCATTTGGACAGTTGGTGGTAGTGGGATGATAGGTTTGAACGCGTCCATTTGGTCTAAGGGAAGGCTTCTGAAAGATCTTGTCTTGGTGAAACCAAGTCTTGTGGGGAAAGTGCACAACCTCTATAGAGTGTAAAATCTAAGTACTTAGCCATGTCCCTGGTGAAGGACAATTTGAGGATCAAGACATGGAAGCTATCAAGAATCTCCTCATACCAATTTCTAAGTTAAAAACTTGTGGTTGAACAAGGGTTGAAGGATCACCAATTTCTATTGGGAGATGCCTTGGGTATTTTTGACAAACAAAAACTTAGTGTTTTCAAACGAGAAGGAAAATCTATTTTGAGCAAAGCAAGCCTAAGTTCCACTTAGCCAAATGCATATAGATGATAGACTCCACTATACTACCATAGTATCACTTGCCAATACAATTCAAATGTATTGACCCTTGTGGCTATAACTTGTTATGTTGCAGGTTTGTTTGATATTAGTGAAGTTTAATGATTAGGATTACAAGTCTACAACCAACATGTCTGCCTGTGGCACTTTGAAGATGAAGGACCCCATGCTATTGTTATATTCTGCTGCATTGTAATGAGATAGCCAAATGAGCTATGTAAGATGTAATAAATTATTTTATTCCTGGTTATAAAGTTGTATTATGACCTTTGTTTCTTGATATTACATCTTAACTGTGGATGCTAGCTATTGATCCAGGGACTAGCATTGCAATCACAGGGATCCTTTTCCTTTATAAAGGAGGGATCTACAGTTTCCTTCAACTTTGAATCTGCTGGTACACAGAGACGTCCTTTGTACCACAGAACTCCTTCTTCATCCTCGGTGAATCTGGGTACTTTCCCTGTACCAATACGATATTTGATTCCATCGATACTAGCATTTCCTTTCTGAGCCTCCTTGATCTGACTGATCAAAGTGGGTTTAAGGTCTATGCTAGTAAAAAATTATTCACTTACTAATTCCAGTCTGAAATCTTCCTCTCCTTGTGCAAACTTGGTTGCTCCTTCAGAATCATGGAGTTCAAGCGGCACGACAATCTGCGAAGGGCATCTGCTACCACATTGGCTTTACCGGGGTGATAGTAAATGTCTAGATCATAGTCCTTGATTAGCTCAATCCATCTTCTTCGCCTCATATTCAGCTCCTTCTGAGTGAATATATACTTCAGGCTCTTGTGATCCCAATAAATCTCACAACGGTTTCCCATAAGATAATGCCTCCATGTCTTCAGGGCTAGGACTACGGCTGCTAGTTCAAGGTCATGGGTTGGATAATTCTGTTCATGCTATTTTAGTTGTCAGGATAGATAAGATACAACTTTCCCTTCTTGCATCAACACACATCCGAGACCGATCTTGGATGTGTCACAATACACATCAAAGGACTTTGTGATATCCAGCATGATCAATATTGGGGCTGAAATCAATCCCCTCTTGAGTTCCTGAAAACTCGCTTCACATTTCACTGTCCATTCAAACTTCTTATCCTTCTTCAGCAATTGGGTCATGGGTCTTGTGATACTCGAGAATCCTTCTACGAACTTGTTGTAGTATCCCGCTAATCCGAGAAATGCACGAACTTGGGTTTGAGTGGTTGGGGCTTGCCAATCTTCAACATCCTTCACCTTTGTAGGGTCAACAGTAATTCCTCCGGCTGTTACGATATGTCCGAGGAATCCTACCTCCTGTAACCAGAATTCACATTTGCTAAACTTGGCATACAACTGATGCTCCCTAAGGGTTCCAAGAATGGTCCTTAGATGTAGCTCATGTTCTTCTTCTGATTTGGAATATATCAGAATTTCATCAATGAAAACAACGACAAACTTATCCAGGAAGTCCATAAAAATATTATTCATGAGGTTCATGAAATAGCGGGGGCATTGGTTAATCCAAAAGACATGACAGTATACTCATATAATCCATATCTGGTGGTAAAGGAAGTCTTTGGAATATCCTCTGCGCAAATCTTGAGTTGGTGATAGCCAGTTCTAAGATCAATCATAGAAAACACTTTGGAACCGTTCAACTGGTCAAACAGATCTTCTACCTTTGGCAACGGGTACTTTTTTTGATGGTGACATCATTCAATTTATGTCAATCCGTACATTAACGCTTACCTCCATCCTTCTTGTCCATAAATAACACAGGTGATCTCCATGGCGATGCACTTGGTTGGATCAATCCAATCTCTAGCATAACATCCAGTTGCTTCTTCAGCTCCACTAATTCAGGCGAGTTCATACTATATGGTCTCTAGGCTATGGGTCCGGTTCCAGGGATTAGTTCAATGATAAACTCGATATCCCGATATGGGGGCATACCAGGCAAAACATCTGGAAATACATCGGGGTATTCACAGACTATCCGGACTTGGTCAATGGTTGGCTGGGCTATACTCTTGTTGCACTTGAATTGACGGGGCAAGGTTTCAGATTCATGCTCTACTGATATTCTGGCTGTACTGGTCATGGTTATGGCTTTCTTGGCATAGTCGATTAATCTTTTATGCTTGGACATTGATACGCCCAACTTGCATCACCCTTCTATATCATAATTTACCTCTATTCATTGATGTTTGTCTTATTATGAGGTACTACTTATGGCTTTTTCTTCTGCTTATGCATGTTGGATGATTTCCTGGAGGATGAACTGCCGGAGTCTGGATTCTGATGGAAAAGAAGGCGTTTCGGTGCAATTTCGTGAAGATAAGAAAAATACCAGAAAAATATGGAAACATATTATTTTACCAGAAGACGAAGGAAGCCAGAAGGAGGGACGGAGATGGGCCTCAGGGGGCCCACACACCCCTAGACGTGGGCCCACCTTACCCCGCTCCTACGGCAGGTGCGGCCCACCTGCCCGGCCTCCGACTCCGCCCCTTCTCCTATATCTTCCCTTTGAAACCCTAAGGCTTGGGGAGCGACCACAGATAGATTTCCGCCGCCTCTTGGGGCGGAAAACACCGAGAGAGAAAGATCTCTCCGGCAGATAGATTTCTGTCGGGGGAATTCCTTCCCGGAGAGGGGAGACTGTCGCCATCAACACCGTCATCAAGCTAGGCTTCACTAGGATCATCATCATCCACACCATCATCTCCACCAGCACCATCAAAACCACTCCGTCCCGCTGTAACAATTGTGTTGGATATTGCTTTAGTTCTTAGGGGAAACTTTCCCGGTGTTAATTACTATTGTAGTTGATGCTTGTGAGTGGAACCATTGGATTATTGTATGTGTTCAGATTGTTATCCATTACCATATCATCTTTGATCTTGATCCATATGATGTCTTGTGAGTAGTTCGTTTAGTTCTTGAGGACGTGGGAGAAGTCATGTTGTTAGTAGTGAATCTTTGATGAGTTATTATTCAATGGTTTAGTATTTAAGTTGTGGTGCTATTCTTCTAGTGGTGTCATGTGAACGTCGACTACATGACACTTCACCATTTATGGGCCTATGGGAATGCATTGTGTATTTGGCTACTAATTGTGGGGTTGCCTAAGTGACAGAATCCTGAATCCCCGTTAGCACACCTTTGCAGAAGGGAGCGTAGGATCTCAGAGTTCAAGGTTGTGGTTAGATTTATATCTTAATTGCTTTCCTGTAGTTACGGATGTTTGTAGGGTGTTTAATCACAAGTATATATTAGTCCTAGGAAGGGCGGTATGTTAGCACAGGTTCACCCACACAACACTTACAAACACCAGCGAAGAGTACTCAGCTATTTGAAGCGAAAGCACTTGACAGAATTCCCATGTGTCCTTGAGAACGTTTGGTCCTCATAAGTATTTCCACCGGCTCTTCCTTTAATAAGAAAGGATAGGGCCACTTGCTCCGTTTGTTCGTTACTTCTGTTACTTGCTCTTTAGTTTGTTGCCTTGTCAGAAAACCACTAAAAATCCTTTTGCTAAGTATTCACAGGTATTTCCTGCTCCATACCACTGTTCAGTACCTTCTGCTCCTTGTTGGGATCAACACTCCTATTTATCGAAAGTACTACGATACACACCCTATACTTGTGGGTCATCAAGACTATTTTCTAGCGCCGTTGCCGGGAGTGAAGCGCTATTGAAGAGTGGAACTGGTAAGGGAAACTTTCACTGTGAGTATTGCTCTTGTTACTGCTTGTTACTTTGTTTCCAATATGGGTAACCCATTTGGTTTTCTGTTTGGGAAAACTACTACCACTGCTAGGGTACTAGGTGAACCACCTCCTATTGAGATAGATCCTTTTAAGATACCTACAAGTATTGTTAATCGTGTTATGGATAATTATTATTTTGGGGATGGAACTGTCCATCACGGTGATCACTTGCTTTTTATCCATGAATTATGCGGGTTGTTTAAGTGTGCAGGTATCACAACTGAACAGGTGAAGAAGAAGTTACTCTCCATATCCTTAAAAGGGAGAGCTGAAGAATGGTATAAGCTGTTGAAGAATGGACAATCCATGGAATGGGAGGAGATGGCATCTCTCTTTTACTCTAAATTTTATCCTCCTAGTGAGATTCATAAGGATAGAAATCTTATATATAACTTTTGGCATCTTGATGGAGAGAGTACATCTCAAGCTTGGGGGAGACTGAAGTTACTAATGCTTAAATGTCCTATTCATGAACTCCCTAACAATATTATTCTCAATAACTTTTATGCTAGGCTTTCTCTTCATGATAAAGATTTATTAGATGCTTTGTGTGCTGGATCATTCACACGTATGAAGGAAGAAGCTAAATGGGATCTTCTAGACTGTATGCAAGAGAACACTGAAGATTGGGAGAATGACAAAGGAAGAAAGTCAGGTATAAACTATGATTATGAATGCATTAAATATTTTATGGGAACTGATGACTTCCTTGATATTAGTAATGAGTTTGGTCTTGATTCACAAAGCATTACCAACTGTTTTAAGGCCTTTGCCTCTTACATAGAAATTCCCAAGAAGAAGTGGAACAAGTACCATGCTCCTTATAAAGATGTTGTTAGGCATGTTCCAGTTAGAAGTACTCAAGTTTGTACTACTAATCATATTGTGCCTGAACCTCATGTTGAGAAAATTACTTTCCCAGCTAAGGTAAAGGAGTATTCTATGATTATTAGTACAAATAATAAAGGTACATTGAAAACTGTGGAGCCTGGTAAGCAATTGAATGTTGAACTTGTGGTAGCTATTGTGAAAGATCCTGTCACTAGAAATAGAGAGGATGAGCACATTGTCTTCTGTGAAGACGCTTCTAATATTATCTCTCATCCTAGTAAGGCTAGAAAAGCTAGTGTTCCTGTGCTTTCTGTTAAAATTGGTGATCATTGCTACTATGGTTTATGTGATATTGGTGCTAGTTCTAGTGCTATTCCTTATGAGCTTTACATGGAAATTATGGATGAGATTGGTCATTGTGAGCTTGAGTACATTAATGTGGTTATTCACCTTTCTAACAAGGAGACCATTTGCCCCATTGGCATTGTAAGAGATGTGGAGGTTCTCTGTGGTAAGATTATGTATCCTGCTGATTTTCTAGTGCTTAATTCAGCAGCTAGGAAAACTTTTCCTATCATTTTTGGTAGACCTTTCTTGAACACTTGTGGATCTATTATTGATTGTAAGAAGGAAAAATTTTAACTAAGTTTGATGGAGAGTTTTATGTGTTTAACTTTTCCAAATTTTCTAAAGCTCTTTGTGAAAATAGCTTACGTAATAAATATTTCAGGATGGAACAACTTGCTTCTATTGATCCAGTCTATGACCTTGGACCCCTTTTTGATGACTGTAAGTATGCTTATTCTGATGATAAAGTTGTTTCCAGTGAAAGTTATATAGTCAAATTTATTCAAAGTGCTACTGAAAGTTATTTTGATAGAGGGAAACATGGTTTTATGCATCTCAATGATGTTAAGTTTCCCCGTTTTATATTGAAAGCTTTAAAGTTGCATCTGTTTTGTCTTCCTATGCTAGTGGATGTTTGTTTCAACAATTTGTTTTCTCATGAAACCCCCATGCATAGGAAGTGGGTTAGACTCAAGTGTGTTGGTTATTTGCTTCTTGATGCTCTTTTTACTCCAGATATATATATCCTTTGTGAGCATATTTGGAAGTTTCAAGCCTAACTTAAAGGCATTAAATAAAAGTACTTGTTGGGAGATAACCCAAGAGTTTTGTCGAATCTTGGAAGTTGTTACCTCTGTAATAACCGCTCCTTATCTTTTTGTTTTGGTTTTTATGTCAAGTTCAACTACTTTTGTGAAGTAGAGGAGTTGTGAAAAGTGGCTGTCCTGGGACAGATTTTTGTTTTGTGTTGTAAAAATTCGTGAGGGAGCTTAGTACGTCGCATGGATCTGCATTTTTCTGAGCTTGTTCTCCAGGTTTTGACCCAACTTTCATTAGTTCTGCACTTTTTGATTTGAGCAAAAAAAGGTCTTCGAAAAAATCAATCTTTACCTGCTGGTCTATTTTGACAGATTTCTGCCATCATTTGCATTTGCCTCTTATAGAAGCTTTTGTTTTGGAGGATTTTTAGTTGAAGTGTGTGCCCAAAGGTTATTGTTTTTGCTTACACTAATTTTTTCATTGAGTTTGTGCAAGGGTTTCATATGAGGGAAATTTTCAGGAGGAAGAGAAAAAGAATCTGCAAAGTTTGTCTTTGAATATGTAAAAGTGGTGAAAACAGATGGTTCGTGAAACCCCAATATTTTTATATTTTTTCGGTTTTTAATACATAAGGAAGACTACGAGACGAAACTGAAGAGGAAACAGAGTCCAGGGTGGACAAACCCACCCAAGGCGCAGGCCTAGGCTGGCCGCGCTTGGAGGGGGTGTGCCACCCTCGAACTCCGTCTCCGCCTCATTTCCGTGTCAGAACCTTCCTTATGTCTTGAAACTTCGTAATATATAACCCCCGGATCCCCCGAGGTTCGTGCATCGTGTTCTCATCGTGTTTTCTTTCGATCTGTTTCTGTCAGGAAATCTTCTCAAGTTTAGAGCACCATGGCCTCCGCCAACAACAAAGGCAAGGAGACCTAGAAAGAAGAACCTCAAGTCCCCAAGGAGGAGGAGATTCTGGTAGGTTATGAAGGCGACATGGAGGAGGACAAGCAACTGGACACCCGCCCTACCGTCGCAAGCATTGGTTTGGTGCCACAACCTACCCAGCTTAGGAGGACAACATGGATGTCTACAGGAGGGAGAACTCCGCATCACATCCTCTCTCCACGCACACTTCCTCCTAGTACCCCTTGTTCTAACCGTGCAGGAAAGAAACGCTCTAATTTGGAAGAATGGAGACAGAATAACAAAGACTGGGATCCTTGGTGCGAGTTGATCATGGGCTGCATTGAGCATAATTCAAAATTAATTCGTACTCTAACCAACGATATGGAGGATATGAAGAAACTTATTGAGGATCTTATCATGAGAACACCACCACCACCGAAGGAGTAATTCGTCATCAGGTTTGGCATCCCCTTGGTTTGTTTCAAGCTTGGGGGAGTGCCGTGGCATCACCACCATTATCTTTTATCTTTTACCTTTCTAGTGGATTCATATCTATGGTAGAGAGGTTATCTTATAGTTTGGTTTGCATGTGGAAGTATCTCTCGTTTAGTTGATTATCTATGTATCCCTTGGTGTGAGTGCCTTTATTGGAATATTAATGAGAAGTCCCATATTTTACTTTTTGCACTACTTATTTTAGTTTGCAATCTCTATTATATGATGGATCTTGTTGACCAGTATTGACACCACTCTGGGATCATCAAGTGGATCTAAATTGTTTTTGGCAAACTCAAGTTCTAGTTAGTGGCATTAGTTTGAAAGAAAAAGAAAGAAAAATCTTACAGGTATTTTGTATCATTTGGTTTCTTTCTTGTTGGCTCATAAGCTTGGTATTCTTTATTTAAGATTCTTTTGTGTCTTCAAGGAAGATTGCATGTTTGGCTCTATTACTTGTATGTTTGCTTGTTTCTTTCAACTCTCTTGCTTGCTACCTAGCCTTGCTAGCCAAAAACCTGTTTTGAGAAGGCATACTTCTCATGTTTCCAAAATCCTTTGAACCCAACACCTTTTTCCACTTGTGTCCACCATATCTACCTAGTAGCTTTTGCTATTCCAAGCAAATTCTCAAGATTCATCTACCTTTCAAATTAAAAAGTATTTTGTTATGTGAAAACTAGTTAGTAAAGCTCTCACGAACATGATGGTACACTTTATTACTTGCCCCTAATAGACTTGAACCATTGTGGACATCGAAGTTATATATGTTGTTGGAGATATGCTCTAGAGGCAATAATAAAAGTGGTTATTATTATATCTTTGTGTTTATGATAAATGTTTACCATTCATGCTATAATAGCATTAAACAGGAAACATTAATACTTGTGTGATTTGTAAACTAAATTAGAGTCCCTGGTAAAGCCTCTTTCTAATACTAGCTTGTTGGTTAATAGATGATCGTTAACAACGATATCATATCATTAGGAGAATGGTATGATGAACATACTCCTATAGATAAGCGTAGCATTAAGATCAAGTCATTTTAATAGTTCGTTTGCTATAAGCTTTATGATACATAGTAACCTAATTCCTTCGACCATGAGATCATGCTAATCACCATCACCGGAAGGATACTTTGATGACATCAAACACCACACCGTAACTGGGTGGCTATAAAGGTGGCATTGAGTGTTCGGAAAGTATGGGTTGAGGCACATGGATCAAGAGTGGGATTTGTCCATCCATATGACGGATAGATATACTCTGGGCCCTCTCAGTGGAATCTCATCCTATTAGCTTGCAAGCATGTGCCTGGCCCACAAGGGATCACATATCACAGGAACGAGAAAAGAGTACTTATCGGTAACAAGGTTAAACTAGGTATGTAGAGATACCGACGATCAAAACCTCGGATAAGTAAACTATCGTGAGACAAAGGGAAATTGGTATCGTATGTAAGTGGTTCATTCGATCGCAAAGAAATCGTAGAAATATGTGGGAGACATATGAATTTCCAGATTCCTCTATTGGTTATTGATCGGAGAAGTGTCTCGATCATGTCCGCATAATTCACGAACCATAGGGAGAGACACTTAATGATTCGATGTTGTTTAGTAGATATGGAATGTTAATAGGGATACTGAATGTTGTTCGGAGTCTCGGATGGGATCCGGGATATCACGAGGAGATTCGGAATAGTCCGGAGAATAAGATTCATATAAGGAATGTCCTATTTCGGAGTTCGGGAAAGTTACCGATGTTTTCATCGGAGAGGTTCTAGAAGGGTCTAGAAGGTTCACCGGTGCGGAAGGAGAATGGTCCATGAATATGTCATGGGTAAGTGGAATAATTGGATCATATCCTAGGTCACTTCGTGTGGGCATATGCAAGAGAGAATTAAAGCTCTAAATTGAAAGTCAAACGGGAGTTTGAAAAGTCAAACTGGAACAATGGTTTCCTAGTGGGAGAAGAAACAAGTCCTTCTCTCAATCCAACTTGGGTTTGGGTCTGGGTTTGGATTACAACCCACCCCTCCCAAGGCTGCCCCTCCCTCTCATAAATAGAGGGGGAGGGCTTCGCCAACACCACAAGCCCTAGCCCCTCTCCCCGCACACGCCACGCTGCCGTCGCTCGCCGCCGCGCCGCCTCGCCATGCCGTCGCCGGTTCGTTGTCGCCGCCCTAGTCGCCACCGGTCATCTAAGCCCTAGATCTCCGGGAAACCCTAATCCACCATAACTCGCACCGGCTTAGGCGAAGCCCTGCGGGATCTTCCCTCTACTTCCGACACCATGCTGTCGTGCTACCGAAATCGCGAGGGGAGAACTACAACCTCCGCTGCCTGCTGGAACAAGGGAGAGGAAGGTCTTCATCGAGTACCGAATGTGTGACCGACTACGAAAGCGCTGCCGGAACGCAGCGCCGGAAGGATTGTCTATGCGATCTTGAGATCGGCAAGTGTACGACTACATCACCCACGAGAATATGCTCTCGTTAACCGCTTTGGAATCTTCGAGGGTGAGTGGTTCTATCGACTCGTTGCTACAATATAGTAGATAGATCTTGTCTTGTTTATGTGCATGCTATAGAATTTTTTTGTTTTCCATGCTACGAACCCCTACATATGCTTGCATATATACGTTGGAATTAGCAGAACCGTGCTGTCACAGGGAACGTTTTCAACATTGCACTTGTACTCTGTACATAGTTGATATCGTGCTCTTTTGTCTATGGATGTCAACGGTGTGAAATAAAGAGGGAACTTGTAAGTCCATGGAGTTTTTATTCTGTGTTAGAGAAATGCCTAGGCCGCTAGCCTAAGCCATGCTTAATCATGGTGGAAACTTGCAGCATCACCATAGTGAGTCATCTAGGAAACATCCTCAATAAAAAAGCTATGCATATGGTAAATAAAAAGATTGCTGCGATGCTCATTGTCTGCTTGCCTTGTCATTTTGGTAATGGGAAAGCTCATGTACTGTGACACCCCCAGGATCAGGGCTAAACAAATCTCAAACTTCCATCTGAGATAAGCTTAACCTTCAGCTCGAGAATATCTAGTGAAGATTCGGTAACACAGCAGTGACCCTATGACACAAAATTTATTACATCAAGCTCATAACTAAGCAAATAACCAAATTATTACAAGCAGAGGTCACTAACCACAAACATCAAACAACAGAAGGAAAATTATGCTATTAAGTATAAAAAACTTAACAAATGGCCTAAGAGGCCTGAAGCATAACAATGACGTCCCAGCCCATAGATTCCAGGCTGCCGGTCGGGAACCCCAAGCTACTCATCAATGTCGATGTAGTATAGAACTCGTCTTCATGGGAACAATTACTCAGCCAAAAGTATCAACAAAGCAAGGGTGAGTACAGGGTGTACTCCGCAAGACTTGTGGCTATTGGAGTTGTTTTGCATGAAGCAATGTTTGTTTATAAAACAAGAGAGAGAAGGAGCTCGTCTAATCAGAGTATTTTAAAAGGGGATAAGAGAGCGACATCTCCAAAGTATTGATCATCATATTTTGATATCCTCCAAAACATCATCATCTTCCAACTAGGATCACCCCCTCGTACCCATGAGGAAGCATCCTTAAGCACACGTTGACCAACAAGTTTTATAGTGGTTAAAGTTATTTATGATCTTGAGTCCGGTCGACAAGTCGTTCATAACCGTGAACACGGCTTTTTGAAAATATTATTACCCTGGAGGGGTGTACAACTTTACCCACACGTACTAACCTTCTCTTAATGCCACTAGATAAGCCCTCTTCCTTGGAAGGCCGGCAGAGGGTGGTTAGACACGACCTTTACCTTTCTTTCGCCGAGACCATGAGTCACGCAATAAGTATGGTTCCGCCGTAACGGGTCCAATCCCGAAGCCGGCACTTAAAGATGTGAGGCAAGGTTGGTTCACCAGGGGCTCCATCGACCCCAAGCAACCCGGTCCACGCTTCCCTACCTGTTATGAATGCACCTCCTTCACCTCCTTCTTTCGAAAACGTTTTCAATGCGTATGTCGAATGGAACGTCCGAACTATGTGACTCATGGAATCTACTAGGCAAGTTAGTTGCTCGTGAGGTTGTCCAAGCCCAGTGTGGTTGTACGCTCGTCTTGGTTCCAAATGCAAGAACTCTGTTCCTAGTGGTGGAAAGCATGGGACTAGAAAAACCACATCCCACCGTGGCCCCCATACAAGCCTTAGCATGTTTAACTCATATCACCTCTGATATCATCTCATCATGTTCTCCTGTAAAACTAGATTCTCGGCATCTGATACATCATCTGGATGAACCAGAACTGATAGCTATGCATGGCTAAGCAAGACACAGATATAAGCTTTAGCAGTGCACACAAGCCAAACCTAATTATGCTAGGAGCGGTGGATCAGGTAATATAATCTCAAAGGGAGTAATGCAACAGATAGGATACTCTATCTATTGATAAAAGACCACAGTAGAATCCTATGCATCATGGTAAGAATTGAAATGCTTTCGAAATCATAGGATTATATCATGGTGGGGCTATGCTTGCCTTTGCCTGTTGATAGCAGATAAATAGATCTTCGGAATCCTTGTACTTGACTTGGTTACAGTTGGCCAAGTATTGTCCGTCGATCTTCGATGGTCTTGATCTCAGCCTTCGATCTTGATCTCGATATCGTATTCTACCGAAGAGAACCAAACACCGGAAAGAAAGGGGGAAACAATCAACACATGGCATCGATGTAATTCTCAAGCAACAATGATGATATGACAACTTAGATTGTATTGAAATGTAACCCTAAAGCATGCTCAAAATTTTATCGGGGTTCCGAGGGCTGAAAAACCTAACTCGGGGAAACTCCGGATGTATATGAGAGGGGTTGGTTTGTTCTTCTAATTAAACTTGTCATGAAAGTTTATTATAAATTCATGATAATAGTGTAATTAGATAGTTCTCATTTTTCTGAACATTTTGACATATTATTTGTATTTTTCCAAATTATAAATAATTAGATATGAATTTTACAAGTTTTATTCATTTTATGAAATTATTAAACTAATTTAAATTGATTTTTTACGCCAGGATGACATCAACACATGCATCAGATACTTCTTACACTGTTTCAGAACCTAGCCACAGTGGCTGACGTGTGGGGCCAATTCCACATCAGCAGCCACACACGCAAAGAGGGGTCAGGGGCATTTTTCACTGGGGCTGGCTCTAGCCAGAGAGGCTGACAGGTGGGGCCTGGGCCACACAGGCACCACGTGGACGCCATGCAGGAGCCACGTTGGCTTGCCGGCCAACGGGCCAGACGGCGGTGGCAGACGGCGGAAGAGGGCGAACTGGGGCGCGTATGGGTGCGGGTTCAAAGTAGCAAAGCGAGGCAATCACGATGGAGGCGGCGCCACCCGGATTTGGTCATCGGAATGACGTCTGTGATGAGCGGCGGCGGCGATGCTCACAGGTCGTCGGCGAGCGATGGCTACAGAGCGAGAGAGAGGGAAAAGGGGTCGGAGAGAACCGCGCTCTCACCCTGGTGCGTACGTTGGGGTCGGCAAGGAGAGGGGTGGACGGAAGCGACGACACGGACGGCATCAGAGGTCGTCAGGCTTGAGGAAGACGGGTCCGATTCCCGCGTTGCAGACCACCCCGGCAAGCGTGCTTCGCAGACCCGATGGCACCATCAATCGAGCGCGGGGAGGTCGGGAGCGGGCTCTAGCTCGAGGCAATGGCGGCCTAGGGTTCGGGAGAAAAGGAGGAAAACACGAGAGGCTTCGAGACGAAAAGAAAAAGGGAGGAGGAGGACGAGTGAGAGACGGCAATCCTCGTGGCGTTCTTATCTCGCAAGGCGACCACATTGGCGGCGGGAATCGCGGCGGCGAGCATCGGGCGGCCGCGCGCACGACACCGAGCAGCTTGCCAGGAGGAGGAAGACGACAGTGAAGCGGTATCTGGGCCTGGGTCGAGCTGGGCTCCGCGTGGTCTGGCTGCGAGAGCGCGAGCGGTAGGGAGAGAGGAAAGGAGAGATGGGCCACGGCCTAGTTGGGCTCTGTTGCTGTTCTCCTTTTTTTAGCAAATCTTTTTCTTTTTCTGAAATTTGTTTCTCTTTATAATTTCATATACAAAACTATTTTAGGCATTTTAAAAATGCCATAGAATTTTGTAAAACCTTTAAAATAATGTGAGGCCCTTGTAACATTTTGGGCTTCACAACTTTTTGATCCTTTTCAAAATATTTGAAACCGTTTGAAATAGTTACAAAGAGAGAGGGGAGATTAGGGTTTAGGGTTTTCATTTTCTTTTCTTTTCTTACATGCATTTTTTTAAGAGATGATGCTCATGCTATACACAATCAACCCTAAATATTGACTAAGTAAAACTAGGGTGTTACAGCTCTATCCCCGTTACGAGAATCTCTACCCGAGATTCCAAAGGTAAGAAAAGAGATGGAGAGAGAAAGAAACAAGGCCACTCTAAAGATAAGAGGGAGCACACTAACAACACACGGAGTATCTCATGGTCAACTCATGGATGGAGTGTTTAGAGACAACTCTGAGGTGACGAACATGAAACACATCAAGGTAACGGAGGAAACAAGAGGAGAAGGTTTCAAATTGTTAGATAGATGGTCTTAATAAGGATTGAGACCATGGAGCTCATAGGAGGTTTTGAAGCTTTTGAAGAAGAGAGCTTCCAATAGAGAGAACATGACAACAAACTTCGATAGGGAACCTCTACAAAACAGCTTAAGTAGAGAGTTTAGGTTGCAAAGATATGGATCAACAAAACCAAGCTGTTAAACTAGTTTTGACGCAGAAGGGTCACTTTTTTGTTCAACAGAAGGCCAAGACAGAAAGGTGTTTTGGTGGATAGAACTCATAAGAGCCACAAGAAACATGTATCAAGAGGAACTGCTTACTACCAAAATCATATTCACTCTTGAAACATGGTTGAGAAAACGAAGGAAACTCTTTATTCATCTAGGTATACCAAAATCTTTGCCAAAGATATGATATCACTTGACACCACTAAGATGAACGGTTAAGAAGATTCCTGATGATACGAGAAGAAAGAAACTTCATTCTCAGACTTCAATTATTTGGCACAACAAGACGCTTGCCAACATAAATGGTCTGGAGGATCGACCGAGAGACATTTAGCAACACTACTTTAAATGTTCTCCTTGATGTTCGAGAAATCAAACATCGAGTAACGGTAAGACTTCAGATACAAAGTAGACCATAAGCACAACTCTATAATAAATCATAGAAGAATCCTAATGAAGAGTGATTGTTATTGCTGATTCATGAGAATATGACAAAAGGTCTTTCTGGCTAAGTGTGTCAACCATTATATCAATCTTGCCAGTTTTACAAAGAGACCTATGTCAAAACCTTGAGTAACACCAACTGTTGGAATTTTTGCCTAAATAGGCCCAGCCCATTTATTATATGCCAATAAATTCCTGAAATCCTAGAGGCCCATTTGGCCCATTCATGCAAGGCAAGAGCTGGGACAAATGTTTAGTCCCACATTGCTAGTTGAGTGGAAGTTGGACCAGCTTATATGGTGAGATCTTCCACCACTTATACGAGCTTGAGAAGAGAAGACATATATATGCGCGCTCCTCCTCCTCCTCGCTCGCCTCGCCACGCCACGCCACGCCTTGCCTCGCCACATCAGGTCACAATGCGTTCACGTCGCTGGTTGCGGGAATCTCGCCGAGCCGAGCTTTATTTGCCACGCATGAATGGTATATGGACAGTCATACAGAAGCTGAAACATTTTGCTCGAGTGGACTTTTAATACGAGCTAAATAAATATGAACTGAGTGGAGGCTGTCTGGTGGGATGCCTCCTGTTCGCTTCAACTTCTGTCCATTCGTTTCATCTCCTGCGCATCCTGTCTGCCTTCCCCTCTGTGCCTATATAAGAGATAGGTCACACCTCCTCTCAGACACACATCATCGCATACTCCTTTGTGCCTCCAGTTCTAGAGCACTATGCTACCTGATATTCCCCATACCATCTTGCGGCATGCACCGCGAGCCGGGACAGTAGGCCTCCGAGACCCCGCTGCTTCGAGTCCTGTATGGGGGAAGGGCGATAAGGTTTTTGGGCTCCCTCTCGGCGCGACTACTGGCCTCATCATGGACTCCCTCTCGGATAGCAATTACGCCGACGTCTTCCCCAACGAGGACTTCTTCCCTGACATCAGCACCCTCTTCCTCGACGACATGGCTAACGATGGTGCCAACACGAACACCGGCGGTTCCTCTTCTGCTGCCGCTGCCGTGTATGTTTTGTTTATCAATCTTGTTCTGATTGCATCTCAAGACCTATGTCTTGCAGTCTGTTTGGTTACCTGTCTTAATATGATTTTTCTATTTCACATGATTAGTATTTTGTCTTTTATTCTAATCATGTTTTATCTAGCGTTTATTATGGGTAATTCGCTTGGTAAATTTCTCTATTTCTCAATAATCCAAAAACCTTATTTCAGGCAATTTGCCCCAAGTGTCTTTGTTGCTTCTATGAAGCCACCTGTGTTCGAAGGTGTCAATTGCAAACGATGGCGTGCGAGAGCAGTGCTCTGGTTTCAGACTATGAGCTGCTATAACGCCATCTATGGCGCACCTGAGGGAGAACTTAATCCCACTCAGTAAGAGGCGTTCCAAAAATTTGATACCACTTTCAAGGCTGCCTTGATCAGCATTCTTGGCGACAATATTGTCGACTCATATATGTCATTTATCAATGCCAAGGATATGTGGGATGCGCTCGAGAGAAAATTTGGAGTCTCCGATGCTGGTAGTGAATTGTATGTCATGGAACAATTCTATGACTACAAGATGGTTGATGACTGCCCCATTGTGGAGCAGGATCATGAGATACAGTCACTTGCCAGGGAGCCTGAGCACTTCACTGGTGTGTTACCAGACAAGTTTGTTGCCGAAGGCATTATTGCCAAACTTCCTCAGTCATTGAGGAATTTTGCTACTTTTCTGAAGAACAAGAGACAAGAGTTCTCCATGAAGGATCTCATTGGGACTCTTGATGTGGAAGAGAAGGCGAGAGCAAAAGACACACGTGATAGAGGTACCGATGGAGGTTCTAATGCCAATCTGGTACAGAAAAGGAACTTCCAGCCTCACAAGTTCAAGAACAAAGGCAAGTTTCACGGCAAAGGAAAGTTCGGTGGAAATAACTAGGCCTCACAGTCTACCAGCTTCAAGAAGAAGACTGATAAGAGGAAAGGTGCTTGTCTTGTGTGCGGTGATCCTAATCATTGGGCTCCTGCTTGTCCCAGACAAGCGCCAGCATGGGAAGGGCAGCAAGACTGCTAATGTTGTCATGGGCGACGTTGAGATGAAAGATGTTGGGTATGGTATATTACCTACTGTTCTTTCATTATGTCATTCTCCTGATTGGTGGATTGACACGGGTGCTAATGTACATGTCTGTTATGATATTTCCATGTTTTCTTCATATCAGATCAGAGGGACTCAAACCAGGATGATGGGGAACGGCTCGCATGCTTCCGTTCATGGTGTTGGTATGGTCGATCTGAAGTTCACTTTGGGAAAGACCATGCGCCTAAAGAACGTGCATCATGTTCCCTCAATAAATAAAAATCTTGTTAGCGGATCTCTTCTGTGTCGAGATGGCTACAAGATTGTATTCGAGTCCAATAAATTTGTAATTTCAAAGGATGGATCATTTGTTGGTAAAGGCTATTAGTGCGGATGCTTGTTCCGCTAATGTCTGTCAGACATTTGTAATAAAGTTGTTAATCATATTTACATGAATTTTGAATCAAATGTCTCGCACTCTCGTCTTTGTCATATTAATTTTGGTTGTATGACCTGACTAGCCAAAATGAATTTAATCCCTGATTTCACAACTGTTAAGGGATCTAAGTGCCAAGTCTAAGTGCAAGCTAAACAACCTCGGAAGTCACATACGACTACAGAAGTGAGAAATTTAACACCACTAGAGATCATACATTCTGATCTTTGTGAGATGAATGGTGTGTGGACAAAAGGTGGAAAGAAATATTTCATGACTTTGATCGATGACTCTACGAGATATTGTCATGTGTATCTTCTGAAATCAAAATATGAGGCTTTGAGTTTCTTCAAAATCTATAAAGCTGAGGCAGAAAATCAACTTGATCGAAAGATTAAGAGGGTTAAGTCTGATCGTGGTGGAGAGTATTTTTCCAACGTGTTTGATTCCTTTTGTGCGAACATGGCATAATTCATGAGATGATGCCTCCCTACTCACCCCAGTCAAATGGAGTAGCCGAAAGAAAGAACCGTACTCTAACATATTTGGTTAACGCCATGTTAGACACATCGGGTCTCTCTAAGGAATGGTGGGGGAGGCACTATTGACTGCGTGTCATGTCCTAAACCGAGTTCCCACAAAGAATAAAGAAATTACTCCATTCGAATAATGGGAGAAGAAAAGATTAAAACTCTCTTACTTATGTACTTGGGGTTGTTTGGCAAATGTTAATGTACCAATCCCCAAGAAGCGCAAGCTTGGACCAAAAACCATTGATTATTTTTTCTGGGCTATGCTTTTCATAGCATTGGTTATAGATTCTTGATAGTAAAATCTGAAGTGTCTGACATTCATGTCGGTACAATTATGGAGTCGACTGATGCGACTTTCTTAGAGGATATCTTTCCAATAAAATATAAGCCTAACTCATCATATCCGGAGATACCTAGTTCATCTAATCAGGAATTTGCTACATTCTCTGAACCTACCATTCCAATTGAACACTCTGAAATTCCTAAGGAGGATGATAATGAAATTCCTAAAAGGAGCAAGAGACAGAATACTACAAAGTCCTTTGGTGATGATTTCATTGTGTACCTTGTGGATGACACTCCCACTTCCATTTCAGAAGCATATGCATCTCCTGATGCTAACTACTGGAAGGAAGTCGTCCATAGTGAGATGAATTCCATCTTAGCGAATGGAACATGGGAGATCACTGATCGCCCTTATGGGTGCAAACCTGTAGGGTGCAAGTGGGTGTTTAAGAAAAAGCTTAGACCTGATGGTACTATTGAGAAGTACAAGGCATGACTTGTGGCCAAGGGATATACTCAAAAGGAGGGTGAATAATTCTTTGAAACTTACTCACCTGTTGCCAGATTGACCACCATTCGAGTATTACTCTCATTGGCTGCCTCTCATGGTCTTCTCGTTCATCAAATGGACGTTAAGACAGCTTTCCTTAATGGAGAGTTGTATGAGGAAATTTACATGGATCAGCCAAATGGCTTTGTGTTAAATGGTCAAGAAGGAAAGGTGTGCAAGTTGTTAAAGTCTTTATATGGTCTAAAACAAGCCCCTAAGAAGTGGAATGAGAAGTTCGACAGAACTTTAACTGCTACAAGCTTTGTTGTAAATGAAGCTGATAAATGTGTGTACCATCGCCATGGTGAGGGTGAGAGAGTCATCCTTTGTTTGTATGTTGATGACATACTGATTTTCGGAACCAACCTTAATGCAATTAAGGAGGTCAAAGATTTCTTATCTCGTTCCTTTGAGATGAAGGATCCGGGAGTAGATGATGTCATCCTGAACATCAAGCTATTGATAGATGATGATGGTGGGATTACATTGCTTCAGTCCCACTATGTGGAAAAGATCTTGAGTCGTTTCG
The DNA here is from genome assembly GCA_023614405.1 of Avena insularis. Classification (NCBI taxonomy): domain Eukaryota; kingdom Viridiplantae; phylum Streptophyta; class Magnoliopsida; order Poales; family Poaceae; genus Avena; species Avena insularis. The sequence goes on along the minus strand of CM042693.1, from coordinate 299,253,923 downwards.
GGTATAGTGACTTCAAGTTTTCTCCTACACCGTATGATCCTAGTGTGTTGCTTCGAAAGAATCGAGGAAATGCTAGAGACCAACTGAGATACTCTCAAATTATTGGTTCTCTTATGTATTTAGCTAGTGCCACGAGGCCGGACATCGCCTTTGGTGTAAGCAAACTCAGTCGATTTGTTTCAAATCCAGGAGATGATCACTGGCATGCTCTTGAGAGAGTTATGTGCTATCTAAAAGGCACTGCGAGCTATGGCATACACTATACCAGGTATCCGAGTGTACTAGAGGGTTATAGTGATTCAAATTGGATATCTGATGCTAACGATATAAAGGCCACGAGTGGATATGTATTCACACTTGCTGGTGGTGTTGTTTCTTGGAAGTCTTGCAAGCAGACCATCTTAACGAGGTCAACTATGGAAGTAGAACTCACAGCATTAGACACAACCACTGTTGAAGCAGAGTGGCTTCATGAACTCTTGATGAACTTACCTGTGGCTGAAAAACCAATACTCGCAATCCTTATGAACTACGATAATCAAACTATGATTTTCAAGGTAAATAGTTCTAAGGATAATATGAAGTCATCAAGACATGTGAAGAGGAGACTGAAATCTGTCAGGAAAATGAGAAACTCTGGAGTTATTGCATTGGATTATATCCAAACATCTAAAAACTTGGCAGATCCCTTCACAAAGGGTCTATCACGCAATGTGATAGAAAATGCATCGAAGGAGATGGGTATGAGACCCACAATTTGAGCTTTCCATAGTGGTAAACCACTCTATGTGATCGGAGATCCCGTGAATTAGAATTGGGAGACAAGCTATTGGTTAGTTGAGAGCAAAGTATCCCTACTTTAATAAACACCACTCCATAAAGATGCAATACTTTCCTATTCTGCACGGCAGGTTGATTTATTATCCTAATGTGTTCTAAGTGGCTTATCCTAAGCAAAGATGTTGCCCTGTAGAACATATTTTGAAGAACACACCTATATGAGTCTGACTGTTAAAACGTGGCAGTTTATGAGAGTAGGGTGCTCTCTAATAAACTCATGAAAGGTCATGGAGTATGACGCATAAGCTCCACCCGCGGGGAAGCCCCATGGTAGCCTAGTAACGGTCAAGACTTTTTGTGAAGCTAGGTTCGCAGCAAACTTGCAGTTCAAGGCATAGTCCACTGTACAAGTTGCGGCCTAGTATAACATAAAGCTCTAGTTGTAAGTTCAACTTAACAGTCTCCACTACAGTACCGGTATATAAACAATGTTTTGGAACGAAAGGCAAACTTCATGTGCCTCTGGGATCTGGTGGGGGATTGTTGGAATTTTTTCCTAAATAGGCCCAGCCCATTTATTGTATGCCAATAAATTCCTAAAATCCTAGAGGCCCATTTGGCCCATTCATGCAAGGCAAGAGCTAGGACAAATGTTTAGTCCCACATTGCTAGTTGAGTGGAAGTTGGACCAGCTTATAAGGTGAGCTCTTCAACCACTTGTACGATCTTGATAAGAGAAGACATATACACGCGCGCTCCTCCTTCTCCTCGCTCGCCTCGCCACGCCACGCCTCGCCACGTCACGACGCGCGCGCACCGCGGGTTGCGGGTTGCGGGAATCTCGCCGAGCCGAGCTTTATTTTGCCACGCATGAATGGTATATGAATAGTCGTACAGAAGCTGAAACATTTTGCTCGAGTGGACTTTTAATACGAGCTAAATAAATACGAACTGAGTGGAGTCGCATACTCCTTTGCACCTCCAGTTCCAGAGCACTGCGCTACCAGATCTTCCTCATCCCGTCTTGCTGCGTGCATAGCGATCCGGGACAGTAGGCCTCCGAGACCCCGCTGCTTCGAGTCCTGTATGGGAGAAGGGCGATAAGGTTTTTGGGGAGCGCTATCGGCACGACTACTGGCTTCATCACGGACTCCCTCTCGGATAGCGATTGCGCCGACGTCTTCCCCAACAAGGACTTCTTCCTCGACATCAGCACCCTCTTCCTTGACGACATGGCTAACGACGGTGCCAACATGAACACCGGTGGTTCCTCTTTTGCTGCCGCTGTCGTGTATGTTTTCTTTATCAATATTGTTCTAATCGCATCTGAAGACCTATGTCTTGCAGTATGTTTGGTTACCTTTCTTAATATGTTTTCGCTATTTCACATGATTAGTATTTTGTCTTTTATTCTAATCATGTTTTATCTAGCATTTATTATGGGTAATTCTCTTGGTAAATTGCTCTATTTCTCAACACCAACCATCATATTTGCTTCACATTCAAATTTGGTTCGGTGGAATGATACTTCAGACTCAACATGTCCGAATAGAAAGTTTGCAACATTTACCGCAGAGGTAAAGTTACTAGATTCTCAAGATATGGACTAAAGTGTTAAGCTCCAGAATAATGAGCTAGATTGCTAGACCTATGTATTAGCAACTTGTCAACGGACAACTGCACACATATAAAGTACTAACAATAAAACACACATGTGTCCTTAAGGAACGGAGATAACTCTTCTCGAATTTCAGGGCGACATCTTTCAACAATTGCTCGTGAATCAGAGAAGGTTACTTCTAACATCCAGAACACATACTTCGGAATGAATCGAAGATGGTTCTAAAAAAATTACAGCATTAATGCCAATTGTTCCATATGAATCTTGTCTAGCATGGATAAGATAAGAATGTCATTGATGGGCTCAACAACAAACTTATGAAGACAATCCATTAATATGGACTCATATGTTGCATGAACAAGGAAAGAATGCTGGTCAGATCGAAGGACACGAAGATATACTCAAGTGAAACATCACAAGTAGAAACACCATCAAGATAATCCTTGGAACTAAGTTTGATTTTGACAATAACCCAAATCAAATCAAAGTTGGGGGAAGATAACATATCCTCAAAGGAGATACTATATTTCTTCAACGCGGACAAAACTAGACATCCCTTTAAGAAGGAACAGAGTCGGATAGAACGTTTGTCTTACAACTCTCCAAGTAGTTGTTTAAGCTCAACCAACTAGTTCAGGAGTATCCAGTACGGATCCTTGGAGGAAAGAGAAGTTCAAAGAACAAGAACTTGACAACACGGTCATGTGGAAACATGGCAATACTTCTAGTAGACATCTAGAATATCACGGACCATCGATATGTCACTTTGTTCGAGAGGATACTTTCTTTATAAGGCAAGAAGACATAATCTCTGAGCTTCGGCACGAGCCTAACTCTTTGACCGAATAGAGTGCACCAGAATAGCGGACTTGGTAACATAATCATCCTTTGCTTAGTGAAAGGGTTAACCAATCACGCTAAGAATGACACAAATGTCCTTGGAGTTCAAAACAATAATAATTGCTAAGCATCTCAGATGGCCACATTATTACGCACACGCATCATTCACAAGAGCGAAAGCTCGAGTAAGGGTGGGTAATTATGTGTAAGAGCATCACTTTATTAAGGGGTCAGGAAACTCAGCATGACCTCTTAGTATAAAAGAGTGTGACACTTTAAGGTAGAACATATAGAAGCTAATCAATGCCTCTTGATCTGCGGATTACAACACTTTGACCTAGTCCTAGAAATAATGAGGTACTGGAGTTTTTTTCTCCTGACATCCCGAAATGGTTTGTCATGATGGACCACAAGAGTATCTTGCATCGGAAGACACCAATGCACATTTACTACTTGGCTACCAACTGGTAGACAAAGGTCAGAAACAACAAGGAAGGAGGAACATGCTCAGAATAGAATCCCGAGATGTGGATGCATAAGTCAAAAATCTTCCAAAGACCAATGCATAAAAGGAAGGTGTGGCAGAATTGGGACTCTCGAGGAGTACTCTTGTCGTGATTTTGGTTCCATTAAAGAACATCTGCCATAGCATATGGTAGGGGAAGTCCTTTATCATCACTATTCAATAGCGACAATATCCACAAGCTTAAAGGATATACTAGAAGGTACTATCCATCCTGAGGTAATGTTTGAACATTAACCATAGGGGTCAAAGGAGTGTATCTTAGAATAAAGATTAGCTTCATGTACAAGATTCACAACACCAGAATCCAGCACAATCAGGGATCTTAGGTTCAAGTCCAAGGGTTAAAACCCGAGAAAAGAAGTAACTACTACCTAAGTGACATTACGTACACTACAAGATAGTGATCACGAGGTAACTTCCAAGATAAGAAACAACTTCTGAAGTACCCAAACAAATAAAAAGGAGGCAAACAAGGCTAAAGGAAACCTCGAATCCTAGAACAGAATACTGTGGATCTTACAATAGAATATTGTGGGTCCAAAAGATAGAGAGATCATGATGGAAAGGAATCTCTCAGATGATTAAGAGCAAGGGCAACAAGGAGTTCACAACACACACAACTCTAGAGAACTTAACAGTAGGTCAACTGGTTAAGAAACGACATGCCCAGAAGGCACCTAAGCTTTGAAAGACTAGAAGAGATATCAAAACTTTTCCAAAATCAACACCTGATAAGATAACTCAGAGTTAGAGCGAAACTGGATAAGGAGAAAAAGAAGCATACTAGAGTTTTTGCAAATACTTTTTAGCTTTAAAGTAGTTTTCACAAATACTAGAATCAACATCGACCAATAGCAAGGTTTTCGTACGGTCGATACTGCTCTGATACCAAATCCTGTGACACCCCCGGGATCAAGGCTAAACAAATCTCAAACTTCCGTCTGAGATAAGATTAACCTTGAGCTCGAGAATATCCAGTGAAGATTCGGTAACACAGTAGTGACCCTACGACACAAAATTTATTACAACAAACTCATAACTGAGCAAAGAACCAAATTATTACAAGAAGAGGTCACTGACCACAAACATGAAACAACAGAAGGCAAATTATGCTATTAAGTATAGAAAACTTAAGAAATGGCCTAATAGTCCTAAAGCATAACGATAATGTCCCAGTCCATAGATTCCAGGCTGCCGGTCGGGAACCCCAAGCTACTCATCAATGTCGATGTAGTACGGAACTCGTCTTTAGGGGAACACTTACTCTGCCAAATTCCAGGCTGCCGGTCGGGAACCCCAAGCTACTCATCAATGTCGATGTAGTACGGAACTCGTCTTTAGGGGAACACTTACTCTGCCAAAAGTATCAACAAAGCAAGGGTGAGTACAGGGTGTACTCCGCAAGACTAATGGCTGTTGGAGTTGTTTTGCATGAAGCCATCTTTGTTTATAAAACAAGAGAGAGAAGGAGCGTCTAATCAGAGTATTTTAAAAGGGGATAAGAGAGCGACATCTCCAAAGTATTGATCATCATCTTTTGATATCCTCCAAAACATCATCATCTACCAACTAGGATCACCCCTCGTACCCATGAGGAAGCATCCTTAAGCACACGTTGATCAACAAGTTTTATAGTGGTTAAAGTTATCTACGATATTGAGTCTGGTCGCCAAGTCGTTCATAACCATGAACACGGCTTTTCAAAAATATTATTACCCTGTAGGGGTGTACAACTTTACCCACATGTACTAACCTTCTCTTAATGCCACTAGATAAGCCCTCTTCTTTGGAAGGCCGGCAGAGGGTGGTTAGACACGACCTTTACCTTGCTTTCCCCGAGACCATGAGTCACGCAATAAGTATGGTTCCACCATAACGGGTCAAACCCGAAGCCGGTACTTAAAGATGTGAGGCGAGGTTGGTTCACCAGGGGCTCCATCGACCCCAAGAAACCCGGTCCATGCTTCCTTACCTGTTAATGCACCTCCTTCACCCCCTTTTGAAAACATTTTCAATGCGTATGTCAAATGGAACGCCCGAACTATGTGACTCATGGAATCTAGTAGGCAAGTTAGTTACTCGTGAGGTTGTCCAGGCCCCGTGTGGTTGTATGCTCGTCTTGGTTCCAAAGGCAAGAACTCGGTTCCTAGTGGTGGCGAGCATGGGACTAGAAAAACCACATCCCACCATGGCCTCCCATACAAGCCTTAGCATGTTTAACTCATATCACCTCTAATATCATCTCATCACGTTATCCTGTCAAACTAGATTCTCGGCATCCAATACATCATCTGGATGAACCAGAACTGACAGCTATGCATGGCTGAGCAAGACACAGATACATGCTTTAGCAGTGCACACAAGCCAAACCTAATTATGCTAGGAGGAGTGGATCGGGTAATATAAGCTCAAAGGGAGTAATATAACAGACAGGATACTCTATCTATTGATAAAAGACCACAGTAGAATCATATGCATCATGGCAAGAATTCAAATGCTTTCGAAATCATAGGATTATATCATGGTGGGGCTATGCTTGCCTTTGCCTGTTGATAGCAGATAAAGGGATCTTCGGAAGCCTTGTACTTGACTTGGTTACAGTTGGCCAAGTATTGTCCGGCGATCTTCGATGGTCTTGATCTCAGCCTTCGATCTCGATCTCGATATCGTATTCTACTGAAGAAGAACCAAACATCGGAAAGAAAGGGGGGAAACAAATAATACATGGCATCGATGCAATGCTCAAGCAATGATGATGATATGACAAGTTAGATTGTATTGAAATGTAACCCTAAAGCATGCTCGACAATTTAATCGGGGTTCCAAGGGGTGAAAACCCTAACTCGGGGAAACTCCGGATGTAGATGAGAGGGGTTGGTTTGTTCTTTTAATTAAACTTGTCATGTAAGTTTATTATCAATGCATGATTATAGTGTAATTAGATGTTTCTCATTTTTCTGAACATTTTGATATATTATTTGTATTTTTCTGAATTATAAATAATTAGATATGAATTTTACAAGTTTTATTCATTTTCTGAAATTATTAAACTAATTTAAATTGATTTATTTAGCCAGGATGACATCAGCTCATGCATCAGGTACTTTTTACATCGTTGCAAAACCTAGCCACAGTGGCTGACGTGTGGGGCCAAAGCCACATCAGCAGCCACACATGCAAAGTGGGGTCAGGGGCATTTTTCACTAGGGCTGGCTCTAGCCAGAGAGGCTGACGGGTGGGGCCTAGGCCATGCATGCACCATGTGGACGCCATGTAGTAGACACGTTGGCTCGCCGGCCAACGGGCCAGACAGCGGAGGAGGGCGAACTGGGGCGCATGCGGGTGCGGGTTCGAAGCAGCGAAGCGAGGCAAGCACGATGGAGGCAGCGCCGCCCGGATTTGGTCACCGGAGCGACGTGTGCGACGAGCGGCATCGGCGATGCTCACAGGTCGTCGACAAGAGATGGCTACATACCAAGAGAGAGAGAGGGAAAAGGGGTTGGAGAGAACCGCGTGATCACCCTCGTGCGAATGGTGGGGTCGGCGAGGAGAGGGGTGGACGGAAGCAACGGCACGGACGGCAGTGGCGGTCGTCAAGCTTGAGGAAGACGGGTCTGATTCCCGCGTTGCAGACCACATCGACAAGCGTGCTTTGCAAAGGAGGTAGAGGACGAGGTGGCGGAGCCGATGGCACCATCAATCGAGCGTGGGGAGGTCGGGAGCGAGCTCTAGCTCGAGGCAATGGTGGGCTAGGGTTCAGTAGAAAAGGGGGAAATGCGAGAGGCCTCGAGAGGAAAAGAAAAAGTGAGGAGGAGGACGAGTGAGTGACGGCGATCTTCGTGGCGTTCTTATCCTTGCAAGGCGACCATAGCGGCGGCGGGAATCGCGGCAGCGAGCATTGGGCGGCCCCACACACGACACCGAGCAGCTTGCCAGGAGGAGGAAGACGACATTGAAGCTGGATGTTCGGCTGGGTCATGCGAGCTGAGCCATGAAGGGAGAGGAAAGGAGAGATGTGCCATGGCCTAGTTGGGCTCTAGTGCTGTTCTCCTTTTTTAGCAAATCTTTTTCTTTTTCTGAAATTTGTTTTCTCTTTGTAATTTCATATACAAAACTGTTTTGGGCATTTGAAAAATGCCATAGATTTTTTTAAAACCTTTGAAATAATGTGAGGCCCTTGTAACATTTTGGGCTTCACAACTTTTTGACCATTTTCAAAATATTTGAAACCGTTTGAAATAGTTACAGAGAGAGAGGGGAGATTAGGGTTTAGGGTTTTCATTTTATTTTCTTTTCTTACATGCATTTTTTAAGAGATGATGCTCATCCTATGCACAATCAACCCTAAGTATTGATTAAGTAAAACTGGGGTGTTACATGTACCATGTGCAAGGGGTACCCCGTTGGCGGTTCTCAATGACATGCAAATACTTACAATGACAAGAACTTACCTAGACCCAAACTTGAGTATGCATGAGGAGTGGCCCTCATATTCAAGGGACATGAGATTTCCAGTGGCCCTCATATTCAAGGGACATGAGATTTCCAACTTATATTTCGTCAAGCATATACTCCATATTTGTTCACTTTAACCTTGATCATCTCAAGATGCTTATGATAGGGGCAATGAGGGCTCAAAGCTAGTAAGTACCATAATATTTTGGAAGCTCTTTATGACTTGTAATCCCTGCTACCCTCTATAAAGGGACCTTTCTCCTAGTTACCAGTTAAGTCAGTAAACCTACTTCCTATCTACCTCCAGCAAGTTTTTGAGTTGTTGTGTTTCAAGCATTCATATGGTGATTTATTCAATCATGTTCTTTATCTTCCTTGTCTGCACAAAACTCTTATCTACTAAGTATTACTTTGAAAGCCTTCACTTGTAAAAAACCATTTGAGCAAAGAGTGCTCCTGTTTTGAAACTTCTACAAAAAGCTTTTATGAAATTGTTTGCCAGGTATTCTCTGACCAAGAACAAGTTTGCCAATTCCAATTATGATTTATCTTTATGCATCTCTATTGTTACTGTTGTACTTGGTTGCAAGCTAAGTTATATAATGGTGAGTTGCTTTCTTCTATGAATTGTGCAATGGTAAGTGTGATGCTTCTTGTTCGTATTCTTTTATCGACACTTGACTCCATAAACCTGTGGACATGTTTAATGAGCTCAGTTTTAGCTTGGGGACAAGCGAAGTCTAAGCTTGGGGGAGTTGATACGCCCAATTTGCATCACCCTTCTATATCATAATTTACCTATATTCATTTATATTTGTCTTATTATGAGGTGTTACTTATGGCTTTTTCATCTATTTATGCATGTTGGATGATTCCTAGAGGATGGACTGCCGGAGTCAGGATTCTGATGGAAAAGAAGGCGTTTCGGTGCAATTTTGCGAAGATCAGAAAAATACCAGAAAAATATGGAAACATATTATTTTACCAGAAGACGAAGGAAGACAGAAGGAGGGACGGAGATGGGCCTCAGGGGGCCCACACCCCCTTAGGCGCAGGCCCACCTAACCCCGCGCCAAGGGCAGGTGTGGCCCACCTGCCCGGCCTCCGACTCCGCCCCTTCGCCTATATCTTCCTTCGAAAGCCTAAGGCTCGGGGAGCGACCATGGATAGATTTCCGCCGCCTCTGGGGGCGGAAAACACCGTGAGAGAAAGATCTCTCCGATAGACAGATTTCTGCTAGGGGAATTCCTTCCCGGAGAGGGGAGATCGTCTCCATCAACACCATCATCAAGCTAGGATTCATCGGGATCATCATCATCATCCACCCCATCATCTCCACCAGCACCATCACCACCACTCCATCCCGCTGTAACAATTGTGTTGGATATTGCTTTAGTTCTTAGGGGAAACTTTCCCGGTGTTAATTACTATAGTAGTTGATGCTTGTGAGTGGAACCATTGGATTATTGTTTATGTTCATATTGTTATCCATTACCATATCATCTTTGATCTTGATCAATATGATGTCTTGTGAGTAGTTCCTTTAGTACTTGAGGACATGGGAGAAGTCATGTTGTTAGTAGTGAATCTGTGATGAGTTATTATTCAATGGTTTAGTATTTAAGTTGTGGTGCTATTCTTCTAGTGGTGTCATGTGAACGTCGACTACATGACACTTCCCCATTTATGGGACTAGGGGAATGCATTGTGTATTTGGCTACTAATTGTGGGGTTGCCGAAGTGACAGAAACCTGAACCCCCGTTAGGACACCTTTGCACAAGGGAGCGTTGGATCTCAGAGTTTAAGGCTGTGGTTAGATTTATATCTTAATTACTTTCCTGTAGTTATGGATGTTTGTAGGGTGTTTAATCACAAGTATGTATTAGTCCTAGGATGGGCGGTATGTGAACACAGGTTCACCCACACAACACTTACAAACACCAGCGAAGAGTACTCAGCTATTTGAAGCGAAAGCACTTGACAGAATTCCCATGTGTCCTTGAGAATATTTGGTCCATATAAGTATTTCGACCGGCTTTTCCTTTGCTAAGAAAGGATTAGGCCACTTTCTCTGTTTTTTCGTTACTTATGTTAGTTGCTCTTTGTTTTGTTGCCTTGTCAGAAAACCACTAAAAATCCGTTTGCTAAGTATTCACAGGGATTTCCTGCTCCTCGTTGGGATCGACACTCCTATTTATCGAAAGTACTACGATACACCCCCTATACTTGTGGGTCATCATACATCCAATCCATTCCTAGTACTACTTACAAACCTTTAGTTCCAAGTACTATTAGATTAGCATAAAAATCTATGCCATGGATTCGGATAGGCACGGCCTTGCAAATATGTCTAGCTTTGGTGGTTGAACTAGGTATTTGAACTATCATAACATGCTTCAATTTGGTGGGTTGAATCTTACTAGTGCATGCAAATTGTTCAGTAACAAACAAGTGTGATGCTCCAGAATCAAACAACACTATTGCAAGTACTGAGTTAACAGAAAACATACCCAGCACGACATCGGGCGCTTCTTGGGCTTCTTCAGCATGCATGAGAAAGACACGGCTATTGCGGTTGAGAGAGTTCCCTGGGGAAAACCTTCTTCTGGGCTGAACACGATGCTGCTGCTGAGCTGGGGCATTTGCATTGGTGGCTGCAGCAATCTTCTTGGGGCACTCATTGGAATAGTGACCTTTGGTTCCACACTCATAACAAGTCACTTGGGACTTGTCCTTTTCTGCAACATGCACAACATTGCTTCCAGTCCTTGGGGAAGTGTTGGTGTTGGTGGCGACATTGTTGTTGTTGAACTTGGGTGGTGTACGGTTGAAATTTCTAGGGTTGCCACGGTTGTTGCGGTTTCCTCCGGGCCTTGGGTTTCCACGGATGGGATAGGTCGGACAGTTCATCGGGGGTCTGTTGGTTCTTGGGGAAATCCTAGAGATGGGTTAGGGCGATACTTTGGTGTATGGTGGGTTCCTGGTTGATGCATCATGTGACGCTTGCGGTTCTCATTAGCTTGGTTGATTTTTCCTTCCATCTGAATGGTAGAGTCCACTAAGGCTTCAATATCAGCAAAGCGGATATTGACTAACACTATCTACATCTCATCATGCAGACCATTCAGGAATCTCTCCTTCTTCTTGGCTTTAGTGTCTATCTCATCAACTGCATACCTAGCTAATGAAAAAAATTGTCACGGTACTCCACTAATGTCATCTTGCCTTGCTTCAGTTCCCTGAATTCATCTCTCATCCTCTCGATCAAACCCGATGGCACATGGGTTCTGCTGAACTTGATTTTGATCTCTTCCCAAGTCATCATCTGACATCATGTCATGGCACGAACATTGTTCCACCATGCTCTTGCATCTCCTGCCAGATAGTGGGTGGAAAACAGTACCTTCTCGTTAGCTTCCACTCCAGTAACTTCCATATTGTTTTCCATGGTTTGTAGCCAATCATCTACATCTAGGGGTTCTTCGGACTAAGTGAAAACGGGTGGATTGGTGTTCTGGAAATTCTTGAGCTTGGATCCATGGTTGTCCCGATTTCCATGGCCTTGATGGTTGTTGGCCATCTGAGCTATCTGTTCAAGGGTGGCTAAGTTGGCTTGACGTTCGACTCTTTTAGCTTCGCGGTCCGAACCCAACATTTTCATGATTTGCAGCATCAGGTCCGGGGATGAATTGCTTCCTCTGTGAGGCATCTAAAGATTGAGATAGATCATGAGAAAAGGGGGAAATTTCTAAGGTTTAGGGGTTTTGGGTTTGAAAAGTTTTTAAAGTTTGACTCAGGTTTTTCTAGCAACTGGCTTTTCATTCATTCATTCATTCATTCATTCATAGCACACGATACAACACACACCACAACAAAGGAAAATAGATTGTTTTAAGAACCATTCTGTGAAACTACGATACAGTGGGACCGGATACAACTAAATACGCTAGTGCTCAAGTGCTACTACTCCTCGGAGTCGGTGTCCTCATCATCATCATTGATGAAGGCGAAGTCATCCTCATCGATGAAGAAGTCCAAGGCCTGATCCTCCAGAAAGTCATCATCGTTGTGAGATAGGAGTAGGGGTCTCCATGAAGGTCTTCCCCTGCATTCTCCCTCTCCTCCAACTGCATATCTCTCTCGTGGATGGTCTCCTCCAAATCCGTGATCCGGTGGCGAAGACGGGCGATGCTGCGCTCCTTCTTGTCGAGCTGACAGCGACATGACTGGCGATCCTTCACTAGCATGGCAATGATCTGATCCTTCTTGGCGGTGATGGCGTACTTGTGGTTGGCATAGGAGCGGGCATTATCTAACTCCTTCTAACGATCATACATCATGAAGCTGAGGTGGTCCAATTGAGTCTTCAGCTCATGGTGATATGGGGCTTCTAGTGGCTGTCCCATAACATCACGCCTTGGTAAAACTCAAAGCGGGTACCCTTGATCTGATTGATACTCTGCCCACACAGACGTGCAAGAGCTTCCTGCATTGCCCTGGAAAGTCCATCGTACCAGTTGTTCTCTCTCAAGGTGAACTGAATTCCCTCTGAGGTGGGGGCTTCAATCTTTCCCCGGAGACTTGCAACAACTAGCCACTGCAAATCCTCTCCTTCCTGATCATTGAGATGAGCTCCGAAGAACTCGGGGTGCGGATGCTCTAGCATCTCTGACAACTGGTCCAAGTCACGCTCAAAGATGAAGTCTCCTCCATTTCCCAACTGATAAAACTTGCTATACTTCACGTCCATCTATAAGAATATAGGATGAGTAAGTTAGTAGAGGGATCAAGTGTGTCAAATTTTATTTAAGTTTGCAAGAATTTTTTAGGAACATGAATTTTCATGAAAGAATCTAAGTGGTAAGAATGAGAATAAGTTTTCATAAATACTCACTTCCTTTGTTTTTGAAATTAGGTTTTTGATTCAAACGTCCATTCTAAATTAGGGTCTCTTATGGTCAGGATGGCTTTGATACCAACTTGTTAACACCCGGATTTTTAATCCCTGATGCTTGTTATGCCATACATCGCAATCACAGGATTACCATTTTTGCGAGACATAATATATTGGATATCATAGTACATCATCCATTACAAACCATACATAAGGTCTTACACAAATAAGGATCTATTGATCTAGTCTTAATACAATTCAAGTTGCGGAATAACGTAATAATAGCGATAGCGTAGGCGAAGCTCCATCTTCATGGTCATAGGCAATCCTGACGATGGGAGATGATCCTAGTTGTCGTAACCTTCCTGCTTTCCATCTTCATGATACTCCTCTTCATAGTCTGGCCACAGGAATAGCCAGGGAAAAGGCATGAGTACTCTTTAAGTACTCGCAAACTAATACTAACGAGTGAATTGGTTGTTGAGTAGGATCTACTAAGCTCTAGGGTTGTTTTGCAAAAAGCCAGATTTACCTCTACTGAGTTCAGAAGCAAAAAAAACTAGTTGATAGTTTTATAACAACTAAGTGGGAACTTAAATTTCATGTCACAACTCTGTTGTGGTCAAGTCAAAGTCATAAATCATTTCATAAGTCATTTTGAAAACATCTGACGACGGAATAGTATGGCCACTCCAACTGTCCATAATCGAGGACGTGGCTATTCGAATAGTTTGACACTCTACAGAGGTCGTACACTTTCACCACAACATTCGATACATCCTTCAGGAACAATCCTGAATTCACCATACTCAGTATGCGGATAATCAATCCTAACCTTTTAATTATGCGCCCTAGTATAGGCACCTCTCCTGTGAGTTTGGCCTCCCAACCATGATCAACTATCATCTTGGGTACTGCACAGGTGGACAATCTTCACAAGGTAGCCTCATCTCAAACCTTGGCCGCAAGGGAACCCATACTAAGGTATATAAATTTCCAGTCAAGCCCTATCCAAATTTCGGGTATTGTGGTTGTACGGTAAAATTGGAATGGTATCGCATCCAAACAACCATCAGTTTTATAAAGGGCTAAGGCTCATGCCTTAACATTTTCATCATCAAAATCATCGGGTGTTCAAGAACACATGGCAAAACATTTCAGTAGAATGACTCATCATTCTAAGGTTTTCATAACCATTTTCACCAAGTATTCCCATCTAAAGTTGATCAATTTTTATGTTTAGAACTAGCATATACAAGTGAGGGTAAATACTAATGAGGGGTGGTAAACAAGTGTATCTTATCTAGGTTCAATCTCATGCCTCAGGATAACATCAAGATTATCTAACTTAGGCCAAGTTTTATGCTCTTTATGCTACCTTTAAATATCTTTCTAAAGTCTACCAATTATCAAGTAACCTTAACTAGAAGCCTTGATAAAGAAATAAAATAACTAAGCTTGCAAGTAAAACTGGGATTTGGTATCATCAAGTGGGTATAATCACATATGCTGAAGGCATATAATTGGCATAGTAACAAGCAAGTTTTAGCTTCCCAAGTCAACTCGTAGTATTAGGTTTGCAAGGTGCGAGTATAGGCTTGCCTTGTGCAGAGCAGTGGTTGAAGTTCTCCTCGGCTTCCTCTTCGTAGTATCCTTCTTCCTCCTCGTATCCTTGGTCGGTACTAGCGTCTATAAATAAATACGAGGTACACAATAACCACACAATACTTAACTAGTTCTATTCATCACACCAATGTTTTCACTAGATGATATAGGGTCATCACAAGCATTACAACCATTAAGGCTAATAGTTTTATTTCCTTTATTCTAGAAAAGTAATTTCTACTCATTAAAAAACTACTTAATATTTAATATTCTCCAACTAATACATGGGATCATGTTGACACATGTCATCACCACATATTTCAGTACATGGGAATGTGATTTAATATGGTGTCACAATTTAATAAGGTTTACCTTTTTATTTTAATTAAATAAAGTGACTAGAAATTCCTATGGGGCATTCTTTTATTACTTGATCATTATTTCTGCAAGTAAACCTATATATTTTTATATATTCTGAAAGGTATGGTTAAATGTGATTTTTGAGAGTTGGAATCAACTCAAATGCTTTTGTGGTTGAGTTTTGAAAATATTTGAATGCAGAAAAGCTTCTGCCTTGTTATTTTTACCATGGGTGATCTACAGATCTAAATGGTTTGAATCCAATGGGCTTGAATTAAGAACTCCAGTACCTTTCTACCAAAATTTGTTTCATGCATTTTGGTTGAGTGAATCGAGATGGGTTGATTTTTGAATCTAGGTACAGAACTGAGTTTCAAACTAAAAGAATAAATCTAAATTTGAATTAATGGGTTACACGGGAGGTTAACTGGGCCGGCCCACTTCACACAGCACGCGCGGGCTAGTTAAGTGAACGACCCTACTCGTCAGTGAGACAGAGGGGTGCGAAGCGGTATGGGGCGATTAGGGCCGTTCGATCTAACTCTAATCCTACGGTTGTGGTTCATCGTCCACGCCTGAACAGGACACGGCGAGGTCGAACCCTAGCATGGCCAGTGGGGGTCAGTAGGGGCTCACCGGGGCTCAGGCGATGGTCGGAGACATGGGAAAACGAAGAAGTCAACGACGGCGATCCTCCTGCTACCGGCAGCTCCTCCTAGGGCGGCTCCAATCAACGGCGCCCTTCTCCTCCAACAGTGGCAGACTCCAGCCAAATTCCGGCGATGCGCTGCTCGCCTTGCTCCGGGAGTGAGGTGGGGTGCTTCTGAGACAGGGGAGTGAGATGGTGTGAAGAGATTGAGCGGAGGTGGCCTCCCTTTATAGTTCCTGAAGGGGACCGACGGGCGCAGGCTGAGCTTGTCGTGGTCGTCGGCACAGCGTGCTAATGGCATGGGCGACCATAGGGGCGGTGTGTTGCCTCCTGGCGAAGCTCAACGGCTTGATGGCGAGGCGTCCGGCGGTGCAGAACGGTCAGAACGTCTCGGTTGTATGGGCGGGTCCGACGGTGATTTTAATGGCACAGAGCATCTACGGTCCATGTGGCGGCGAACGGGCATGTCTGCGGTGTTGCTGGGGTGCTGGCAATCCTGCTTGCATGGCAGCGGCCTTGTGATGCAGGCGTGTGTCGCGTGGCACACCAGCTCTCGCTTCGCTTCGTAGAGAGGCTTGGCATGCTCGGGCTGGGTGGTCCAGGGGCTGGCAATGCTCGAGGCTTGGACAGGGGGTGGCGGTGGATGGTGGTCAATGCTCTATACATGCTTGCTAGGCTTGGTGGTGCTCCTAGCTTCCTATCAACATGGGGGTGGCAAGTTAGGCTCGTCCTGGTCACCATTGATGGCTATAGCATGCTCATAGTGGTGCTAAAGCTAGTTAGTTTAGTTTGATCTTCTACTGAGAGTGTAGGGTGAGCTAGAGAGGGAACAAGGTTGGCCAAAATCACTGCTCCTAGTAGTGTTTGATGTTTGTTTGTTTTCTGATTACAAGGTGTTTGATGAAATGGCCGCAAGAGATTCAAATTTGAATTTTGGATTCAAACTTGGTGGGGTGTGCTGGTTACATACTAGGGAGTCTCTGGTTAGTTGGATTGGTCAAGGTGCATTGGTTTGGTTGGGTTTTGAAAAATGGTGATCTTCACATATGATAAAGATTCAATTTTGAAATGTGATTTAAACCAAGTTGCCAAATGCTTCAGCAAGTTTGAAAGGTGGGCTTTGATTCACTTTTACTTGGTCTTGCAAGGGGTGAAAATAAATGGAAAAGTTTCTGTTTGAAATCTTGGACTAGAAACACTCAAAGTGGCCTAGTGAGCAAGATTGGCAAAAATGTCCATTTGCTTATTTGATTTGTTTTTGATTTTCTCTTGATTTGTTTCTGCTTGGAAATGTTTTATATGATGTTTTTTTCATCTTTAATCCATTCCTTGCTATTTATATTAATCACAAGTCCATTCATTCTTTCATGCAATCATCACATGCACACATGCATTCATAATGATTTGAATTAACAAAAGTTCTTGTTAACCCTAATTTTAATGATTGGAATTTGATAATCATTGTTCAGCATTTTTGGGATGTTACAATCTTCCTCAAATTAGATTTTGAAAAGGCATATGATCAAGTTAACTGGGTTTTCTTCAATCAGTGCTTAGCAAGAAGGGTTTTGAATCAGGGGTGGTCCATAGGCTCATGCAGCTTGTCTAGGGAGGACAACCGGCTATAAACATTTATGGTTTCATCGGCCCTTTTTTCAGAAACGCTAGAGGGGTGCAGCAAGGGGACCCCTTGTTGCTGATCCTGTTTGACTTTGCAGTAGATGCGTTTGCTAGGATCTTGGAAAGGGCGAGTGGGGCTAATCATATAAAGGGTCTAGTACCTCATCTAATTCCTGGGGGAGTGTCCCATCTGTAGTATCCGGATGTTACCATGGTTATGATTGAACCAAACGAGATGGGAATTGCCAACCTAAAGTTTTTTCTACTTTGCTTTGAAAACATGAGTGGGCTCAAGTTCAATTTTGAAAATCGAGGTGGTGGTCTTAGGGAAATATCAGGCCGAGCAAGCCAAGATTGCCAATCTACTCAATTGCAAGCTGAGTCATTTCCCCATCAAGTATCTCAGGCTGCCGGTGAGTGATAGGCGATTGAGTCGAGAGTACTAGGAGTTCTTAGTGGGAACCGTGGGTCATAGGGTGGACCCGTGGCAAGGAAACTTCATGTCTTCGGCGGCTAGGCTAACTTTGACTAATACCTACCTCTCGAGCTTGACGACCCATGGTATGTGCGTCTACTTGCTTTATGATGGAAAACACGCGGGTATGGATAAGTGTAGGTGTTGATTCTTTTGGAAAAGGGTCGATTCTCAAATGAAATATCACCTTGTGTTCTTTGAAGGAGGCTGGCAGATTGGGGATCACCAGCACGAAGCTAATGAATTTGGCACTTCTCACCAAGTGGGTGTGGAGGATTTGCAAAGGGGAGCAATGCTTGTGGTCCGATCACATTCGTGGAAAATATCTCCTGGACAGGGACTTGCTAACTGGGGTACCAGTCAAAGGCTCGTAGTTTCGGAACAACCTGCAGAAGGTTATCCCTCTCTTTCGCTTGGGGGCGAAATTTCCGGTTAACAATGGAGTTTCCACCAGATTCTGGCTTGACTGTTGGCTAGGTAACTCCAGAATTAAGGAGAGATATCCTGGTTTGTTCTCAATTTGTGGGGACCCCCGGTCTCGGTGGTGGCTTCTTGCTCGGACCAAGCCTAGGACCTCGGTTTCTGGAGGTAGTTGGGGCTTAGGGAGAACTTGGAGTGGGGGAATCTGGTCAGAGAGCTGGACCTAGGAGACATCTCTAGAGGGGAGGGCCATGACCAGTTTAGTTGGTCTATCGAGGCCTCGGGATGTTTCTCGACCAACTCCTTATACCTCAAGATGTGCAGGGTCAGTGCCTTGGTGGATTTTAGGGAGGTATGGCGGTTAGAGCACCCTTGAAGGTCAGGATTTTCCTCTGGCAGCTGATTAGGGGGCGCCTGGCCTCCAACGACAATCTGGCTAAGTGGCAGGGGCCGTCTAATGGAAATTGTGCAATGTGCGGGGAGCCGGAAGATGCAAACCATATCTTTGTCGGGTATCTGCTTGCAAGGTTTATGTGGGATTGTGTGAGAGAGTTGCTGGACTGCAAATGGAATCCAGCTAGCACTGAGGACTTCATCTCTATTGGGAAACGGCTCTCGGGCGGCACCCGTAGGATTATTTGGCTTTGTTTCACGGTGTTAGCATGGTCTCTTTGGCATATTCGAAACAAGTTGACAATTGAGCATTATTTTATTGCTCAGCCGGTTGATTGCTTGTATAAAATGCATAAATTGTTGCAGAGCTAGAGGGTGCTGAGCAGAGTAAAACACCGACCTTTTCTGGACTGGGCTATAGCCGATCTAAGAAGGCTGGACTGATGGCGCTGCATCAACATGGAGCGCTTCATCGGGAAACCCCAAGAGCAAGGTATGAGGCAGCACAGCAGCAAGTCTTCCCTCAGTAAGAAACCGAGGTTATCGAACCAGTAGGAGGAAGGAAACGTCTCAAAGGTGTTGCAAGCAACATGGAAACCTGCACAACACAAACTCAAGACTTTGCCCCAACTAATAGTGAGGTTGTCAATCTCACTGGTTGCTATAAGAAAGGATTAACTGTATGGTGTGGAAGGTGATGATGGTTTGCAGAAAGTAAACAGTAACAGTGGAAGATGTATCGATGGTAAAGATTGGACCGGGGTCCATAGTTCACTAGAGGTGTTCTCCTTAGATAAACAAATATGGCATGCTGGGTAAACAAATTACAGCAGGGCAATTGACAGAGCAAGGCATAACAATGCAATACTAGACATAAAGATCCTATGAGATTCGATTGGGCAATACAAAAAGATACATAGACCTCCATCCAACTTCATCTATGACTAGAAGTCCACCTTTGGGTTATCATCCGAACCCGCTCCAGTATTAAGTTGAAAGCAACAGACAACCTTTGAAAACAATCCACTTGTTCCATGAACAAGAGACCGTTGTTTTATCCCTAGTGGCAACAACACATCTACAACCTTAGAGATTTCTGTCACTTCCCTTCATTAAATAGAGGCATGAACCCACTATCAAGCATAAATACCCCCTCTTGGAGTCACTAGCAACTACTTGGCCTAGATAGCTACTAACAACAGAGAGCATGCAAGATCACAAACAACACAGACATGATAGAATCAATAAGACAAAACCATTAATCGGTCAGACATAGTAATCTCAATATCCATAGGATCCCCGCAAACACAACATGAAAGATTACAAATAGATGAGATCTTGATCATGAACGGAGCTCACAAGATCTAGACATGAAATCACAAGGAGATACAACCATCTAGCTACTACATGGACCCGTAGTCCAAGGTGGAACTACTCACGCTTCATACGGGAGGCTGGCATGATGAAGAAGAAGGCCTGCAGGGTGATCTCCCCTCCAGCAGGGTGCCGGGAAGAGCTTCAGATCCCCCGATCTAGGGCCGATGGTGGTGGCGGAGACAGATGGTTTCATGCAATATTGATCGGGTTCTTAGGGTTTAGGCATCGGGGACTTATTATAGGCGAAGAGGTGAGGCTGGGAGGCGGCCAGGGGGCCCACACCCTGCCTAGGCACTACCCAGGGTGGGCCTGCGCCTGGGTGGGGTGCGGCCAACCTGTTGCGCCACTCCGTCTCTCCTCTGGACTCTGTGTTCTCCTCGATAAAATATTGACTTTGGCTTTTGTCCCTTCCAATTCCGAGAATATTTCCTTACTAGCTTTTCTAGAACCAAAAACAGCAGAAAACAGGCAACTGGCACTGTGGCAACTTGTTAATAGGTTAGTACCAGAAAACATATGAAAAGCACCTCAAAGTGTGGACAAAGCAAAGCAAAGTAGATACTAAACAAGCATGGAACACCAAAAATTATAGATACGTTTCCAACGTATCAAGCATCCCCAAGCTTAACTCCTGCTCGTCCACGAGTAGGTAAGTGATAAAAGAATAATTTTTGAGGTGACATGCACCATCAAAACCAACATCAAACCATTTGCAAGCATTGAAAGTTGGGATCAAAGAAATCTAAACATGTGCATGTAAGATGGAGTTCTAACAATAAGACAATGTAACTATGCATGCAACATGAACTGATACAAACAAAGATCATGAATAACATGCATTGAAAAACGTTTGTTTGTTTCACATACAGAAAACATGGCATAGTGGCATTCAGCTTGTCCCTCATGGAGTAGCAAATAAATGCATAGGACACCGTCAAAGTTCATAAGAGTGACTAGATACAAATAGCACAAGAACAAGCAATATCAACAATATGCATCAATCAATAAGTTTTGGGACACTACACATAGAACAAAGAATGGCAACTATGTGTAGGGGTTCGTAGCATGGAAAACAAAAGTTTTCTACCGCATGCAAACAAACAAGCCAAGATCTATCTACTAGATTGTAGCAACGAGTTGATAGAGGAACTCACCCTCGAAGATTTCAAAGCGGTTAACGAGAGCAGATTCTCGTGGGTGATGTAGTCGTACTCTTGCCGATCTGAAGATCGCATAGACGATCCTTCCGGCGCTGCATTCCAACAGCGCTTCCGTAGTCGGTCACACGTTCGGTACTCGGTGAAGACCTTCCTCTCCCTTGTTCCAGCAGGCAGCGGAGGTTGTATCACTCTCCTTGCGATTCCGGTAGCACGATGGCGTGGTACCGGAAGTAGAGGGGAGATCTCGCAGGGCTTCGCCTTAAGCCGGAGCGAGTATGGTGGACTATGAGAGAGGCCCTTGGTGATCTAGGGTTTAGAGGGCACCAAGTAGAGGGTGTGACCGGCGTCTAGGGCTTGGGTAAGCCCCAAGTCACCGAGTTGGAGGGGAAACCCTAGGCGGTGGCTGCACTTGGAGGTGGAGGCGTGCAGGAGCTAGGGTTTGAGGTGTAGGGAAGAGGGGCAGCCCTGCCCCTCCTTATATAGGTGGGAGGGCGCGGCTTGGGAGGAGGGAGTCCTCCCCCAAGTCCGCCTCCTTGGCCGGCGGGTGGAGGGAGAGGAACTCCTCCCCAAGTAAGTTTCTTACTCTCCCTCCACCAAGCAAACTTATCGTTTGACTTTTTCAAATTGGCGTTTGACTTTCAAACTAGGATTTGATTTCTTCCTTTATTTTTCCCAGCCAAGTGACCTAGTACATGATGCAACCATTCCATATTGTTATGACACATTCATGTACCCTTCCCCTCCGGAGTGCCAGACCTTTCGGACCCTTCTAGAACATTCCTGGTGAAAACACCGGAATCATTCCCCAACTCCGAAACAGGACTTTCCTTATATGAATCTTATTCTCCGGACCATTCCAGATATCCTCGTGATATCCCGGATCCCATCCGAGACTCCGAACAACATTCGATCTCTTACTCATATTTCCATAACTACTCAACGACATCGAATCCTTAAGTGTGTCTCCCTACGGTTCGTGAATTATGCGGACATAACCGAGACACTTCTCCGATCAATAATCAATAGAGGAATCTAGAAATTCTTATGGCTCCCACATATTTCTACGATTACTTTGCGATCGAATGAACCACTTACATACGATACCAATTTCCCTTTGTCTCACGATAGTTTACTTATCCAAGGTTTTGATCATCGGTATCTCTGCATACCTAGTTCAACCTCGTTACTGATAAGTACTCTTTTCTCGTTCCCGTGGTATGTGATCCCTTGTGAGCCAGTCACATGCTTGCAAGCCAATTGGATGACATTCCACCGAGAGGGCCCAGAGTATATCTATCCGTCATATGGATGGACAAATCCCACTCTTGATCCATGTTCCTCAACCCATACTTTCCGAACACTCAATGCCACCTTTATAGCGACCCAGTTATGGTGTGGTGTTTGATGTCATCAAAGCATCCTTCCGGTGATGGTGATTATCATGATCTCATGGTCGAAGGAATTAGGTTACTATGTATCAGAAAGATTATAGCAATTGAACTATTAAAATGACTTGATCTTTATGCTACGCTTATCTATAGGAGTATGTCCATCATACCATTTTCCTAATGATATGACCTTGTTATTAACAACATCTCAAATGTTCATGATCAAGAAACCATGATCATCTGTTAATCAACAAGCTAGTATTATGAAGAGGCTTTACTAGGGACTCTAATTTAGTTTACAAATCACACAAGTATTAATGTTTCTGGTTAATACTGTTATAGCATGAATGTAAACATTTATCATAAACACAAAGATATAATAATAACTACATTTATTATTGCCTCTAGGGCATATCTCCAACACTATGCTCTCTTAACTAGTGCCTAAAGGTAGAAGGTGGAGACTCAATATAATGGTGGAAGAAAGGCCCTTCACAAAGGGAAGTAGGGATTTCAAGTTTCAAAAAGAGATTCCAAAAATTATGATACTTGTTAGCTTTCAGCCCTCATTGCCCCTATCATAAGCATCTTGAAGTGATTAAGGTTAAAGTGAACAAACTATGGAGTATATGCTTGACAAATATAAGTTGGCAATATCATGTCCCTTGAATACGAGGGCCGCACATCATGCTACTCAACTTTAGTCACCTATAAGTTCTTGTCATAGTAAGTACATGTGTATCATACAGAACCGCCAACGGGTACCCCTTGCACATGGTATAGGAGATATCCCATAACCAAAATGACAAGGCAAGTAGACAATGAGCATCTCAGCGATCTTTTTATTTGCTATTTGCATAGGTTTTTATTGAGGATGCTTCACACATTGCTCATTATGGTGATGCTGCAAGTTTCCACCATGATTATGCATGGCTTAGTCTAGCGGCCCAGGCATTTCTATAATACAAAATACATAACTCCATGGACTTACAAGCTCCCTTTTTATTTCACACCAGCGACGTACGTAGACAAAAGAGCATGATATCAACTTTGTACAAAGTACAAGTGCAATGTTGAAAACGTTCCCCATGACAGCATGGTTCTGCTAATTCCAACGTATAAGTGCAAGAATATACAACGTTGATGACACAATGGTTCAAGTTTATTAGGGGCAAGGAATATAAAGTGTGCCATCAAGTTCATGAGAGCTTTAGTCACTAAGTTTTCACATAAGAAAATACTTTTTAATTGGAAGATAGCTGAAAACAAGAATATACTTGGAATGGTGTAACACACCATGCATAGGAATTTATAGTGGACACTTTGGAATAACTTGGTTTCTTGGGAGTTGGAAGCATGAGTAGAGCTTACTCATACAAGTGGAGGCTAGCAAAAGACTAGGCGCAACCAACTAAGATAGCAATAATGGCCATAATCATGTAGAGTAACAAAACATTACTAATCAAAGCATAGAGTGATACTACAAGTCAAGGTCTAAATGATCATAGAGGCTATGGTGACTTTTTCATAGTCATAACATGGTCTGATCATGTGCCAAGTCAACCCAAACAAAGTATCAAAGGAGAATACCACAACACTATGCTTTTGCATGCTAAAACAATGCATGATTCTTTTAAGGCACACTAAGCAATCCCAATTGTTTGGGAAAAGTGATGCTACAGTAACAATCACTAAGCAGAAGGTCAAAACAACACCTAGCATGACACGCTAAAGTCTAAGTCAAAGTCAATGCAAGCTCCTCTTGCCCTTTCAAGCAAGAACTTTCTACTCCTTTCCAACACCAATCAACTTATTTGAAACAACACAGCGAGAACAGGGGTACAAACTACTTTATTCAAGCAAAATAAGCACACTAAGCAAAGCAAACAAAAACAAAGATGCTCCAAGAACAACACAATAGTGTATAAAACAATAAAAATGAAGTGTCTAGAAAGACCTAAGATTTTTATTGATGAAGAAGGGGATGCCTTGGGCATCCCCAAGCTTTGACGCTTTTACCTCTTGGATATTTATTGGGGTGACACCGGGGTGGCATCCCCAAGCTTGATCTTTTGTTTATTCTTCATCTCATTGCATCATTATCTCTCTACACCTGAAATTTTCCTTCATACAAAATTTCACACAATCTTCATTAGCAACATTAGTGTATTCAAAAGATAATAGACCCTTGGGTTTAGCTTTAGAACAACAAAACTTTCACTAAAAACACAAGTGTAGCAACTCCTTCAAAAATATAAATTTCCCAAAAAGAACCCAAAAAGTAATCGATAATAAGCAAATGCAAATAATGGCAGAAGTGTGTCAAAACAGACCAGCAGGTAGAAACCTATTTTTTCGAAGACCTTCTGTTGCTCAAATCAAGAAGTGTTGAACTAACAAAAGTTAGCTAACATACTAGGGGATTTGTTTGTAAATTTTTAGCTCAATCATACTTACAGGGACTCCTCACGAAGTTTTATGGTGGAGGACAGAAATCTGTTTCGGGATAGCAACTCTCCAAATCTTAGTTCCCTCTCATTAGAGTTCATTCTTGGCACAAACAGCAAACAAAAAAGATAAGGAGAGGTCATTACTGAAGTAATAACTTTCGAGACTCAAGAAAACTCTTGGGTTATCTCCCAACAAGTACTTTTCTTTAACGCCTTTAAGTTAGGCACAAGAAGAAAGAAATCAAGTATTTTCAAATGAAGAAGCATTAACATCAATACTTGCAAAGTCTTCAACTATGAAAGGTATCTCATCCAAATGAGTTTTGGAGGATCCCTTATGATCTCTCTTTGGTTCACTACTTTCATCAAAAGGATTTTTAGGAACAATCCAATCAAAATTCTTTTCAAAGGCTTCATGCATCCCAACAAGCTTAAAGGGTATGGGTATCTTAAATTCCTCTCTAGGTTTGGTTTTATCTGAAGTACCCAAAACATCTACACATGAGCCTAGCATATTAAAACTCTCAAAGAACTTTTTGGCTTCCTTAGCAACATCATGGAACTCTTTTAGTAAAGTTTCAAGAATACATTCTCTCTTTTCAGCATTCTTTTCTTCTTTTAGTTGTAGGAACAAAATTTGCATCATTGGGTTAAGGCTAACAAACCTAGCCTCCAACATATGAACTAAAGAAGCTGCAGCAATTTCATAATTAGGAGCAAGTTCTGCTATAGATCTATCCTCAATATCCTCATGCTTGCTAACATGATTAAAGAATTCTTCAATATTTTCTTTACCAATTATGGAGCCCCTACCTATTGAAAGGTCATTCAGGGTGAACATGGGGAACAACATGGTGAGCTAGACCAAGGTGGCAACTAGAGTAGGAGCTAATTTTTTGTGTATTTTACAAGAGAAAGGAAACCAAGCTAAACTATTTTTTTTGGAGTTCTTGATAAAAAGAGGCAAACAAAACCAAGAAAAAGAAACTAAGCAAACTAAAAAAAAGTAAAGAGAAAGGTTGTGGAGGACTCCCCTTGTGAAGACGTCCTTAGCCTCCCCGGCAACGGCGGCAGAAAATCTTGATGGCGCTGCGTCAACATGGAGCGCTTCGTCGAGAAACCCCAAGAAAAAGGTATGATGCAACACAGCAGCAAGTCTTCCCTCAGTTAGAAACCGAGGTTATCGAACCAGTAGGAGGAAGGAAACGTCTCAAAGGTGTTGCAAGCAACGTGGAAACCTACACAACACAAACTCAAGACTTTTCCCCAACTAACAGTGAGGTTGTCAATCTCACTTCTTTGTAACAAAGGATTAACTGTATGGTGTGGAAGGTGATGATGGTTTGCAGCAAGTAAATAGTAACAGTGGAAGATGTATCAATGGTAAAGATTGGACTGGGGTCCATAGTTCACTAAAGGTGTTCTCCTTAGATAAACAAACATGGCATCCTGGGTAAACAAATTACAGCAGGGCAATTGATAGGACTGAGCAAAGCATAACAATACAATACTAGACATAAAGATCCTATGAGATTCGATTGGGCAATACAACAAGATACATAGACCGCCATCCAACTTCATCTATGACTAGAAGTCCACCTTTGGGTTATCATCCGAACCCGCTCCAGTATTAAGTTGAAAGCAACAGACAACTGCTTTAAGCAAAGTGTGTAAGGTAAATAATCCACTTGTTCCATGAACAAGAGACCGTTGTTTTCTCCCTAGTGGCAACAATACATCTACAACCTTAGAGATTTATGTCACTTACCTTGATTAAATAGAGGCATGAACCCACTATCGAGCATAAATACCCCCTCTTGGAGTCACTAGCAATTACTTGGCCAAGATAGCCACTAACAACGGAGAGCATACAAGATCACAAACAACACAGACATGATAGAATCAATAAGACAAAACCGTTAATCAATATGACATAGTAATCTCAATATCCATCGGATCCCCGCAAACACAACATGCATGATTACAAATAGATGAGATCTTGATCATGAACGGATCTCACAAGATCTAGACATGAAAGGAGATTGTAGCACCCCGAGAAAACCACTACTAGAAAATCGCTATTGTTTATACTTTGTGCATCATCATGACATTAGCATTTCATCTATTTTAATAAAACTATTTTGCAAAAAGACCTATTTTATTTTCTATATTAGTCCCTTCCCTTTTATTTCAAAACAAAAAAACCCGATCTCTCAGGATATTTGGTTTTTCTAACATCTGCTCATAAAATGTTTTGTTCTAAAAATAAATAAAAGAAAACGTTTTATAAAAGTTCCAGAGGGAAGCCACCGGCCTGCCAGGCCAAAGGCCCAACAAGCCAGCAGCCTACAACCCCTGAAACCATAGATCCCCTAACCCTGGAACCTAATCCCCACCTACTCCCTACTCCCCGCCGCCAGCCCGAACCTCACCCCAGCTGTCCCTGCGCGTCGCGTGCACCCACCCCGTGCAAGCACACACGAAGCACGTCAACCCGACCCCACCTCCCGCACGGAACGGCCCTCCCACCACTCGGCCGGTCGAGCCCGTCCTGTCCCGCTCGACACCGCCCTGGCCCCACCCTGACGCGGCCTCCTCGCCTCTCACCTTTTCCCCGTGTTTCCCTCTCCCTCTCTCCCGAGCCCCTGACTCCCGTGCTCCTCAGCCGTCGCCGCCCCCTCGCATGCGTAGCGACCCGCGTCGCCCTGGTCGCCTCCTCACTGTCCCGCGTGACGCCGCCAGGGTCCTCTTCCTCGCCTGCCTCCCATCCTCTACGCCACCGCCGCCGGCCACCAGGCGCTCCCAACGCCCCTCTCCCTCTGGCCGCCTCCTGGATAAACCTCGTCCGGCGGCTGCCACGACCTAGGCGCTCACCCCTGCGGTCCGAGCTCGTCGGCCCCCTCAAGAGCTCAAGATGCTACTACTCCCGCAGGGTCCCCTCCTTTGTGCCTCTCCCCGCTGTGGTACGTGCTCGTTTGCACCTCTGCAATCCATCGCGGCCCGGCCACACCTTGTCCTACACTCTGCTGCCGAGGTCGCCCCTCTAGCGGCTGTCGCCGCCCACACGAGCTCCACCCCGGTGCTGGGAGACCACCCGAACCATCTCGCCGACCCTCCTGTCGCTTTCCGTCCGCAAGGTGTTTGAGCCTATGCCTGCACGAGACAGGGGCCTCCTCGCAGTGCACTTTTGTCCTCTGTTTGCTTTTGTCCTGATGCACTAAGCTTCGCGTTGGTGGTCTTATGTACCAGTGTGGGCACATGAACCTCCTAGGTCTGCCGCACGTCATACCAGTGTGGTGTCGTTGCTCTCGCCATGACACCTTCCGCTCCGGCGTTGGCTTAAGTGAACTCGCACTACTCGAAGACCACGGTGACCCGAGTTCATCCCGGTCATGAAGCCGAAACCATAAGATCTCCGTCATGGATTCCAAGTACTCCATCATGGACAACAAGATCATCGACATGGAACTGGAGGCGATGATGACGAATCGACAAGGTCGCCTTCCCGGAGTCCGAAGAACCGAACCCTGCCAAACCCTTTGGAGCCCAAGATCATCGAAACCCCATGTGTGACCCCTATCTGACCCATATTTTTATAATTGCCATCTATGAACTTGTTGCATATTAAATATATTCATGCTTGCATATATATTATCATGTGGTTTGGGGGCATTATGCCGACTCACCTCATATTAAATATGGAGGCCATATGCGGACGAATCTTGTCTTATATTGGCCCCATTTAATTTGTGTAGCGAACCGGTGCCATGTTTTGCCTTGTTAATACAACATTTGAATTGCGGGGTATCTAAACAACATAAACCTTCTAAATAATTGTCGGGGCCCCGATTCCATTTAATATTGCCTAGTCGCATCGCATCTTTGCCATGTCATACATCATACACGCATCATGCCCGATCTTGTATCGTAGTATTAAACAGTGCATCTGGTGTTTCTGCTAGTGCTTTGCTTCTTCACGGATTAGGCCGATGAGTTGATGCGAGTGTCGACCCGATCTTTGGATGAATCTTCGACAATGTTTTCCATACGACCATTCTCCCCCTTTCTACCTATTTTACTTTATAGTATTTATTTCCTCCTGTTGATCTATTGATATCTGGGTTGCGATGCTCTAGTTTTCATACCCGTGACATCCCTTGCAGCCTTATATTGCCTTGGACACATCCTATTACCTGTTGTTTGATAGATAGTTGGACTTGCGTGTCATAGTCGCTTGCTCAAGTGCGGTTGCATGTCGTCAACTACCACAGTTGTTGGAGTAATGCCGCATGTTTAATGTTGGAGATGATCATGGCTTTAATTATTGTTTAATAACTAAAATTGAAGTAGGTAAATAATGCAGAGGCACAGGTGGGCAATAGATGTTATTTGGTTTTTAACCGTCCACTTATGTCCCGTAGGACCCCGAGTACTTGATACCTGTTCTTTGAATATTCGCACTATCCGCATATGGGACCATGAATCCCCCTAGCCAGAGCTTGAGTCATATATTATTTCTTGGGTCCACAAACTAGTTTGGGGCTTTATTACTATCCTGTACTTATGCCATGCTTTACTGCTTTATTTATGATTGTGCGTGGAGCGCTTGTACTGTTTAGGTAAGAGGAGTGTTTTCGCGGTATCGACAAGCCTAGTCACACTTTCGGGTTCCCATTCGTTTACAGCCATTGACGCAAACCTCTAGGTCCATTCCGGAGCCGTCCAACTTCGTCGCGGGTAGCTTGGTGGGGTGGCCCCCTGAAATTTATATGAATATTGCAATTTCTCTGTCGTGATGCCGCGTTGGGTTTTCATTTGGTTTTTCCCGAGGTTGATCGTGCGTGTGTTGCTATTTGTGCCCCCTTGCAAGGTAAGACTTTTTGAAAGACGTGTCTGTGGTTATGGACGACTTGGAGCACAGTATCTCGATCATAGACAACTATAACTAAAGTAGTGCTATAAATTTGACTTTATAATGACTAGTAATTAGCTTCACTACAACGAAATGGATAAATAAATGTACCAACAACTGCTGGGTTTTGGTGATGCCTCATGCTATATGTATGTGACTTGTAAGTACTACAACTACAACAGAATGGTTAACTAAAACTGGCCACTACTTATTATATCAGGATGAGTCATGCTATCTATGTTTGACTAGTAATTTCCGCAACTATAACGGAATGAATAAAACTGCCAACTGTGTGAGTTCCTCGGTTGACTTTCTCGTTTGGTCTCGAGGGGGAAATATCAGGATGGGTATGCTTGGTGATAGTTTCAGGTTGGATCCGAATAGGTATTTCTTATCCCTATCTGATAGCCGCCAGTTGTATTGAGTCTTTATAGGTTGTTTAGTGCATGTTGCGCTGCCGCTTCAGTCCACCATACCTATGTAGGCGAGGACCGCCGAACTCTAGTCTCGCCGTGTACTGTCCTCAGTACGGACCGCTCTCTTTTTCCTTTGCCTTTGTCGGCACCCCTTTTGTTTAACCAGGTTTGAGATCAACGTCGTTAGCAGGGTTACCCTTCCGGCTTGGCCTGGGCAGGTTTATGGACGCCATTGGTTATTCTTCAGGGCTCTTAGCCTAATTTGCATCTTGTCCATACTCGAACGCTGTATCGTTTTCAAGGTGATTTGGATCTTTGTATTGTATATCTGTATTCTTGACTCTTTGAGTCATTGTTGTATATATCTGTTATGTGGGTTCCATCGTGGACTATGGTGTAATGATATTTCTTCGTTTTCCACCCGCACGCAAGTGCCTGGTGGGCACCTCTGAATCGTTTCTATGCGGGTTTGGAGGGAATCGCTAAAACTTGGATAGGGCCGATCTGAGGGTGTTATAGAGTGGTATCAGAGCTCAGCAGTTACGATACCCCACTGGTCCAGCCTGTAGGATAACCTAGCTAACGGCCGATGTAGAGTGTGAAAACAATTTTGTCAAATCGGTTGGATAGATCTGATTAGGTCTGCTTTTACTCCTTACCCCTGTCACATCCCAAGATTTTCCAAATCTTGTAATGTGAAAAATAAAATAAACAAAATTAATTTTTTGTTGAAAATCAGGGTGAAAAGAAACTTTTGTTTCAAAAAGGAAACTTAAACTCCCATCTTGAACAAACTTTGGTAAAAGTTTGAATCGAACAAAAATCCAAATCAAGAGAAATGCATTCCTCAATGAATGTATCTGGAAATTTAAACCCTTGGAAAATAAATCCAAACCCTAAACCCAAATGGAATAAAAATCATTTCCAAAGTATCTCCAAATCCATGGATTTGATCCATATAAAAATTGATCAACAAACATTCACAAATGATCAAGAAAGACAAATAGAAATATTATAAGACCATGGAAATTGGTTTCACTCAATTTGGAACCATAAATAAAATCTTATGGATTTAATAAAGGAATTGAATTTCCAAAGCCAATAAAGCACTTATCTAAAATCCATACCAAGTGGTGAGAAAAGGATCCTAAAGATCTTTAAAAAGATAAAGAAATATCAAATAAGAATTCACAAATTGGAATCACCAAGTTTGGATCTCTAAATAAAAAGATATAGATTTTATAAGATGAAGAAAGAATTATTAAATAAACAATATTAAAGATCAAACCAAATCTTGCCAAAATCTTTAAACAAGTGGAATGAATTATAATCCCAATCCAAATAAAAATATTGGATAAAGAATTGCAAAAATGGCCTAAACCAAATCCTATTGGAATTAAAACAAATACCCAATTTTAAATGATCTTATTAAAAGCTTTTCCAAATAATTCAAGATGAATTATTTGACACTTTTTTTAAGTAAACAAAACCTACTGAAAAGATTTGGAAGGTTTAAAAGATTTTAAATGGTGTTTGAAACTTTATTAAAACCTATTTGATATAATACAAGGACCTACTTTAATAATTAAAAAGACCCAAAAAGGAATAAAATAAATTCCCAAAATTGGCATCAGAATGTGCTACTAACTAGTATCTACACCTACACAAAATCTGGCAAAGATTTGAAATCAAATAAGTCTTTGAATTGGTTAAACAAAATCAAAACAGAAAAAGAAAAACAAACAGAGCAGGAAAAACATAAGAAAAGGATCCAGCCCAGTTAAGGCCCAGTTAGCCCACCGCCCCCTCTCAGCGAGTGAAACGTTTTCCCACCATAGACTTAACCCCACGCCGTCACTGATGCGTGGAACCCACCTCCCCTGCCTCTCCTCGCTGACGAGACGACCCCACATCCACGTCCCCTTCTTCCTCCCCGCGTTGAACTCGCCCAGCCGTTGCTGCCGTTGATTCCTCCGGTTGAATTCGCTTTACTGCTGCGTTTATTCCTCGCCGTAACCACGCAGTGATAAACGCCAGCGTTTCCTCCCCATTTCCCCCCAGTCACCTCACCTTAGCGCGCCCCCAGGCCGCCCAATTTTCCCCTACACCGCCACTGTCCCCGACAAGCTCCGGCGACGATTCCGGCCAAACCCTGCAGCCCCTCGCCTCCTCGAGCACCCGAGCGTGATCTCCACCCCCTGGCGCTTCTCTCTGCACCCGCAGCTCACTCGCGCATGCCCTATAGCATCGACTCCGTCTTCGACTGAACAACGCTGCCGTCCGCTCCAACTCCGACGAGCTCCACAGGTAGTTTCTGGCCGCGTCGCCTTCTTTCGTTGATGCTCGCATGCTCCCTGGTACCGTGCACGTCTAACACACCCTTTAACTTGGTTCGGCACGCCTTGTAGTCTCGCCCCCGTCGATGTCTGACCGCACTCGAGGCACAGCTCAACACCGACGAGGAATTCCTGCAACCCCCGTGCGCCCCTTGACTAAAGAAAGCCACGTTGAGCATCAGTGGGTCAAGGAGATTCCGGTGAGCCACTCTCCCTGACCCCTTGCTTCCTATTTTTCTACCTCCGCCGCCGCCCGGCCGCCGAACAGTCGGAGTGGGGTGACGATGGCCGTTAGATGACGATCTAATGGATACGATAGATTCACTTAACACCGAAGGGGTACGCAACATGCTCCGTGCAATCTAACTTAGATCTGACGCCTCACAGCGACCGATCGGCGCGAAACGGTACGCACGAATAGGATTAAGACAGGTGGCTCAGCTCGTTTGAATTAAAACAGATTAGATCTATTAGATATGTGATTTTGTAAATTCTATAACTTTTGATCTACACGTCCAAATTTTGCAAACTTTATATCAATGGATTCAGAAAAACATGCCCTAGCCAGCCATAAACTTTTTTTTAGTAAAAAGCTTCTGTTGAAATGTTTGTTTTTGTAGAAACTTGTGTATGCATGTTTAGGATATAAAAATTGTTTTGAAATGATTTTGAGGATAAAATCTTTTGCAAATGGTGTATTTTGAACCTGCTGACCATAAGAAACAAATTGTGGTTTCAAAAATATATTTGGTGAAACAAAAGAATGAATCTTTGATTTAAACCATTTCTAGTCAAATAAAAATATGGTTTGATTAATAAAAATGATTTTGGAAGGAAACCTTTGAGAAATGTTTTGGAATAAACACTCTGACTCTAAACACAAGGTTATATGGTTTGAAAACATAATTGGGAAACCTATAGAATTTTGCCTTAATAAAAGCATTTCTACACCACATAAAATGATGACATGATTTAAAAATGGTTTATAAAGTGAAACCTTTTACAAATGACTTTGCAACTATATAAAATGACCATTAGGTGTTTTCAAATGTTTGTGAACCATTAGAAACCACTTTTCTAAATAAAAAAATCTTTAGCATGCTTGCATGCATTGTATTGTTACTATCATTTTATGTGATGTTTTGCTTGATTGGTAGATTGAGATTGTGCCTTGCTTGATTGAATTGTAGTGACTTGAAGAGTGTGATTGTTGCAAGGACAAGGAGTGAACTTATACTCTCTACCAAAAAGGCAAGTGATGCTACATACTTTTGTCCCACTATTTTCACTATGCATTAGTGATATTTCTAAGTAAGACTTGCATGGAATTTTGCTAAGTATAAACCATGCTATGGGAAAACCTAGTAGATGAAACCTTAGTAGAATTTTCCTAAGTTAAGATTCCTACTACTATCATGCTTAGCTTAGCTAATAAAAAACAAGGGTGGAATATATATTCATGCTATGGAAAATTTCTAAGTCTGAGGACTTGTGTTTTGTTTAATAAAACAACTAAGTGAATGAAACACCCGGGTGGAATGGAAGGAATGGTTTGTGTTGAGTGGTTACACAAGGCCAGGGGACTGGTGAACCTTGTGTATCTCACTTGTGGATGGCCACCCAGGAACAAAGAGATTTGAGATGTCAAATGTTGAGAAGCTTCAAGTGCAGCCACTTGGCATTATGGGCTCTGCCTGGATCATATAGGTTGCAACAACTTAGCCAAATGGACAGTTGGTGGTAGGGGTTTGATAGGTTGGAGCGTGTCCATTTTGGTCTAAGGGAAGGCTTCTGAAAGATCTTGTCTTGGTGAAACCAATTCTTGTGGGGAAAGTGCACCACCTCTGCAGAGTGTAAAATCTAAGTACTTAGCCATGTACCTGGCAAAGGACAATTTGAGCATCAAGACATGGAAGCTATCAAGAATCTCATCTTCCAAATTTTTAAGTTAAAAACTTGTGGATTGAACAAGGGTTAAAGGATCTTCAATCTTTGATTGGTAGATGCCTTGGGTGATTTTTGCCAAACAAAACTTGGTGTTTTCAAATGATAAGTAAAATCTATTTTGAGCAATGCAAGCCTAAGCTCCACTTAGCCAAATGCATATAGATGATAGACTCCACTACTCTACCATAGTATCACTTGCCAATACAATTCAAATGTATTGACCCTTGTGGTTGTAACTTGTTATGCTGCCTGTGGCACTTTGAAGATGAAGGACCCCATGCTTATAGATATTCTGCTGCAATGTAATGTAATAGCCAAATGAGCTATGTACGATGTAATAAAATTATGTTATTCCTAGTTATAAAGTTGTATTATGACCTTTGTTTCTTGATATTACATCTTAACTGGGGATGCTAGCTATTGATCCAAGGACTAGCATTGTAAACACAGTGATCTCTACCTTATTAAAGGTTGGGAACCTTACAGATGGTATCAGAGCATTGTGTTGCCTGTAGGATTTGTAAACCTAGGATTGGGCAAAACCCCTTATAAAATAGAGTTGCATTTGTTCCAAACTTATTTTACAAACAATCTTGTAAACTCTTTCCTCAACCATTTTGGTTTTGATTCTACATCTCTTCTATTTCAACTTGATGGATAAAGCCTACCCCATGGCCAAAGACATCACCATGTGCAAAGGACTTCATCAACTCTAATGACTTCAACATCTTCAACTCTAATGACTTCAACATCTTCAACTCTAATGACTTCAACATCTTCAACATTTTCACCAAGGACTTCAACCATAGATATCACTAAGGACTACAAGTGAGACAAGAAATGTTGCTCAAGACTTGAATACTAAGGAAACACAACTTAGAAGGAACCATCATCCCTTTGATGTTTTGAGACCAAGATGCAAGAAATTCTCTAAGGATACAAAGATTTTGTTCAAGAAGAATGAACTAAGAGGGATGGAAAGATCCCAAGTGAATCATATGGATAGACCACCATATTTTGTTTAAGTCAAACCCACCAACTTATGTGGTGTAATAAAAATATTTTTGGTGGCCTAAAAATGTGCTTGAACCTTGTTGTTTGAGTGGAAAGTTTGTTTGTGATTTCTTGCACATTGTTTGTGTGAATTGTGATGTGTGTGATTAGAATTATTCCCTTAGAAATATTCTGCCTATTCTAATCCCAATCCAACCCAAACAGGTGACTTCTCCAAGAGACTCCAACATCAAGGATGACAACAATAACCAAGAGAACAACATGAGAGAACAACTACTAGTAAACCAAACCCAGTTGAGCCAAGTGACAACTCAGCTTTTAGCCAACAACAATGGACTAGACCCAGCCATACAAAGGATTTGGAAACTTCAATCCCAAATGTTGCAAGGATTGGCTACTCAAATGATGAACATGGGAGAAAACTTTTCCCAATGAGCTAATGACAACAAGGATGACAAAGATGTTATTCTAGAAGGAACCCAAGCATGCAATATTTGTGGAGACAAGGATCATACATCCAAGGAGCATGAAGATCAATGCCCTAATTATGAAGAGAGACATCCAACTAATCAATGCCCCACATCTCAAGTGACTTGTTTCCTATGTGAAGGAAATGATCATGCCCCTATTCAATGCCCCATCTATCCTATAGTTCAACAAATGAAGCAAGATGGAATGCATCAAATGTTTGGAAACCTCCATAAGGGAACAACTTCTACCAAGATGGATGAAGGCAAAGTCAGAACCATGCCACATAAGGCCAAATCCAAAGTGACCATAAAGTGTTGCTACTCTTGTGAAGAAGAAGGTCATATCTCTAGTAAATGCCCCAAGAAGAGAGAAAGATTTCCCACCTTTGAGGTGAGATATGAAGAGCATGAACTAGAAGAACTCCTAGCTTTGGAGGGACCCAAGAAGAAGAAGAAATGCCCCAACCCTAGCAAGAAGGATATTACTCAAGAGCAATGTTACACTTGCAAAGAGATGGGACACTATGCCAATGAATGCCCAGAAAAGAAGAAGAACCAAAGAAACAAACAAGAGGCAATGATACCAAAGGAAAAGAAAGATATCAGCCAAGTGATGTGTTTCAAATGCAAAGAACTAGGCCATTATGCAAACAAGTGCCCAGAGAAGACACATCAAGATCACAAGCAAGCCAAGATGTAATCTAGTTGGAAAAATTTTAAGGGTGGTAGTACCCTAGATGCCTTGAGCCAACTTGTAACCCTAGCCTTCCCAAATCTCGGGAAGAGATTTATTTTAAGGGTTGTAGCCTGTCACATCCCAAGATTTTACAAATCTTGTAATGTGAAAAATAAAATAAACAAAATTAAATTTTTGTTGAAAATCAGGGTGAAAAGAAACTTTTGTTTCAAAAAGGAAACTTAAACTCCCATCTTGAACAAACTTTGGTAAAAGTTTGAATCCAACAAAAATCCAAATCAAGAGAAATGCATTCCTCAATGAATGTATCTGGAAATTTAAACCCTTGGAAAATAAATCCAAACCCTAAACCCAAATGGAATAAAAATCATTTCCAAAGTATCTCCAAATCCATGGATTTGATCCATATAAAAATTGATCAACAAACATTCACAAATGATCAAGAAAGACAAATAGAAATATTATAAGACCATGGAAATTGGTTTCACTCAATTTGGAACCATAAATAAAATCTTATGGATTTAATAAAGGAATTGAATTTCAAAAGCCAATAAAGCCCTTATCTAAAATCCATACCAAGTGGTGAGCAAAGTATCCTAATGATCTTTAAAAGGATAAAGAAATATCAAATAAGAATTCACAAATTGGAATCACCAAGTTTGGATCTCTAAATAAACAGATATAGATTTTATAAGATGAAGAAAGAATTATTAAATAAAGAATATTAAAGATCAAACAAAATCTTGGCCAAATCTTTAAAAAGGTGGAATGAATTATAATCCCAATCCAAATAAAAATATTGGATAAAGAATTGCCAAAATGGCCTAAACCAAATCCTATTGGAATTAAAACAAATACCCAATTTTAAATGATCTTATTAAAAGCTTTTCCAAATAATTCAAGATGAATTATTTGACACTTTTTTTTAAGTAAACAAAACCTACTGAAAAGATTTGGAAGGTTTAAAAGATTTTAAATGGTGTTTGAAACTTCATTAAAACCTATTTGATATAATACAAGGACCTACTTTAATAATTAAAAAGACCCAAAAGGGAATAAAATAAATTCCCAAAATTGGCATCAGAATGTGCTACTAACCAGTATCTAAACCTACACAAAATCTGGCAAAGGTTTGAAATCAAATAAGTGTTTGAATTGGTTAAACAAAATCAAAACAGAAAAATCAAAAGAGAAAAAGAAAAACAAACAGAGCAGGAAAAAAATAAGAAAAGGACCCAGCCCAGTCAAGGCCTAGTTAGCCCACCTCCCCCTCTCACCGAGTGAAACGTTTTCCCACCGCAGACTTAACCCCACGCCCTCACTGATGCACGGACCCCACCTCCCCTGCCTCTCCTCGCTGACGAGACGACCCCACAGCCACGTCCCCTTCTTCCTCCCCGCGTTGAACTCGCCCAGCCGTTGCTGCTGTTCATTCCTCCTCCGGTTGAATTCGCTTTACAGCTGCGTTTATTCCTCGCCGTAACCACGTAGTGATAATCGCCAGCGTTCCCTCCCCATTTCCCCCCAGTCACCTCACCTTAGCGCGCCCCTAGGCCGCCCAATTTTCCCCTACACCGCCACTGTCCCCGACAAGCTCCGGTGATGATTCCGTCCGAACCCTGCTGCCCCTCGCCTCCTCGAGCACCCGAGCGTGATCTCCACCCCCTGGCGCTTCTCTCTGCACCCGCAGCTCACTCGCGCGTGCCCTATAGCGGCGACTCCATCTTCGACTGAACGACGCCGCCGTCCGCTCCAACTCCGACGAGCTCCACAGGTAGTTTCTGGCCGCGTCGCCTTCTTTTGTTGATGCTCGCATGCTCCCTGGTACCGTGCACGGATAACACACCCTTTACCTTGCTTTGGCATGCCTTGTAGTCTCGCCCCCGTCGACGTCTGACCGCACCCGAGGCACAACTCAACACCGACGAGGAATTCCTGCAACCCCCGTGCGCCCCTTGACTGAAGAAAGCCACGTTGAGCATCAGTGAGTCAAGGCGATTCCGGTGAGCCACTCTCCCCGACCCCTTGCTTCCTATTTTTCCCGCTCCGCCGCCGCCCAAGCGTCGCCGCCGCGAGCTGCCGCTGAGCGCCGCCAAAACTTGGTCAGGGTGACGATGGCCGTTAGATGACGATCTAATGGATACGATAGATTCACTTAACACCGAAGGGGTACGCAACCTGCGCCGTGGGATCTAACTTAGATCTGATGCCTCACAGCGACCGATCCGCATGAAACGGTACGCACGAATAGGATTAAGACACGTGGCTCAGCTCGTTTGAATTAAAACAAATTAGATCTATTAGATATGTGATTTTGTAAATTCTATAAATTTTGATCTACACGTCCAAATTTTGAAAACTTTATATCAATGGATTCAGAAAAACATGCCCTAGCCAGCCATGCACTTTGTTTAGTAACAAGCTTCTGTTAAAATGTTTGTTTTTGCAGAAACTTGTGTATGCATGTTTAGGATATAAAAATTGTTTTGAAATGATTTTGAGGATAAAATCTTTTTCAAATGGTGTATTTTGAACCTACTGACCATAAGAAACAAATTGTGGTTTCTAAAATATATTTGGTGAAACAAAAGAATGAATCTTTGATTTAAACCATTTGTAGTCAAATAAAAATATGGTTTGATTAATAAAAATGATTTTGGAATGAAACCTTTGAGAAATGTTTTGGAATAAACACTCTGGCCCTAAACACAAGGTTATATGGTTTGAAAACATATTTTGTGAAACCTATAGAATTTTGCCTTAATAAAAGCATTTCTACACCACATAAAATAATGACATGGTTTAAAAATGGTTTATAAAGTGAAACCTTTTACAAATGACTTTGCCACTTTATAAAATGACCATTAGGTGTTTTCAAATGTTTGTGAACCATTATAAACCACTTTTATAAATAAAACAATCTTTATCATGCTTGCATGCATTGTATTGTTACTATCATTTTATGTGATGTTTTGCTTGATTGGTAGATTGAGATTGTGCCTTGCTTGATTGAATTGTAGTGACTTGAAGAGTGTGATTGTTGCAAGGACAAGGAGTGAACTTATACTCTCTACCAAAAAGGCAAGTGATGCTCCATACTTTTGTGCCATTATTTTCACTATGCATTAGTGATATTTCTAAGTAAGACTTGCATGGAATTTTGCTAAGTATAAACCATGCTATGGGAAAACCTAGTAGATGAAACCTTAGTTGAATTTTCCTAAGTTAAGATTCCTACTACTATCATGCTTAGCTTAGATAATAGAAAACAAGGGTGGAATATATATTCATGCTATGGAAAATTTCTAAGTCTGAGGACTTGTGTTTTGTTTAATAAAACAACTAAGTGAATGAAACACCCGGGTGGAATGGAAGGAATGGTTTGTGTTGAGTGGTTACACAAGGCCAGGGGACTGGTGAACCTTCTGTATCTCACTTGTGGATGGCTACCCAGGAACAAAGAGATTTGAGATGTCAAATGTTGAGAAGCTTCAAGTGGAGCCACTTGGCATTATGGGCTCTGCCTGGATCATATAGGTTGCAACAACTTAGCCAAATGGACAGTTGGTGGTAGGGGTTTCATAGGTTGGAGCACGTCCATTTTGGTCTAAGGGAAGGCTTTTGAAAGATCTTGTCTTGGTGAAACCAAGTCTTGTGGGGAAAGTGCACCACCTCTATAGAGTGTAAAATCTAAGTACTTAGCCATGTCCCTAGCAAAGTACAATTTGAGCATCAAGACATGGAAGCTATCAAGAATCTCATCATCCAAATTTCTAAGTTAAAAACTTGTGGATTGAACAAGGGTTAAAGGATCTTCAATCTTTGATTGGTAGATGCCTTAGGTGATTTTTGCCTAACAAAACTTGGTGTTTTCAAATGATAAGGAAAATCTATTTTGAGCAATGCAAGCCTAAGATCCACTTAGCCAAATGCATATAGATGATAGACTCCACTACTCTACCATAGTATCACTTGCCAATACAATTCAAATGTATTGACCCTTGTGGCTGTAACTTGTTATGTTGCAGGTTTGTTTGATATTAGTGAAGTTTAATGATTAGGATTACAAGTCTACAACCAACATGTCTGCCTGTGGCACTTTGAAGATGAAGGACCCCATGCTTATAGATATTCTGCTGCAATGTAATGTAATAGCCAAATGACCTATGTAAGATGTAATAAAATTATGTTATTCCTGGTTATAAAGTTGTATTATGACCTTTGTTTCTTGATATTACATCTTAACTGTGGATGCTAGCTATTGATCTAGGGACTATCATTGTAAACACAGGGATCTCTACCTTATTAAAGGTTGGGAACCTTACAGCCCCTCTGATATTCTCCTCTTACCTCGGCGCGTTTTGAATCTTCTCTCTTATCTTCTTCTCAAGTCTTTGATTTCTCGTGGGTGGGTTTTTGTTGTACCTTTAGGGTTTTGCTTCCTTCCTTTGTAATGGTGCTTTGACATCCGGTCTTCATGCTGTCCGATGAAGTTTTCATCTGTTGTACCTTTCAGTGGACCATAAATTCACTAAATTTTTTCTTTGTATCCTCCGGTGTTCTCCTTCACGACGACGTTATCTGTATCAGATCTGATGAAGAGACAAAATCATTTTTTTGTTTCTGAACCTCGATTGTAAGATCTTCAGTTGGAATTACGAGAGTTGGTTGCATAAGTCTTCTATTCATGTACAGAGTAATTCTTTGAGTGCGGGATGGAGTCGCGACCATACCACTACTCTTATCATTCGCTTTTGTACATTGAATGGTGGATCGATGCAATTCTTACTCCTTCCATGGAAGTTAGAGGTAGCCTTACCTTTAACTTCGTCCGTTGTTATCCGGAGTTTTCTCGACGAACATGATCAACGACCTCTTGTTGGTGGTGTCGCCGATTTCAAGATGGAGAAAGAATCTTCGTTAGTGGTGTCGCAAGGATCTACACGAAGCGAGAAGATTCAGATCGTCGGGCTTCTTCCCCGTACCATGAGGCGGATCTCGAGGGAGAGATCCATTGTTAGTGGTGTCAAATTGTAGCACCCCGAGAAAACCACTACTAGAAAATCGCTGTTGTTTATACTTTGTGCATCATCATGACATTAGCATTGCATCTATTTGAATAAAACTATTTTGCAAAAAGCCCTATTTTATTTTCTATATTAGTCCCTCCCCTTTTATTTCAAAACAAAAAAACCCCGATCTCTCAGGATATTTGGTTTGTCTAACATCTGCTCATAACATGTTTTGTTTTAAAAATAAATAAAAGAAAATGTTTTATAAAAGTTCCAGAGGGAAGCCATCGGCCTGCTAGGCCAAAGGCCCAACAAGCCAGCAGCCTACAACCCCTGAAACCATAGATCCCCTAACCCTGGAACCTAATCCCCACCTACTCCCTACTCCCCGCCGCCAGCCCCGAACCTCATCCCAGCTGTCCCTGCGCGTCCCGCGCGCCCACCCCGTGCAAGCACACACGACGCACACGTCAACCCGACCCCACCTCCCGCACGGAACGACCCTCCCACCACTCGGCCGCTCGAGCCCGTCCTGTCCCGCTCGACACTGACCTGGCCCCACCCTGACGCGGCCTCCTCGCCACTCTCCTTTTCCCCGTGTTTCCCTCTCCCTCTCTCCCGATCCATTGACTCCCGTGCTCCTCAGCCGCCGCCGCCCCCTCGCATGCGTAGCGACCCGCGTCGCCCTGGTCGCCTCCTCTCTGTCCCGCGTGACGCCGCCGCCAAGGTCCTTGTAACATCCCAGCATTTAGGAACCTAACGAAGGGTAGATTTAGGATTATGTATTGGTGCATGCATCTATTTGTGAAAAGGTGGGTAAAATTTTTGCCAAATAAAACTTTAAGTGATCAATGTTTCTTTCTTACTAAGAGTGCACATTTTATTCCAGTGAATCAAAAGGATAATTTCGAGAAGTTACTTGAAGTACATGTTAACGAGATAGTAAGTAAGCATGGAGTACCCAAGAAGATCGTAACTGATAGGGGATCAGTGTTTACTTCAACATTTTGGAAGCAATTGCATGAAGCACTTGGTTCAAAGTTAGATTTCAGCACG
Organism: Avena insularis; assembly: GCA_023614405.1. Classification (NCBI taxonomy): domain Eukaryota; kingdom Viridiplantae; phylum Streptophyta; class Magnoliopsida; order Poales; family Poaceae; genus Avena; species Avena insularis. The sequence goes on along the minus strand of CM042693.1, from coordinate 299,211,049 downwards.
GCATATCATCCTGAGACAGGAGGTCAAACTGAAAGAACAAATCAAATACTAGAAGACATGTTGAGGGCTTGTGCACTAGATTTTGGAGGAACATGGGAGGATCACTTACCATTGGAAGAATTTTCTTATAACAATAGCTATCAGAGTAGTCTGAAGGCAGCTCCATATGAGGTTCTGTATGGAAGGAAGTGTAGATCACCAATATGTTGGTATGAACCTGGAAGCAGCAAATAATTTGCGCCAGATTATATCAAGGAGAGACAAGACATCTTTGATAAGATCAGGGATAGACTGAAAATATCCCACAGCAGGCCGAAAACTTATGCGGATCAAAGCCGAACATCATGGCATCCAGAAGTAGGAGATATGGTCTATTTGAAAGTAAGTCCAATGAAAGGAGTAAAAAGGTTGGGAGTAAAAGGAAATTAAGTCCAAGATATATCGGACCATTCAAGATACTAAGTCAAAACAGAACTATAGCTTATGCTTTAGAGTTACCATCAAGACTGGCTCAAGTGCGTAATGTTTTTCATGTGTCACAACTTCGCAAATGTTTGAAAGATCCAGAAGATGCAATAACACATCAAGAGATAGAACTACAAGCAGACCTGACTTATATTGAAAAGCCCTACAAGATTCTGGAAGAAAATTGGAAAAGATTGAGGAATAGGGCAATCAAATATTGCAAGGTACAATGGGAACATCAACCAGAAAGGGAAGCCACATGGGAGAAGGAAGAGGATTTAAGAAAGACTTATGCAGAACTATTCAGGTACATCTCTAACAAACTTCAGGACGGAGTTTAATTTAAGGGGGGAAGTCTGTAACATCCCAGCATTTAGTAACCTAACGAAGGGTAGATTTAGGATTATGTATTGTTGCATGCATATATTTGTGAAAAGGTTGGTAAAATTTTCGCCAAATACAACTTTAAGTGATAAATGTTTCTTTCTTACTTTACGATTAGATTTAGAATTAAAGGAGGATTGTTATAAACTTTGATGTGATCTTAAAAGAAGTATGTGTGTTTTGAAATGGGTTTGAATTTAAAAAAACCTAAGTGTTTGAATAATAATTTAAAAGATTTAGATATAAGTTTTGAATCTTAAATTAATTAAGATATAGGTAGTATAACTTAAATCTCAAAACAATAGAAATTATGAAATTCATTTTCATATTATAAAGACATAAACAAATTACAACAGAATAAAGAATAAGGATATTCTTTATTAATAATAATATAATCTTTATTACAATTGACTAAAATAAATATTAAAAGAACTATAAAAGATAAATTACAAAGGACTAAGAAAATTACATCTACTAACTATCCTATATCTAAAAACCTAAACTACATCTTCATCTTTATCTTTGAACCTACAAAACAAAGATTAAACAGAAAATAAAACAAGATTAGTGTTAGTAGATATTTCTCTCACGTATGTCAGTGAGGTGCACTTGATAATCTCATCATTCAGAAATGTTAAGGAGGGGAAAGTTTCACCAATATGAAAGATTTCATCTTTCATAAATTCCTAGACAGAATACAAATGACAGCCAAAAATGGACCAATTCTCCAGATAGGGTAAAAGTAGATTGGTAATAGTAAGTTCAAATTTTCTGAACATATCCATATGTGCATAGCAGGCACACAGGCTGCACACACACAAGCATGCAAAGGGTGTGCTGTCGACTTCACAAGCACAACCAGATCAAACAAAACAAGAGCACAGCTATGGGGAAGCACCTCAGTGCAACACCACACCACAACACAGCCAGGGTGAACAACAAGTAAACCAAGAACAGCAGCCAAACCAACCACCAGATTAACCCAAACATCACCAGGATGGTGACATAAGGAGGGGGATGAACCAGGTGGACAACAAGGCCAAGCCCAGGAGCTAGGAGGAGCAGGCTAGCTCCAGATCAAGCACAGGAGTCCAGCAAAACCAGATCAAGATCATCACCAACTTACTCCACAAATATCAGCTTTTGTGGTGAGTTTCATAAAACCTTCACATGATCTAATCATCTTATTTAGAGAAAGGCATGTGTTGTTTTACAAAACAAACCCTGCTAAGACACCCAAGTGGGGTGAATCTATCATAAGGATTTCTGAAAATCTAAAGGCAAACAGCAAAGCACCAGAATCCAACCAGAGCTCAGAGCAACATCCTTGCTCTGGTTGTCAAACAATATTCTATAATTCTATCATACATATACCTATGATCTATTTCTAGGCATATCCCTAAAAGAAGGGTAACACCTTAGAAAAAAATCTTTGGGATCCATAGATTGATCAAGCTCACTATCATTTTTCCAAGCTATGATTCAATAAAGAATAGCTGGTACCACTACCAGGACTATCTAGATGAACCAATTAGATAAGATTTAATCCCTAAGCCTCAGACCAACATCATTTGTCATAGGGAATTCAAATAAGAGCATCTCTATTTATGTTTCAAAGCCAAGGTTATTTTAAACATAAACTAACCAAATCCATGGTTGAGAATCAAACTTGTGTGCCATACATGATGGTGTCACAAGAACAATCCATTATGAATCAGGAAAGACAGTAAATCATCATAGCTTTAGACAATCAACTAACTAATCATTTTCCTGTTAACACAGGAATCATAACTAGGATATTTTTATGTTACACATCACTTTTTGAGATCATGATGTCTAAGGTTCCCAACCATTAATAAGGTAGAGATCCCTGTGTTTACAATGCTAGTCCCTGGATCAATAGCTAGCATCCACAGTTAAGATGTAATATCAAGAAACAAAGGTCATAATACAACTTTATAACCAGGAATAAAATAATTTATTACATCTTACATAGCTTATTTAGCTATCACATTACATTGCAGCAGAAATCTATAAAGCATAGAGTCCTTCATCTTCAAAGTGCAATAGGCAATCATGTTGGTTGTAGACTTGTAATCCTATTCAACAAACTTCACTAACATCAAAAAAAAACTTCAACATAATAAGTTGCAGCCACAAGGGTCAATACATTTGAATTGTATTGGCAAGTTTCACTATTATGTAGAAATAAGTGGATCCTATCATTACATGCATATTTGTCTAAGTAGGGTTTAGGCTCATTTGCAGAAAGCAATAGTTTTATCCTATCTTTTGAAAATAGATTTGATCTTTTGTCAAATCTTTCTGAACTTCTTGGAAAACTCCAAGTGCTTCAAATCCCTTGTTGTCACCATCAAGTTTTACTTTGAGAAATTGGAATATCGAGATCTTCCATAGCTTCATGCCTTAGTTGCTCAGTATTGTCCATAACCGGGGACAAGGCTAAGTATTTAGAATTTTGATCTTCTGTTGAAGTTGTACACTTTACCCACATGACACAATCTCATCTTGATGCCACCAGTGGCCGCTGGATAAGTACTCACCAAAATGGAGTACTGGCAGATTGAGAATGTGACAAAGTCTTTCCATAGAAGTCCTCCCAATACACAGTGCTAGCTTGTCATCCAGGCACCAATGTAGGGTTTCAAGTTCCCTTACACAATTCTAGTTAACCTGAAGATGCCAATGCATGGGTCTTCCACTATGTAGTTGACTAAGCCAGAGCCCATTTAGCATGTGGCTGTACACGGAAGCCACTGTACGAGAAACATGTTCAATCTCTAAGTCCCTGGGTGGTTTTCTTCTAGTGCACATATAAAAAGAGATAGCCATATAAACATGGTTCCTTTTGTTGCCACCTTGTCCAAAACTTGAGTATCCTTGTACACCCAGGTGGTTCATTGAGTACTTGTTTTATTATATAAAACATATATCTTTTCAATACTTCATATAGTCATATCATGTATCCCATCCCAAATATATAGCAGAGCTAAGCATACTACAACTACATTGTTTCCACTAAGGGATATATAAGGGTATCCTATTAGGATTTAGCATAGCATAAAATATAGTAGTCCTTATCATGCATGTTTAAAAAATCCACTAAGTGTAATGAAAATAGTAGGACATGGATGATAGTGTCACTTGCCTTTTTAGTAGAGAATGATGGTTCACTTATTGATCTTGCAAATATCACACTCTTCTAATTCCACTACAATTCAATCAAGCAAACATAGATTCAACTAGCATTCCAACCAATTTATCACACATAAAATAATAGAAACAAGGTCATGCATGCAAGCATGCAAAAGATAGTTTTATTTGCAGAAGTGTTTTCCACTAGGCTCTAAACATCATAAAGTTCAAAGTGGTCATTTACAAAGGTGGTAAAACCATTTGCAAAAGGTTTTATCTCATAAACCATTTTTAAATCAAATCATTATTTTATGTGGTTGAAAATGCTTTTAGTAAAGAAATATTCTTTAAAGAGTTCACCAAATATATTTTAATTTTCAATACTTGGTGTTTAGGGTCAGAAGGTTTGAATCAAATCATTTCCCAAAGGTTTTACTCAAAAATCATTTCTAAATCATAATCAATATTTTTATTTGACTAGAAATGAGATAATTCAAATATTTATTCCTTATCTTCACAAAATTCATTTTTAAATCCATGAGTTGGTTCCTAAGGTCAGTAGGTTCACAACAATCTATTTTGCAAAGATTTCACATTAAAATTATATCTAGAACAATTTTTATATTCATAATAAGCCTACACATGTTTCTGCAATTTCAACCAATTTTACAGAAGTGAAACATTAAACAAAATGCATGGTTGCAAAGTACTTGTTCTGCTGAATCCACTGATATAAAATTTGCAAAATTTGGATGTGTAGAATTAAAGTTATGAATTTTACAAGTTTGCATTTCAAACAGATTCTAATTTCTGTTTTAAACAAAACCTTTGCCCACGTGTCGTGATTCTATTGGCCGGTACCATTTCGTGCGGATCAGCCTCTGTGAGTCGTTGGATCTAACTTAAATCGCACGGCGCTGATCAACTCGTACCCCTTCAGTTAAGATCTAATCGCAGCCAGACGATCGTGATCTAACGGACTAGGTTGCTTGGTCAAGGATTGGCGGCGGTCTGCCTCGAAGACGGTGGCGTCATGGCGATGCTCTGAAGCAAGGAAGACATAGGAGGGGCTCACCGTGCTCGCAGAGGGTTGGCGAAGCTCGAGGTGGCGTTGGCTTTGCGAGGGGCACTCGAGCTGTTGGCAATTCCTTGCCAGAGTCGGCGAGGCTGCAGGTCGCGCCAAGGCAAGATAGAGGCATGGTTAGACGCGAGCCGACGCTAACATGATCATCATCGAGAGGTGCTGGGGAGGTCGAGGCTTACCAGGAAACTTCGTCGGAGACGAGACAGACGGCGGCGGTGCTCAGGTGAGGACGAAGCCGACGCTACGGGGCACGCGGGAGTGAGCTGGGGCTATGGGCAGGTGCGCCTGGCGATGGGGAATATGCCTGCGTGCAGAGGGAGTCGAGGGGCGGCTGGACAGCGCCGGAATTGGTTGCGAAGAATGTCGGAGACGGTAGTGGTTGAGCTCAAAATCGGAGCAGCCTAGGGGCAGAGGGGAGGCGTTTTTTGGGGGAAAAGAGAGGAGAGGCGTGGGCGGTTATGTATGCATGATCACTGGCAAGAATTACTCGCGAAATAACTCGAATTTACGCTGCGGATTCAAAGCAGCAACGGCGAGGTAACGAGGTCATGGTGGAGACGATGATTGCGTGGCAGTGGGGTCCGTCTAGGAGTGAGGGAGAGAGAGAGGGAGATGGGGCCACTCATCAGCGTCTGTGTGGGTGAGTCTGCGCGTGAGAAAACGTTTCACTGTGGGGGGAAAAGTTGGGCTGCGACTGGGCCTTGCCGGGCTTGTTTGCTGGGCTGGGTTTGATTCACTTTTTTTATACAGGAAGCTTTTTCTTTTTCCATTTGGAATTTCTGTTTTGATTTTATTCAAACAATTCAAACACCCAAATGAATTCAAACCTTTGTCAAACTTTGTGTAGATTTTAATTCTGTTTATCAACACAAATCAAAGTCCAAAACAAAATAATTTTTATTCTTTTTAGGATCCATTAATAATTAAATAAATAGACCTTAAGTCATTAATTCAAATAGGACTTAATTTAATTAAAAACTCTATTTGAAATCTAAAATAATATCAAAACCATTTCAGTAGGTTTTATTTGAATAAATAAAACACTTGGAAAACTTATTTAAAATAAATTAACAAGTTTTAGTGTTTATTTAAAATGGAAAAGCCTTTACTTAAATAAAATTGGATATTAATAAATCCTCATTATTTTATTTAAATAAACCTTTACTCTTTTTATCAAATAGAAATATTTTATTTCAAAAGATTGGCCAAGGTTTAATTTGGCTCTATAAAATAATCCTTATTTATAATTCTACCTTTGCATTTTGAAAATCAAATCTTTTTATTAAAGATCCAAAAATAGTAATTCCAACTATTATAACTTTGTTTAATAATTGTTTATATTTTTAAATCCCTTAAGGTTTTTATTTGATCAAAATAAGTTTTGATGTTTCCAATTGGAATCAAAAAGTTTCTTCTCACCCTAAAAATCAACAATTATTTATTTTGTTTATTTATTTTTCACATTTCAAAATTTGGAAAATTTTGGGATGTGACAGGCTACCACCCTTAAAATAAATCTCGTCCCGAGATTTGGGAAGGCTAGGGTTACAAGTTGGCTTCAAGGCAACTAGGGTACTACCACCCTTAAAAATAAAGTCTCATAGGGTTACATTGATGGTTCACTTGACTATGGGTTCAACACTTTATATCCTGACAAGGAATCCTTATTTGACTCGACTGAGTTAACTAGTTTCTGACATCCACTTCTTCTATCTCTTCAAAGTTTCCATCAATGTCAATGTGGTTCACATGTCCTTTCTGGGTCACATTGGAGTCATTTCCATTGGCTCTTCTAGCATCCTTTTTCTTGTTCTTCTCAGGACAGTCTGATGCATAGTGTCCAAGCTCCTTACAATTATAGCACTGCAACTGGCTAATGTCTTTCTTCCTGAAAGTGTCATGTTGGTTCTGACCAAGGTCATCTCCATTGTCAGTATCATTTCCATTATTATCACTTCCATTGCTGTTGTGGTGATACTGATGTGGTTCAAAATCTTCCTTGCTCTTTTTTAATGAATGCTTCTTTTGTGATGATCCTGAGTGATTCTTGAGTTTATTTTTCCTCTTTCTGTTCTCAACTTGATTCTTCTTGTTTTCCAATATAGGGGCTTTGTCATAGAGTGATTGATAAGTTGGAACATAGGCAATAGATAGTTGCAGGTCCAACTCATCATTAAGTCCTTCAAGAAATTTTTCTTTTCTCTTAGCATCTGTATCAACTTAATCTGGTGCATATCGTGCCAGATTGTTGAATTCTTCAATATACTCAGCCACACTGAGGTGACGCTCTTTCAGATTGTGAAACTCCTTTTTCTTTAAGTACATCACTCCAGGTGAGATGTGAGTTGTTCTGAATCCATCCTCAAAAATAGCCCAAGTCACATCCTCAAGGGGAGTGGTGATCTGAAAATTATCCCACCATGTTGCTGCTCATCCTTCAAGTAGAAATGCTGGAAACCTAACTTTTTCTTCATCGGTGCAGCCAACAGTCAGTAAGTCCTTATTCACTGAACGTAACCAGTCATTGGATTCCATAGGATCAGTTGTTCCAGAGAACCTTGCAGGCCTAAGTTTCAGAAACTTGGTGAGCATGTCAAGTGCTGGAGGATTATTCTGATTGTTGTTGTTGTTGTTCTGATTCTGTATATATGTGGTCATCTCCTGCATCAGTTGTGTCTGAGCTGTTAACATCTGCTACATCTCAGGAGTGATGTTGTTGTTGTTTTGGTTGGGGTTGGCACGACGGGGAGGCATCTGTTGGTTTGATAGGGATAAGTACTGGTGGATTGGTTTTTAAGAAGTTTTAACACACAACTCAAAACCAACCAAGTTCAATCAAACAATCAAGCAATCAACAAGCAACCATTTACTTAACAACTTATGAGCTTAACTCATGAGTTGAAGGAAACAACAAGTTTTCTTGAAATAATTAACCTAGTATAGTCATACCTCATAGGTCAATATGATCCATACTCTAACTTGATATCCATGTTTTTGGTAGGCAATCTAATGTCTCTTGGTTTTTCACTTGTAGTCATTAGTGATGTCTAAGTTGAAGTCCTTGATGAAACTAAAGTTGAAATCACTTGAAGATGTTGAAGTCATTAGAGTTGATGAAATCCTTTGCTCATGGTGAAGTCTTTGGCCATGGGGTAGGCTTTGTCCATCTAGTTTGAAATAGAAGAGATGTAGAATCAAAACCAAAAAGGTTGAGGAAAGAGTTTACAAGATTGTTTGTAAATAAGTTTTGGAACAAATACAATTCCTATTTTCCTAAGGGGTTTTGTCCAATCCAAGGGTTACAATCCTACAGGCAACACAGTGCTCTGATACCATCTGTAAGGTTCCCAACCTTTAATAAGGTAGAGATCCCTGTGTTTACAATGCTAGTCCCTGGATCAATAGCTAGCATCCACAATTAAGATGTAATATCAAGAAACAAAGGTCATAATACAAATTTATAACCAGGAATAAAATAATTTATTACATATTACATAGCTTATTTAGCTATCACATTACATTGCAGTAGAAATCTATAAAGCATGGAGTCCTTCATCTTCAAAGTGCCACAGGCAATCATGTTGGTTGTAGACTTGTAATCCTATTCAACAAACTTCACTAACATCAAACAAACCTGCAACATAATAAGTTGCAGCCACAAGGGTCAATACATTTGAATTGTATTGGCAAGTTTCACTACTATGTAAAAATAAGTGGATCTTATCATTACATGCATATTTGGCTAAGTAGGGTTTAGGCTCATTTGCAGAAAGCAATATAGTTTTATCCTATCTTTTCAAAATAGTTTTGATCTTTTGTCAAATCTTTCTGAACTTCTTGGAAAACTCCAATTGCTTCAAATCCCTTTTTCCACCATCAAGTTTTACTTTGAGAAATTGGAATGTCGAGATCTTCCATAGCTTCAGGCCTTAGTTGCTCAGTATTGTCCATAACCGGGGACACGGCTAAGTACTTAGAATTTTGATCTTCTGCAGAAGTTGTACACTTTACCCACATGACACAATCTCATCTTGATGCCACCAGTGGCCGCTGGATAAGTACTCACCAAAATGGAGTACTGACAGATTGAGAATGTGACAAAGTCTTTCCATAGAAGTCCTCCCAATACACAATGCTAGCTTGTCATCTAGGCACCAATGTAGGGTTTCAAGTTCCCTTACACAATTCTAGTTAACCTGAAGATGCCAATGCATGGGTCTTCCACTATGTAGTTGACTAAGCCAGAGCCCATTTAGCATGTGGCTGTACACGGAAGCCACTGTACGAGAAACATGTTCAATCTCTAAGTCCCTGGGTGGTTTTCTTCTAGTGCACATACAAAAAGATATAGCCATGTAAACATGGTTCCTTTTGTTGCCAGCTTGTCCAAAACTTGAGTATCCTTGTCCACCCAGGTGGTTCATTGAGTACTTGTTTTATTATATAAAACATATATCTTTTCAATACTTCATATAGTCATATCATGTATCCCATCCCAAATATATAGCAGGGCTAAGCATACTACAACTACATTGTTTCCACTAAGGGATATATAAGGGTATCCTATTAGGATGTAGCATAGCATAAAATATAGTAGTCCTTATCATGCATGTTTCAAAAATCCACTAAGTGTAATGAAAATAGTAGGACATGGATGATAGTGTCACTTGCCTTTTTAGTAGAGAATGATGGTTCACTTCTTGATCTTGCAAATATCACACTCTTCTAATTCCACTACAATTCAATCAAGCAAACATAGATTCAACTAGCATTCCAACCAATTTATCACACATAAAATAATAGAAACAAGGTCATGCATGCAAGCATGCAAAAGATAGTTTTATTTGCAAAAGTGGTTTCCACTAGGCTCTAAACATTATAAAGTTCAAAGTGGTCATTTACAACGGTGGTAAAACCATTTGCAAAAGGTTTTATCTCATAAACCATTTTTAAATCAAATCATTATTTTATGTGGTTGAAAATGCTTTTAGTAAAGCAATATTCTTTAAAGAGTTCACCAAATATATTTTAATTTTCAAAACTTGGTGTTTAGGGTCAGAAGGTTTGAATCAAATCATTTCCCAAAGGTTTTACTCAAAAATCATTTCTAAATCATAATCAATATTTTTATTTGACTAGAAATGAGCTAATTCAAATATTTATTCCTTATCTTCACAAAATTCATTTTTAAATACATGAGTTGGCTCCTAAGGTCAGTAGGTTCACAACAATCCATTTTGCAAAGATTTCACATTAAAATTATATCTAGAACAATTTTTATATTCATAATAAGCCTACACATGTTTCTGCAATTTCAACCAATTTTACAGAAGCAAAACATTAAACAAAATGCATGGTTGCAAAGTACTTGTTCTGCTGAATCCATTGATATAAAATTTGCAAAATTTGGACGTGTAGAATTAAAGTTATGAATTTTACAAGTTTGCTATTCAAAAAGATTCTAATTTCTGTTTTAAACAAAACCTTGACCAAGTGGCGTGATTCTATTGGCCGGTACCATTTCGTGCGGATCAGCCTCTGTGAGTCGTTGGATCTAACTTAAATCGCACGACGCTAATCAACTCATACCCCTTTAGTTAAGATCTAATCGCAGCCAGACGATCGTGATCTAACGAACTAGGTTGCTTGGTCAAGGATTGGCTGTGTGTCGAGACGGGGCGCGCGGGCAATTACAGGAAGCAAGGAAGACATAGGAGGGGCTCACCGTGCTCGTAGAGGGTTGGCGAAGCTCGAGGTGGCATTGGCTTGGCGAGAGGCGCTCGGAGCTGCTGGCAATTCCTCGCCGGAGTCGGTGGCGGCGTAAGGCGGCTCTGGAGGTCGTCGGGGGAGAGGCTGCAGGTCGCGCCGAGGCAAGATAGAGGCACGGTTAGACGCGGGCGAACGTGGGGTTCACGTGAGCATCATCGAGAGGTGCTGGGGAGGTCGAGGCTTACCAGGAAACTTCGTCGGAGACGAGACAGACGGCGGCGGTCTTGGTGAGGACGACGCCACGGGCATGAGGGGAGTGAGCTGGGGCTATGGGGAGGTGCGCCTGGCGATGGGGAATATGCCTGCGTGCAGAGGGAGTCGAGGGAGGCTGGACAGCGCCGGAATTGGTTGTGAAGCTTGTCGGAGACGGTGGTGGTTGAGCTCAAAATCGGAGCAGCCTAGGGGCAGAGGGGAGGCGCTGTTTGGGGGAAAAGAGAGGAGAGGCGTGGGCGGTTATGTATGTGTGATCACTGGCAAGAATTACTCGCGCAATAACTCGAATTTACGCCATGGATTAAAAGAAGCAACGGCGACGTGACGAGGTCGTGGTGGAGACGATGATTGCGTGGCAGTGGGGTCCGTCTGGCAGTGAGGGAGAGAGAGAGGGAGATGGGGCCACTCGCCCGTGCATGTGGGTGAGTCTGGTGAGAAAAGAAAACGTCTGTGGGGGAAAAGCGTTGGCTGGGCCTTGCTGGGCTTGTTTGCTGGGCTGGGTTTGATTCACTTTTTTTATACAGGAAGCTTTTTCTTTTTCCATTTGGAATTTCTGTTTTGATTTTATTCAAACAATTCAAACACCCAAATGAATTCAAACCTTTGCCAAACTTTGTGTAGATTTTAATTCTGTTTATCAACACAAATCAAAGTCCAAAACAAAATAATTTTTATTCTTTTTAGGATCCATTAATAATTAAATAAATAGACCTTAAGTCATTAATTCAAATAGGACTTAATTTATTTAAAAAATCTATTTGAAATCTAAAATAATATCAAAACCATTTCAGTAGGTTTTATTTGAATAAATAAAACACTTGGAAAACTTATTGAAAATAAATTAACAAGTTTTAGTGTTTATTTAAAATGGAAAAGCCTTTACTTAAATAAAATTGGATATTAATAAATCCTCATTATTTTATTTAAATAAACCTTTACTCTTTTTATCAAATAGAAATATTTTATTTCAAAAGCTTGGCCAAGGTTGAATTTGGCTCTATAAAATAATCCTTATTTATAATTCTACCTTTGCATTTTGAAAATCAAATCTTTTTATTAAAAGATCCAAAAATATTAATTCCAACTATTATAACTTTGTTTAATAATTGTTTATCTTTTTAAATCCCTTTAGGTTTTTATTTGATCAAAATAAGTTTTGATGTTTCCAATTGGAATCAAAAAGTTTCTTCTCACCCTAAAAATCAACAATTGTTTATTTTGTTTATTTATTTTTCACATTTCAAAATTTGGAAAATTTTGGGATGTGACATGATGATCTTAGACCACATGTTAATTCCCAAACTAATAGCACTAGGATAGAAGCTATATCCTACCATAATCAGGACCATGAATCCAATAAACAGTAGAAAGCTATCAAATCATTGGCTTTACCAAGCATGTTTCCCATACAACCACATCATCTGAATCAGATGCAATCCAAGCATCAAATCATCTAGAAAGCCACTAGAAACATCATATATCATTTTAAGCAACAATCCTCAGGCCAATAAGCATTTAGCATGTGTATAGAGCATCTATACATGAATCAATTCATCCAGTACATGAACAAGCACATCACAGGAACCCAAAAGGGATAATCATCCTAATCTGAATCAGACAGTAGCCAGAGAGGACACTGCTAACATCTAGCATCAAATTCGCAAACACAGAGAGCACCAGGAGAGGGGAATCAAACTCACCGTAGGTCCTCGCTGAAGGATAGAAGAAGAAGCAGGGGGGCCGATGGCCATGGCGGCACTGGGAGCACCCTAGAGGGGGCACTGCAACCCGCATGGCACCACGGCAATGACCCTGATCATGCCTGGAGGTGCAGAGCATCACCTCAATGAACGATGACCACGGTCGCACTTGAATCCATGCCATACCCCAAACCCTAGGGTTCGGGACGACATCGATCCATCGCAGGAGATCCCTAGGCTCAAATCCAATTGGATAGAACAAACGGGCAACATCGACAACCCCCTAATACACCACGGCGGCGACCAGAACGGCCGACGGCGGCAAGAATCACTGGTGGCGGCATCGCCGGCCACATGGTCGGGGTCAGAGGAGGAGAAGATGAACTCGAGAGAGAGAGGGGTAGTGAGGAGTGGGACGAGCTGGGCCAGACCCTTCGGGGTGGCTCTTTTGTCTTGTACTAGTGGGCCAACCGGGCCCAATAAGAATAACCAGCCCAGAAACAATTTCAGGCCTGTTTTAATAAAAAGAAAAAGACCAAAATACCCCTAGATTTAATAAAATTCTAGAAAATAAAATAAAAATCCAAAATTATAACTAAAATATTTTGGATTCACAAAAATCCAAAATACCCAAATAAATTAAAGTATAAAGTTTTAGACATTTAAATTTTATTAGGAATTTTGTAAATTATATATTCCTTATGGAATTTTACAAAATTATTGAAAGGTGATAAAATTAATTAAAATTCACTTTCATTATGTATTAATATGGTAGTATTTTAGAAAAATAATAAACAATTATTTAATCACCATTTGTAATGTATAATTGATAATTCCTAAAGGGATTATTAAATCAATAAAAATCAAATAAAAGCGAAATAAAATAAAATAATTCAATATATGTTATAAAATATTAAAAAGTAATATTTATAAATCCTTTATTACTAAAAAGGGACTTTTTGGGGGTAAATGCATATAAAAATTAAATAATGCATGACATTACTTGCATAATCATTTTTCTTCTTTAAATATTGTCCTTATCGGGCAATAATGATGTTTTTGTAGAACTAGAAGCTCAAGATCCAGTGCAAGCATCAGACTTCACTACCTTGCCATCACAAGGCAAGTTCATCACTTGTTCATGTCCTTTGAAGAGTCTTTATCAAAGTATTTGCAAATTGTGTGTTATCATATATGCTATAAAGAAAGAAAATATTATTTTCACAAATAAAGAATTTATAGATATCATCCTAAAGTGGTGATATGATGGAGCAATAGAACTTAGAGTTCTAATTGCAACAATGATGATCAAGTAGGGACTTAATAACCCCTGGCATCATTGATTCTAGCGCCGTATATTACGCGTTAGCCATGAGATTCGGAATAGGACAGAGAAGTCAGCTGTATCTTCTTCCTCTCGCATGAAGCCAGATGTGCAGGTCGTGGCTGTTATCCTCGTAGCGTGCATATTAATTGGTAATTCGTAGAGGATATGCAACATATGGGTGGGAACCCTCAATGTCCCACGATAGTTCTGGCATCTAACGGTTTGTACAAGCCATTGCCGTAATTAATTATGTGGGCATGGTGTACACCAAGGAGGCATGCGGGGTCGCGAAGGGGGTAGTGATTGGCTTGGACCAACTACTGGGCCCCACATCATGGAATTGTGGACAGGAAAGTACGCCCGGTTGTGCAACAAGGAGTTGATCTCTCATGGGTAAAGTAACACACCTCTGCAGAGTGTAAGAATTGTAACTTGTTACTCCCTGTTCCGGGAAGGAGCTATGAACGCAGCAGGAAAGGAACTCCATGAAAGTTCTAGTCAACCTGTGAAGGCTGATTGTCATAGTCTTTCAGAGTAAAATCAATCTTTGAAGAAAGATTTACAAAAACTGCATAGTGCCAAGGATTTATAATCCGAGGTGGTAGTTAGAGCATCAAACTTCCCACCTTGCATATAATGAACTTGTTGGGTAACGCTGTTACTCATTCTTTCCTTTGATCCCTTGCTTAGACTATGAGGATTCCGAAGACGTGCCAATGTATGCAGCCGAATGCCAAGAAGAAGTGTTCTACGAGGAACCTGATCTATCAGGAGGAGTTGAAGGCATGGACTACGAGATCTGCTACAGTGTCGATGAGAACGAGTCCACTTAAGGGTCTAGTTACTAGTTACTAATGGAGCCGAGCAGCATGAGCTCTATAAAATAAGCTGTTGAGCCCCACTCCTAGTCGAAGTTGCTACTTTTAAATTTCCGCTGAACATCTTATATTTTGGTTTATAAGTTGGATCTATTGGAAGTCTTGAATTTTCGGTATTGTAATAATAATAATGTGTGTACCTTTGTAATATGGACCCACAATGTTTCTGTTGTACCAATCTGAGGGATGTGATATTTACGGAACAGTGTTCTGTGGATGTCATGTTAACGACTATAGTGTACTACACATGCAGTGGTATGCTGGATCACCGCATTTGGTATCAGAGAAAATTGCTTTGACCTTAGGTTGGAAACCTAGTTAAGGGTATTACCTGTAGGAGATTTGGCAACGATAAAGAATTCTCTAAAAGTATTATAATGGGTATTCAAATGAGAATATTCCATTATATATTTTAGTGCGATCATTCTTTGTTATGATGCAATATATTTTTGGATACTAATAAAAACTATTTTTCTGATATACAGAGATATGGCACCAAAGTTTCCAAGACAGACTTTGGTAAAGAAAGAGGAGACTCTTGATGATTATCAAGGATCATTTACAGACCAACTTTGTCAACTTCTAAAGCTTTTTAATTGTCCAACTAGAATTCCAGTGAACACTATCACTTATCTTTATGGCTGGATGTTATCCAAGTATCGTGTGAGTATCCAACTTCCAGAGAAGCTTGGATTGTACCACGATCTACCAATAGGAGAGGGTAGGAGTCATTTAGCAACCTATCATGTTGCTGTTGTGGAGGCAATAGATAATATCCGGGAGCAGAAAACCAAGGATCTAGAAGGAAGCACATTTTCTGTGATACCTCATGATTCTATAGACTCGGAGCCTATACCGGATCATCTTAATTTAGTTAAGAAGCATCCTAAGTTAGCTTCCAAGTTTATGGACAGATACCGGACACTTGTTGCGTCTTTTTATAAGACTCATCAAGTGATTGTTGAAGACAAAAATGACATGTTAGAGGATCTAACTGATCCAGAAAGGAGGAAGCATTTAGCATCCCAATTAGAGAAAGAAGCAAGTAGTAGTGCAACACCTATATTTAAGGATATACCTATAGATCCTGAATCTTTTACACCATATCCTTACTCACCAAGACCTGAACCTACACATGATCCTACTATAGATATGCGGTATGCGATTATTGTGGCTCAGAGGATGGTTCTGACTCAGAACTTCCTATTGAAAACTCGGATGGATGGAGAATGGGATCATATAATGGATCTCATGAACACCAGATGTCCACATATGGTTCTGACAAAAATGTTGGACAATCTAGTTGGATGTGTGCAAGGATGAATCCTAATAACAGAAGTAGGAATACCATGTCAATAGATGATCAGGATGAAGAAGAAGATCCTTAGGAAAGAGTGTTTGAATCATCAACATCTTCTCAAAGCCTAGGGAATATACATTATCCAGTATTCAATTATCTGGTCCACGAGAGCACCTGGGGAGCAGCAGGATCTGTGTATCCTGTTGACAACTCTAGAGATGAAGCTCAGGAGATGCAGGCTGGAGATAATGTTGAATATGTTTCTGAAGACTTTTCAACTGAGCTGGAGGGAGTCGATGCGCTCAAGTTGAGTAATGACTCAAGTCTTGATACTTCAGATACAGAGTATGTTCCTTCTGGAAGGCCATTTGTTCCACAAACTGTGCGACGGTCAACACGTCATCACGGTTGGACCTCAGGCATGTATGATGAGCTTAGTTACTATTAGAAAGAGACAACTAGACAGTAGTATCAAGTACTGTGTATTGTACTCTAGAAATAAGGTAGTTTTGTAAAATACCAATATGGTATATATTGTAATGACTTTATATCATTATGATATTATATGTAAAATGCATATTTGGATTTCTTTGGATCTTTATTGTGTGACTAGTTCTGTGCATAAAGTCGAGCTCAGAACACATGTGCATGATGTAATTATGAGTATTCGCTTTATGATGCAGGACTAGGGGGTCATGGATACGGGGATAGAAATGGAACCTGAGTAGCAGCGGATGGAGCGTGAGGCCAAGGAAAAAGCCGATGCCGATACAGTAAATCAAGGAGCATTACCACCACCACCAATGAGTCCATTAATGGAGCAGAACTTTATACAATGTATGCAAATGATGCAAGAGACCTAGAACAAGTTCATGGAAGAATTGTTGGGTAGAGAAAATCAGAGGGCACCTGAAGGTGGAGGAGTGAGTTTATCTGATTTCCAGAATGCAAGACCGTTACCTTTTGCATCAGCTCCTGAACCAATGGATGCAGAAGACTGGCTAGCAGATACAGAGATGAAGCTGAAAACTGTAAGTTGCAATGATGAGGAAAAATTGAGGTATGCAACTCATCTACTGACCGGACCTGCAGCATCATGGTGGGAAATCAATTATCTATGCAACCACCAGGAAGGGAGTTTACTTGGGAGGAGTTCAAGCAGAGATTCCGTGAATATCATGTTCTGGAAAGCGTCATGGAGTTGAAGAGGAGAGAATTTGAGGAGCTTCAGCAAGGATATACTAGTGTCATGAAGTACATCTGGGAGTTTAGCCAACTGTCTCGTTATGCCGAGGAGGATCTTAACACCGAAGAGAAGAGGAAGAAACGTTTCTTGCGTGGATTAAATCTGTTTGTGAAGATGCAGCTAAGGTTGGCCAATAATCAAACTTATCAGCAGTTGTTGGATGTAGCCATTACTTTTGAGGATGATTACAAGAATGTCCAAGAGGACCGGAGGAAGAGATCCAAGAAGGAAACCAAGAGAATTCAGGAAAGCAAACCTAAACCTAACCTGGAGTTCAAACCCTGGAATAGGAATTATGGCAACAACAACAATAACAATAACAATAACAAGGGCAGTGGTGGAAATCAATCTAATCCGAGAAGGAATGTTATCTGTAACAACTGTGGAATTCCAGGGCATTTCCAGAGGGAGTGCAAAAAGCCTGTAATGATCTATTATGGTTGTGGTCAGAAGGGGCATATCAATCCGGATTGTCCGAGAAAACCACCGAGAGGATGGCCTACCAAGGGAGGAGGACAAGCCAGTGGAGGAAATGGACAGTCCAATAAAGGAGGAAACAATGGCAAGAACAATAATGGCAAGAGAAACCGACCTACCGGAAAACTTAACTATGAAACCCTCGAGGAGGTGGATAATTCGGAGCATGCAGTAATAGGTACGCTCAATATCCTTTCCAATCCCGGCAAAGATCTATTTGATAATGGTGCAACTACTTCATTCATTTCTGAAGAATTTTGTGATAAGTTTGGGATTAGAAGGGAAACGTTAGAACGTCCTATGACCGTAGTTACGGCAGGAGGGAATGTGATTGTACGCCACATAAAACAAGATCAGGTTATCTCGATCTATGGTTGTACATATTTCGCAGACCTTTATGTGATTCCTTTGAAGGGAATTGAAGTAGTGCTCGGGATGGATTGGATGATGGAACACGGAGCTCAGATTAATTGTGAGGAGAAAATTGTCTCCATCAAAACTCCAAGTGGAGCAAGGATAGTTTACCAGGCAGATAAACACAGTCATATCATGGTGGATCTGCAGTTGAATTCAATGAAGGGAGTTAAATTAGAAGAAATTCATGTAGTTAATGAATTCCAAGATGTTTTCCCAACGGAATTACCAGGAATGCCACCAGACCGGGAGATAGAATTCACCATTGACCTAATACCTAGTACAATACCAATAGCTCAGGCACCATATAAAATGGGACCCAAGGAGTTGAAAGAACTCAAGGAGAAAATTGATGAGTTAGTAAGAAAAGGATTTATTCAAGAAAGTGTATCTCCATGGGGAACACCAGTAATTTTTGTGGATAAGGGAGATGGCGGAAGACGAATGTGTGGCGATTATAGAAATCTAAACACCGTGACGATCATGAACAAGTATCCTTTACCAAGAATTCAAGATTTGTTTGATCAAGTGAAAGGAGCTGGTGTATTTTCAAAGATCGATTTAAGATCTGGATACCATCAAATAAAAATCAAGCCGGAAGATGTTCCAAACACAGCATTTGTCTCAAGATATGGACACCATTAGTATCTGGTGGTACCATTTGGTTTGACCAATGCACCAGAAATATTCATGAATCTGAGGAACAAGATCTTCGTGCCATATTTGGATAAGTTGGTCATCGTATTTATTGATGATATTCTGATATATTCCACGGA
Organism: Avena insularis; assembly: GCA_023614405.1. Taxonomy (NCBI): domain Eukaryota; kingdom Viridiplantae; phylum Streptophyta; class Magnoliopsida; order Poales; family Poaceae; genus Avena; species Avena insularis. The sequence goes on along the minus strand of CM042693.1, from coordinate 299,191,860 downwards.
TAAGGAAGATCATGCTGACCATTTGAGAATAGCATTGCAGACTTTAAGAGAACATAAGCTTTATGCTAAGTTTAGTAAGTGTGAGTTCTGGTTAGATGAGGTAGAATTCCTCGGTCATGTGATCAGTAAAGATGGGATTGTTGTGAATCCATCTAAAGTTCAGTCGGTATTAGAGTGGACTGCACCAACCAATGTGAAACAAATTCGAGGTTTTCTAGGAATGGCTGGTTATTATCGGAGATTCATTGAAGGTTTCTCCAAAATAGCCGGACCAATGACCAAATTATTAAGGAAAAATACACCATTTAAGTGGGATGAGAAGTTTCCAAGAGTTGGAAACAAGATTAACCACAGCTCCAATCTTAGCAGTTCCTGAAACAGGGAAGGATTTCACCGTATACTGTGATGCATCTAAAGAAGGTTTGGGTTTTGTATTAATGCAAGATCGGGAAGTAATTCCTTATGGTTCAAGACAATTGAAACCACATGAAGTCAACTATCCAACTCATGATTTAAAGTTAGTAGCAGTATTTTTTGCACTAAAAGGATGGAGGCATTTTCTTTATGGAGCCAGATGTGAGTTATACACTAACCATAAAAGTCTCAAATATTTCTTCACTCAAAAAGAATTGAACATGATACAGAAGAGTTGGTTGGAATTAATCAAAGATTATGATCTAACAATCAATTACACCCCCGGAAAAGCAAATGTTGTAGCAGATGCTTTAAGCAGAAAGAGTGCAGATATTCAGCCTAACAACAAAGAGTTGCCAAAAGAGCTACAAATGGACTTGGAAAGATTAGAACTCCAATTCATCAACACAGAGGTTCTTGGAGGATTAGCGACTATGCAGATAGTTGCAGAACATAACAGTGATCTTAAGCAAGAAATTTTTAGACGTCAAGAAGAAGACCCTTTTATTGCGGAGGAAATTCGGAGGATATCTCAAGGGAAAAAAACAGTTTTTCGCCATGGAGATTATGGATCTGTATGGTTCCAAGATCGTTTATGTGTTCCAGATGTGACTGAGATCAGAAATGTCATACTCAAAGAAGCACATGCTACCCCATATTCTATACATCCAGGGAGTACTAAGATGTATATGGATTTAAAGGAACTATTCTGGTGGAATAACATGAAAAGAGATATTGCTAAATATGTATCTGAATGCCATACTTGTCAAAGAGTGAAAGATGAACATCAAAATCCAGAAGGACCATTACAACCCTTATTAATTCCTGAATGGAAATGGGAGGAAATAGGCATGGATTTTATCACAGGATTACCTATGTCACCAAAAAAGAAGGACACAATATGGGTAATAGTGGACAGACTCACTAAGAGTGCACATTTTATTCTAGTGAATCAAAAGGATAATGCCGAGAAGTTAGTTGAAGTATATGTTAAAGAGATAGTAAGTAAGCATGGAGTACCCAAGAAGATCGTAACTGATAGGGGATCAGTGTTTACTTCAGCATTTTGGAAGCAATTGCATGAAGCACTTGGTTCAAAGTTAGATTTCAGCACGGCATATCATCCTGAGACAGGAGGTCAAACTGAAAGAACAAATCAAATACTAGAAGACATGTTGAGGGATTGTGCACTAGATTTTGGAGGAACATGGGAGGATCACTTACCATTGGAAGAATTTTCTTATAACAATAGCTATCAGAGTAGTCTGAAGGCAGCTCCATATGAGGTTCTGTATGGAAGGAAGTGTAGATCACCAATATGTTGGTATGAACCTGGAAGCAGCAAATAATTTGCGCCAGATTATATCAAGGAGAGACAAGACATCTTTGATAAGATCAGGGATAGACTGAAAATATCCCAGAGCAGGCCGAAAACTTATGCGGATCAAAGCCGAAGATCATGGCATCTAGAAGTCGGAGATATGGTCTATTTGAAAGTAAGTCCAATGAAAGGAGTAAAAAGGTTGGGAGTAAAAGGAAATTAAGTCCAAGATATATCGGACCATTCAAGATACTATGTCAAAAAAGAACTATAGCTTATGCTTTAGAGTTACCATCAAGACTGGCTCAGGTGCATAATGTTTTTCATGTGTCACAACTTCGCAAATGTTTGAAAGATCCAGAGGATGCAATAACACATCAAGAGATAGAACTACAAGCAGACCTGACTTATATTGAAAAGCCCTACAAGATTCTGGAAGAAAATTGGAAAAGATTGAGGAATAGGGCAATCAAATATTGCAAGGTACAATGGGAACATCAACCAGAAAGGGAAGCCACATGGCAGAAGGAAGAGGATTTAAGAACGACTTATGCAGAACTATTCAGGTACATCTCTAACAAACTTCAGGACGAAGTTTAATTTAAGGGGGGGAGTCTGTAACATCCCAGCATTTACTAACCTAACGAAGGGTAGATTTAGGATTATGTATTGTTGCATGCATATATTTGTGAAAAGGTTGGTAAAATTTTCGCCAAATACAACTTTAAGTGATAAATGTTTCTTTCTTACTTTAAGATTAGATTTAGAATTAAAGGAGGATTGTTATAAACTTTGATGTGATCTTAAAAGAAGTATGTGTGTTTTGAAATGGGTTTGAAATTAAAAGAACCTAAGAGTTTGAATAATAATTTAAAAGATTTAGATATAAGTTTTGAATCTTAAATTAATTAAGATATAGGTAGTATAACTTAAATCTCAAAACAATAGAAATTATGAAATTCATTTTCATATTATAAAGACATAAACAAATTACAACAGAATAAAGAATAAGGATATTCTTTATTAATAATAATATAATCTTTATTACAATTGACTAAAATAAATATTACAAGATCTATAAAAGAAAAATTACAAAGGACTAAGAAAATTACATCTACTAACTATCCTATATCTAAAAACCTAAACTACATCTTCATCTTTATCTTTGAACCTACAAAACAAAGATTAAACAGAAATAAAACAAGATTAGTGTTAGTAGATATTTCTCTTAGATATGTCAGTGAGGTGCACTTGACAATCTCATCATTGAGAAATGTTAAGGAGGGGCAAGTTTCACCAATATGAAAGATTTCATCTTTCATAAATTCCCAGCCAGAATACAAATGACAGCCAAAAAGGGACCAATTCACCAGCCAGGGTAAAAGTAGATTGGGAAAAGTAAGTTCAAATTTCTGAACCTATCCATATGTGCATAGTAGGTACACAGTCTGCACACACACAAGCATGCAAAGGGTGTGTTGTCGACTTCACAAGCACATCCAGATCAAACAAAACCAGAGCATAGCCGTGGGGAAGCACCTCAGTGCAACACCACACCACACCACACCAGACCACAGCACAGCCTGGGTGAACAGCAAGTAAACCAAGAACAGCAGCCAAACCAACCACCAGATTAACCCAAACATCACCAGGATGGTGACATAAGGAGGGGGATGAACCAGGTGGACAGCAAGGCCAAGCCTAGGAGCTAGGAGGAGCAGGCTAGCTCCAGATCAAGCACAGGAGTCCAGCAAAACCAGATCAAGATCATCACCAACTTACTCCACAAATATCAGCTCTTCACCATGAGTTTCATAAAACCTTCACATGATCTAATCATCTTATTTAGAGAAAGGCATGTGTTGTTTTACAAAACAAACCCTCCGAAGACACCCGAGTGGGGTGAATCCATCATAGGTATTTCTAAAAATCTAAAGGCAAACAGCAAAGCACCAGAATCCATCCAGAGCTCAGAGCAACATCCTTGCTCTGGTTGTTAAACAATATTCTATAATTCAATCATACATATACCTATGATCTATTTCTAGGCACATCCCTAAAAGAAGGGTAGCACCTTAGAAACAAATCTTTGGGATCCATAGATTCATCAAGCTCACTATCATTTTTCCAAGCTATGATTCAATAAAGAATAGCTGGTACCACTAGCAGGACTATCTAGATGAACCAATTAGATAAGATTGAATCCATAAGCCTCAGACCAACATCATTGGTCATAGGGAATTCAGATAAGAGCATGTCTATTTATGTTTCAAAGCCAAGGTTATTTTAAACATAAACTAACCAAATCCATGGTTTAGAATCAAACTTGTGTGCCATACATGATGGTGTCACAAGAACAATCCATTATGAATCAGTAAAGACAGTAAATCATCATAGATTCAGACAATCAACTAACTAATCATTTTCCTGTTAACACAGGAATCATAACTAGGATATTTTTATGTTACGCTTCACTGTTTGAGATCATGATGATCTCAGACCACATGTTAATTCCCAAACTAACAACACTAGGACAGTTGTTGTATCCTACCATAATCAGGATCATGAATCCAATAAATAGTAGAAAGCTATCAAATCATTGGCTTTACCAAGCATGTTTCCCATACAACCACATCATCTGAACCAGATGCAATCCAAGCATCAAATCATCTAGAAAGCCACCAGAAACATCATATATCATTTTAAGCAACAATCCTCAAGCCAATAAGCATTTAGCATGTGTATAGAGCATCTATACATGAATCAATTCATCCAGTACATGAACAAGCACATCACAGGAACCCAAAAGGGATAATCATCCTAATATGAATCATACAGTAGCCAGAGAGGACACTACTAACATCTAGCATCGAATCAGCAAACACAGAGAGCACTAGGAGAGGGGAATCAAACTCACCGTAGGTCCTCGCTGAAGGATAAAAGAGGAAGCAGGGGGGCCGACGGCCATGGAGGCACGGGGAGCACCCAGAGGGGGCGCTGCAACACGCACGGCGCCACGACAACGACCCTGATCACGCCTGGAGGTGCAGAGCATCACCTCAACGCACGACGACCACGGTCACACTTGAATCCATGCTAATCCCCAAACCCTAGGGTTCGGGACGACATCGATCCATCGCAGGGAGCCCTAGGCTCGAATCCAATTGGTTAGAATGAACGGGCGTCATCGACAACCCCCTAATACACCATGGCAGCAACCAGAATGGCCGATGGCGGCAGGAATCGCTGGTGGCGGCATCATCGGCCACAGGGTCGGGGTCAGAGGAGGAGAAGATGAAATCGAGAGAGAGAGAGGAAGTGAGGAGTGGGCCAAGCTGGGCCAGACCCTTCGGGGTGTCTCTTTTGTCTAGTACTAGTGGGCCAATAGGGCCCAATAAGAATAACCAGCCCAGAAACAATTTCAGGCCTGTTTTAATAAAAAGAAAAAGACCAAAATACCCCTAGATTTAATAAAATATAAATCCAAAAATTATAACTAAAATATTTTTGGATTCACAAAAATCCAAACTACCCAAATAAATTAATAGTATAAAATTTTAGACATTTAAATTTTATTAGGAATTTTGTAAATTATATATTCCTTATCGAATTTTACAAAATTATTGAAAGGTGATAAAATTAATTAAAATTCACTTTCATTATGTATTAATATGGTAGTATTTTAGAAAAATAATAAACAATTATTTAATCACCATTTGTAATGTATAATTGATAATTCCTAAAGGGATTATTAAATCAATAAAAACCAAATAAAAGCGAAATAAAATAAAATAATTCAATATATGTTATAAAATATTAAAAAGTAATATATATAAATCCTTTATTACTAAAAAGGGACTTTTTAGGGTAAATGCATATAAAAATTAAATAATGCATGACATTACTTGCATAATCATTTTGCTTCTTTAAATATTGTCCTTACTGGGCAATAATGATGTTTTTGTAGAACTAGAAGCTCAAGGTCCAGTGCAAGCATCAGACTTCACTACCTCACCATCACAAGGCAAGTTCATCACTTGCCCATGTCCGTTGAAGAGTCTTTATCAAAATATTTGCAAATTGTGTGTTATCATATATGCTATAAAGAAAGAAAATATTATTTTCACAAATAAAGAATTTATAGATATCATCCTAAAGTGGTGATATGATGGAGCAATAGAACTTAGAGTTCTAATTGCAATAATGATGATCAAGTCGGGACTTAATAACCCCTGACATCAGTGATTCTAGCGCCACATATTACGCGTTAGCCATGAGATTTGGAATGGGACAGAGAAGTCAGTTGTATCTTCTTCCTCTCGCATGAAGCCGGATGTGCAGGTCGTGGCTGTTATCCTCGTAGCATGCATATTAATTGGTAATTCGTAGAGGATATGCAGCATATGGGTGGGAACCCGCAACGTCCCACGATAGTTCTGGCATCTAACGGTTTGTACACGCCATTACCGTAATTCATTATGTGGGCATGGTGTACACCAAGGAGGCATGCGGGGTCGTGAAGGGGGCAGTGATTGGCTTGGACCAACTAATGGGCCCCACATCATGGAATTGTGGACAGGAAAGTACGCTCGGTTGCGCAACAAGGAGTTGATCTCTCATGGGTAAAGTAACGCACCTCTTTAGAGTGTAAGAATTGTAACTTGTTACTCCCTGTTCCGGGATGGAGCTACGAACGCAGCAGGAAAGGAAGTCCATGAAAGTTCTAGTCAACCTGTGAAGGCTGATTTACAAAAACTGCATAGTGCCAAGGATTTATAATCCGAGGTGGTAGTTAGAGCATCAAACTTCCCACCTTGCATATAATGAACTTGTTGGGTAACGCTGTTACTCATTCTTTCCTTTGATACCTTGCTTAGACTCTGAGGATTCCGAAGACGTGCCAATGTATGCAGCCGAATGCCAAGAAGACGTGTTCTACGAGGAACCTGATCTATCAGGAGGAGTTGAAGGCGTGGACTACGAGATCCGCTATGGTGTCGATGAGAACGAGTCCACTTAAGGGTCTATTTAGTAGTAACTAATGGAGCCGAGCAGCATGAGCTCTATAAAATAAGCTATTGAGCCCCACTCCTAGCCGGAGTTGCTACTTTTAAATTTCCGCTGAACATCTTATATTTTGGTTTGTAAGTTCGATCTTTTGGAAGTCTTTAACTTCCCGTATTGTAATAATAATAATGTGTGTACCTTTGTAATATGGACCCGCAATGTTTCTGTTGTACCACTCTGAGGGATGTGATATTTACGGAATGGTGTTCTGTGGATGTCATGTCAACGACTATAGTGTACTACACATGCAGTGGTATGCTGGGTCACCGCAGTCCTCTTCCTCGCCTTCCTCCCATCCTCTGAGCCACCGCCACCAGCCACCAGGCGCTCCCACCGCCCCTCTCCCTCTGGCCGCCTCCTAGATCAACCTCGTCCGGCCGCCGCCACGACCTGGGTGCTCAGCCCCGCTGTCCGAGCTCGTCGGCCCCCTCGCAAGCTCAAGCTGCTGCTACTCCCGCAGGGTCCCCTCCTTCGCGCCTCTCCTCGCCGTGGTACGTGCTCCTTACCACCTCTGCAAGCCATCACGGCCCGGCCACACCTTGTCCTGCGCTCTGCCGCCGAGGTCGCCCCGCTAGCGGCTGTCGCCGCCCACAAGAGCTCCACCCCGGTGCTGGGAGGCCGCTCGAACCAGCTCGCCGACCCTCCTGTTGCTTTCCGTCTGCAAGGTGTTTGAGCCTATTCCTGCACAAGACAGGGGCCTCCTCGCAGTGCACTTTTGTGTCTGCCGCACGTCATACCAGTGTGGTGTCGTTGCTCTCGCCATGACCCCTTCTGCTCCGGCGTTGGCTTAAGTGAACTCGCACTACTCGAAGACCACGGTGCCCCGAGTTCATCCCCGTCATGAAGCCGAAACCATAAGATCTCCGTCATGGATTCCAAGTACTCCATCATGGACAACAAGATCGTCGACACGGAACTGGAGGCGATGATGACGAATCGACAAGGTCGCCTTCCCGCAGTCCGAACACCCGAACCCCGTCAAAACCTTTGGAGCCCAAGATCATCGAAACCCCATGTGTGACCCCTATCTAACCCATATTTTTATAATTGCCATCTATGAACTTGTAGAATATTAAATATATTCATGCTTGCACATATATTATCATGTGGTTTGGGTGCATTATGCCGATTCACCTCATATTAAATATGGAGGCCATATGCGGACGAATCTTGTCTTATATTGGCCCCATTTAATTTGTGTAGAGAACCGGTGCCATGTTTTGCCTTGTTACTACAACATTTGAATTGCGGGGTATCTAAACAACATAAACCTTCTAAATAATTGTCGGGGCCCCGGTTCCGTTTAATATTGCCTAGTCGCATCGCATCTTTGCCATGTCATACATCATACATGCATCATGCCCGATCTTCTGTCGTAGTATTAAATAGTGCATCCGGTGTTTCTGCTAGTGCTTTGCTTCTTCACGGATTAGGCCGATGAGTTGATGCGAGTGTCGACCCGATCTTCGGATGAATCTTCAACAATGTTTTCCAGGCGAGCATTATCCCCTTTCTACCTATTTTACTTTATACTATTTATTTCCTCCTGTTGATCTATTGATATCTGTGTTGCGATGCTCTAGTTTTCATACCCGTGATATCCCTTGCAGCCTTATATTGCCTTGGACACATCCTATTACCTGTTGTTTGATAGATAGTTGGACTTGCATGTCGTAGTCGCTTGCTCAAGTGTGGTTGCGTGTCGTCAAATACCACAGTTGTTGGAGTAATGTCGCATGTTTAATGTTGGAGATGATCATGGCTTTAATTATCGTATAAGAACTAAAATTGAAGTAGGTAAATAATGCAGAGGCACAGGTGCGCAATAGAGGTTATTTGGTTTTTAACTGTCCACTTGTGTCACGTAGGACCCAGAGTACTTGATACCTTTTCTTTGAATATTCGCAATATCCGCATGTGGGACCATGAATCCCCCTAGCCAGAGCTTGAGTCATATATTATTTCTTGGGGCCACAAACTAGTTTGGGGCTTTATTACTATCCTGTACTTATGCCATGCTTTACTGCTTTATTTACGATTGTGCGTGGAGCGCCTGTACTATTTAGGTAAGCGGAGTGTTTTTGCGGTATCGACAAGCCCAGTCACACTTTCGGGTTCCCAGTCGTTTACAGCCATTGACGCAAACCTCTGGGTCCGTTCTGGAGCCGGCCAACTTCGTCGTGGGTAGCTTGGTGGGGTGGCCCCCCTGAAATTTATATGAATCTTGCAATTGCTCTGTCGTGATGCCTCGTTGGGTTTTCATTTGTTTTTTCCCGAGGTTGATCATGCGTGTGTTGCTATTTGTGCCCCCTGCAGGGTAAAACTTTCTGAAAGCCGTGTCCTCGGTTATGGACGACTTGGAGCATAGTATCTCGATCTTAGACAACTATAACTAAAGTAGTGCTATAAATTTGACTTTATAATGACTAGTATTTAGCTTCACTACAACGGAATGGCTAAATAAAAGTACCAACAACTGCTAGGTTTGGGGATTCCTCATGCTATATGTATCTGACTAGTAACTACTACAACTACAACAGAATGGTTAATTAAAACTGCCCACTGCTTGTTATATTAGGATGACTCATGCTATCTATATTTGACTAGTAATTGTCGCAACTATAACGGAATGAATAAAACTGCCAACTGTGTGAGTTCCTCAGTTGACTTCCTCGTTTGGTCTCGAGGGGGAAATATTAGGATGGGTATGCTTGGTGGTAGTTTCAGGTTGGATCCGAATAGGTATTTCTTATCCCTATCTTATAGCCTCCAGTTGTATTGAGTCTCTATAGGTTGTTTAGTGCATGCTGCGCTGCCGCTTCAGTCCACCATACCTATGTAGGCGAGGACCACCGAATTCTAGTCTTGCCGTGTACTGGCCTCAGTACTGACCGCTCTCTTTTTCCTTTGCCTTTGACGGCACCCCTTTTGTTTAACCAGGTTTTGAGATCGACGTCGTTAGCAGGGTTACCCTTCGGCTTGGCATGGGCAGGGTTATGGACGCCATTGGTTTTTCTTCAGGGCTCTTAGCCTAATTTGCATATTGTCCATACACGAACGTTGTATCGTTTTCAAGGTGATTTGGATCTTTGTATTGTATATCTGTATTCTTGACTCTTTGAGTCATTGTTGTATATATCTGTTCTATGGGTTCCATCGTGTACTATTATATAATGATATTACTTCATTTTCCACCCACACGCAAGTGCCTGGTGGGCACCTCTGAATCGTTTCTATGCGGGTTTGGCGGGAATCGCTAAAACTTGCATAGGGCCGATCCGAGGGTGTTACAGAGATACAACCATATAGCTACTACATGGACCCGTAGTCCAAGGTGGAACTACTCACACTTCATACCGGAGGCTGGCATGATGAAGAAGAAGGCCTCCGGGGTGATCTCCCCTCCGGAAGGGTGCAGGGAAGAGCTTTAGATACCCTCGATCTAGGGACGATGGTGGCAGCGGCTACAGACGGTTTCGTGGAATATTGATCGGGTGCTTAGGGTTTAGGCATTGGAGGCTTCTTATAGGCGAAGAGGCGAGGCTAGGAGGCGGGCAAGGGGGCCACATCCTACCCAGGCGCTGCCCAGGATGGGACCGCGCTTGGTGGGGGTGCGGCCACCCTGTGATGCCCCTCCGTCTCTCCTCTGGACTCCGTGTTCTCCTCGGTAAAATATTGACTTTGGCTTTTGTCCCGTCCATTTCCGAGAATATTTCCTTACTACCATTTATGGAACCAAAAACAGCAGAAAACAGGCAACTGGCACTGTGGCAACTTGTTAATATAATAGTACCAGAAAAAATATGAAAATCACCTCAAAGTGTAGACAAAGCAAAGCAAATGACATATTAAACAAGCATGGAACATCAAGAATTATAGATACATTTCTGACGTATCATGGACACGCGCCTCAGGGACTGACTTCATCTGTGGTGCCGCTGGAGGAGCGCTAGTGTGGTTCTGAGCCTGATTGTGGCAAGTGGGCTTCTCTTCTGGGGCGAAGTGGTGTTATAAATAATGGGATAAAACATTTAGGACCATGTATATTTCAGATTTTCCGTAAATCTCAAAGCCCAGGGTTGTGGCAGCCCATATGTGTTTGGGCCCATGTTTGTGGCAGCTCACATGGGAGTGGAGTGGGAACTAAAGTTTAGTCCCACATGGGAAGTTGAAGGAGAGTTGTACCACCTATTAAGGTGGAGTATTGTACAACTTTGTAAGTGAGTGGCAATAAGAAAGATACACGCGCGCACTCCTCCTTCGACGATGCCACCACTCGCACGCCCGCACGCCCGCTCGTCTCGTCACGATGCGCGCGCCGCGGGTTGCGGGAATCTCTCCGAGTCGAGTTTTATTTTGCTGCTCAGGAAAATTGTGAGGTTTTGATAGACGTGTCAAACAGTTAGCTTATTTGGTTTCTCCCGGATCATGGGCTACTATAACCAACCTGAACATGCGCAACATGTACTCTGTCCATGTTCGGCTCCATTAGGGTTTCCTGAGCCGCTCTATATAAAGTCCTATGCGGCTACCGCCATAACACATCGATATAAAACCAATTTAGGGTTTTGCCTCCTCTCTTCTTGCACCGCCACCATAGTCTAATCCATCTCGCTTGCCAGTGTGCACCAGCGGACGGGAGAGAAGGTCTCCGGAACCACTCGCCTTTGCGATCCTGTACGGGAGTGGTCGAATAAGGTTTTTGGGAAGCGCTCCATGCGACTGCTCGAGTTCTCCATCACGGGTCATCTTCCATAAAAGTCGGGCGGTGCTGCCTATCACCGTCTTCGCCGCCATCTACTTCCATCAGTCTTCCCCAAAGTTACTATTGCGACAAGCGAATGGTACATGCGACGTGCTCCTGTTTGGTTATTCAGCATGATCTGTGAGTACATGTTTAGCTGCTACTTGTTCCTGTTCATCCTGTTGTTTAGTACATCTAGTATGTTCAAGTTACATGAGCTAGTAGATGGTTTCATCATGTTTAATATTCTAGAATTAATCATGGAAATTGTGCCTAATATTCCAACAATCCAAAAACCTTATTGTTGGCAATTTCCTAAATTAACAATGGTTGGTTTTATCGATGCACTGAGGCCAGATAAGTTTACCGGTGTCCACTTTAAGAGGTGGCAGTACAAGGCTGAGCTTTGGCTGACCACGATGAAAGGGTTCCAGATTAGTGAACGCAAACCCGAAGGAACTATATCTAACAAGGATCAGAAGAAGTTTGAGGATGCCAATACTATCTTTGTGGGATGTATTCTGAGCATTCTTATTGACCGTCTGTGTGATGTGTTTATGCACATAAAAGACGGGAAGGAGCTCTAGGATGCACTGGACGCAAAGTCTGGTGCTACAGATGCTGGCAGTGAACTATACATCATGGAGAGATTTCATGATTTTAAGATGACAAATGACCTTCCTGTGGTTCAACAAGCTCATGAGGTACAGTGCATTGCCAAAGAGCTCGAACCCGACCAGTTTGTGGCGGGTTGCATTATTGCTAAGTTGCCTCCTTCATGGAGGAACTTTGTCACAACTCTCAAACATAAGAGACAGGAGATATCAGTTGAAAATCTGATAGCGTCCCTTAATATTGAGGAGAAGGCTCGGGCTAAGGACACTACTGAGAAAGGAGAGGGTCATGCTACTGCTAACTATGTGCAGAAAGGCAAATCTGTAGGCAAGAACAAAGGGAACTTCAAGCCCTCCTTTTACAAGCATGTAAAGACTACAACCTTCAAGAACAAGAAGCCGAGTAGGGACATGAGTGATCTATCTTGTTACACTTGTGGAGAGCCCGACCACTTTTCCAAGGACTGTCCAGATCGCACAGACCGTAGAGGGAAAAAGGCCAAGATTGTCAACGTCGTGACCACTAGCAATACTGATGGGTATGGTAATTTATTTATTGTTCTTTAAGTATTTCAATCACCATGTTGGTGGATTGATACAGGTGCTAATGTTCATGTGTGTGCTGATATCTCTATGTTCACTTCTTATCAGGTCGCTCGGGATTCATCTGTTCTAATGGGGAATGGATCACATGCTTCTGTTCGTGGTGTTGGCACGGTGGATCTGAAGTTTACTTCCGGAAAGATCATGTAGTTGAGGAACGTTCAACATGTCCCTACTATGAACAAGAATCTCGTTAGTGGATCCCTTCTATGCAGAGATGGGTTTAAGGTTGTTTAGATTCTAATAAAGTCGTTGTTTCGAAACATGGATAATTTATTGGTAAAGGTTATGAGTTCGGAGGCTTGTTCCGGTTTTCACTTTCAGAATTTTGTAATAAATCCGTGAATCATATTAGTGGTGGTGTTAGTGATGATACCAGTGTTTGTCATTCTCGTTTATGTCACATTAAATTTGGTTTGATGTCTCAGATGTCCAGTATGAGTTTAATTCCAAATTTCACTATTGCCAAAAGTTCCAAGTGCCATAGTTGTGTGCAATCAAAGCAACCTCAAAAGCCTCACAAGGCTGCTGAGGATATAAACTTGGCACCTCTATAACTCATAGATTCTTATCTATGCGAGATGAATGGTGTGTTGACAAAAGGCAAAATAGATATTTCATGACATTGATAGATGATGGTACTAAATGCTGCTATGTTTACTTTTTGCAAACTAAAGATGAGGCTTTAGACTACTTTAAAATTTATAAGGCCGAAGTTGAAAATCAACTAGAGAGAAAGATCAAGTGTCTTAGGTCAGATCATGGTGGTGAGTATTTTCCCAAAATATTTGACGAATTCTGTAAGGAACATGGAATTATTCATGAGAGTATGATACGTCGTAAATGTATCTATAATTTTTGATGCTCCATGCTTGTTTAGTATCAACTTTTCTATGTTTTGTCTACACTTTGAGGTATTTTTATAAATTTTCTAGGACTAACCTATTAACAAGATGCCACAGTGCCAGTTGCCTATTTTTTGCTATTTTTGGTTTCAGAAAAGCTAGTAAGGAAATATTCTCGGAATTGGACGGTACAAAAGCCAAAGTCAATATTTTACCAGAGAGAAGACAGAGTCCAAAGGACAGCCAAAGGGGGGACACAGGGTGGCCACACCCTAGGGCCATGCGGCCCAGGGGGCATGCCGCCACCAGGTGTGGGCCCCGGCCTCCTGCCTCACCTCTTCGCCTATAAAGTCACCCCGATGTAGAAACCCTAAGCACCCGATCAAATATCCACGAAACAGTCCATAGCCGCCACCATCGTCCCTAGATCGGGGGGATCTGAAGCTCTTCCTGGCACCCTTCCGGAGGGGAGAGATCATCCCGGAGGCCTTCTTCATCACCATGCCAGTCTCCGATATGATGCGTGAGTAGTTCACCTTTGGACTATGGGTCCATACAGTAGCTAGATGGTTGTTTCTCCTCCTTTGTGCTATCATGTTTAGATCTTGTGAGATCCTTTCATGATCAAGATCATCTATTTGTAATCATACATGTTGTGTTTGTGGGGATCCGATGGATATTGAGATACTATGTCAGATTGATTATTGATTCTATCATGTATGTGTTATTTGTGATCTTGCATGCTATATGTTGCTAGTAGCTATCTTGGCCAAGTAGATGATTGTGACTCCAAGAGGGAGTATTTATGCTCGATAGTGGGTTCATGCATCTAGTAATCTAGGGAACTGACAGAAATCTCTAAGGTTGTAGATGTGATGTTGATACTAGGGAGAAAACAAAAATATTTTGCTCATGGAACAATTGTATTGTTTACTTTACACACATTGCTTAATGCAATTATCCGCTGCTTGCAACTTAATACTAGAGGGGTTTCGGATGATAACCTGAAGGTAGATTATTAGTCATAGATGTAGTTGGATTACGGTCTATGTGTATTGTTGTAATGCCCAATCAAATCTCATAGGAGTCTTGATGACTAGTATATGCATTGTTATGCTTCCTCAATCTGTCAATTTCCCCACTATAATTTGTTCACCCGGCATGTTATCTATCTTAAGGAGAACACCTCTAGTGAACTATGGACTACGGTCCAATATTTACCATTGATACATCATCTACTATTACTGTTTACTTTCTACAAGCAACTACTATCTTCCACACTATACGTTTAATCCTTTGTTTTCAGCAAACCAGTGAGATTGACAACCTCACTATAAGTTGGGGCAAAGTCTTGAGTTTGTGTTGTGTAGGATTCCAAGTTGTTAGCGACACCTTGGAGTTGTTTCCTTCCTACTACTGGTTCGATAACCTTGGTTTCATAAATGAGGGCAAACTTACTGTTGTTCTCATCATACCTTCATCTTGGGGTCTCCCAACGAAGATCTACAGTGATCTGAGCCATCATGACGTTTTTTGGCGTCGTTGCCAGGGAGTTAAGGACAACTTTGCAAGGGGAGTATCTCACAACCATTCTCTTTACTTTGTTTTTGTTTTTCTTAGTTTCTTTTGTTTTGTTTTTCTTGTTTGTTTCTTTCAAAAATACAAAAAAATAGTTATGTTTGGTTTGCTTTTCTTATTAAAAACACACAATAAATAGTTCATCCTATAGTTGTCACCTTTTTCTAGCTCACCATGTTGATCCCTAAGTTCACCCTGAAAGACCTTTAAATAGGTAGTGGTTCTATAATTGGGAAATAAAATATTGCAGAATTCTTTAATCATATTAGCAATCATGAGGATATTGAGGATAGATCTTTAGCAGAACTTACTCCTAATTATGATCTGCGGTTTCTTTAGTTCACATGTTGGAGGCTAGGTTTGTTAACCTAAACCCCATGATGCAAATAATGTTTCTTAAACTTAAAGATATTGAGGGATACTCAAAAGAGAGATTTTATTCTGGAAACTTTGCTAAAGGAGTTTAATGATGTTGCTAAAGAAGCTAAAAAGGTATTTGATTGTTTCAGTCTAGTATCATGTGTAGATGTTATGGGAACATTAGAAAAGTTAGACAAAACTCAACCCAATGGAAAGGAAATTAAAATACTCATACCTTTTAAACTTGTAGGAATGCATGAAGCCTTAGAAAAGAATTTTGATTGGATTGTTCCTGAAAACCTGTTTGATGAAAGCACTGAACCCAAGAGTGTTGAGAGATCATCCTCTAGGACTCATTTGGATGAGATACCTTGCCTGGTTGAAGAAATTTTGAGTATTGATCTTAATGCTTCTTCATTTGAAAATACTTGATTCTTGCTTCATGTGCCTAACTTAAAAGCGTTAAAGAAAAGTACTTATTGGGAGATAACCCAATAGTTTCACTGAGTGTTGGAAGTTATTACTTCTGTAATAACATATCCTTATCCTTTTTGTGTGGTTTTTGTGCCAATAATATCCTCTAATGAGAGAGAAGTAAGATTTGGGGAAGTTGCTGTCCCGAAACAGATTTTTGTGCTTCACTGTAAAACTTCGTGAAAAATCTCTGTATGTAGGATTGAGATGTAATTTTATGAGATGATTCTCCAGGTTGGTATCTAACTTTCGTTAGTTCAACACTATTCTATTTGAGCAACAGAAGGTCTTCGAAAAAATCGATTTTTACCTGTTGGTCTGTTTTGACAGATTTCTGCCATTATTTGCATTTGCCTCTTAATCGGTTTGTTTTTGAGTTCTACTTGATCAGTTGAGCTTTTAAAAGGAATTGCTATAGTATCTTGTGTTCTAATGAAATTTTTCCTTGTTTTGAAACTAAACCCAAGGGCCTATTATCTTGAATACACTAATGTTGTTAATGAAGATTGTGTGAAGTTTTGTATGAAGGAAATTTTCAAGTGTAGGGGAAGAATGATGTAATGAGATGAAGAATGGACAAAATCTCAAGCTTGGTGATTCCACCCCATGTCACCCCAAGAAATATTCAAGAGGTACAAGCGTCAAATCTTGGGGATTCCCAAGGCATCCCCTTCTTCATCAATAAAAATATCAGGTCTCTTTCTAGACACTTCGTTTTTATTGTTTCATGCACTGTTGTGTTGTTCTGGGAGCGTCTTAGTTTTCATTTTTGGTTTTATTTAGTTTATTTTTCTTAAATAAATTAGTTGGACCCCCGCTCTTGCACTTTTTGTTTCAAATAAGTTGATTGGTGTTGGAAAAGAGTAGAAAGTTTCATACTTAAGTGGAACAAAAGGGAGCTTGTTTTGACTGTGGCTTAGACTTTATCATGTCATGCTAGATGTTGCTTTGACCTTATGCTTAGTGATTATTGCTGTAGCATGACTTGTTCCAAACAATTGAGATTGCTTAATGTGCCTTGCAAGAATCATGCGTTGTTTTAGCATACAAAAGCATAATATTGTGGTATTCTCCTTTGATGCTTTTTTGGGTTGACTTGGCACATGCTCACACCATGTTATGACTATGAAGCAGTCACCTTAGCCTCTATGATCATTTAGTTTTTGATTTGTGATACCACTTTATTCTTTGATAGATAATGTTTTGTTGCTCTACATGATTATGGCCATTATTGCTCTCTTCGTTGGTCGCTCCAAGTCTTTTGCTAGCCTCCACTTGTATTGAGTAAGATATACTCATGCATCCAACTCCCAAGAAACCAAGTTATTCCAAAGAGTCCACTATAAATTCCTATGCATGGTGTGTTACACCATTCCAAGTATATTCATGTTATATATCTCTTCCAAATTAAACTTGTTATGAGAAAATTAGTGATTAAAGCTCTCACAAACTTGATGGAACACTTTACTTTTTGAACCTAATAAGCTAGAACCATTGTGTCATCTATGTTGTATATGCTTGCACTTATAAGTTGAGAATTAGCAAAACCATGTTTTCATTGGGAACACTTTCAACACCTGTACATATCTACCTAGTTGATATCATGATCTTTTGTTTGCGGATGTCGACGGTGTGAAATAAAAGGGTAGCTTGTAAGTCCATGGAGTTATGTATATGTGTTAGAGAAACGACTAGACGGCTAGCTTAAGCCATGCATAATCATGGTGGAAACTTGTAGCATAACCGTAGTGAGCAATATGTGAAGCATCCTCAATAAAAACATATGCAAATAGCAAATAAAAAGATCGCTGAGATGCTCGCTATCTGTTTCCTTGTCATTTTGATATGGGATAGATACTGTATCATGGGGCAAGGGGTACCCCGTTGGCGGTTCTCTATGATACACGTATACTTACAATGACAAGAACTTACCGGTGACTAAAGTTGAGTAGCATGAGGAACAGCCCTCGTACTCAAGGGACATAAGATTGCCAACTTATGATTTGTCAAGCATATACTCCATATTTGTTTCACTTTAACCTTAATCACTTCAAGATGCTTATGATAGGGGCAATGAGAGATGAAAGCTAACAAGTACCATAATTTTTGGAATATCTTTATGAAACTTGAAATCACTGCTTCCCTCCATGAAGGGCCTTTCTTCCCACTTTTATATTGAGTTTCCACCTTCTATATTTATGCACCAATTAAGAGAGCATAGTTGTCATTCTTAGTTCTATGTGCATTGTCCCAAAACTTATTGATTGATTCATAATGTTGATATTGCTTGTTCTTGAACTATTTGTATCTAGTCACCCTTATGAACTTTGAAGGTGTCCTATGCATTTATGTTTTTCTACTGCATGAGGGAGAAGCTGAATACCACACATGCTATGCTTTCTATATGTGAAACAAACAAACGTCTTTCAATGCATTGTTATTCATGAACTTTTGTTTGTACCTTTGCTTGTTGCAACATAGTTGATATGTCTTATTGTTAGAACTACATCTTTCATGCTCATGTTTAGAGTACTTTGATCCCAGTTATTCAATGCTTTGCAAATGGTTTGGTCAAGATTTTGATGGTGCATGTCACCTCAAAAATTATTCTTTTTATCACTTACCTATTCGAGGACGAGCAGGAGTTAAGCTTGGGGATGCTTTATACGTCGTAAACGTATCTATAATTTTTTATGCTCCATGCTTGTTTAGTATCAACTTTGCTATGTTTTGTCTACACTTTGAGGTATTTTTATACATTTTCTGGGACTAACCTATTAAACCGTAGTGCCAGTTGCCTGTTTTCTGCTGTTTTTGGTTTCAGAAAAGCTAGTAAGGAAATATTCTCGGAATTGGACGGGACAAAAGCCAAAGTAAATATTTTACCGGAGAGAAGACGGAGTCCAAAGGGAAGCCGAAGGGGGGCCATAGGGTGGCAAAACCCTAGGGCCGCGCGGCCTAGGGGGGTGCCACCTGGTGTGGGCCCCCTGGCCGGCCTCCTGCCTCGCCTCTTCGCCTATAAAGTCACCCCGATGGAGAAACCCTTGATACGTTGGAAATGTATCTATAATTTTTGATTCTCCATGCTTGTTTAGTATCTACTTTGCTTTGCTTGTCTACACTTTGAGGTGATTTTTACATGTTTTATGGTACTAACCTACTAACAAGTTGCAACAGTGCAAGATTCCTGTTTTCTGCTGTTTTTGGTTTCAGAAAAGTTAGTAAAGAAATATTCTCGGAATTGGACGGGACAAACGTCAAAGTCAATTACTTTCCGTGGGGAACAAGAAGTCCAGAGGGGAGCCGGAGAGGCCGGCCAGGGGGGCCAGACCCACCCTAGGCACGGGTGGGCCCTACCCCGTGCCTAGGAGGGGTGTGGGGCCCCTGGCCACCGCCTCGTCCTCCCCCTTGCGTATAAGAAGCCCCCGATGCAGAAACCCTAAGCACCCGATCAGAAATCCACGAAACCTTCTATAGCCGCCGCCACCATCATCCCTAGATCGGGGGGATCTAAAGTTCTTCCCGGCACCCTGCCGGAGGGGAGATCATCCCGGAGGCCTTCTCTCCGGTATGATGCGTGAGTAGTTCCACCTTGGACTATGGGTCCATGTAGTAGCTAGATGGTTGTATCTCCTCCTTTGTGCTTTCATGTATAGATCTTGTGAGCTCCGTTCATGATCAAGATCTAATCTATTTGTAATCATGCATGTTGAGTTTGCGGGGATTCGATGGATATTGAGATTATTATGTTGGTTTGATTAATGGTTTTGTCTTTATGATTCTATCATGTCTGTGTTGTTTGTGATCTTGCATGCTCTCCATTGTTAGTAGCTATCTTGGCCAAGTAGTTGCTAGTGACTAGAAGAGGGAGTATTTATGCTCGATAGTGGGTTCATGCCTCTAGTTTCCAAGGGAAGTGACAATAATCTCTTCGGTTGTAGACGTGTTGTTGCTACTAGGGAGAAAACAACGGTCTCTTGTTCATGGAACATGTGGACTGTTTACCTTACACACTTTGCTTAAAGTAGTTGTCTGTTGCTTGAAACTTAATACTGGAGGGGGTTCGGATGATAACCTGAAGGTGGACTTCTAGTCATAGATGCAGTTGGATGGCGGTCTATGTTTGTAACTACCTCGGTGAATTACGCTCCTAGTACAAGCCTGGATGATCCGAAATGGTTGAAATAGTACGGTGGGGCCCAAATGCCACTCACAGGTAGACCTTTCGGCCGTCCCAACCATTTCCAAACATCGGGACAAGAACGGGCGGCGTAATCGGCGAAGGATCAACTACATACACAAATGAGTATGTATGCAAGCCACCATACAATAGTACATCAGAGCCATTCCATCTAAAAAGAAAGGAAATATAGCAACGCCATACGGCAAGATCCAAATATCCTAGATAGATATAATAGTGTAGGATATCTCCTCATACATCAATCAACAGAGTATCAAGCGGAAGCGGAAGACAAAATCCGAGTACGGATAAGAAGCAAATCGGCATAAGATGCCCCATAAATAAGCACATTCCGCCCACAGATCTCACGGATCCCCGTTCCCGGAATCTCTACACCGAATGATCGTTGCCCACATCGTCCGTCTCTTCCACCCAGTATCCATCTTGCGAGTGTACCTGTCCATCTGAACCAATAATTTATCGTGTGAGACCCTAGGGGTACTCAGCAAGTCTTTATGCCTCTAAAGGGGACACAACCTGGGTGACGCAATTGCAGCAAAAGATAAACCCTAGCAATTCTATAGATACTCGCTAACCATCCGCCCAACCAGAGATAGACGGATGTCCGTGAATTAAGAACAACAGTTATAACAGTTATAAAGGTAATCTTAACAGATCCATCCTCCTCCTCGCTTACCGACGAGGAAGCGGACGAACAACCCCCATCCGTCGGCAGTTTTATCATCCATCCCGTGAGTGTTGCACTATTTACTAGTCAGGTACCTAGTCTAGTCAAATTAAAAGCGGTACTTTAGTTATGCTTGTCTATGATCGAGAAACTGTGCTCCAAGTTGTCCATAACCGACACGGCTTTGAAAGTTTTACTCATAGGTGCACAAATAGCAACACACACTCGATATGCCTCGAAAACCAAATCAAAACCCAACGAGACAACACGACAAAGCAATTACAGGATTCAGAAATATTTCAGGGGCCACCTTTAAGTAGATCCCACAACGAAGCCGCCGTTCAAACGGCTTAAGGTTAGGAGGCGGTCATACGATCGGGAACCCGAAGTGTGACTGGGTTGTCGATACAAATAAATCGGGCCACGATCCTAACAAGACAAAGGTGCGATACCTGCACAATTTAAATAAAGAAGTAAAGCATGGCATAAGAAACGGATAGTAAATAAAACCTCAAACTAGTTTGAGGCCCCAAGAAATAGGAATGAATCAAGCTCGCTCGGGGGTCCATAAGGCCTCCGGATGTGGATAGCGAATATTCTTGGAACAGAATCAAGTACTCGGGGTCTTACGACACAAGTGAGCATAACAACCAAATAACAGATATTGCTCACCGTGCCACTTTCATTAGTTATCCCATTACTACTCAGTTAAGTTGTTTAGGTACCTCGTTATTCATCGACACTCACATACCCTACACATGTTGTTCTACGACTGCATGGCTCAAACAACTCCTGTAGTAATGGCTCATGGGATGGAGGAACAAGCTTGTGGTGTTTAAAGTAAAGGCTATGCAATACTTGGGATTCAATTTAATGCAACCGCGACTCAATGATGCAAGAATAAGATAGAGGCAATAGGTACTGTATGTATGCAAGCATGTGGTAGTGCTTGCCTGGCAGCTCGGTTGAAGCAAGGAATGGATCTGGGTAGTGCTCCTGTTCTCTTGATATATCCCCTGCTCAGCGTCTATTCGGAGAAGAACCAAACAAACAAGGGCCAACATAAATAAAGTGCGCAAGCATATGAATAAAATGCATCAAGCAAACAATCATGCCATGAGGAATGATGCACAATTTGCATGGCAATAAAGTAGCATGGCAAGGGTGAGGTGTGAAACACACGAATAAGCCATTTTATTTAGTTTTGGCCCCATTTTATTCACAATTAAGTTGCTGTCCACAATATATTTATATGATGCATGCTTCAAATCAAACCATGGAATGCATAAACAGAAAGGTCTCGTCGAGCTAATCATTTTAGACATATCATTTGTTAAATTTGGATTTATAAATCAAAAGTTATTAATTATTTAAGAAAGAGGGGCATTTATTGTAATTTAATTAAACTTGGAAATTTAAGTGTTCAAAATATATTTTGGATTGCATATTTGAAATCCTCACATTTTTCTGATTTGAAAACATATATTATTTGTTTAAATTGGATTTATATTTTAAAAGTTATTTAAAAACAGAATTTAATTTGAATTTAAATAATTAGAAAAGATTTGAATTTTAAAATGTAAAGATAATACTTTTTATACTCAGGATTAACTGCACACGCGATTTGTGGGGCCTCTCTCTGGATTGGACCAAACGCCAAGACCGAGGAGGTTTCTCACCGAAATGACCCAGCCAACGCGAATGACAAAGGGCCATCGTCTGCTGGTCCACGCAGAGGCGAAAGGCCAGAGTCGACAGGTGGGCTTCACCTGGAGCGCTGGTTGAGAAGTAAAACTCCAGGAGCCTTTTGCAAAACGCCACGGAGATGTGCAAGTGGGACCGATTGGAGCGCTGGTTTAGCCAAGAAAATCGCAGGGGTAAGCGCAAAGGACGCCTCCCCACCTCTTCGTTTCGCGACGGCTCTGTGCGCGACAGCGCGGGGTGGGGGTTGAACTCGGGACGCAGGAGGTGGAGCAGCTGCCGCTGGCTTGGGCTTGGTGTCAGGGAGGGTCGGCGCGGCCTAGTTAGGGTTTTACGGCTGGGCGAGCAGCGCAGCTGAACGACGCACCGAGGCTGCTCGGAGAAACGACCGGCGAACACAGGCGACGGCGGGGGAGACGGAGGTGTCAGGGAGGCACAGGGGCTCACCGGGAGGTTGCTGGTGGCGTTGGATCGGGTCGGCGAGCAGGCGATCGACGGCGATGCAGACGGCCAGGAGACCTAGGGTTTCGGCTCGGTGGCGCTGCTGGCGGCCTGGGCTTCTCTTCGTGGTTCCGCACGGGCTGCATAGGGGTCTCCTCGGTCCACCAGACCACTCCACGGTCTGGCTGCGCGTCCAGATCGTCGAGGAGCGGTGGAGGCCGACGGTGGCGGCGAGAGGGAGGTAGGCGTCGGTGGAGGAGAAGAGGGGAGAGGCAGGCGCTGGGGTTGGATCTGGGGGGTAGCTGGGCGAGGCAGAGGTGTGGTGGGGATGGTAGCAGGTAGCAGAGAGAGAGGAGGTGCCGTGGGAGGTGTAGATGAAAAGGTGGCTCGGTGCCACCTTTTTCCTCTCCTTCCTCACGTGGTAGGCTCAGGCTGACGAGGGGCAAGGGAGGCCGCCAGTGGGGTAGGGCAGGCGAGAGGTGGTGCTCGGGCTGGGGCCCCTAGGGCGAGAGAGAGAGCAAGAGAGGGAGAGGTGGATCGGGTCTAGGGTTGGAGCTAGGGTAGGAGGGAGAGGGGTATGGCTCGGGTAGGGTTAGAGGGAGCCTCGGCCAGGGCTTGTGTGGTGGAGGGGGGTAGCTAGGGTCTGCCATGGTGGGATGGCTCGGCTTAGAAGGAGGAGAGAAAGAGGGGGTGCTTAGGGTTTAGGTTTAGAGAGGGGTATGGTAGATTAGATGAGATGGAGAGGTAGGTTTAGGGTTTGAAGAGAGGGGGAAAGGTTAGTTGCTAGGGTGCTCATTTGTCAAGACCAAGCCAAGCACAAACCAAAACCCCAACAAGATCAAGACTAGAAAAGAGAGGAAAGAGGGTGATGTGGTTTTGCAAAAGATCTACTCAAAATGCAACTAAAACCAAAGCTAGTAAAAGATGGTTCTTGCATGGCCCATGCATGATATTTAATGCCATGCTTATGTTGTGAAAACAAGATAATTTACATGGCAATATTACTATGCATTCCACAATGTGGAGTAAGGCCTAAGCAAAAAGGATTTTAGAGATAGCTCCAAGGGGAATAGATGGAGATGATCATGTTTGAGTAAAATCTGGACTTGCTAGTGTGTATGTTCCACTAGATGATCAATAGTCCCAAACTATTCCAACATGAGCATAATTCCATGATAAACCATATGGAAGCTAGAAGAAAGGGTCCCACTCACAAGGCATGCAAAGGTGGCCATGTGGCTCTCATATTTCAACATTGTGAAAACAACATGATGCTAAGATGAGAGCATGTGGAATAGAATTGGATCCATCCCAACCCACAGGAGCTAGAAGTAAAACCAGTAAATGCCAAGCTCGTATTTAGTTGGGTGGTGGAATTATAAGGTGGTGAAAGAAAAGGTGGTGGAGTTAATAAGAGATATGCCCCCAACTCAACTTGGGCATTACACAATATATCAAGAACCAAATACAATATCAAGAGGCAAACTACAATTAATAATGCATATGAGATAAGAACCAAATCAAAAAGGGTTTTATATGATGCTCAAATGCAAGGAGGCATGATGACATGAGCATGATATAATTATGATGCAACAATTATATATTTGAAGTAGCCATTATATTACTAGACCAAGTAGCATTACAATTGTTAGACAATTGGGATGCTACAACTCTCCCCCACTAAACAGGAATCTCGCCCCGAGATTCTAGGATGAATAAGAAAACACAAAGAGGGTGGGATACTTGGCACGGAGATCATCCTCACGTTCCCAAGTGGCTTCATCAACGGAATGGTGCGACCACTGCACCTTGCAGAACTTGATGGACTTGTTGCGAGTCCTTCTTTCTGCGACTTCGAGGATTTTTGTGGGTGTTCTTGATAAGACAGGTCTTCTTGGAGATTGATCAGCTCATGGTCCACGGTCCCGCCGGATCCTTGAAGCACTTCTTGAGCTGAGAGATGTGGAAAACATCATGGACCTTGAGTTTTTCCGGGAGCTCAAGGGCATAAGCAACTTCTCCTCTTCTTCCACGAACTTTGAAGGGACCGATGTATCTAGGAGCCAGCTTCCCTTTGATACCAAAACGGTGCGTGCCTCTCATGGGAGTGACACGAAGGTAAACGAGATCACCAGGGACATACTCCATGTCCGTGTGCTTCCTGTCATAATTGCTCTTCTGGCGACTTTGAGCAATCCTCAGATTTTCCAGAATGATGTGAACCTTCTCCTCCGCTTGAGTCACAATGTCAGGGCCAAACAAGATCCTTTCACCTGCACCCGACCAACCAATCGGAGTTCTGCATTTGCGACCATAGAGAGCCTCAAATGGTGCCATCTTTAGACTTTTCTGGAAGCTGTTGTTGTACGAGAATTCAGCATAAGGAAGGCATTCTTCCCACTTCATGCCAAAAGAGATGACGCAAGCACGAAGCATATCCTCCAGAATCTGATTGATCCTTTCAACTTGCCCTTGCGACTGAGGGTGGTAAGCTGTGCTGAAGTTCAACTTTGTTCCCAAAGCATTTTGGAAACTCTCCCAGAACTTGGAAGTGAAGATACTTCCACGGTCTGAACTGATCTCGAGCGGAACCCCATACAGAGAGACAATTCTGTTGATATAGAGCTCCGCCAACTGAATTGCAGAAATGGTTTCCTTGACGGGGAAGAAGTGAGCCACTTTAGAAAGCCTGTCAATGACAACAAAGATTGCATTGTTGCCCTTCTGCGACCTCGGAAAACCAGTGATGAAGTCCATCTCCACTTTCTCCCATTTCCATTCCGGGGGTTTCAATGGCTGTAGAAGACCGGAAGGTTTCTGATGAACAGCTTTCACTCTGCGGCAGACATCACACTCCGAGACATACTTGGCACAATACCTTTTCAAACCAGGCCACCAATATTGTGTTTTCAAGTCCATGTACATCTTTGTGCTGCTGTGGTGGATAGAAAGAACAGAATCGTGCGCCTTGAGAACTTGTCTCTCAAACCCGGTAGTTCGGAACAAACATCCGGTGTTCAAAGAAAAGCGTGCCTTGATCATCGACGTGAAAGGACTCATACTTCGGAAGCTGAAGCCTAGAGATGATCTTTCTTGTGTGCGGATCACCAAGCTGAGAAGAGCGAACCTTTTCTTCCAAGAGAGGTGTTGCTAGAAGGTTCAGGAGATACCCTTGTTCCACAATTTCCAGGTTGAGTGATGAATTCCTCGCACAAGAGAGGCTGTTGTTCTTCCATCATGAGGTTGTTGACATAAGCTTTATGGCCGAGCGATCCGCCATGACATTAGCTTTGCCCGAGTGTAGTTGGTGGTCAAATCAAGTCATTGATTGCTTCAATCCATCTCCTTTGTCAAGGTTGAGATCAGGCTGAGTAAAGATATACTTCAGACTCTTGTGATCGTAAAAGATCTCACAACGGTTGCCAAGCAAGTAGTGCCTCCATACTTTCAAAGCAAAAACAACTGGCATGAGCTCGAGGTCATGTGTAGGATAGTTGATCTCATGCGTCTTCAACTCGACGAGAGGCATAAGCAACAACTTGTTTTTCTTGCATAAGGATCGCACAATCCATGCAAAGAGGCGCCAGAATATCTGA
Source organism: Avena insularis (assembly GCA_023614405.1). Classification (NCBI taxonomy): domain Eukaryota; kingdom Viridiplantae; phylum Streptophyta; class Magnoliopsida; order Poales; family Poaceae; genus Avena; species Avena insularis. Next base: position 299,165,234 of record CM042693.1, on the reverse strand, counting down.
AACGGCTTGGATGTATCCGGAGGAACCAAGACTGGCGTGGAAGTGAGCTTCTCTTTGAGTGTCTCAAAGCTTGCTTGACATGCAGGAGTCCAAAGGTACTTCTTGCCTTTCTTTAGGAGATCGGTAAGAGGCTTCGCTATCTTCGAGAAGTTCTGAACGAAGCGACGGCAATAACTAGCCAAACCAAGGAAACTCCGCACTTGCTTGACATTAACAGGAGGGAGCCATTCAACAATGGTCTTCACAGTTTCCGGGTTGACTGCAATGCCCTTGGCAGAGATGACATGACCAAGATAGGTTACTTGAGGCAGCCAAAACTCACACTTGGAGAACTTTGCATACAAGTGGTTCTCACGAAGCTTGCTTAGGACACACCGGAGGTGTTCTTCATGCTCTTCTCGTGACTTAGAATAGACTAGGATGTCATCCAGATAGACCACAACGAACTTGTCAAGATACTCCATGAAAACCGAGTTCATGAGCCTCGAGAAGGTGGCAGGCGCGTTGGTGAGACCGAAAGACATGACCGTACTCATACAGCCATAGCGGGTGGTGAAAGCTGTCTTCGGAACATCTTCCTTGCGAATCTTGATTTGGTGATAACCACTCCTCAAGTCCAGCTTAGAGAAAACCACAGCTCCAGCTAGCTGATCAAAAAGATCATTAATCCGCGGAAGGGGATATTTATTCTTGATGGTTTTAGCATTGAGAGCCCGATAGTCAACACAAAGTCTATCAGTCTGGTCTCGCTTCTTCACAAAGAGAGTTGGGCTACCCCAAGAAGAAGTACTATGCTGAATGAAACCCAACTTCTCTTGTTCATCAAGTTGACGTTTGAGTTCAGCCAACTCAGCAGGACCCATTTTATAAGGCCGCTTGGAGATAGGAGCGGTACCAGGTTCAAGCTCAATAACAAACTCAACCTCACGATTCGGAGGCATACCGCAACTCTTCAGAAAGACATCTGGAACTCACAGATCACGAACACTGAATAGCTTCCATAGCATCAACATTCAGAGCCGCCAAAGAGAAAAGCTGGATAGCAGGAGTCGACTTGGAGAATAGACTATATGGCCTTCAGAATCTTCAGAGAAACCGGCGTTCAAAGACAATCAATCACAGCTGCATTTCTTGTCAACCAATCCATGCCCAAGATGACATCAATGTCGAATTGCCTGTATGATTAAGGACGCCGAGAACGAAGAGCCACCAATCTCAATTTGATTGCCATGGCTGATATGAGCAGCCCTCATGTTTGAACCAGAGATAGGACCCTTAATCGCTTAAGGAGAGGTTCCATAGCTAACACATTCTCATCTGCAAACTTGGTTGACACAAAAGAATGCGATGCACCGTAATCAAACAAAACTCTTGAGGAACTGAGTTAACGGAAGCATACCCATCACAACCTGTGTGCATGCTCAGCTTGAGCGTTGATGCGCTTGGCACGAGCAATGTGAGACCCGGGCTTGGTGTTGATGTTGAGAGCCCGAGGTGGTGGTGCACGAACCAAAGGAGAGCTTGCCGCAGATCTTGGAGGTGGTGGGGGAAGAGCCTTGTTCTTCATCGGACAGTTCCATTGTTGATGCCTGAGTCTCCACAAGTGTAACAAGCACTGTGGACGTGGAGCAACGTAGCTGGGACTTCCGCCAGCGCCTGTGGTAGTGGTGGTTGTAGCCCCTGGGAGCCGCAGTGAAGAAGTTTGGTGGCCTTGCCGCGTAGCTTGAAGGTCTTGGTGGAGCCGGAGCGACGGTGGGTGTTAGGAACCCGCACACGACGCTTAGAAGGAGCCGACATAGTCAAGAGCTTGCTGCATCACGGCTGTGCTTCTTTGACTCACAAACACTTGCCTACTTGCCTCTTCCTGTAGAGCTGTATGCTGAAGTTCCAGAAAGGACGCTGGCCTTGCATGTGTGATTGCATACTTGATCGATGCATTGAGCCCTTGCCTGAACCTCTTTTGCTTCTTCTTGTCATCAGAGATCTCATCGCCACCATAACGAGAAAGGTTCATGAAGTTCCTGATGTAGGTGTTGACATTATCATTGCCCTGCTTCAGGTTAAGAAACACTTCCTTCATTCTCTCCATGACAATTTCTGACAGATACTGCTCCTTGAAAGCTCCAGTGAACTGTTCCCAAGTAGGCTGAAAACCAGTGCAGTTTGCCTTCAGGTAATTCTCCCACCAGAGAGCTGCATCTCCCTTCAGAAGGTGAGTAGCACACTTTACCCATTCTTGCTCGGGAACATCAGCAGTTGCCAGTAACCTTGACATCTCACGCAGCCAATCATCAGCATCAAGTGGTTGATCAGAAACATCAAACTGACGAGGGTTGAACTTCAGGAAGCTTTTGATGTCCCCTCGCTTGGGAGGTGGAGGTAGCGGCACAAACTCGTTCCTCCTGACACTTTCCTCGAACCGCTGCTGGTTCTGCTGCATTGCTGCCAAGGCATTGGCGATGCTTGACAAAGCTGCCCCCAGTTCAGGTTGTATGTCCTCCTCAGAACGGCGTGGTGGTGCCATCCTGCGATTGATATAACACACAAGTCAGTACTATGATGGAGAATAATAATATTCCAAAATAGTACCAAGATGGAATTACTCAAGATTAAAGGATACAATTTACTAAGATGATATTAAAATATCAACGAAGTTCAAAGCACCTAGAAGATATTAAGCATATCGCACACGATCGAAAAGGAGTGTGGTACACAATATATCAAAGAAAAATTTTCCACAAATTTCGCATTAAAATACCAATAGATGCTAAAATTACTTAACGAATCAAGATTAGTGACTCTACCAATTCAATATACAAGAGCGAATGATAAGAGTAGTGGTATGGTCGCGACTCCATCCCGCACCCGAATCATTACTCCGCACATGAACAAGTAAAACACACATCTCAACACCTTCTTCTTACGATGATCCTAAAGATTAGCAACTACGGAAACGAACACACAACAGAAGATAGCGTCGGATAACAAAGAGTGAGACAGATCGCGTCGGTATAGAACGAATCAGATGGATCGCGTCGGTTTGCAAAAGCCTGTCGGTATGGAATGTACCAACAGTTGATAACCAAAAGGCCGATAAGATAACAACTTGGATGCAACAGATAGACAAAGATTTACACAGACACACACACACACAGATACACAACCTATGGTACTACGGAAACCCAGAACACGTGAATCCTAGTTTGAATTTGAGAAGAGGATTGAAAACGTTACACTTCCTTACCAGAAAGGGTGGGTGGGTGGGTAAGAAGAAAAGTGGAAGCAGTCCTACTCTCGCGTTTTGCTTTTCCCTAATATACATAACTACCAAAATATTTGCGAGACAGACAACGACCATTTGGCTGAGACCCTGAAGGGCGGGATAGCTCTGATACCAATTGTAACTACCTCGATGAATTACGCTCCTAGTACAAGCCTGGATGATCCGAAATGGTTGAAATAGTATGGTGGGGCCCAAATGCCACTCACAGGTAGACCTTTCGGCCGTCCCAACCATTTCCAAACATCGGGACAAGAACGGGCGGCGTAATCGGCAGGCGAAGGGATCAACTACATACACAAATGAGTATGTATGCAAGCCACCATACAATAGTACATCAGAGCCATTCCATCTAAAAAGAAAGGAAATATAGCAACGCCATACGGCAAGATCCAAATATCCTAGATAGATATAATAGTGTAGGATATCTCCTCATACATCAATCAACAGAGTATCAAGCGAAGCGAAGACAAAATCCAGTACGGATAAGAAGCAAATCGGCATAAGATGCCCCATAAATAAGCACATTCCGCCCACGATCTCACGGATCCCGCTCCCGGAATCTCTACACCGAATGATCGTTGCCCACATCGTCTGTCTCTTCCACCCAGTATCCATCTTGCGAGTGTACCTGTCCATCTGAACCAATAATTTATCGTGTGAGACCCTAGGGGTACTCAGCAAGTCTTTATGCCTCTAAAGGGGACACAACCTGGGGTGACACAATTGCAGCAAAAGATAAACCCTAGCAATTCTATAGATACTCGCTAACCATCCGCCCAACCAGAGATAGACGGATGTCCGTGAATTAAGAACAACAGTTATAACAGTTATAAAGGTAATCTTAACAGATCCATCCTCCTCCTCGCTTACCGACGAGGAAGCGGACGAACAACCCCCATCCGTCGGCAGTTTTATTATCCATCCCGTGAGTGTTGCACTATTTACTAGTCAGGTACCTAGTCTAGTCAAATTAAAAGCGGTACTTTAGTTATGCTTGTCTATGATCGAGAAACTGTGCTCCAAGTCGTCCATAACCGCGGACACGGCTTTCAGAAAGTTTTACCCTGCAGGGGTGCACAAATAGCAACACACACTCGATATGCCTCGGAAAAACCAAATCAAAACCCAACGAGACAGTCACGACAAAGCAATTACAGGATTCAGAAATATTTCAGGGGGCCACCCCTTTAAGTAGATCCCGCAACGAAGCCGGCTTCAAACGGGCTTAAGGTTGTGGAGGCGGTCAGAAACGATCGGGAACCCGAAAGTGTGACTGGGCTTGTCGATACATAAATCGGGCCACGATCCTAAAAGACAATGCAAGACTCGCACAATTTAAATAAAGCAAGAAGCATGGCATAAGTACAGGATAGTAAATAAAACCTCAAACTAGTTTGTGGCCCCAAGAAATAGGAATGAATCAAGCTCTGGCTCAGGGGGGTCCATAAGGCCTCCCGGATGTGGATAGCGCGAATATTCTTGGAACAGGAATCAAGTACTCGGGGTCTTACGGGACACAAGTGAGCATAACAACCAAATAACAGATATTGCTCACCGGTGCCACTTTCATTAGTTATCCCATTACTACTCAGGTTAAGTTGTTTAGGTACCTCGTTATTCATCAGACACTCACATACCCTACACATGCTGTTCTACGACTCGCATGGCTCAAACAACTCCTGTAGTAATGGCTCATGGGATGGAGGAACAAGCTTCGGTGGGGTTTAAAGTAAAGGCTATGCAATACTTGGGATTCAATTTAATGCAACCGCGACTCAATGATGCAAGAATAAGATAGAGGCAATAGGTACTGTATGTATGCAATCATGTGGTAGTGCTTGCCTGGCAGCTCGGTTGAAGCAAGGAATGGATCTGGGTAGTGCTCCTGGTTCTCTTGATATATCCCCTGCTCAGCGTCTATTCGGAGAAGAACCAAACAAACAAGGGCCAACATAAATAAAGTGCGCAAGCATATGAATAAAATGCATCAAGCAAACAATCATGCCATGAGGAATGATGCACAATTTGCATGGCAATAAAGTAGCATGGCAAGGGTGAGGTGTGAAACACACGAATAAGCCATTTTATTTAGTTTTGGCCCTATTTTATTCACAATTAAGTTGCTGTCCACAATATATTTATATGATGCATGCTTCAAATCAAACCATGGAATGCATAAACAGAAAGGTCTCGTCGAGCTAATCATTTTAGACATATCATTTGTTAAATTTGGATTTATAAATCAAAAGTTATTAATTATTTAAGAAAGAGGGGCATTTATTGTAATTTAATTAAACTTGGAAATTTAAGTGTTCAAAATATATTTTGGATTGCATATTTGAAATCCTCACATTTTTCTGATTTGAAAACATATATTATTTGTTTAAATTGGATTTATATTTTAAAAGTTATTTAAAAACAGAATTTAATTTGAATTTAAATAATTAGAAAAAGATTTGAATTTTAAAACAGAAACAGATAATACTTTTTATACTCAGGATTAACCAGACACAGGCGCTGACGGGTGGGCCTCTCTGCTGACTGGACCAAACGCGCACTGAGGAGGTTTCCTCACCGCGAGCTGACCCAGCCAACGCGAATGACAGGTGGGCCATCGTCCGCGCGGGTCCACGCGGCAGAGGCGAGCGGGCCAGGAGCTGACAGGTGGGGCTTCCGCTGGAGCGCGGGTTGAGAAGTAAAAACTCCAGGAGCCTTTTTGCAAAACGCCACGGAGACAGGCAAGTGGGACCGATTGGAGCGCGGGTTTAGCCGAAGAAAACTGCAGGGGGGTAAGCGCAAAAAGGACGCCCGACCCCATCGTTTTCTTCGCCATGGACGGCTCAGGCGCTGCAATGAGGTGGGGGTTCGAACCTGGGACGTGCGGCGCGTGTGCAGGGAGCGGAGCCGCTGCGCTGGCCTGGGCTTGGTGTCAGGGAGGGTCGGCGCGGCCTAGTTAGGGTTTTTACGCGGCGCGGGGCGAGCAGACGGCAGCGAACGACGACGCACCGAGGCTGCTCGGAGAAACGACCGGCGAACACAGGCGACGGCGGGGGAGACGGAGGTGTCAGGGAGGCACAGGGGCTCACCGGGAGGTTGCTGGTGGCGTTGGATCGGGTCGGCGAGCAGGCGATCGACGGCGATGCAGACGGCCAGGAGACCTAGGGTTTCGGCTCGGCGGCGCTGGTACTGGCGGCTCCGGGGCTTCCTCTTCGTGGTTCCGTGTACGGGGCTGCAGCAGGGGGTCTCCTCGGTCCACCAGACCACTCCACGGTCTGGCTGCGCGTCCAGATCGTCGAGGAGCGGTGGAGGCCGACGGTGGCGGCGAGAGGGAGGTAGGCGTCGGTGGAGGAGAAGAGGGGAGAGGCAGGCGCTGGGGTTGGATCTGGGGGGTAGCTGGGCGAGGCAGAGGGGTGGTGGGGATGGTAGCAGGTAGCAGAGAGAGGAGGTGCCGTGGGGAGGTGTAGATGAAAAAGGTGGCTCGGTGCCACCTTTTTCCTCTCCTTCCTCACGTGGTAGGCTCGGGCAGGACCAGGGCAGGGGCAAGGGAGGCTGCCAGGTGGGGTAGGGCAGGGCAGAGAGGTGGTGCTCGGGCTGGGGCCCCTAGGGCAGAGAGAGAGAGCAAGAGAGGGAGAGGGTGTGGATCGGTCTAGGGTTGGAGCTAGGGTAGGAGGGAGAGGGGTATGGCTCGGGTAGGGTTAGAGGGAGCCTCGGCCAGGGCTTGTGTGGTGGAGGGGGGTAGCTAGGGTCTGCCATGGTGGGATGGCTCGGCTTAGAAGGAGGAGAGAAAGAGGGGGTGCTTAGGGTTTAGGTTTAGAGAGGGGTATGGTAGATTAGATGAGATGGAGAGGTAGGTTTAGGGTTTGAAGAGAGGGGGAAAGGTTAGTTGCTAGGGTGCTCATTTGTCAAGACCAAGCCAAGCACAAACCAAAACCCCAACAAGATCAAGACTAGAAAAGAGAGGAAAGAGGGTGATGTGGTTTTGCAAAAGATCTACTCAAAATGCAACTAAAACCAAAGCTAGTAAAAGATGGTTCTTGCATGGCCCATGCATGATATTTAATGCCATGCTTATGTTGTGAAAACAAGATAATTTACATGGCAATATTACTATGCATTCCACAATGTGGAGTAAGGCCTAAGCAAAAGGATTTTAGAGATAGCTCCAAGGGAATAGATGGAGATGATCATGTTTGAGTAAAATCTGGACTTGCTAGTGTGTATGTTCCACTAGATGATCAATAGTCCCAAACTATTCCAACATGAGCATAATTCCATGATAAACCATATGGAAGCTAGAAGAAAGGGTCCCACTCACAAGGCATGCAAAGGTGGCCATGTGGCTCTCATATTTCAACATTGTGAAAACAACATGATGCTAAGATGAGAGCATGTGGAATAGAATTGGATCCATCCCAACCCACAGGAGCTAGAAGTAAAACCAGTAAATGCCAAGCTCATATTTAGTTGGGTGGTGGAATTATAAGGTGGTGAAAGAAAAGGTGGTGGAGTTAATAAGAGATATGCCCCCAACTCAACTTGGGCATTACACAATATATCAAGAACCAAATACAATATCAAGAGGCAAACTACAATTAATAATGCATATGAGATAAGAACCAAATCAAAAAGGGTTTTATATGATGCTCAAATGCAAGGAGGCATGATGACATGAGCATGATATAATTATGATGCAACAATTATATATTTGAAGTAGCCATTATATTACTAGACCAAGTAGCATTACAATTGTTAGACAATTGGGATGCTACAATGTTTCTTGTTGTATTGCCAATCAACCTCATAGGATCTTTCTGACTAGTAATTGCATTGTTATGACTTGCTCAGTTCCTGTCAATTTCCCTGCTGTAATTTGTTTACCCTTCATGCCATGTTGTGTATCTAAGAAGAGCACCCCTAGTGAACTATGGACCCCGGTCCAATCTTTACCATTGATACTGTTGGGCCACGCGAAGATAAAACCAAATTTTTCCTCTAACGTGGTGATCCCAAGATCTAGCTGAGGTAGAAGGCCAGGAGGTTTACCACTAGACGCCAGCTGATTGCTGATTGGCGAAGCGTCGATTGATGCATGATCATCCTCACGATCCGATCGTCCTTGCCGATCAGACAAAGACCTCTGCTGGAGGAGGCACCGGCAGAGAACTGCTAGGTTCGGAACGGCGGCAGGACTGCTGTGGAGCTAGGGTTTCCAACATGGAATGACCTAACCGAACAATGATTAACCTTTCTGGGTTACGGTGCTCCACTATTTATGGGGAGTGAACGTGGGCTCTGCTCGCGTGACCCATTCACTAAAGCCCATATAACACTAGTCACCATCAGTCTAACTCACTAACTCAGTCCTAATCCGGTTTAGGTCCAACCCAACCAGATTACATGTTCAGATCCAATCCGAACTTGCTCCCGCTCTTAAGTGTGTGACCCCGCAGGCTCATGGCTACTTGGACACAATTGGAGTCCGACTCTCAATCGATCAGTCGGTAGTGGCTCCTAGCAGAACGTGCCGACTCCCAAGTACCAAAGACACATGACGACTTGCCTTTCCAATCCGACTTACGTCCGAGTCCCTTTTGCCTCATGATATACCTTGTCAGACTATAGGCGAATATATGTCATCCCTTAAATAGTCCGACTCTCTTCTCGATCCGAGATAAGTGATTCACCCGACTAACTCTTATTCGGTCGCCTCGGTTAACACTTAACCGAGTCATGCATGGCCATGCTTTCGGAATCATATCTCACGAGAGGGCCCAGAGAATATCTCTCCAAGTAGAGGGGCAAAATCCCATCTTGGTTATTCACATCACGCAGCTTGATTCTAAGTCAACCCGAACTCTGCCTTTATAACTGACCAGTTACGGATCAGCGTTTGATAGAACCTAAGTCGGTGATCCTCAACTCAGACTATGCAACAACCTTAGGTCTAAGGATTACATTGATTGAGATATACAAATGACAACTTGTTTGTTGTACCTCAATATACGTCAATCCGACTCGCTAAACTCTTTAGTCGAATCTGTGTAAGTTGGAATAGCATCTCCATGCCCATGACAAGTGGAACCGAGTCATCAAGCCAACTTTCACATTAGTCTGAGTTGTGTGTCCAGCACAACCTCAATGACCAAGGATATTTAGTACAAACAACATGAATTCATAGTTCCACAACCGAATCACATATCCAATGATACACATCAGATGTTTATACAAGGAAAACTTAATAACTTTATGAATACAATGGGAAATATCATCATACATGATTGCCTCTAGGGCATATTCCCAACAGTCTCCCACTTGCACTAGAGTCAATCTTCCGACATCACATGTCTAGGCATCTAATGCCCATGGTTTCAGTCGCCTCATGCTTCGGCTGTGGTAACGGCTTTGTCAACGGATCCGCAATATTTGCATCCGTGTGTATGTTGCATAACTTGATATCACCCTGATCCACGAACTGGCGAATCAGGTGGTACCGCATGAGTATGTGCTTGTTCTTCTGGTGTTGTCTAGGTTCCTTGGCTTGTGCAATAGCACCATTGTTGTCACAATACACGTCCAACGGATTGGACGAGCCCTGAACCACACCAAGATCCATGAGGAATTTCCTCATCCAAACAGCTTCCTTTGCTGCCTCTGAGGCGGCAATATACTCAGCCTCTGTTGTAGATGCAGACATAGTCTCTTGCTTGGAACTCTTCCAGCTCACAGCACCTCCATTTATAATAAACATGTATCCGGATAGCGAACGAGAATCATCAGAGTAGGTAAGATAACTCGCATCCGTGTAACCCTTTACACTGAGTTCATCTTCACCACCATAAACCAAGAACATATCCTTAGTCCTTCTCAAGTACTTTAGGATATTTTTAGCTGCTGTCCAGTGGATCTCTCCAGGATCAGCCTGGTATCTACTAACAACACTTAGAGCATAGGAAACATCCAGCCTAGTACAAATCATGGCATACATGATGGATCCGACTGCAGAAGCATATGGAATCGCACTCATCCGACTTCGCTCATCAGTTGTCGAAGGACACTGAGTCTTGCTAAGTTTTACACCATGGGACATTGGTAAGAACCCCTTCTTAGACGATTCCATGTTGAACTTCTTCAACACTTTGTCCAAATAAGTACTCTGACTCAATCCAATGAGCCTCCTTGATCTATCTCTATAGATCCTGATTCCGAGGATGTATGTTGCCTCACCCAAGTCTTTCATTGAGAAACTCCTTTCCAATGATTCCTTGGTTTCTTGCAACATCTGGACATCATTTCGAATCAGTAATATGTCATCCACATATAAGATTAGAAAATTTACTTTGCTCCCACTAAACTTCTTGTATAAACAAGAATCATGATCACTCTTGATGAAGCCAAACGATTTGACTACCTCATCAAAGCGAATATTCCAACTCCGAGATGCTTTCTTCAACCCATAAATGGATTTCTGAAGTTTCCACACCTTGTCAGCATTAGCCGGATCGACAAAACCCTCGGGCTGTATCATATACACGTCCTCGGTTAAATTTCCATTAAGGAAAGCCGTTTTGACATCCATCTGCCATATCTCGTAGTCGAAATAGGCCGCTATAGCTAACATGATCCGAACTTATTTAAGCATCGCTACGGGCAAGAAAGTCTCGTCGTAATCAACTCCTTGAACTTGTCGGAACCCCTTCGCGACAAGGCGTGCTTTATAGATTGAAACATTTCCATCCATATCAGTTTTCTTCTTAAAGACCCATTTGCACTCGACGGGTCTTGCACCGTCTGGCAGATCAACCAAGTTCCAAACTTGATTTTCATCCATGGACTTTATCACGGATCTCATGGCTCCAAGCCATGACTCGGAATCATATCCCACCATCGCTTCCGAATAATTTGCCAGCTCATCACTGTCTAACAGTAACACATCACGAACACTTCGTAATCTTGCCGATCTTCGTAGTACAGGTGCTGCTGCCGGCTCAGCTGTCACGACCGGCTCAACCTCCAAGGTTTTTGCCGACTCGCCACTAGCGGTTCCTCTCGCATTTCTTCGAGCTACACCGTGCTCCCACTTACTCCCCAACTAAGAAACTCTTTCTCAAGGAAGACACTGTTCTGAGCGACAAACACTTTGCTCTCTTCTCGGTTGTAGAAGTAGTAACCCAAGGTTTCCCTCGGATACCCCACGAAAATACACTTATCCGACTTGGCTGTAAGATTGTCCGACTGGAGTCGCTTAACAAATGCTTCACAACACCAAATCTTAAGAAAAGACAAACTTGGTGTCTTCTCTACCGATTTTGATGGTACTCTATTTAGTGTGAACGCTGCTGTTTCTAGACAATAAGCCCAAAATGATAAAGGCAGATCTATCCGACTCATCATTGATCGTACCATGTCCAACAAGGTCCGATTCCGCCTTTCCAAAACACCATTCCTTTGTGGCGTTCCTGGCGGAGTAAGTTGAGGAACTATTCCACAACTTTTCAGATGGTCATCAAACTCATGGCTCATGTACTCACCTCCTCGGTCTGACCGAAGAAACTTTATTTTCTTTCCGAGTTGATTCTGTGCTTCATTCTGGAATTCTTTGAACTTTTCAAAGGCTTCCGACTTATGTTTCATCAAGTAGATATATCCATACCTACTCAAATCATCAGTGAAGGTAATGAAGTACTCATAACCAACCCTGGCTGTCGTGCTCATTGGTCCACATACATCACTATGTACTAGTCCCAACAAGTTGGACGCCCTTTCGCAACTCTTTGCAAAAGGTGTCTTCGTCATTTTGCCGAGTAGGCAAGATTCGCATGTCTCGAACGACTCCAAGTCGAACGAAGTTAGGAGTCCATCATCATGGAGCTTCTTCATGCGTTTCCAACTTATATGACCAAGCGACAGTGCCAAAAGTAAGTCATATTCAGATCATTTGGTCTCAACCTTTTAACATTTATGTTATAAACCGACTCACCATCAAGATTCAAAATAAATAACCTGTCCTGGACGGGGGCGAAGCCGTGAAACATATAATTCAAATACAAAGAACAACCATTATTCTTGATATTCGACTCATAGCCTTGCCTCATCAAACATGAAGCAGAAATAATGTTTTGACTGAGCATTAGAACATAATAACAATTATTCAGTTCCATAATGAATCCGGAAGGTAAATGAAGTTGCATCGTGCCGACTTCCAACGCAGCAACTCTTGCTTTGTTGCCAACTCGAATATCAACCTCACCTCTTGCTACGCTCCTAGTTCTTACCAGTCCCTGCAACGAGTTGCAGATGTGAATAACTGATCCGCTATCATATACCCAAGAACTATTAGGTGCATCATCAAGATATATGTCTATAACATTGCAAACAAGTGTACCTGAGTCGAAAGTCATACCTCCACTCTTGGCTTTATCGGCCAAGTACTTGCTACAATTCCTCTTCCAGTGGCCATCCTCCTTGCAGTAGAAGCAAGTGGATCCGGCTGAAGGAGATGGCTTAATCCCTGAGGAAGCGCTTGGGACCGGGTCCGGAGCCTGCTTTCCTCCTGACTTAGCCTTCTTCTTAGTCCAAGAACTCTTCTTGAACTTAGCCTTATTCTGCAACATTAACACTTGACTGGCGCCCTTCTTGAGATCCGCCTCTGCCTGCTTGAGCATCCCATGTAATTTAGTGAGCTTCTTATCCATACCATGCATGTGGTAGTTCGAAATGAACTGCCCATATGCACTAGGAAGAGAGTTCAGAATTATGTCTGTAGCGAACTCTTCGCTTATGGGGTAGCCAAGCCTCTCCAGAGATTGCACGTAACCAACCATTTTGATCACATGCGGACTCAGTGGATCACCATCCTTAAGCTTGCAACTCAGCAAATCCTGAGAGACTTGATACCTCTCAGTCTTCGCCTGAGCCTGGAACATACTTTTGAGGCTTTCGATCATATCGTAGGCCTCAACATGCTTGAACTGCTTTTGCAAGTCCGGTTCCATGTGAGCAAGCATAAGACAGCTAATATCCGTGGACTCATCCTTAGCCCGATGGTAGGCATTGGTGGCTGCGACAGTCGCATTCTCGTTCGGCTCATCTGGAAGTGGGTTGTATAGGACATGGTCCTTATTTTCTTGTTTGAGAACAATTCTCAGATTTCGATACCAATTGGTAAAATTAGTGTCGTTCAGTTTATCTTTCTCAAGAATGGTTCTCAACGCAAAACCGGATATCTGAGAGTGACTGCTACTTGGTGCCATGATATACAACAGAAAATATGCAAAACACTTAAGACATGTATTCATAAAAGAGCAAGCATATTAAACATTTTAATATTTTATGCTCCCACTAGAACCAACACCCCTCCGATGGTTACTTAGTGATTCAGATCCTAAATAAGCAAGTCGTCTAGTGAGCTTTAGCATCACCTCTAGCCGCCAAGTGATCTAGGTAGACAACTCCTTGTCAATCGTATCTCATACGACTCCTATTGGACGGGTGGCATCACATGCCCCGGCTCCCATCCGACTTTTCCCCGAGTCCCACAACCGTTCTGATAGACCCGTCTAGCTTACGAAAGTGTTTCTGCAAGAAGACTGACTGAACCCACCTAGTCGGAAAGAATTGGCAGCACCTCAATTTTATGAGCCCACTACCAAAATGTCCGACTTGTGATGGTGCAAACATCATGGAAAACCGGCTAGACCTTCTTTGAGGGATTAAATTTTACCGACTATCTAATAGAGGTAAAACAGAGAAATAACAATAACACAAAATAAAGCAATTATAATGTGAAATGGTATGGCTCTCTTCATGGCGATCTCCATCTCTACAAAGCCTGCAATCCAACTCGTGCCAACTCTTGTCACTTGCCGTCTTACTCCATGTCGCCGACATGTACAATGCCTTGCATGCCTTCCGGGTTCTCCAAATAGCTACACTAGCTAAGTAAAGTAAATTACATAGAGAATCCGACACGCAGGTCGTTATACAATAAAATGACAAAGACCTAGGCTCCACCGGTCGACAAAACCGTGATTCGCAGATCACGTATGGATTACACACATACATCATATGCACATGAACCATACCATTCACAATTTCCTGCAAAAACAAGTTATGCATAGATACAATATCTACCGGCGTTGTGAAACTCGCAACGACATCTAAGGCGCTACGACAGGGCGAAGCCGGCGGTTTTTCCGAAAACATAGATCTCATCTACGATCCGGACATGGATTCCGACCATTGTTCTGATTCGATCAAACTTTTTGATCTTCGATCACCGCCTCTGGATTTACGTGTCACCGTCTACCCCGATGGCGGAAGCCGACCGGTAGGGGTATGTCGTTCCACAACCTCAGCTGTATGATCACGGAAATCAGACCTACCATTCCCCGCGTACAGTTGATCCAATCAACCTTGTACAAAACTGATCTATCTCATAGATCGACCACCAAAACAACACATAGATCTCATCTACAGCCAACCGCATATCACATATGCGAGATCTCGAGCCTAAAACCAGAAGCTATCGCTATGATACCACTGTTGGGCCACACGGAGATAAAACAAAAAATTTCCTCTAACGTGGTGATCCCAAGATCTAGCTGAGGTAGAAGGCCACGAGGTTTACCACTAGACACGCAGTTGCGGATTACTGATGTAGCACGTCAGTTGATGCAGTGCAGTCTTCACGATCCGATCGTCCTGGTGCTGATCGTACAACACCTCTGCTGGAGGAGGCACTGGCGGCGAACTGCTAGGTTCGGAACGGCGGCAGGACTGCTATGGAGCTAGGGTTTCCAACATGGAATGACCTAACCGAACAATGATTAACCTTTCTGGGTTACGGTGCTCCACTATATATAGGGAGTGAACGTGGGCTCTGCTTGCGCAACCCATTCACTAAAGCCCATATAACACTAGTCACCGTGAGTCCAACTCACTAACTCAGTCCTAATCCGGTTTAGGTCCAACCCAACCAGATTACATGTTCAGATCCAATCCGAACTTTCTCCCGCTCTTAAGTGTGTGACCCCGCAGGCTCATGGCTACTTGGACACAATTGGAGTCCGACTCTCAATCGATCAGTCGGTAGTGGCTCCTAGTAGAACGTGCCGACTCCCAAGTACCAAAGAGTCATGATGACTTGACTTTCCAATGCGACTTACGTCCGAGTCCCTTTTGCCTCACGATATATGTCATCCCTTAAATAGTCCGACTCTCTTCTCGATCCAAGATAAGTGATTCACCCGACTAACTCTTAGTCGATCGCCTCGGTTAAGACTTAACCGAGTTGTGCATGGCCATGCTTTCCGAATCATATCTCATGAGAGGGCCCAGAGAATATCTCTCCAAGTGGAGGGGCAAAATCCCATCTTGGTTATTCACATCACGCAGCTTGATTCTCAGTCGACCCGAACTCTGCCTTTATAACTGACCAGTTACGGATCAGCGTTTGACAGAACCTAAGTCGGTGATCCTCAACTCGGACTATGCAACAACCTCAGGTCTAAGGATTACATTGATTGAGATATACAAATGACAACTTGTTCGTTGTACCTCAATATTGGTCAATCCGACTCGCTAAACACTTTAGCCAAATCTGTGTAAGTTGGAATAGCATCTCCATGCCCATGACAAGTGGAACCGAGTCATCAAGCCAACTTTCACATTGGTCTAAGTTGTGTGTCCAGCACAACCTCAATGACCAAGGATATTTAGTACAAACAACATGAATGCATAGTTCCACAACCGAATCACATATTCAATGATACACATCAGATGTTTATACAAGGACAACTTAATAACTTTATGAATACAATGGGAAATATCATCATACATGATTGCCTCTAGGGCATATTCCCAACAGATACATCTTCCACTATTACTTGTTTACTTTTTGCAAACCATTACCTTCCACACCATACGTTTAATCCTTTGTTACAGCAAACCGGTGAGCTTGACAACCTCACTATTCGTTGGGGAAAAGTCTTGAGTTTGTGTTGTGTAGGTCTCCGTGTTGCTTGCAACACCTGTGTGACGTTTCCTTCCTCCTTCTGGTTCGATAACCTCGGTCTCAACTCAAGGAAAACTTGCTGCTTGATGCTTCACACCTTGCTCTTGGGGTTCCCAACAGGCTGTGCGTAGACAGTCATCAAGCTTTTCTGGCGCCGTTGCCAGGGAGGCCAAGGACGTCTTCACTAGGGGAGTCCTTCACTTCCTTTCTCTTTACTTTGTTTTTAGTTTTCTTTGTTTTTTTGCTTGGTTTTGTTTGCCTCTTATTCAAAAACACACAAAAAATTAGTCCCTACTCTAGCTCACCATGTTGCTCCCCAAGTTCGCCTTGAAAAATCTTGCAATAGATAGTGGCTCCATAATTAGGAAAGATAATATTGAAGAATTATTTAATTATGTTAGCAAGCATGAGGATGTTGAGGATAAATATATAGCAGAGCTTGCTCCTAATTATGAGATTGATGCAGCTTCTTTAGTTCATATGTTGGAGGCTAGGTTTGTTAGCCTTAACCCCTTCATACAATTCTTGTTCCTAAAACTAAAAGAAGAGAAGAATGTTGAAAAAAGGGAATCCATCCTTAAAACTTTATCAAAATAATTCCATGATGTTGCTAGGGAGGCCAAAAAGGTTTTTGAACATTTCAATATGCTAGGTTCAAGTGTAGATGTTGTGGGTATTTCTGATAAAACTAAGCCTATAGAGGAATTCAATATACCCATACCCTTTAAGCTTGTTGGAATGCATGAAGCCTTTGAAAGGAACTTTGATTGGATTGCCCCTGAAAATCTTTTTGATGAAGGTAGTAGACCAAAGAGAGATGAAAAGGGATCCTCCAAAACCCATTTGGATGAGATACCTTTCATAGTTGAAGACTTTGCAAGTATGGATATCAATTCTTCATTTGAAAATACTTGATTCTTCTTGCCTCTTGTGCCTAACTTAAAGGCATTAAAGAAAAGTACTTGTTGGGAGATAACCCAAGATTTTACTTTTAATGACCTCTCCTTATCCCTTTTGTTTGCTTTTTGTGCCAAGAATGACCTCTAATGAGAGGGAAGTAAGATTTGGGGAGTTGTTGTCCCGAAACAGATTTTTGTCCTCCACCAAAAACATTCGTGACGAGGCTCTATACCTTGGATTGAGCTCAAAATTTATGAATAAATCTCCAGTATGTTATCTAACTTTCGTTAGTTCAACACTTTTTGATTTGATCAACAGAAGATGTTCGAAAAAATCGGTTTCTACCCGCTGGTCTGTTTTGACAGCTTTCTGCCATTATTTGCATTTGCTTCTTATTGATTCCTTATTTAGTTCTCTTCAGGTAAATTGAGCTTTTTGAAGGATTTACTACAGTAGCTTGTGTTTTTAGTGAAAATCCTTGCTGTTCCAAAGCTTGGCCAGTGGTCTAATATCTTTTGAATACACTAATGTTGCTAATAAAGATTGTGTGAAGTTTTGTATGAAGGAAAAATTTCAGGTGTAGAGAGAGAATGATGCAATGAGATGAAGGATGGAAAAAAGCTCAAGCTTGGGGATTCCACCATGGTGTCACCCCAAGAAATATCCAAGAGGTACAAGCGTCAAAGCTTGGGGATGCCCAAGGCATCCCCTTCTTCATCAATAAAAAGCTTAGGTCTGTCTAGACACTTCGTTTTTTATTGTTTCATGCACAGTTGTGTTGTTCTTGGAGCGGCTTAGTTTTCGTTTGCTTTGCTTAGTTTGTTTAGTTTTCTAAAGTAGTTTGGACCCCCATTCTCTTTGTGTTGTTTTACAAATAAGTTGCGTGGTGTTTGGAAAGGAGTAGTAAGTTCTTGCTTGAAGTGCAAGAGGAGCTTCTATTAACTGTGACTTAGACTTTAGCATGACATGCTAGGTGTTGTTTTAGCATTATGCTTAGTGATTATTGACGTAGCATGTCTTGTTCCAAAAAATTGGGATTGCTTAGTGTGCCTTGAAGAAATCATGCATTTTTAAGCATGCAAAAGCATAGTATTGTGGTATTCTCTTTTGATGTTTTGCTTGGGTTGACTTGGCACATGCTCACACCATGTTAGGACTATGACAAGTCACCATTAGCCTCTATGATCATTTAGTCCTTGACTTGTAGTACCACTCTTTGCTTTGATTAGTATGCTTTGTTGCACTGCATGTTATGGCCATTATTGCTCTCTTAGTTGGTTGCTCCCAGTCTTTTGCTAGCCTCCACTTGTATGAGTAAGTTCTACTCATGCCTCCAACTCCCAAGAAACCAAGTTTTTCCAAAGTTTCCACTATAAACTCCTATGCATGGTGTGTTACACCATTCCAAGTATATTCTTGTTTTCAACTATCTTCCAATTAAAAACTATTTTGTTATGTGAAAACTTAGTGATTAAAGCCCTCACGAACTTGATGGCACACTTTATTCTTTGCCCCTAATAAACTTGAACCATTGTGACAACTTTGTTGTATATATATGCTTGCACTTATAAGTTGGAATTAGAAGAACCGTGCTGTCACGGGGAACGTTTTCAACATTGCACTTGTACCTCGTTGTACTCAGTTGATATCATGTTCTTTTGTCTATGGATGTCACTGGTGTGAAATAAAGAGGGAACTTGTAAGTCCATGGAGTTTGTATTTTGTGTTAGATAAACGCCAGGGCCGCTATCCTAAGACATGCCTAATCATGGTGGAAACTTGCATCATCACCATAGTGAGCTATCTATGAAGCATCCTCAATAAAAAGCTATGCATATGGTAAATAAAAAGATTGCTGACATCCTCATTGTATGCTTGCCTTGTCATTTTGGTTATGGGAAAGCTCCTGTACCATGTGCAAGGGTACCCTGTTAGCGGTTCTCAATGATATGCAAATACTTACAACGACAAGAACTTACCTGGACCCAAAGTTGAGTATGCATGAGGTGTGGCCCTCGTATTCAAGGGGCATGATATTGCCAACTTATACTTCGTCAAGCATATACTCCAGCTTTGCCACTTTAACCATAACCACTTCAGATGCTTATGATAGGGGCAATGAGTTCTAAAAGCTTACAAGTACCATAATTTTTGGAAGCTCTTTTTGAAAATTGTAATCCCTGCTTCCTTTACAAAAAAGGCCTTTCTTACACCATTATTTGAGTCTCCACCTTCTACCTTTAGGCACCATTAATAGAGCATAGTTGTGATTCTGTGTGCAGTGTTCCAAAGCTTATTAATTGATGCATATTGTGGTATTACTTGTCGGGGGGATAACCCCCGGTAGGGTCATGAGAGGGGAAACATAGTGCGGCTGGGTTGGCTCCGAGTGAAAAATGAACCAGGCCGGGTAAGAACGGCCGCGTAAGATAAACATGAAAGCTGAGATACAAACTATCTCGGCCCGTATAGGACAAAGTTGTAACCCTTGCAGGTACCAACGAGCCGAGTCAAGAAGGACGTGTGGCACCTTTCCAAGTAAGGTTCGGGAAGGACCATGGTAAAGCATGGTCAAAAGAGAAGGGTGACGCCGGGATGACACAAAAGAAGCCGGGTGACGCCGAAAGCAAGAGATGACGTACAAAGTAACTGCGTGATGCCAAAAAGAACAAGAAGCAGTGTACCAGAAGACCGTTAGCTGTCAAGCTTTATGGACCGGGCCTATGGGCTTAAGGCAAGCCCATAACCCGGCCCATATTGTAGGGACCAAGACCCAAACAGTAAACCCTAGAACCCAAAGTGGTATTAGCTAGCTACCACTTCCTATATAAGGGAGGGAATAATAGAAGTAGGAGGAGGTTGGACTAAGTAGGGAACAGGTGCTGCGTACTCAAGCCAATACAGCTCAAGGAGCACTTGTAGTCTTTGGGGTATCAATCAAATTCTCAAGTATGGAGAGTTCTTCTTGTTCTTCGTTCATGGCCCAACCGTGCACTCCCTCCCCGGTGACCACAAGCACCCATTCGGCCCCCAACTTAAGCCTACCCATGGCATCTGCCATGCCACCACCACGACGCTTGGCCCACCGTAAGCGTAAACAGGTGCTTGATGGAGTCTTCATCGGGAAGGGCAGCATCATCGCCAAGACCGGCGAGCGCGTCTACTCCGGCCTCATCCAGAGGTTTGGAGCGCTCAACTTCGTCAGCGACAACGCGGGCTGCTTCAGGACCAGGCCGTTCCCTAGGGGCGGTCGCTTCATCAAATTCGGCGAGCACCAGGTCTACGTCGCGGCGCGCGTGGAGTGCGCATATCCTGAGCACGTCGTCATGGCGTCGGATCCCCCAATGGCACCAGTCGCTGGGAAACCTCTCCAACTCGTCTCCATGGAGGTAATGATGACTGCCCCAAATCCCGTAGCTCCCACAGTAGTTCCAGTGGTAAATGAAAATATAGAAGGAGGAAATCATGAGGAAACGCCAAGGGCTGCAAGAACAGCAAAGGCGCCGCTGGAGAAACTAGAGAACATAGCTAGGAGCAAAAGAGCTAAGGAGCTACAGGAAGCGATAGACAAGTTGGCAGAGCCAGTGGCACAAGCAACTGACCCAGCGCGTGTGTAAGACGAGTTGGAAGAAACCAGGATAAAAGTCCTGGAGAAAGCAAAGGAGCTAGCACAGTTACAGCAGGATGTGGATATCACTATCCGAGAGCTTAACTCGGCAAATCGAGTCAAGGGCGCAAACACCCGGCTTGATGCAACGAGATTGAGAGGAAGGAACCTCAACAAAGAGCTGCCAGATGCGACATCAAAGATAACACTAGAGAACAGCAATGAGATGGCCATGCGCCCAACGTACAACACAACGGCAGCTAATCTGCGAGTGGCAGAAGCAGCAATGGCAGAGTTACCCCGCTTGGAGGGGGAAGCAAAGAAAAGGCAGCAAGAACGGGTCAATGAGTTAGTAAAAGCAGCCAACATGCTGAATCAGTCATATTACAGAGCAAATCCGGGTATAGTAGGGAGATCAAAGATGGTTCACTCGGCAACTCCTATTCCGGCAAGATCGGCTGGGCACTCGGCATCCTCACCCGGAGCGGCACCCAGGCCGAGAAAAGAAAAAAGTGTGGATTCTGGAAGAAACAAGCAGATGGTCGCCTATGATCCGGCAGTAGTTCAAGGAAACCCAGCGCATGCGCAAGGGGCAAAAATAAATAATCCCTGAGAAAATGAAAACCAGGAAAAAATTGGACAGAGAAATGACAACGGAGGGCAAAATTTTGTGCCTCATACTTGGCGCGCAACTCACTCGGTAGGAGGAGGAAATCCAGCTCCGAATAACGCACCAGCTCAGCCAGAAAGAAGACAACAGAGCGCGGGAAAAGCAGTTCAACAGCCAGCTGACCTAAACGCGAATAAGTATAATGATGGTTACTCGGCTATGGTAAATGATGGGTATGACCTGCCGGATCATGCATATCAAGCAATGGGAGCGAGATACGGAGGTAGGAACCTTCAGCCGGATGATGTCAGGTTGAAGCTTGACCGCATAAAAATGGCAGAGATAATTGAATCACAAGGTCCACAGGGTCCACCATGTTTTGGCCCAAGGATCATGAAGGAGCCACCGGTGCCGAATTTCCAGCTGGCCAGAGGGACAAAAACATATGATGGAAGCACAAAGCCAGAGGATTGGCTCATAGATTATGGAACCGCTGTGAAGATCGCGCAGGGAAACTTGAGATGGGCAGTACGTTACGTACCGTAGATGCTGGAAGGACCAGCTCGGGTATGGTTGAACAATCTGCCACCCGGAAGCATCAACAGTTGGATTGATTTTCATGACGCCTTCGTGAGCAATTTCACGAGCACTTACAAGAGGCCGAATCGCCCACAGCAACTAGCAATGTGCAAGCAAAGACCGAATGAGACAGACAGGGAGTTCCTCACAAGGTGGTGTACGATGCGTAACTCGTTTGAAGGGGTAATCGAGTCACAAGCAATCGCATGGTTTGCACAAGGATGTAGACATGGGAGTGTGCTGTGGCAAAGGTTACAAAGAGATATGCCGGCAAGCCTAGCAGAGACGATAAGAATCACTGACTCGTATGCGTTAGGAGATCCCACTCAGCCGCTGTTCATGTCGGCAGACGGGATGACTGAGACTCAGATCTATGACGCTGCCAGGTCGCAATGGTGCCAGGAGAGATCCGAATACAGAAGCAAGAGAAGAGACGAGAGGCCAGATTACAGGTATGGTTCGGCTCAGGTTGCAACAGTGAGTCAGGATCATCCAGATGCTGGAAGCAGTCAGCATCAAAGGACAAATGGTCAACAACACTGGGTGCCAAAGAATGATGGCAAAAGGCCATACGATCAGAGGAAACAGTAACAAGATCGACAAAAATACACCTATGAGATGATGTTGGATCAGCCATGTAAGTTTCACATGCCAAGTCCGAGTAAGCCGGCAAATCACTCAACAAGGCAATGCACTTGGTTTCTGAAAGGAGACAGAGTGGACTCGCCGAATAAGAAGCTTCCACCACCTCCCCTCCTCCACTTACAGGAGGAAATGCTCAAGCAATAGGAGCAGATAACAGATATGAAAATAGGCAGTCGAGGTATCAGAATCAAGAAAAAAGAGAAGCTGTGCACCAAGTGCAAAATCCAAGAGGTGACAATACCCATGTCGGCCACGGAACCAGAAATGAGTACAGAGAACATCACCAGAGCTATGTTGTCTTTGTCACAGAGCCAAATGACAAGAAGAGCCAGAAGCGACGAATAATGGAAGTGAATGCCACGATGCCGGCAATTCCCAAGTACATGCATTGGTCTGAGCAAGAGATAACTTGGAGTATAAAGGATCACCCCAAAATCATGCCAACCCCAGGAGGATACGCTCTGGTTCTGGATCCAACGTTCATGGGCCCAGATATCAACGTGAAATTTTCAAAGGTGTTAATCGATGATGGCAGTAGCATCAACATCATGTACAAGGATACTATGCTCAAGTTAGGCATTACCATGAAAATGCTGGAGCTGACTAAGACCACTTTCCACGGGATTGTGCCGGGATTGTCCTGTGAGCCAATTGGCAAGATCTGGGTCGACGTCTTATTCGGCAACAAAGAAAATTGTCGCACTGAAGCCATAGAGTTCAAGGTAGTAGATTTGGTCAGCTCATATCATGCCTTACTCGACAGGCCGGCTATGGCAACGTTCATGGCTACTCCTCACATCGCTTACTTGAAGATGAAGCTGTCAGGCCCATGTGGGGTGATCACAGTTGAAGGAGATTACAAAAGATCTATTGCTTGTGCCTCAGCCGGATCTTCACTGGCCGAGTCACTTGTCATAGCACAAGAGAAAAGTCAGATGTTGGAGGTGGCAGCATTGTCCAAAGCAGCACAAATGTCCATGCGAACACTCACCAACCCGCTTGGCAATGTGTCATTTCAAGCTACCAAGGAAATCAAGAAGGTGCAGGTGGATGAAACTTTCCCAGAGCGCACAGTAACCATTGGGGCTGGCCTTACAGATAAATAGGAAAGCGAGCTCACCAGTTTCCTCCGTGAGAATCGGGACATCTTTGCATGGTCCACTCAAGATCTGCAAGGAGTTCTGAGGGAGCTGGCTGAGCACTCTCTTCATGTAAGACCATATGCAAGGCCGGTGAAGCAACCCCTCCGCCGCTTGGCCAAAGATAGGAGGAAAGTAATAGCGGCCGAGATTGCAAGACTTTTAGCTACTGGATTCATCATGGAAGTGTTGCACCCGGACTGGTTGTCAAATCCAGTCCAGGTCGAGAAGAAGAAAGATAACCCGAACGTGGCAGTGGTATGGCGCATGTGTATTGATTACACGAACCTCAATAAGGCATGTCCAAAAGATCCATTTCCTCTGCCTCGGATCCATAAAGTCATAGATTCTACTGCTGGGTTTGAGTTGTTGTCATTTGTGGATGCATATTCAGGATTCCATCAGATTCCACTGAATCCAAATGATCAAATAAAGACAGCTTTTATCACCCCGTATGGGGCTTATTGCTATCGCACCATGCCATTCGGATTGAGAAATGTTCAAGTATACGTCGATGACGTGGTAATAAAAACCAAACAAAGTCATACTTTAATTGAGGACTTGCGTCAAACATTCGCAAACTTGAGAAGATTCCGGATGAAACTTAACCCGGAAAAATGTACATTGGGTGTCCCGGCTGGAAAGTTACTCAGATTCCTTGTATCCAGCCGAGGAATTGAAGCTAACCCGACAAAGATCAGGGCCATCTAAAGAATGGAATTGCCAAAAACCCTCAATGATGTCCAAAAGTTTACTGGATGCCTGGCTTCATTGAGCAGGTTTGTTAGTCGGCTAGGCGAAAAATCCCTACCACTATATCAGCTGATGAAGAAATCAGACAAATTCACATGGACACAGCAAGCTGATAGCGCTTTCCATGAATTAAAGAAAATGTTGGCAACAGCACCAATATTAGCGTCACCACTATCCAAGGAGCCAATGCTGCTCTATGTCGCCGCAACCAACAGAGTTGTAAGTGCAGTAATAATGGTTGAACGTGAAGTAGGGGGCAAATCAGTCCAAAGACCAGTATATTACTTGAGCGAAGTGCTCTCTGTCTCGAAACAGAATTACCCGCATTATCAGAAGATGACATATAAGGTATATATGGCAGCATAAAAGCTGAAACATTATTTTCAAGAACACCCAATCCGGGTAATATGCGAGGCACCTATCTCGGATATATTGGGCAGCAAAGATGCCAGTGGCCGAGTAGCCAAATGGGCCATTGAACTAGCACCATACACTCTACAATATGATAGGCGGGATGCAATGAAATCTCAAGCCGTTGCAGATTTCTTTGTAGAATGGATGGAGATGCAGTACGAGCCACCACTGCCAGATCCAAATTACTAGAAAATGCATTTTGACGGGTCCAAGACGAGAATGGGTCTGGGCGTCGGGATAGTGCTCACATCTCCAAAGAGGGATCAACTGAGGTATGTCTTGCAGATTCATTTTGCTGCTTCTAACAACGTTGCGGAGTATGAAGCACTCGTCCATGGCGTTAATGTGGCCAAGGAAATTAGTATCAAAAGGATCATGTGTTTTGGCGATTCAGATTTGGTGATTCAGCAAGTGTCTGGATATTGGGACGCACTGGACGCAAACATGGCATTATATCACTTTCACGTGCAGCAAATTTCGGGATATTTTGACGGTTGTGAATTTAATCACATTCCTGGAGCAGAAAATGAGGCAGCAGACGTGTTATCCAAGCTAGGATCATCTAGACAAGAAATACCACCAGGGGTAGCATTGGAGCATCTTAGGAGGCCATCGATCAAGACGTCACCAGAGTCCGAATCAATCAGGGTCATCCCGGCGAGTTAGGAATCAGAGGCAGTGCCAATGGATATCGACTCGGGGGTAGGTTCGAGTCACTCGGGGCCTGATCCGTTCACCTCAGTGGTAGCCGAATCACACTCGGGGACTCCTCAGGTTATGTCAGCAGAGCATATCTCGGCGGAAACAATGGACATTGATGTTGAAGCAGACCTGGAACCACTAATACCAACGTGGGCACAACCAATATTCAGTTATTTGAAAGATGGAACCTTGCCGAGTGATGAAACACTGGCAAGGCAAACGGCACGAAGAGCAAAAGCATACACCATAATCAACAAGGAACTCTACAAGCGAAGTGTGACAAGTGTACTGCAGCGTTGCATCAACTCAAAGCAAGGCCAGGAGATCTTGTTGGATATCCATCAGGGAGAGTACGGGCACCATGCGTCATCAAGAGCGTTGGTAGCCAAAGCATTCCGACATGGGTTCTACTGGCCAAGCGCATTGGCACAAGCGCAAGAGTTAGTCGGGAAATGCATTGGTTGTCAACACTATGCGTCCAAGTCACATTTACCAGCGTCTGAATTCAAGACTATACCAATCACTTGGCCGTCTGCAGTATGGTGCCTAGATATGGTAGGACCATTCAAACCAGCAAGGGGAGGCATGACTCATATCCTGGTCTGATTGATAAGTTCACTAAGTGGATAGAAGTGAAGCCAATCAAAAAACTGGACGGCAAAATAGCTGTTACATTCTTAAGGGATATAATCCTCAGATACGGTTACCCGCACAGTGTGATCATGGACAATGGCACAAACTTTGCTGAAGGAGATTTTGCTCGCTTATGGGGGGAACACCAAATAAGACTCGACGTAGCGTCAGTCGCCCATCCAGAATCAAATGGACAAGTTGAACGGGCTAATGGCTTAGTTCTGTCCGGGATAAAACCCCGATTAATGGAACCACTTCAGAGATCACCTGGTTGTTGGATAGAGGAACTACCCTCGGTACTGTGGAGCTTAAGAATGACTCCGAATCGATCAACTGGTTATACGCCATTTTTCCTTGTATATGGGGCTGAAGCAGTTTTGCCTGCCGACATAGAATATGACTTGCCAAGGATAAGGCAATACTCGGAAGCTGAGGTGAAAGAGGCCCGAGAAGATGGAGTAGATTTACTTGAAGAAGCAAGGGAACTGGCATTTTCCAGATCTGCTATATATCAACAAAATCTCCGACGCTACCATAGCCGGAAAGTGCAACCTCGTGTTTTCCGAGAAGGAGATATGGTGATAAGGCTATGCAGCAGATACCGAATGCATAAATTATCGCCTCCTTGGGAAGGTCCATTCATTGTAAGCAAAGCATTGCACAATGATTCCTATTATCTCATAGACGCTCATGAAGCGCAAAAGAACAAGGCGGACAGGTCAGGAGATGAAACCAAAAGGCCATGGAATGTGGCACTGCTTCATCCCTTCTACACTTAGGAAAAGCAGTGCATGTATCACTCGAACTCTCATATGTCGGATGTGTTTGCCGGCTATGTGCTAATAATAAAATGGTATGATTCGAAAAACTAACTCGGGGACAACCCCTTATGCTTTCCATTTCAATCATTTTACGTCGGCTGGCGTGATACCCGTAATTTATTTCGGAACAAGTAGTGTTTACTCGGAAGAAATCAACTCTTCGACTATGCTGTTGTCCGAAAACACGGCTTTATGGCAAGCAAGAGAAAAATATCTAAGACGGGTAAACACGAACGCCGGATAAGTACAAGGGAGAAACACGAGTCGGCTTTAGTTTGTGTCTAACTCTCTGCAGGTTGTGTTATCCTATGTGTCGAGTAATCTCGGCCAAGTTATCCAAGTTTCATATCCGCTAACTAAATCCTTCGTACTTTGAGATCCTAATGTCGAACGCCAAAAAATGGTAGACAAGGGCCAAAGGGAAGGAAAGGTGACACGGCAAAATGAAACTTGGGGACTTTTCCTTGAGTGATTCGCACTCAAAGCATAACGCAAATATATAAAGCCTATCACAAGGCACATAGTAAAACTTCAAGTGCAATGTACGTTACATCTGTACCCGTCATACCGGGGATCTAATAAAAGTTCGAGTATTTGTTGGCCTAAGGAGCAGGAAAACTCGGAGGAGCATTCTCGGAACCAGGAGTGCTTGGAGCATCGGCCTGGTGAGGGGCATCTGCGGACGGGTCATCTAGATCATCTGACTCGGTCGCCTAGCTGTCGCCACCTTCTTCAGCAGGAACTTCGACGAGGGGATCGCCAAGGTCGAGGAAGCTGGGCCCTTCACACCAAGCGTGCACCATGGTGTACTCTATCATAGCATAAGCTCGCTCCTGGCGCTTCATGATCATCTCCGGGTCATTCAGCCATTTTCCATCTCCCCTTATACGAGCAAGAACGTCGAGGTTGATGTCCTCATACCATGAAAGCACGAAGGAGAGAGCCTTGTCCGCTGCAGCCTGGCCGGCCGATTCACGCCATTGATCCAGCCGGTCTTTAGTAAGGAGCAGTCTCTCGTCTAGCGGCTCGATTAGTTCGGGTGGGTCTTCATCCGGCCAGAGAATGCGAAACGCATTGATAGCCGCTTTGAGAAAGTCCACACCACAGGATCTGAGGGTCTTGACCCGTTCAGACACCGCTGCGAGCAGCTCCTCCATGGACACCTCGCCGTCAGCAGGAGCACCAGCCTCAGCTGTCACTTTCTTCATGGCTCGTATGGAAAACATGTTTGCCTCAGGAAAGTTCTCTGCAAGAAAAAAGAGAAAGTTAGCAAATAGCAAGGGCAGATGGAAGAAATCCAGTAGGACATGGACAATGCGTAAAGAGTAAGAACTCACTACCGAGAAAGAAGTTGATGGCAGCGAGCTTGCTATGCCAAGCCTTGGTCTTGGCTTGAAGGGCGTCGAGGTTCATATTGGTCGACTCGACCAATGACTTGGCCTCGTCGAGCAACTTCTTAGTCTTCTCAGACCGGCAAATTGCTCGTTCTTCTCGCAAGCTCCTCCTTCAGCCCTTTCACCTCGGCCAAGTGCTTCCCTCCTCGCCATTAATTCCTTCAGCCGAGTCACCTCATCTCGCTCCTTCTGGAGTTTGGCTTGGTGCTTCTCTGCTTATTCAGAACAAATATTTGTCAGTACCAACAGAAAAATTTCAGCAATTGGCTTAGGGAGGTAAGAAATTTACTCTAGGCCTCGCTGATTTGCGAGTGAAG
This sequence comes from Avena insularis, assembly GCA_023614405.1. Lineage (NCBI taxonomy): Eukaryota > Viridiplantae > Streptophyta > Magnoliopsida > Poales > Poaceae > Avena > Avena insularis. Next base: position 299,136,425 of record CM042693.1, on the reverse strand, counting down.
TTCATTGATGGTGGACTGAGAAGTGGCTGTGATACAAGAGTGAGAGGAAAAATGAAAATATGAACCAAAGAGAATTACACCAAAAATAGAAAAGGGAAAAGCAAAGATATTACCTTGGCCGAAGGTGTCAGTCCGTAGCTTCTCATACGCAAGTTCAAGCTTGGGATGCGCCAGGACGAGAGATTGGTGCACCTTGGTGCGCTCGTTATGCGTAAGCTAATCAAAGAAGACAGATAACAAAGAAAGAGTCGAGTCAGGCGACCTGCCGAATAAAAGAGCTTAAGAGCTTACAGCCGAGTAAGTTCCTTACTCGGCAGTAACCTCGAGGGCTAGGAATTGAAGCTCTAGCGTGAGTTTGGCACGAAGGAATCAAAGAGCTTAAGGGCTTACTTCCGAGAAATTTTCTTACTCGGCAGTAACCTCGAGGGCTAGGGATCGAAGTTCTAACATACAAGCTTGGAGTAAAGGATTTGAAGGCTAAGTGACTATTGAAGAGCTTACAGACGAGTAAGTTTTTTACTTGACTGTAACCTCGGGGACTAGGTGATATGTATAAAGGAAATACTCAATGATACAAAAGAGTAAGAAGCTAATTTACCCCATTCACTTTGTTGGCGCGGGCCATCAGAGAAATGGCCTGCTGGGTCATGTCGGAGACAGCCTTGGGGCCCAGCTTCAACTTCTTTCCGGCACGAGTGCTGACCTCCTGCTCGCCTGCTGCATTCCATGCCACAACGTAAGGTTCAGCCGAACCAAGCCTCTTGCCACTGAGCGTCCGAGTAAGAACTCGACCCATTTTCAGGGCGGTTCCCACAGTGGCACGGGTTGCAGCGGCAGAAGTATGGAGGGTAACAGCCCTGGAGTCATCACCTGACCCGGCAGCCGCAGATTCGTCCCCCTTACCCATTGAAGCGAGCTTTGTCGCTGACGTCGGAGGCTGAATCTGAGGAGCAGAACCCGGAGCGCAAACTAGAGTTGTTTGCTTGGAAGAGGTCGATGTAGGGTTCACAGCATAGAAAACAAAAATTTTCCTATGATGTGAACTATATACCAAGATCTATCTACTAGATACAAACAACGGGCGGATGTATATCCGTAGATAACATACCCTTGAAGACCGACAAAGCTTAACGAGTTCAACTCGTGGTTGATGTAGACGATCTCTTGCCGATCTCAAGATCGAGAGGAAGTCCTAGCGCCGCAAATCAGCAGCAAGATCCGTCGCACACACGTTCGAGGCACCGAGCAACCTCCGCCTCCTCGCTCCAGCGATGCAGCGGAAGCACAACTCTTTCTTGCCGAATAGCCACCGGGAACATGTATCTCGCTAGTCCGAGACCATGGGGAATAAATTCTAGAGGGGGAGAGATATCCTTCACGAGGAGGTGTGAGAGACAAGTGAGGAGGGGGGCTCCTTTTAAAGGAGGAGGGGGGCACCCAAGGGGTGGTCACGCCATGGGGATTCCCCTCCCTCCTTCATTCATGTGGGTGGACACTCCACTCACAAAATGCCCTTTAAAATCCCTCCACTCAAAAGTCCACTCAAATTCCCATTAAATTTCCACCAAATTTAATGCAAACTCTCATTAAATAAAACTCTTTTATTTTATTCAGAATTTTGTCAATTACTTTAATGACAAACATTCACAAATAACCCCTTGCTATAATTCTATTTCACATGCATAACCACTTTATGCAATTTCACCCGAAAACCTATTTCGGTATCTAGTGAAATAAATTCCTGCGCTTGTTCATTCTTTCGGCATGAAACATTTGCTCCAATTGGATGTCGGTGTCTCTTAAGTGTGTCACCCTACGGTTCATGAATAATGCGGACATGATCGAGACCCCTCTCGGATCAATAATCAGAAGGGATCTGAGACCCATACTGACTCCCACACATTCAACGATGACTTTCTTGTGATCGTCGGAACCTTTTACGCTAGTATCTTAATCCCTTTGTTTCACGATATATTACATGTCCGAGATTCAATCATCGTATCTCCATACCTAGTTTGATCTCGTTACCGACATGCACTCTTTTCTCGTTCCTGTGATATAACATTCTAGTGATCAAATCACTTGCTTGCAAGGTAATCAATGTGATATCACCGAGAGGGCCCAGAGTATATCTATCCGTCATTGGGATGAACAAATTCCACTCTCGATCCATGAGCCTCAAGATAACACTTTATTAGTTCTGAATCCATCTTTATAATCACCCTGTTACGGTGTGACGTTTGATGTTATCAAGAAACTCTTCCGGTGTTAGTGATTGACATGATCTCATGGTCTAAGGATTAGGATCACTTCGTAAGTTGTTATAGCAATATAAACTCAATGACTTTGATCGTAATGCTATACTTCGGATGAATGTTCATCACACCATTACACTAATGTTGTGATCCCGTTATTAACAACATCCAATGTCCATGATCAGGAAACCTTGATCATCTTGTTAATCAACGAGCTAGTTTATGAGAGAGGCATAACTAGGCACTTTCTGTTTGTTTATTAAACACACATGTATTAACGTTTCCGTATTAATATAATTATAGCATGCAAAATAAACATCTATCATATACTTGGAATACACATAATAAACACTTTATTATTGCCTCTCAGGGCATATTCCCTTCAGTCGATTTGCCAGAAGAGGGGTGAGTAGAACCAGAAGCCTTGGGCTGGGTCTGGCCCTTTGACAGAATTTGAGAGCGAGCAGGAGGATTTGGAGAGGATCTTTTGGAGCCCCCTGACTGGGTTCAGCAGTTTTGCTGGCTCCAAGATCAGGAAGTTGTTCATTCACATCAGCTTGAGGGCTGATGCCAGAGGAACTGGTGGCAGAGGGTTTCTCGGCGCCAAACTTGTGGGCACCAAGATCAGGTAGTTTTTCCTGGCCAGTGCCAGGAGCGCTAGCCAAATGACCCATCGGGTCTGACTGACACTAAAAAGCGTGAGCCTCAACAGTGCTAGCCTCAACCCGGACGGGACTCGGCGCCGCCGAGTCAGCTGGAGGAGGTGCAGGCCTAAGTGGTGAGGCAATGCTAGAAGCAGCCTGACTCGCCGTCAAAGGTGCAACACTGAAAATAACAAGACATATATAAGAGAACAGTAGTGATGAGAAAGGAAAGAACAGAAAAGGCAAGGTGCAAAACTTACCCGGTGACGACCGGGTCGCGGGCTACTCGGTGCGTGACTCGGCGCCCAGCAGCTTGACGAGTCTCACCCAGGCTGGCAGCATCAGAGGCAGCAGGAGCTGCCGGACTGGGCTTGTTCTTCTTAGCCGGCTGAGTGATGGAGGAGGTTCCGTGTCGCTTCGGCTTAGCGACGGGAATCTTGCCGACTCTGCCCACAGTGAGAGGAGGGATGTCATGTACCTGGCCAGCTGCAAAAGTAAATAACGGGCTTACTCGGATAAGCAAAAAGGTTAAGCTCACAAGGCATATACCTTCAAAATTGTACAATCATCATCGTCAGACCAGTCTTGTAAGGGATTGCGAGATTGCCTCTTACCCGAAGCATAAGAGGATGCAGTGTGCGGGATCAGCATGAAGCACTCCAGGTCATACTCGACCTCATCCGAGTCAGAGCGGTCCCCATGATAACCAGCAGGAGGGACAGTACTGTCATCAATCTGGTGAAGGAGATTCTGCGAAAGATGCATGTAATGAGAGACTAAAAACTAAGCTAAGAGTGGCAAAAGAGCTAAAGCCTACTCGGCGAGAAAGTAATCCGGAAACTTACCCAGGGGACAGGCCTGACCCGGCTAAACGGAGGGCAACTCCAGGCCTAGTCATCTGCCAAGTTGAGTTAAAATATTGAGCTTACTCGGCGGGCTATGGAGTCATGGGTGAGCTCCTTGGTGGAATGCCGAGTGGGATCATGAGACCCGCTCATGAAGCATATCTTGTGGCTCCTGGCTTGGATGGGGCTTACCCGGCGTGAGATGAAGGTGCACATGAGGTCAAAGTCGGCGAGATGAAAGTTCTCATCCGGCGACAGTAACCTTTCTAGAATTGCGTTGGCTTCGTTCACCGCAGCGTCTTGGTCGTGCGGGTCAAGCTGCCAGTGCTTCTTGTGGGGTACCTCGTTCGAGAAAGGGGAAGCCGGATGCTATCGGTGGACCCGCTGTTTTTGACATAGAAAAAGGTTATATGCCACTTCTTGCAAGAGTCAATACCACCAACCCGAGGAAAGATGGAATCCCTCCTGGGCGTGATGCAGGCAGCACCGCACCGAGTAGGCTTCTTCTCGGCACGAGGAACTTCAGGCTGGGGGACAACCTGGACTTTGAAGCGAAAATACTTGGCCCACAGAAGAACTGTAGGCCAAATTCCAAGATAGGCCTCGCAGGCAGAGATGAAACAAGAGAGAGAGCCAATTGCGTTGGTAGGAAGATGGTGGGTCTGTAGACGGAACGTAGAAAGAAACGAGGAAAAGAAAGTGCTCACAGGAAGAGCAAAACCACGTTCAAAGTGGGAAAGAAAAACCACCCACTCGCCAGCTTGAGGTTTGGGGGAGATCTCACCGGCGGGGAGGCGGCAATCCACTTGCAGTGGAATGCGTCTGGTGGATCGGAGCCACTCCACTTCTTCGGTGGAGACCTCCGAGCCTTCCCAGCCACCGCGCTCGCCGGCGGGGACCTCCTTCTCCTCGGCACCATCAGCACCGTCACGAGCGTCCATAAGGTCGTCGGAGTCTGTCTCCTCCCTCGGTAAGGAGAGGCTTGGAACAGCGAGGACCCGTGCTGGAATCGAAAGAGGACAGGGGCAATCGCAGCACAGGAGCAAGAGGGAGAAGGAACAGCAAAGGGGGCAGTTCGATCTTGCAGGCGCGAGGAGGAAGAAAGGCTAAGGAAACTGAACGGGCGTGGGGGAAGTGGAAACCCCCAACCCCTACTTAAGGGTAGTAAAAAACCCCATAGTGGGATCTAACTGCGTCGCGGCAGCGTGGGCCGGTACCACGCCGGTGAGCCAGCCAATGCGCCACGTAGCCAAAGATACACGAAGAATCCAGTGCCATGTCACGGCTGGAAGGACAAGAGGCGCAGACCGATGGGACTGCCACAGTGACGAGGAATAATTGCGCAGCCGTCACTGTGCCGCCAGAGCTTGGAACAAAAATTGAGGCAAGTAATCATGATTACTAGTTGTCAGTGACTGAAGTGCGCCGAAAATGACCCGGAATTGGCCAAAATAACTCGGCTCGAGGCAAGAATGAGCCAAGAAGTCAAAGAGTTGACCTAAAATTGTCAGACTAACCCGGCAAGATGCAAAACTGAGGTAGATAAAATACAAAAACTAAGTTCCATTCAAACAAAAGGAACCTGGAGACGCCTAACATCTTGAACTGCTAGACCTCACCAGCGTTGGGGGGATAACCCCCGGTAGGGTCATGAGAGTGCAAACATAGTGCGGCTGGGTTGGCTCCAAGTGAAAAATGAACCAGGCCGGGTAAGAACGGCCGGGTAAGATAAGCATGAAAGCCGAGATACAAACTATCTCGGCCCGTATAGGACAAAGTTGTAACCCTTGCAGGTACCAACGAGCCGAGTCAAGAAGGACGTGTGGAACCTCTCCGAGTAAGGTTCGGGAAGGACCATGGTAAAGCATGGTCAAAAGAGAAGGGCGACGCCGGCATGACACAAAATAAGTCGGGTGACGCCCAAAGCAAGCGCTGACGTACAAAGTAACTGCATGACGCCAAAAAGAACAAGAAGCAGTGTACCAGAAGACCGTTAGCTGTCAAGTTTTATGGACCGGACCTATGGGCTTAAGGCAAGCCCATAACCCGGCCCATATTGTAGGGACCAAAACCCAAATAGTAAACCCTAGAACCCAAAGGGGTATTAGCTAGCTAGCACTGCCTATATAAGGGAGGGCATAGCAGAAGTAGGAGGAGGTTGGACTAAGTAGGGAACATGTGCTACATACTCAAGCCAATACAGCTCAAGGAGCACTTGTAGTCTTTTTGGTATCAATCAAATTCTCAAGTGTGGATAGTTCTTCTTGTTCTTCGTGCATGGCTCGACCGTGCACTCCCTCCCCGGTGACCACAAGCACCCATTCGGCCCCCAACTTAAGCCTACCCATGGCATCTGCCGTGCCACCACCACGACATTACTTGTTCTTGTGCTACTTGTTTCTAGTCACCCTTGTGAACTTTGCAGGTGTCCTATGCATCTATACTGCTACTCTATGAGGGACAAGATGATTGCCACTATGCTATGTTTTCTGTATGTGAAACAAACAAATGTTTTTCAATGCATGTTATTCGTGATCTTTGTTTGTATCTTGTCATGTTTCATGCATAGTTACTATGTCCTATTGTTAGAACTCCATCATTCATGCACATGTTTAGAGTTCTTTGATCCTAGCTTTCAATGCTTGCAAATGGTTGGATCTTTATTGTGAGGGTGCATGTCACCTCAAAAATTATTCTTTTATAACTTACCTACTCGAGGACGAGCAGGAGTTAAGCTTGGGAATGTTGATACGTTGGAAACATATATATAATTTTTGATGCTCCATGCTTGTTTAGTATCTACTTTGCTTTGCTTCTCTATACTTTGATGTTCTTCTTAGATATTTTCTGGTACTAACCTACTAACAAGTTGCAACAGTGTCAGATGCATGTTTTCTGCTGTTTTTGGTTTCAGAAAAGTTAGTAAAGAAATATTCTCGGAATTGGACGGGACAAACGTCAAAGTCAATTAGTTTCTGTGGGGAACAAGAAGTCCAAAGGGGAGCCGGAGAGGCCGGCCAGGGGGGCCAGACCCACCCTAGGCGCGGGTGAGCCCTACCCCGCGTCTGGGAGGGTGTGGGGCCCCTGGCTGCCGCGTCGGCCTCCCCCTTGGCCTATAAGAAGCCCCTGATGCAGAAACCCTAAGCACCCGATCAGAAATCCACAAAATCATCTGAAGCCACCGCCACCATTGTCCCTAGATCGGGGGGATCTAAAGTTCTTCCCGGCACCCTGCCGGAGGGGAGATCATCCCGGAGGCCTTCTCTCCGGTATGATGCGTGAGTAGTTCCACCTTGGACTATGGGTCCATGTAGTAGCTAGATGGTTGTATCTCCTCCTTTGTGCTTTCATGTATAGATCTTGTGAGCTCTGTTCATGATCAAGATCTAATCTATTTGTAATCATGCATGTTATGTTTGCGGGGATCCGATGGATATTGAGATTATTATGTTGGTTTGATTAATGGTTTTATCTTTATGTTTCTAGCATGTCTGTGTTGTTTGTGATCTTGCATGCTCTCCGTTGTTAGTAACTATATTGGCCAAGTAGTTGCTAGTGACTCCAAGAGGGAGTATTTATGCTCTATAGTGGGTTCATACCTCTAGTTTCCAAGGGAAGTGACAATAATATCTTCGGTTGTAGATGTGTTGTTGCTACTAGGGAGAAAACAACGATCTCTTGTTCATGGAACATGTGGACTGTTTACCTTACACACTTTGCTTAAAGCAGTTGTCTGTTGCTTACAACTTAATACTGGAGGGGGTTCGGATGATAACCTGAAGGTGGACTTCTAGTCATAGATGCAGTTGGATGGCGGTCTATGTATCTTGTTGTATTGCCAAATCAACCTCATAGGATCTTTCTAACTAGTAATTGCATTGTTATGCCTTGCTCAGTTCCTGTCAATTGTCCTGCTATAATTTGTTTATCCTTCATGCCATGTTGTTTATCTAAGGAGAGCACCTCTAGCGAACTATGGACCCTGGTCCAATCTTTACCATTGATACATCTTCCACTATTACTTGTTGACTTGCTTTAAACCATTATCTTCCACACCATACATTTAATCCTTTGTTACAGCAAACCGGTGAGCTTGACAATCTCACTGTTCATTGGGGCAAAGTCTTCAGTTTGTGTTGTTTAGGTCTCTGCGTTGCTTGCAACACATGTGTGACATTTCCTTCCTCCTTCCGGTTCGATAACCTCGGCTCAACTAAGGGAATACTTGATGCTTGCTGCTTCACATCTTGCTCTTGGGGTTCCCAACAGGCTGTCCATAGACAGTTGTCAACCCTAAGCACCCGATCAAATCTCCACAAAACAGTCTGTAGCCGCCGCCACCATCGTCCCTAGATGGGGGGATCTTAAGCTCTTCCTGGCACCCTTCCGGAAGGGAGAGATCATCCCGAAGGCCTTCTTCATCACCATGCCAGCCTCTGGTATGATGCGTGAGTATTTCACCTTTGGACTATGGGTCCATACAGTAACTAGATGGTTGTTTATCCTCCTTTGTGCTATCATGTTTAGATCTTGTGAGCTCCGTTCATGATCAATATCATCTCATTGTAATCATACATGTTGTGTTTGCGGGGATCCGATGAATATTGAGATACTATGTCACATTGATTGTTGATTCTATCATGTCTGTGTTATTTGTGATCTTGTATGCTGTCCGTTGCTAGTAGCTATCTTGGCCAAGTAGATGCTTGTGACTACAAGGGGGAGTATTTATGCTCGATAGTAGGTTCATGCCTCTAGTAATCTGGGGAAGTGACTGAAATATCTAAGGTTGTAGATGTACTGTTGCTACTAGGGAGAAAATAACAATCTTTTGTTCATAACACAATTGTATTGTTTACTTTACACACATTGCATAATGCAATTATCCGTTGCTTGCAACTTAATACTAGAGGGGGTTCAGATGATAACCTGAAGGTGGATTATTAGTCATAGATGCAGTTGGATTACGGTCTATGTATATTGTTGTAATGCCCAATCAAATCTCATAGGAGTCTTTATGACTAGTATATGCATTGTTATGCTTCCTCAATCTGTCAATTGCCCCGTTGTAATTTGTTCACCTAGCTTGTTATCTATCTTAAGGAGAACACCTCTAGTGAACTATGGACCCCGGTCCAATATTTACCATTGATACATCATCTACCGTTACCGTTAACTTTCTACAAGCAACTATTATATTCCACACTATATGTTTAATCCCTTGTCTTCAGCAAACCAGTGAGATTGACAACCTCGCTGTAAGTTGGGGCAAAGTCTTGAGTTTGTGTTTTGCAGGATTCCAAGTTGTTAGCAACACCTTGGAGTTGTTTCCATACTCCTACTGGTTCGATAACCTTGGTTTAATAACTAAGGGGAAACTTACTACTATGATCATCATACCTTCCTCTTGGGGTCTCCCAACGAAGCACTACAGTGATCTGAGCCATCAAAGAAGGTATCCCTACTCGCCACAATCAAATAGGGTTGCCGAGAGGAAAAACCGCACGCTGACTGACTTGGTGAATTCCATGTTGGCCACTGCTGGGTTATCAAAGGCATGGTGGGGGAGGCTTTGTTGACTTCATCTCATGCCCTGAATAGAGTTCCTAACAAGAATAAAGAAAGGACCCCTTATGAGGAGTGGGTTGGGATAAAACCATGACTTTCGTATTTGCGCACTTGGGGGTGTTTGGCGAAGGTCAACATACCGATCCCCAAGAAACACAAGCTCGGACCCAAGACAGTGGATTGTATCTTTCTAGGATATGCTCCACGGAGTGTCGGCTATAGATTTATAGTGGTTAAATCTGAGGTACCTGATATGCATGTTGATACTATAATGGAATCTCGTGATACAACATTCTTTGAGAATATGTTTCCTATGAAAGATATGCATAGCATTGGTAGGATTTCTTCTGAAATACTTCCTGAATCTAGTGCATCTTTTGAGAATTCTGAAGAACCACATGAGGAATTCCTTGAGAAGGACGACGATGAACCTCTCACGAGGAGTAAGAGACATAGGGTTGCAAAATCCTTTGGTAATGACTTCATCGTGTACCTTGTAGATGATACTCCCAGATCCATTACCGAGGCATATGCATCCCCTGATGCAGATGATTGGAAAGAAGCCGTCCAAAATGAGATGGACTCGATTCTTTCTAATGGAACTTGGGAATTATCAGAATGACCCTATGGTTGTAAACTTGTGGGATGTAAGTGGGTGTTCAAGAAGAAGCTAAGGCCTAATGGTACTGTTGAGAAGTACAATGCGCGTAATGTAGCCAACACACAAAAATAAGGCAAAGATTACTTTTACACCTATTCACCTATCGCTAGACTGCCCACCATTCGAGTACTACTTTCCCTAGCTTCCTCTTATGGTCTTCTAGTTCATCAAATGGACGTGAAGACAGCTTTCCTTAATGGAGAGTTGGAAGAGGAGATCTATATGGATCAGCTGGATGGGTTTGTCGTAAAAGGTGAAGAGACAAAGGTGTGCAAGTTATTAAAATCTTTATATGGCCGGAAACAAGCACCTAAGCAATGGCACGAGAAGTTTGACAGAACTCTACTTTCTGTTGGCTTTGTCATTAATAAGGCTGATAGGTTTGTTTACTATCGCCATGATGGGGGCAATGGTGTTATATTATGTTTGTACGTGGATGACATTCTGATCTTTGGCACAAACATGAAAGTGATAAATGAAGTCAAGTTTTTCCTGTCAAATAGTTTTGATATGAAAGATCTGGAAGAGGCCGGTGTCATTCTGAACATCAAGCTTATTAAGAACAAGAATGGGATTACTTTAACGCAATCGCATCATGTTGAGAAGGTCTTGAGCCGATTTGGCTTTATTTATGGCAAGACTTATCCAGCACCTTATGATCCCAGTTTGACATTATGAAAGAATAAGAAGGAAACAACAGATCAGCTGAAATATTCACAGTTTATTGGTTCTCTCATGTACTTAGCAAGCGCCACAAGACCTGATATCTCTTTTGTTCTGAGCAAGTTGAGTAGGTTCATGTCTAACCTGGGTATTGATCATTGGCATGCACTTGAAAGGGTCATGCGCTATCTATGTGGTACACTGAGCTATGGGATTCACTATTCAGGGAACCCTGCTGTGCTTGAAGGATATAGTGACTCAAATTGGATATCTGACGTTGATGAACTCTATGACATGAGCTGGTATGTGTTTACCCTTGGAGGTGGCGCAGTGTCATGGAGGTATCGTAGACAAACCATATTGAAGATGTCAACTATGGAAGCAGAACTTACTGCTTTAGACATAACCACTATTGAGTCAGAATGGCTGCGTGGGCTCTTGATGGACTTGCGTGTGGTTGAGAAACCTGTGTCGGCAATCCATTTGAATTTTTACAACCAAACAATTATTATCAAAGTGAACAATTCTAAGGATAATGCGAAGTCATCAAGACACGTGAATAGACGTTTGAAATCTGTCAGAAAATTGAGAAACTCTGGAGTAATAATTGTTACGTATATTCAAACAGACAAAAACCTGGCAGAACCCATTACAAAGGGACTATCACGAAATTTGATAGATAGTGCATCGAGGGAGATGGGGTTGAGACCAATGGATATCACACCTTAGTGGTAACCTAACCTATGTGATCGGAGATCCCGTGAATTAGGACCTGGGAAGAACAAGCTGGTGGGTGGACTGAGGAGAGTATTTTATAACCCTCTCTGTGTGAAGATGCATAACTCTCATAATCTGTAAGGCAGTTTGGCAACATGCCTTAATGTGTTTCTGTTGGCTCTAACTAGCAAAGATGTCGTCCTACAGGGCATTCTTGAAAGAACACACCTATATGAGCTCGACTGTAAACGTCACAGTCTATGAGACTTGGGTGATCCCTAATAAGCTCATGAAGATACCAGGGAGTATAACGCATATGCTCCAACCCGCGGAGTAGGCTACTGGCAGCCAGGTACTAGTTATGATTTTGACTGAAATCTATTGGCACCAAACTCGCAATTCAAGGTTCGTCCATTGTTCAAGTTATTGATAGACGTAGTTCAAGATTCTAGGCGGAAGTTTAACTTAAGAGTCTCTGCTGAAACACTGGTATATAAACAAGTAGAGAGGATTGACAAATCTTCAAATGGGCATTTGAGATCTGGTGGGGGATTGTTAGAAATAATGGGATAAAACATTTAGGCCCATGTATATTTCAGATTTTCCCTAAATCTTAAAGTCCAGGTTTGTGGTAGCCCATATGTGTTTGGGCCCATGTTTGTGGCAGCTCACATGGGAGTGGAGTGGGAGCTAAAGTTTAGTCCCACATGGGAAGTTGAAGGAGAGTTGCACCACCTTATAAGGTGGAGTATTGTACCACTTTGTAAGTGAGTGGCAATAAGAGAGATACACGCACACGCTTCTCCTCTGATGACGCTCGCCGCCCGTCACGACGCGCGCGCCACGGGTTGCGGGAATCTCGCTGAGCCGAGATTTATTTTGCTGCTCAGGAAAATTGTGAGGATTTGACAGACGTGTCAAATAGTAAGTTTATTTGGGTCACTCCTGGATCGTGAGCTACTGTATCTTACCCGAACGTTCGGCTCCGTTAGGGTTTCCTGAGCCGCTCTATATAAAGTCACGTGCGGCTACCGCCACAACACACCGATATAAAACCAATCTAGGGTTTTGTCTTCTCTCTGCTTGCGCCGCCACCGTAGTCTACTCCATCCTGCTTGCAGTCGTGCACCGGTGGACGGGAGAGCAGGTCTACGGAACCACTCGCCTTTGCAATCCTGTACGGGACAGGGCGAATAAGGTTTTTGGAAAGTGCTCCGCGCGACTGCTCGAGTTCTTCATCACGAGTCGTCTTTCATCCAAGTCAGGCGATGCTGCCTATCGCCGTCTTCACTGCCCTCTGCTTCGATCAGTCTTCCCCAAAGTTACTGTTGCGACAAGCAAACGGTACGTGCGACGTGCTCCTGTTTGGTTATTCATCATGATATGTGATGAGTACATGTTTAGCTGCTACTTGTTTCTGTTCATCCTGTTGTTTAGTATATCTAGTATGTTCGAGTTACATGAGATAGTAGCTGATTTTGTCATGTTTAATATTTTAAAATTAATTATAAAAATTGTGCCTAATATTCTAACAAGTTGTGTGTGTTTTCGATGTATCCAGTGGTTCTCGAGGTGGTGCCTAGGCAGCCCGTTGTTTGGCTAGCCCCTGTTGGCTGTGAGTGTGTGTGCTTTATTTGTTCGGGAACCATTGTCTTCCTATATATGCTGGACGTCGGGTTATGGGTGTGGTGTTTCTCCTGGTTGTTTGGATGTGGTTGTTTGCTTTATATATAAAGCTGGGCTTATAGCCTTATTTAAAAAAAACAATTTGCGCTGTTTGTGTTTTTCTTTATTATGAGGGAGGATGTATGTGTGTGTGTATATTACGGTCGACGCGATGCGACGTCTGTCATAAACCAGACTTGAATCGTTGCATTGCAAAGCATCCCAGTCCGCGAGGTACAGTCTATCTATCTACGCATGCAAATGCTACATACTCCTACATACTCCTACATGCGCCTACATACACCTTGGTCAACCCTTTCTCTGACCCGTATATATACTAGTCCTACAGTTCCCGCTAGTCTGGTCTCTCTCACCCTCTCTCCTGACTGGTGCAATAAACGGTTTGTCTCCCTATCAACCTAAACTGCAAAGTGAGGATTGGCTGAATTCTCTCCACTCCAGGTGGAGAACCCAAGAGAAAACTACTGGCCAGGCAAACACGCATGCATTGTAAATGGGATTTAATCTACCGCAGGCATGGAAGGACCTAGGGGAAGGTCTGGCGCGCTGACGTACTTCCATGCAAAATAACTCTAGAGAAGTGTGTGGAAGCATCCCTGAGAACAAGGCTATATATTTAGGATGGTCATAGTTGGGAGTAACTTAAAGTAGTAACATGTATATGTTACTAGTCTAAGTTACTATCTCTATAGTGGAAAATAACATATGTGTACTATCCTGCAAAGGCTTATTTATTGCAATAGACTCATTTTGTCTTAAAATATGTGATGTTATGGTAACATAGCTAGTTATCACAAGCCTCTCTCTCATCATTTAATTGCATGCCATGTCATCTAAATGCTTAGTTGGCAATACATGTAGGACTATGTTACTACTGAAGTTACTCCCACTATGACTAGCCTTAGTTGGCAATACATGTAAGACAACCCTTGCTCCCTCACCACCCTTGCATGTCTTCCTATGCCGACACTCCTAGTGTTAGGTACCAGAGAATATCTGAAATAAGGCGGAGAACGATTCTCAATAGGGGTCGCGTCACCACTAGGATGGACAAGCACTAGTGGAAACAGCCACATGTGTCCCGGTTGGTAAGGGGCTTTAGTCCCGGTTCCACAACCGGGACGGGGCAATCGGGACTAAAGCCCCAACCTTTAGTCCCGGTTGCCCCACCAACCGGGACAAAAGGGCATATACGTGACCGCGGCAGAGGGCGAGGGGGGAGGAGAAACCGTCCCGGTTCATAACACGAACCGGGACAAATAACCCTCTGCCGCGGTAGAGATTTGACACATTTCTCTGCCGCGGCAGCATTTTGGCCATTTTTTGTGCCGCGGCTGAGAATTCATTTATGTTGTTTTATTGTTTATTTAGTGTTTTGCACTCATTAATGAAGGACCCATTATATTACACAAGATCATCATGACAATATAGATCCAAGTGTCGAACATATTACATTCGATACACGGATCGAGTTCATGCACTACATACAAAATAAGCTCTTTGTAGAATCCCTATTGTTTATACACACCCGAATAGTATTCTCCTTTTGGGTTTTAGGACTTCTGCATCCAAGAATCCCGCCAATTCCTCCTGAATTGCTCGTACGCGATCCTTTGGCAGAAGACCGTCCCGTAGACGTTCGATCTGATTTAAAAAAGGAGTCAACATATATGAATGAAACTAAACACAAATTGATAGTAATTAAAAACTATAGAAATTGTTTACGTACGTGGAGTTGCTCTAAATTTCAGCCCTTCTCACAGCACGTCTAACGGATGAACTCGCAAACATAGTATCCACATAAATTGTTCCCTGGTCCCTGCGTCAGGCACTTTACGAGAATAGAGTTCAATCAAAAAAATAATCAAGCATGATAATAACGGTATCAAAACTAGAATCAAAGAGATGCGCGGATATAGCTAGTGGTGCTTACATCTAGTGGTTGAAATATAAGCTCCTCTTTCCAAACACCCCTAGACTTGTTGGTGAACCGTTTCCAAGCGTTGTCCGGCGAAGAAAACGAATAAAAGAAGTTATTAATTACTTGATATCATAAAATTCACGAACATTGCCGATATAGTGTCGTAATGATTAGAATTACCGCTGGAGAAGTATCTGCATGTCCTTCCATGACTCAAGGGGTTTATGTTTCGAGTCCATGACTAGTACACGCCCTTTGTCAAGTTGAATGATTAACATAATATAATGGAAGCTGCGCATGCATAACTAATCAATTATATACTTAATATCGAGTAAGCGAAATAGAAAGTGTATACAAGACAATAAAACTCACTCGAAGTTGTAAGGAAATAGTATTTCCCTTCTGATTTCTTGAAACTTTAACGCGTGTACGATATATCCTCCGTATCCTGGGGGTTTATTTTGAGATTAGCTTAATGAACCCAATATGGGTCAATGAACCCAATGTCATAGATTTGTCCTCTGCTGCATTCGAGAATCTTCATTATGCATATTATAGTATGATTATACACATGCAATAAACGAGGTGAGATAGCTAGAGACCAAATTAATTACAGAATTAGTATTTACAGAAAATAGGCATTGATTATTGATTTGTCCAAGCCATCTTGATTGAATAATTGAAATAGTTCATCAAATTTAATGGATATCATGTCATCTATTTCTTTCCCATAATGCTTTTTTGCAACCCTCAGCACTATCCAGTTATCCCCGGCCTTTGTGGCATGCATGTACCAGTTATGCAATCTTCGCATTTTTGTTGGAAGATTATTTACCTCCTCAGGTTTGACGAGAGATTTGCCGTACTGGTATTTGTATGCTACTTCACACACGGGGAAGTACTCTAACTGGGATAAGTACTGGGCAATACTCATACCTTGAGAAGTGGCAGCTTCTCCGTATTGTGCAACTACCTCTGGATCATACTGCTCTTCGGCCGCATATTTGCTCGACCCAAAATTGGTATGGGAAATCACCTTGAGAGGGGCGCAAGAATGTTTTGCTTGTTCTCCGAGCTGGGCAATAGATTTGAGAATAGAACGTTCATAGTCTGATGACAGCTTTGGCTCGGGTTGATGAAGAGTCTTTAGCATTTTTAACACTCGGGGTTTTTCTTCTTTGGTGCTGGGGAACTCTGGCTCTTTCGGCCACCTCAGCTTAGCGAAAAACGCTGTCATTTCCGCATCAACGATAGCCGTAGTCTCCTCTTCGGTACAGTCATAAGCTCTCTTGGGAGGAACGTTTTGGCGATCGCTTACCACGATGCAGAGTAGAGGTTGTACGCTTACGCTTTTTATCTTGAGGCGCCGGTGATGGCTATCGCGGCGATGGCTGCGCCGAGATTGGTGAGGCGACAGAGACAGGTGAGGCGAGGGAGCTGGGTGAGGCGACGAAGATGGCTGCCGCGACGGCGACGACCTCGCTGGAGAGGGGTGAGGCGGCGGTGAAGATGGCCTTGGCGTGTGATTTCGAAGCACGATACATTCCTTTGGCCATAGAATGGTGACGTTTGTTGCTTCTCCCAGTTCAGTCACATCCCCTTCACCTGCAGGGTAGTCAAGCTTCAAAACTTCAAAGGTGGGCATGATTTCATCCACCCCGACAACAGCGTAGCCCTGTGGAACCGGACAATAGTGGTAAGTTGGTGTGGGTCCAATTGGTAAGGCATAGCCGACCGCCACCTTCATTGATATGCTCACAACTTTCACATGTAGCTCGTAGTGTGTCATCTGTGTGATATCATCCACTGGGTAGCCAACAGGAGCCATCGTTGGTGCACCATCATCATCGTCATTGTCATCACCCGGGACCTCGGTGGAAGCCACACTGCTTTTTCGATTATTCGATAGGCCGGTAGCATCGAATGCAGGTTCTACCACCATGTGCTGCTGAGATGGGCCGGTAGTACTTTGCTCTTTAAGTGCGTTAATTTCATCTAGTTGTTGCTTTATTCGTTATTCAATTATACGCATTCACTCTTTTTGAATATCTGCTTCAACTTCCGCCTTATCCTTTCTCCTCTGACGGCTTTTATCAGGATATTTCTTCCTCTCTTCGGGAAATCCAGTCCTACATGGTTGGGAGCCGCTTGTGCCTTGTGTCCGTCCATCATGTTCCTTATTTCCATGGGCGAGTGTGAGCTCATCATTCTCTCTATCGGGAATGAAGTCCCCATCTTTAACAGACTTTACTGCTTTTCTCATCTTCTCGATTGGCAAGGGGTCTTCTTTATGTCGTATGTTATATATACACTTCCCTTCCGAGTCCAACGTGCCCACATGCCCGTAAAACCAATTACTTGCATGCTCGATCCAATCGTTTGTCTCTAGGATGATCTTTTTAGCACGCAGTTCATCCTCAAGTTTCTTCCACTTAGGAATGCCAGCCCTGTAGCCACCTTGCCCCATAGTATGGTGATACTTCTTGTTAGCAGCATTCAGCTTATTCGTTGCAGACATTTTCTTAGCTTTTTCTGATGTCTTGTAATTTACAAACTCATCCCAGAATGGTTTTATCTTCTCAAACTGAATCTTCTTGAAATCCGGAGTCTTCTCTTTCACGACATAGTCAAGGTGCAATCTTTTCTTCTAGTTGGTGAAACACTGGGCCATCTTCTTCATAGCCCACTCCCTGACCTTATTCTCCATTGCTCGCGCATGTTCTAAGGCATCCTCAACTGGATCCTCCGCATTTGGATCCAGCTCTATCTTCGGTAGTTTGAAATTAACCATGAGCCTCTTCCACAGTAAATCTTTGGCCACGGTAGGGAGAAATAAAGACGTTCACTCTTCTTCCGCATCAGCAGGCCTATTCCAATTTCGAACGTTGATCGGGATGAAGTCCCTAACGATTACTCCGCATTGGGCCACAAATTTGTTTGCGACAACTTCGGGAGCAATCGGTTTGCCGTCTTCACCGATATCTTCGATCATGAACCTCTCATGGTCTTCCAACTTTTTGGTTGGGCCCCGTCCACTCTTTTCAGTAGATTTCTTTGATCCGGAGGGCTAAAAGAAGAAAGATCGTCGTTACTATTTCTATATAGATAGCAGATGATTAATTAATGAATTAATTATATTACATGCACCTCGCCGAAGCGGTCGTCTTCTCGATCACACAAGGCATCGCCTTCTCCCTCGGGGAAGGCATCACCTTCTCCCTCGGGGAAGGCATCACCTTCAACCTCAAACAAGTCGTCTCTTCCGGCAAAAAGAGGATCACCCTCACCGGAGTTGTTCAGAAACGTCGATACATCTAAATTTTCTTCCTCGCGGATCACACCTTGGATCAACTCTTCCTTTTCTTCGTCTCTGTCGTGTGGGTCCATATTTTCTACATAGGTGGAAAAACGGATAAGTCAAAGCGGCTAAGGGAGAATGTTAGGTAGGGTGTTGAGAGATATAAACCCTAATTCAGAGAAACCCTAATATATACATACACAATAATAAAAATGAATTTACAATATCAGAAACCCTAATTCGGAGAAACCCTCCGGAAAAAACATCACTAATGCAAAAACATCACTATAGGAGTAGCATAGCATAGTAATATACATAATAGTCCTATCATGCACATACAAAAACATCACTAATGCAATATAGAAAAGATAGGACTTTTGATGACCAAAGTATCACTTGCCTTGATAGTATAATATTTAGATACTCTCCTTGATATTGCAAATATCACACTCCTCAAAGTCTACAACAATACAATCAAGCAAAAAGCACACACTCGAAACTACAACACAAATCAGCAAAACAATATAATGGAATGTATGCAAGCATGCAACAAGATCATTTTAATGAACAAGTTGTTCCAACAAGGTTCTGAACATTACAAACACCTACCGGTCCTTTTTATAAAGGTGGAATTCCAATTGGAACGAAGTTAGTGTAATTAAGTTATTTAAATTATTTTTCTTTTATTAGAAAAGCTTTATTCGATGGGATATTTTATACTGCAATTAAATTATATGTTTTATTTCAAATGTTAATTTTTATGGTCAGAAGGTTCAATATACAACCATTTGCAAAAGGATTCACTCAAATATAATTTACACAATAATTTTTATACACAAAATACTCCTCAAATGGTTCTGCCTAAAACTCAGTTTTTACAATGGTAATTGAACAAAATGGGGTTACTGAAGTGAAGTTCTCATTTTTCTGAATCCAGGGACATATTATTTGTTATATTTGGACTTATGATTGATTTTATATGAATTTTTGAAGTTGGCAGCTATTTCTATTTATTTTGTAATTGAGAAACCCTAATTTCCATCGTGACAGGTAACGTGGCCGGTTCTTATTGGTCGGTACTGGTTTGGCCGGATCGGCAACATGGGCCATTGGATCTTAAGGGAAACAAACCATCGATATTGGCTGTTACTGCTTCGGTATATGATCTAATTCTGGCCCTCGGATGCAGATCCAATGGATCTCTCACTTGGCCATGAGTTGGCAGTGCTTCTCACTACACGCAATGGCGACGCGTCGGGAGGGTGGTTCTCCGGCGATTCCAGAGGGGTAAGGGGAGGATGGACTATTACCAGAGGTTGCAGTGGTCGAGGTGGGCTTAGTGGTGGTCGCGGTTGAGGAAGGGGTGCTCCTGTTCGTCCTAGATTCCTCGCCGGAGTTGCGCTTGCGGGCGGCGCTTGCAGATGAAGACGATGTCGAGTATCTGGGGCTCGAGCAAGCAAAACAGGGCATCAATGGGGTGCGCTAGGTCATGTATGAGACCTTGGTGGCCAAAGTAGGGCGGAGAAAGGATAGGTCTCATTGGAATTTGTCGGCAAACAGGGACAACAAAAGGATGGCGTCGATGGCGATGATTGCAGATGCCCCTCTTTGATTCCTTTTGCGGGGAGATAGAGGGCAACGAGGCGGAGCTCGTGGCAGGGTTAGCAATGCGGCGGAGCTCGGGCACCTGCCGGCGTCGTGGGGCGACGTCTCCTGTGCGCGCGTCGATGAAGCAGATAAGTGAGATGGGGAAGAAGAAGAGAAGGCGCGTCAGTTATAAACGAAGGGCCTTTTGTCCCGGTTGGTGGCTCCAACCAGGACTAAAGGGTCATCCGTCCCGGTTGGAGCCACCAACCGGGACGTATACTCCATCTTTTTTCATCAGCCTAAGCGGCGCGCGCAGGGGTCTTTAGTCCCGATTGGTAGCTCCAACCGAGACGTATGACCCTGTTTTAAAAAAAAAACAGAAATTTTCTCTCTGTTCCCGCCTTATTTTTTATTTTGGGGTTTAAATTTGTAATATTTTTTAAATGATAATTACTTTGGAATTTAGAAAAACTTTAAACATAAAAAGTGTTTGAATTTGAATAGATAATTCAAAACCATTTTCTGTTTTTAAAAATAATTAATGTAACCATTTAAAATTAAAAATGAATAAACTTATATTTTTTGAATATTAATTTGGAATTTAGAAAAACTTTAAACATAAAAAGTGTTTAAATTTGAATAAATAATTCAAAAACATTTTCCGTTTTTAAAAATAATTAATGTAACCATTTAAACTATGAGCCATTTAAAATTAAAAATGAATTACCTTATATTTTTTGAATATTAATTTGGAATTTAGAAAAACTTTAAACATAAAAAGTGTTTGGATTTGAATAACTAATTCAAAACCATTTTTTGTTTTTAAAAATAATTAATGTAACCATTTAAAATTAAAAATGAATAAAATTATATTTTTTGAATATTAATTTGGAATTTAGAAAAACTTTAAACATAAAAAGTGTTTAAATTTGAATAAATAATTCAAAACCATTTTCTGTTTTTAAAAATAATTAATGTAACCATTTAAACTATGAACCATTTAAAATTAAAAATGAATTTACTTATATTTTTTTAATATTAATTTGGAGTTTAGAAAAACTTTAAACATAAAAAGTGTTTGGATTTGAATAACTAATTCAAAACCATTTTATGTTATTAAAAATAATTAATGTAACCATTTAAAATTAAAAATGAATTAACTTATATTTTTTGAATATTAATTTGGAATTTAGAAAAACTTTAAACATAAAAAGTGTGTGGATTTGAATAACTAATTCAAAACCATTTTCTGTTTTTAATTTGGATTTGAATTAACTTATATTTTTTATATATTAATGGGCGGAAAGAAAATTTTATTAGGACAGAACTGGAATTAAAGTACATAACGCAACTAACACTAAGTTACATAAAGCACGACTGAAGATTAAGATACATAGAAGAACTGAAAATTAAGATACATGGTCAGATTAAGCCACAATCGGCAGAACTTGTTTTGCAATGTTGGAGTGATTCAGTCATGGTCTTGCCTACACCTGTAATACTCGCCACTATAGTCGTCATTACTTTGGCATTGTCGTTGTCGTCATTGCTGGCGAGCGCCCTCTCACGCCGATCCCCGAAGAAGGCTTCCCAAGTCGGGATGCCAGTTGGGATTCCTCCGCTGCTCCAGCGTGAGCTCGAAGTAGTAGTGGTTCGTGATGGCCATCCGGCACGCCTCCGGCGCTCAGCATCCAGCAGACGGGGACGTAGTAGCCTAGCGAGCAGGGGTAGTTCGAGGCGCAAAGCGCCTCCGCCTCCCTGGGATTAGTTGTATGGTGGAAGCCATGGGAAAGAGTGATGAGGTTGAAGATATGAGTCTAGAGATGTGCAATGACAATGGAGGCTAATCCTACATATATGTACTAAGAAATGGCGGGAAGAAAACTGTGGTAAGAAATGGCGGGGAAAAAACTGGAGGAAGAAATCGCGGAAAGAAATGGCGGGAAGAAATGGCGGAAAGAAACTTCGGTTTAGGGTTTTGTGAAAGTTTTTTCGAGCAACGTTAGAACTTGCATTGGATATCTGAACAAACCACATATTGCGAGTCTAAAAATGATTTTTTCAAAAAATCACGGGCGTTAGGTCATGTACCTGTAGTACAAACCGGACCCACTTCCTCCCGATTCAGTAGAGATTTGTCCTTTTTACCCGGGATGGACGAAAAGGTTTGAGATGTCCCAGTTGAGAGATAGTCCATGTAAGGTGGTCTAGTATTTTAGAAAAATGGGACGGTAGCATTCTGAAACAGCATTTTGGTGGTTACTTCACAAAACAACCCGTTTTTTACGCTCGGAAAATGGAAAATGGATTTTCCATGCAACGAAAAGGAAAACTTCCTCCCACAACATTGTTATTCATACCAATATCCATATACATGCATAATATGGGCACAACATCACAAACTATGTCGTGATTCAGCACGTAACATTGGTCATTTGGACCGAAAGCCATGAAACCTCGAACATGATAGATCATTTTGTGAAGGTTTTTTCGAGACATGATCAATATACCACGTCTGGTATTTTTCCTTACAACTATGTCACATAATATTACACCACATGAAGGATTTTCATTGTTCGGATTTTTGTTAAATTTATTATGCCTGTTTTGAATTTTTTGAATTTCTAACTATGGTTGAACCGGCGTGCATGAAGATAGGGGACGAGAATCGTTAGAACTTGCATTGGATCTCTGAAGAAACCACATATTGCAAGTCTAAAAATTATTTTTTCAAAAAATCACAGGTGTTAGATCATGTACCTGTAGTACAAACCGGACACACTTCCTATCGATTCGGCAGACATTTATCCTTTTTACCTGGGATGGATGAAAAGGTTTGAGATGTCCCGGTTGGGAGATAGTCCATGTAAGGTGGTATAGTATTTTAGAAGAATGGGACGGTAGCATTCTGAAACAGCATTTTTGTGGTTACTTTACAAAACGACCCGTTTTTTGCGCTCGGAAAATAGAAAATGGCTTTTGTGTGCGACATTATGTCCCGGTTGGAGGGATTTCGGCAGGCTGGGCCAGGCAGCAATAATGATAGGGGTGATTCTCGACGTTATGTCGTGCGGCGTCTACCTTGTCCCGGATGGTGTCACCAACCGGGACTGAAGATGAACCTTTAGTCCCGGTTGGAGACACCAACCGGGACAAAACACGAGTCAGCACTAATAATAGGGGTGAGTATCGACATTATGTCGTAAGTATCGACACTATGCCGAGCTGCTTGTACTATAAATAGGCATCCTTGTGATTCCAATCCTCCAGCCAGATTGAGGCATCTCCAATATTGTTTTCGAGAGTAGGGACACCACTACGACCAGTTTCAGGGAGATGCCGCCGGATCCCAGTTCTCCGGCATCTCCAAGAAACTGGTCATAGAGGCACTCCCTAATATGTGAAATTAGTTAGCTCCCAGGTGTATTGATCTAGTTAGAGAAGTTACAAGCTGCAAGATGGTGTGCGAGAGGAGGGACACCACTACGACCAGTTTCAGGGAGATGCTGCCGGGTCCCAGTCCTCCGGCATCTGCAAGAAACTAGTCATAGAGGAACTTCCTAATATGTGACCACGCGCGTTTGGAGATCAGATCTTAATGGTAAGTATGAATCGGGACAACTTCTTCATAGTTCGGGAAAGTCGTTCTACGAATCGGGACTAAAGGCCCCCTTTAGTCCCGGTCTAGCCACAAAACGGGACTAACACTCAAGACATTTATTAATATTAAAAACCAAGACTACAAAATAGGGACTAAAGGCCCCCCTATATACAGTCCCGGTCAAGCCACAAACCGGGACTAACACTCAATACATTTATTAAACTTGGAAAATTACAAACATCATAAGATATCCCGGCCAGACATGAAATAGAGTTACACAATATGAGCATGAACTTCTTGGCATATGTCCTTCCATATGATCGCTTCAGACGTAACCATGGAGCATCTTCTTTACTTATCGGAATACTTGGGTCAGTTTTCACTGTGAAGGACGGAATTTCATCAAACTTATTATAATCTTCTGACATGTCTGTCTTGTCCTCGATTCCCATGATGTTTCTTTTCCCTGAAAGAACTATGTGACGCTTTGGCTCATCATATGATGTATTCGTTTGCATATTTTTTTCTTTTTTTCGGTCTGGAGGACATGTCCTTCACATAGAAAACCTGAGACACATCATTGGCTAGGACGAATGGTTCATCTCTATAACCAAGATTGTTCAGATCCACTATTGTCATTCCGTACAACTGGTCTATCTTTACCCCTTCCCCATTCAGGTTGACCCATTTGCAGCGAAACAAAGGGACCTTAAAAGAGACTCCATAGTCTAGTTCCCATATCTCCTCTATGTAACCATAGTATGTGTCCTTTTGTCCATTCTCGTTTGTTGCATCAAAGTGGACACCACTATTTTGGTTGGTGCTCTTTTTATCTTGGGCGATCGTGTAGAATGTATTCCCATTTATTTCGTACCCTTGGAAATTCAGTATAGTAGAAGATGGTGACGCGGCCAACAAGTATAGCTGATCTCCAACTGTGGTGTCATTCAAGAGATGTGTCCTCATCCAACCACCAAAAGACTTCATGTGTTCATCTGTAATCCATGATTCAGGCTTCCCCGGGTTTTTGGAGCGTACAATATTCTTGTGTTCCTCGATATACGGAGCTGCCAAGGTGGAATTATGTAGAACTGTGTAGTGTGCTTTAGTGAAAGAATCCCTATCCCTACATATCATTCCTTTCTTTCCCAGCGTGCCTTTTCCACTTAGTCTTCCCTCATGCCGCGAGTCAGAAACACCAATCGGCTTAAGGTCAGTAATAAAGTCAACAGAAAACTCAATGACCTCCTCCTTTCCATATCCCTTGGAGATGCTTCCTTCTGGTCTAGCGCGGTTATGAACAAATTTCTTTAATACTCCCATGAACCTCTCAAAGGGGAACATATTGTGCAGAAATACATGACCGAGAATGGCAATCTCTTCCACTAGGTGAACCAGGACATGCGTCATAATATTGAAGAAGGATGGTAGGAACACCAACTCAAAACTAACAAGACATTGTACCACATCCTTCTGTAACCTTGGCAGAATATCTGGATTGATTACCTTCTGAGATATTGCATTGAGGAATGCACATAGCTTCACAATGGGTACTCGAACATTTTCCGGTAGAAGCCCCCTCAATGCAATCGGAAGCAACTGCGTCATAATCACGTGACAATCATGAGACTTCAGGTTTTGGAACTTTTTCTCTGCCATATTTATTATCCCCTTTATATTAGATGAGAAGCCAGACGGCACCTTGATACTGTAAAGGACTTCAAAAAAGATTTCCTTCTCTGCTTTG
This sequence comes from Avena insularis, assembly GCA_023614405.1. Taxonomy (NCBI): domain Eukaryota; kingdom Viridiplantae; phylum Streptophyta; class Magnoliopsida; order Poales; family Poaceae; genus Avena; species Avena insularis. The sequence continues at coordinate 299,111,232 of CM042693.1, read as the reverse complement.
GTAAGAGCATATCTGGCACGACTTAAGTGACGCTCTTTATCCGTCTTGTTCTATGTATGCATGTTCTTTGGGTCTTTAATAATTTGTTGGTCCTCCCGTACTTCTGGTGTATCTTTTGTCTTCCCATACACGCCTAGGAATCCTAGCAGGTTCACGCAAAGATTCTTCGTCACGTGCGTCACGTCGATTGAAGAGCGGACATGTAGGACTTTCCAATATGGCAGCTCCCAAAATATAGATTTCTTCTTCCACATGGGTGCGTGTCCTGTAGCGACGTCGTTTGGAACTGATTGACCGCCGAGACCCTTTCCAAAGATTACTTCTATGTCCTTGACCATACCAAATACATCATCACCAGCAGGGAGTTCAGGCTTCTTCCGGTGATCTGCCTCACCTTTGAAATTCTTGCCTTTCTTTCTTACGGGATGATTGGTCGGAAGAAATCGTCGATTCGCCAGGTACACAACCTTCTTGTATTTATGCAAATATGTACCTTCAGTCATATCTAAACAGTGAGTGCATGCCTTATATCCCTTATTTGTCTGTCCTGAAAGGTTACTAAGAGCAGGCCAATCATTGATGGTTACGAAAAGAAACCCTCGTAGATCAAATGGCTCCTATTTGTTCTCATCCCACGCATGTACATCTGGTTTTCCCCACAGCTGTAAGAGTTCTTCAACTAATGGCCTAAGGTACACATCAATGTCGTTGCCCGGTTGCTTCGGGCCTTGGATGAGCACTAGCATCATAATGAACTTACGCTTCATGCACAACCAAGGAGGAAGGTTGTAGATACATAGAGTCACGGGCCAGGTGCTATGACTGCAGCTCTGCTCCCCAAAAGGATTCTTGCCATCCGTACTTAGACCAAACCATAAGTTCCTTGCGTCACCTGCAAAGTCCGGAAAGTCTCTCTCGATTTTTCTCCACTGTGACCCATCAACAGGGTGTCTCAACTTCCCGTCTTTCTTACGGTCTTCTTTGTGCCATCGCAACAACCTGGCATGCTCTTTGTTTCTGAACATGCGTTTCAACCTTGGTACTATAGGAGCATACCACATAACCTTAGCAGGAACCCTCTTCTGGAGGGGCTCTCCCTCAACATCACCAGGGTCATCTCGTCTGATCTTATACTGCAATGCATTGCATACCGGGCATTTATCTAAATTCTCATACTCCTTACCGCGGTATAGGATGCAGTCATTAATGCATGCATGTATATTTTGCACATCTAATCCTAGAGAACAGAGAGTCTTCTTTGCTTCGTAGGTACTCTTAGGAAGTTCGTTATGTTTTGGAAACTTCGTCTTCATTATTTTCAGCATCTTTTCAAATGAGGAGTCAGTTAGACCACACTCTGCCTTCCATCGCAGCAATTCAGTGTGGTACCGAGCTTTGTGCTGCCATCTTCACAATTTGGGTACAATAATTTCTTGTGATCTTCTAACATGCCCTCTAACTTCAACTTATCATTTTCTGTTTCACAATCTCGCTTTGCATCAGAAATGACCCTACCAAGTTCATCAGCGGGCTCATCTGATGCCCGTTCTTTACCTCCTTCTTCTACATTGTCTTCCATTGCAGTATCACTGTATTCAGGAAACATATGATGATAGTTGTTATCATCATCTTCTTCTTCACCGTCTTCCATCATAAACCCTCTTTTCCCGTGCTTGGTCCAGCAATTATAGTTGGGCATGAAACCTTTCATAATCAGGTGGCCGCGAATGATTTTTGAGGAAGAGTACTCCTTGTTGTTCCGACATTGAACACATGGTCAACGTATAAAACCATTATCTTTGTTTGCCGTAGCCACATCGATAAATTTATCCACGCCTTTAATATACCCGGGTACACGCCGATCACCGTACATCCATTCCCGACCGTTCATCTACATCATATAAGTAAGTTTATCAAAAACAGGACATCATAAATAGTGAAATGACCAATTCACATCGACACATGCATTGTATCAATGACAGAGAAAAGATAAGATTGCTAACCTCGATCGAGGGAAATAAAGAGGAGAAAGCTCAAGTGCGTCTCGGGCACCTTCTATATTTTTGTTCTGTGAGAAATTGAACGGGATCATTCACTCAAAAATTTCATCAAACACCTTGAATGCATGCATAGGAAAAAAAATAAACTAGCACACCTCTCACACCTCCACCAAGAAAAAACAGAGGGGAGGCAGAGGGCTGGGGCGTCGTATTTATAGAGAGCGGGATCATACGTCCCGGTTTGTAACACAAACCGCACAAACCGGGACGTATGATCCCTTATCAACCGGGACGCATGCCCGCTCGAACCGGGACGCGTGCCAGCATTAGTCCCGGTTCGTGGCGCAACCCGGACTAATACTGTTAGGGGGCACGAACGGATAGCCTGTTTTCTACTAGTGAAGAAGAAGGCGATGGAGTCGCAGGGCCTCGAGTGCCGCCTAGTGGTGGAGTCCACCTGTTGCGGAGACAAATCAGCGGCTGGTTTTAGCCAAGGGAGCATCAGTGCCGGCTGTTCAAGGATTTCTTAACTATGTGCAATAATTTGGCATAATCAAATTCTCATATATTGACTATATGAAGGATTTGTTTGAGCAAGCTTGTGTATGAACCTTAGATGTACAAATTTGATATCCACGTACGTGTGATATGTTTTGTGATGGCCTGACTTGATGGGATTTTGGTGGCCGACCATGATTTTTGTGTCCGATGTTTTGATTCCATGACTACATATTTGTCTGCTTTTTATTTGTCAATATTGCATGCTCAAAATTAGTAAATAGCAACAAAACAGCCGATATTAGAAAAACGGCGTTGAGCAAGGTTTTCCATGCTTCAAGTATAACATTTTCCCCCATGAATTAATCAGCCGATATTAAAAAAACGGTGTTGAGTATTTCTGTTGTAAAAGTGGAGCGTGCTCAAAATAGCGCGTCTCACGAACTTTGTGAGAACTGATGCCAAAAATGATGTTTATTTGCCTTGGTTCAGGACATGAGGTCTTGTCTTAGGATCTCGAACGACTTCCTTGCACTAGTGCAGAGCCCCCCCTTTAACTCCGGTTGGGAGGGCCCTCTAACAGCGGTTCGGTGTTAGAGGGGGGGCCCTTTAACACCGGTTCTTATATGAACCAGTGTTAAAGGGTGGCGCACGGCTGCCAGGCTCCTTTAACACCGGTTCAGATTCGCAACGGTGTTAAAGGTTCTTTCACAGCGAGAAAACGGCCTAAATCTTCGCATGGCGGAACCGCCTCTGCCCGGGCGTATTTCTGCGGGAGGGGGAGCGAGGGGAATCGATCGAGCGGTATACACATAAATAAATCCATCGGTACATACGAGTACATGAATAATTAAGCAACTACTATTATACACAAACATCGTCATCGGCACATACATCGTCATCGGCACATACATAAATCGCACATACATCGCCGTTCATTTTGGTGGATATCTAAAGAGTTCTCCGCCAGCGTGGCGACCTCATCAAGTATGAACCCGTAATTCCTCTTGAATGGCTCGTATGCGTTCAAATGGTAAGAGTTGGTCCCGCATCCGTTCGATCTGAATATATATGAAGAATGAGCCGTCAATATATATATAAGAATAAAACTCAACACAATTGATGGTAATAAAATAATGTTGTGGACTTTGTTTACTTACTCTAAGTTGTTCTAGTGCGGCTTGGCCGTCAAGCATATCGTGTTGCGAATGAATTCGCAAACATAGTACCCACATAAGTTATTGCCGTGTCCCTGATGCACGCACTTTACGAGAATAGAGAGTTCAATCAAAATAATAATCAATAAAGCATGATATAATGGAATTGGAAGCTAGCTAGTATTACTTACATTTTGGTCTACAAATTTTAGTTCTTCTGACCATTCACCCACGGCCCTGCCCGTGAACCTTTTCCAAACCCTGTCCGACAAAAAAAATGGATAAAGGAGTAATTAATTACTTATTGTCATGAAAGTTGCCGATCTAGTGCGATAATATGATTGAAATTACCTCTGGAGCATCTCTCTAAAGTCTTCCCATAGCTCTTTTTCTTTTCGTAACGAGTCCATGACAAGGACTTTTCCTGAGTCGGGTTGAATGACTAGCAGAATAAAGTGGAACCTACGCACGCATAACTCATCATCAATTACACTTAACATCGAGTAAGCCGAAACAGAATGTGTACAAGAGAGAGGGTAACAGTACTCACGAGAAGTTGTAAGGCAATAGTATTTCCCTTTTGGTTTGTTGTCTCAGTAAAGACTTTAGCAAGTAATCTTCTGTTTGCCCGGGTTTGTCTCTTACCACTTGTTCATGAACTCTATTTGGGTCAACGAACCCAATGTCAAAAGGGCCTCCTTTCATGCATTCCATAACCTTTTTCCTGCATAATAGTATATACATATATGGTGAGCATATATATATATATATACATGCAATTAATGAAGTGAATGAGATGAGATAAAAATTACAGAAATAGTACTTACACACAATAAAGGCTGATGGCAGATTTGTCGAGTTCCTTCTGATTGAATAGAAAATGCAAGTCTTGAATGTTGAAGTCGATTGCGTCGTCTCCGCACAAGAAAATCTGATCTCTTATATGCGCCGTGATCCATTCTACCTTTCTCGTCTTGCAGAAATCAAGGTACCACTTGTGCAATTTTCGCATCTTTGTTGGTAGAGTCTTGAGCTCCTCTTTCTTGACGAGATTCTTCCCATACTTCCATGGCTGTATGGGGTTGGCATCGCATTTGGGCAAGTTGTCTCCCATGACGTTCAAGTATGCAATGTAAGTCATCCCCATCTCATTGGCCTTTCTTTGTAGCTCTGCCTCGTAATCATTTACGGGAGGAGCGTCTCGTGTGTCGAACATTTGGAGCGGGGCACATGATTGGTTTTCCTGCTCTCCGAGCATGGGAACTGTTTTCTGGGGTGCCTCAAGACTGCTACTTTCAGTCTCCCTACGGCACCTTGCATCCGCCTTCAAAATCTGGCGCTCGTAGTCCGGCATAAGTGGGGTTTCAGGTTTCAAAAGATTATTGTAAAACTTCTCCACCACCGCCGGATCTATTTTCTCCTTTGGCTCGGCCCGTCTAGGTGCAAAGAATTTCTTGACCTGTTCTTTCGAGATCCTATTGGTCTCCTCGTCGCTGCGATTCCACGGTAAAACCGGCAATGGCTTGGCGGAAGGCTGCGGGACGTAGTTTTTTGAACTCTTTGGCGTACGGTTTCCTGCGGATTTCTTTGTGGCAGTGCTACTGATGCTCCTCGTGGCAGTGCTCTTCCGCTTCCGAGGAGATGGATGAAGCTTGGAGATGGCTGACGGGCCGGAGATGGCTGCCAGAGATGGCAGAGAGATGGCCGATGGCCGAGGAGATGGCTGCCGGGCCGGAGATGGCCACGCCGGAGATGGCTGCCATGAGAGATGAGGCGGCAGGAGATTAGCAAGCCGCTCACGCCAACGGAGACGGCGGGGTGCAGTGACCTCAATTTGGAAGCACAATGTGTTCCTTCTTCCAAAGAATGGTTGTTTTCACTGCAAATTTGAGTTGAGTTTCCCTTCACCGTAGCATGGTCAAGCTGTGCTTCCTCATATTCCTTCACAACCTCATCCACCCCGACAATAGCATAGCCATCTGGAATCGGTCGGCAGTGGTAAGTTCCACCAGCTACAGGAGGTAAGGCATAGCCGACAACCACCTTAATGGATAAGCCCATTAATCTCACATGCAGCTCAGCGTGTTCGCTCTCCGTGATCTCATCCACGGGGTATCGAGGACCCGTCATTTCAAGCGTGGGCTGCACGTTCTCCGTGGAAGCCACACTGCTTTTCCGCGATGCGGCTGGGCAGCTTCCAATGCAGGCTCTTCGTGCATCGAGATGGGCCGGTAGCTTGATGGCTCTGTCGTGCATTCACTTGCGCCTGCAGCGCCGCAAGTGCATGTTCTATCTGTGTCATCCGCTCTGTACGCTCTTTTTCTTTTCTGCCACGCCATCTGTAAGAGTCGCTCCAGTCGGCAAACCCATCCTTCCATGTCATACCCCCTGTGCCTCGTGCATGTCCAGGGTGTTCTTTTTTACCGATGGCGCGTGTGAGCTGGCCATTCTCTCTGTCGGGATGGAAGGTCCTGGCGGATGTTTCCTCATATGCCGTGATGAGTTCAGTGACGGGTTTGGCAAGGATGGTTGGGAAGATACACAATCCTGTTTCTGGGTCCAACCTTGCCCCGATTCCGTAGAACCAAGTCTTTGCACGTAGGTCCCACCCATCTGTCTGGGGTGTGATCCCTCTCTCGCGCAGGGCCTTCTCAGCTTCCTCCCACTTAGGCCTCTGAGATATGTAGCCACCGACCCCTCCCTGGTGATATTCCTTCTTGAGGGCATTAAGCGTATTGGTTTCGACCTCTTTTAGCTATAGCACTTTTTATATGTCTCAAATTCGGGCGGTGAGGTCTTATCTTCGCATAATATCGTCTTGAAATTTGGAGTCTCGGATTTGACAAATTTGTTCAATTTGTCTTCGATTCGGAAGCGTCGACCATCTTCTTTAGAGTCCACTCTTTGACCTTTTCCTTTATAACCGGGTTGTTTTCATCCTCCTCTGGCGGAAGGGTGAAATTTACCAACAACGAATTCCAAAGCGTTTCTTTGGATCTGTCATCGACAAAGGTGCCGTCGCCCTTCTTTGGCTTATTCCAATTTTCAATTGTGATTGGGATTTGGTCCCTAACAAGAACTCCAGCCTGACGTACAAATTTGTCTGCGGCCTTCTTGGGCTCCATCGGCCTGCCATCAACACGGACTGCTTCGATCGTGAACTTTGCACGATCTTTCAACCGCTTGCTCGCGCCTCGCTTGATCTTTTTCGTAGAAGAAGATGGTTGCTGGCTAGTCGATCCAGAGGGCTAAAAGAAGAAAGAAGCGTTAATTAATACATGTAGAAGAAGATTGTTGGTGGAAGTCAGCAGAGGCTTAATCAATGCATATACCTCGCCGGACTTTGTAACCATTAAATTGCGTTCACCGGAGTCTTCATATTCTCCATGACTAGTATTTGAGCTGTCGTCATCATGTCCCTCCAAGTTCAGATATTGTGAGGTGTCCTCATCAATAATGTTCTCCATTATTTCTTCTTCTTCAAGGTTTCTACTAAGTGGATCCATAGTTTCTAAAACAATAATATTATCTAGAGTAAGAGTGTAAACATTCAAGTGGACTTGGATTCATACACAAATATACATATTATTCATACCAAAATACACAAATAAATATACAAATGAAATTAAAACACTAAGGATTCTTGATCATTTTAAACGAGTTCCGAGGGGTCGAAACCCTAATCAGGATGAGTCAGAGGTCCAATTTGTATACAAGTTTTAATCTATGCATGTAGTACAATTTATATTAGCCGGTGAAACTACGTTGCCCGCGAACCCGCCCTGCTTGACACCCTATCTATACTACTACTCCCTCCATAATTACATGTCATCTTAGTTTCGAGTTTCCCAATTTTGACCATCAAGTTCACCACCAACACTAAGTAAACAATATTATCGATGTTACAACATCAGAAACTTTACTCAAATATGAATACACGACTACATCTTTTATACGTCACACATATTCCCCACATTGTTCACATTGTTCACATTGTGCCGCCAACTTTGACACATTGTTCACATTGTCTTGTCGCAGAGGCGTGACGGCTTGGACGGCGTGCATGGGCGAGGGCGGCCGCTCCGAGGGCGAGGGCGGCGGCTCCGACGGCGAGGGCTGGACGCGGTGCCGGCGCGGCTGCTCTCTGCTCTCTGCGCGCGGATGCATTATAAAATAATTGCATTTTCAATTATTTCATTTTAAATTATTTTTTGGAATATTATAAAACCATTTGCATTTTTGGAATTTACATAAACAATTTTCTTAATTAGAAAACATTTATGGAAATGTTTTTGTCGCTTACAGATAGGGCCCACATGTCAGGTATTTTCTTCACTGAAATAATTACAGAAATAATAAAAGAAAAAGAAAACGAATATTGCATCACGCTGACGTCAGCAATGGAGCTCCTCTCAGGTCGATCTTGCTCCCGTCGATCTTCTACACGCGGGGACTTGTGGTTGGGCTGGTTGGAAAGAGGAGGTTGAGGCGGACCTAGTAGTGGCGGCGCCTCCCCTTTTTGGTCGCCGGAGAAGAGAGAACGACGAGGAACTGCGGCGGTTGGCGGCGGTTACACGATGCGGAGGCGATATAGACCGTGAGGGAGGAAGAGAAGATGTGCCTGAGCACCAGAGGCTCACCAGGAAGCCGATGGTGGGGTCGACGAGGCCGGGGAAGGTCGGGGACGCCGGCGTTGTCGATGGCGAGCGGCGGACAGAGGTGGGTGACAGGGCCGACGATTCAGGGCACCCACGGACGATTCCTCCCTCACTCTCCGAGGGCGGTGGCGGCCGGCGGTGGCTTCTCTCTGCTCCGATGGGCGGTGGCGGTGGCGGCGCTTCTCTCTGCTCCGATAGCACGCGCGCGGTGGCGGTACGATGGCGGTGGCGATCTGGCTGCTCTAGGGGGAAGAAAGGAAGGGGAAGGTGAATTTAATACCCCCCCTTTAACACCGGTTCGTGGCTGGAACCGGTGTTAAAGGGGGAATTCGTTTACACAGATGATTTCTTTAACACCGGTTCCACCCACGAACCGGTGTTAAAGGGGAATTCGTTATGCACAGATGATATTCTTTAACACCGGTTCCAGCCACAAACCGGTGTTAAAGGGGGTGACGTTGAACGAATAATGCCCCCCTTTAACACGGTTCTATGCTCGAACCGGTGTTAAAGGGTGGGGGCATTTATTTCATGCATTAAAGGGGCTTTTTTAATTCAAAAAATATGATATGAATTTAGAAAATTCATATCTTTTTCATTTCAACTCCGAAAAATATGAATAATATATCGTAATTTTCAGAAAATAATATCTATCCATTCATGTAAATCATTTTATATTTACTTTACATGAAATTTTTTAAAATAATTAAAACACTTACATATAAATTTTGATTATTCAATTCAAACAAAAATAAATTGTTAAATCCTAAAACTTTGAACATAAGAAATATTAAGCATCTAAAAAATGATTTTTATTAGATCAAATCATATTTTAATGACGCATCTTTTGTATTAACATTTTTGAATTGATTGGATATTTAAATGTCGCATCTTTTGTATACACTTGAATCTCACCAAGCCTCGCTCAACTTGCATTGTTTTTTGATAAAATAGCATATTGTGAACCTAAAAATGTGTTGGTGGTTTTTTGAATTAGCCATTTGGTGGTTGCTTCACAAAACCGTCCGTTTTTTATGCTCGGAAAATGGAAAATGCCTTTTTGGTGCGATAAAAAGGAAAACTCCTCTTGCAAACTATGCCTTGATATTAGCCATAACATTGGTCATTTGACCCGAAAGCCAAGAAACCTCGAATGAGATAGGTCATTTTGAGACAGTTACATAAAGCCGAACTGGAACTGAAAATTAAGATACATAAAAGAACTGAAAATTAAGATATATGGCCAGATTAAGTAACAATCGTAATCGAACTGAAAATTAAGATACATAAAAGAACTAAAATTAAGATACATGGCAGATTAAGTAACAATCGGCCGAACTTGTTTCGAATGTTGGAGTGATTCACCATGCTCCTGCCTACACATGTAATACTACGCCATCAGTCGACTGCATCCGCCGTCATCGCTGTCGTCGTCGGGGTCGCCATAATTGAACCTCTGGAGAGTACGCGTGGGCTGGACTTGAGGGTAGCGCGTGGGCTGGACTTGAGGGTAGCGCAGACGGGGGTTAGAGTCGGCGGCAGTGTCATAGGCCATGACGCTCTGGAGAGTCCGACCGCGCCACCATAGCCGACGGCCGGCCTCGTTGAAGTTAGGAGGAGGTGGGCCGTCCTCCTCGTGCCTGGCGAGCGCCCTCTCATGCCGATCCACCAACAGGAGGAACCGGCACGCCTCCGATGCTCAGCATCCAGCCGACGGGGACATAGTAGCCCGGCGGGCAGGGGTAGTTCGAGGCGCAAAGCGCCTCCGCCTCCCTGGGGGTTAGTGCTACGGTGGAAGCCATGGGAAAGAGTGATGAGGTTGCAGATATGAGTCTAGAGATGTGCAATGACAATGGAGGCCAACCCCCTACATATATATATAGTGAACTAGCGGGAAGAACTGAAGGGAAGAACTGGCGGGAAGAAAAATGGCGGAAGAAAAATGGCAGGAAAAAATGGCGGGATGAACCTTTAGTCTCGGTTGGAGACACCAACCGGGACTAAAGATGAACCTTTAGTCCTGGTTGGAGACACCAACCGGGACAAAACACGAGTCAACACTAATAATAGGGGTGAGTGCATGTCGACATTATGTCGTGCGGCGTGTACCTTGTCCCGGATGGTGTCACCAACCGGGACTAAAGATGAACCTTTAGTCCCGGTTGGAGACACCAACCGGGACTAAAGATGAACCTTTAGTCCCGGTTGTAGACACCATCCGGCACAAAACACGAGTCAGCACTAATAATAGGGGTGAGTGTCGACATTATTTTGTAAGTGTCAACACTATGTCGAGCTGCTTGTACTATAAATAGGCATCCTTGTGAGTCCAGTCCTCCAGCCAGTTTGAGGCAGGGACACCACTACGGCCTATTTTCAGGGAGATGCCGACGGAGCCCAGTCCTCCGGCATCTCCGAGAAACTGGTCATAGAGGCACTCCCTAATATGTGAAATTAGTTAGCTCCCTGGTGTATTGATCTAGTTAGAGAAGTTACAAAGCTGCAAGATGGTTTTCGAGAGCAGGGACACCACTACGGCCAGTTTGAGATGCCGACAGAGCCTAGTCCTCTAGCATCTCCAAGAAACTGGTCATAGAGGCACTCCCTAATATGTGACCGCGCGCGTTTGGAGATCAGATCTTAATGGTAAGTACGAATCGGGACAACTTCTTCTCATAGTCCCGGTCCATCCACAAAACATGACTAACACTCAAGACATGTATTAATATTAAAAACATGAACTAGAGTTACATAATATGAGCATGAACTTCTTGGCATATGCCCTTCCTTATGATCGCTTCAGACGTAACCATGGAGCATCTTCTTTACTTAACGGAATGCTTGGGTCAGTTTTCACTGTGAAGGGCGGAATTTCATCAAACTTATTATAATCTTCTGACATGTCTGTCTTGTCCTCGATTCCCACGATGTTTCTTTTCCCTGAAAGAACTATGTGACGCTTTGGCTCATCATATGATGTATTCGTTTGCATATTTTTTCTTTTTTTTGGTCTGGAGGACATGTCCTTCACATAGAAAACCTGAGCCACATCATTGGCTAGGACGAATGGTTCGTCTAAGTTCTTCATAAGATTGTTGAGATCCACCGTTGTTATTCCGTACTTCTTGTCTACCTCAACCCCTCCTCCTGTTAGCTTGACCCATTTGCATCGAAACAAGGGGACCTTAAAATTAGGTCCATAGTCAAGTTCCCATATCTCCTCTATGAACCCATAATACGTGGTCTTTTGCCCATTGTCTTCGCTGCATCGGGCGGACACCACTGCTTTGGTTGGTGCTCTTTTTATCTTGGCCTATCGTAAAATGTATTCCCATTTATCTCGCACTTTGGAAAGTACATACAACAAGACGGTGTCCCCGCCAACAAGTACGGTGATCCCCAACAATGGTGTTATTCGTGAGAAGTCTTTGCAGCCAGCCGCCAAAACTCGCCATGTGTTCACTTATAATCCATTCATTAGACTGCCCCGGGTGTTTGAGGCGTATTAAATTCTTGTGTTCATTGATATACGGGGCAACCAAGATAGATCTTTGTAAAACCGTGTAGTGTGCTTGATTGAGAGAATGCCCGTCCCTACATATCATTGCTTTACATCCTAGGGTGCCTTTTCCACGCAGTCTCCCCTCATGTCGTGATTCTGGAACACCAATCGCTTTAAGGTCAGGAATAAAATCAACACAGAACTCAATGACCTCCTCTCATATAGCCCTTGGAGATGCTTCCTTCTGGCCTAGCACGGTTATGAACATATTTCTTTAAGACTCCCATGTACCTCTCAAAGGGGAACATATTGTGTAGAAATACAGGACCGAGAATGGCAATCTCTTCTACTAGGTGAACCAGGAGATGCGTCATAATATTGAAGAAGGATGGTGGGAACACCAACTCAAAGCTGACAAGACATTGGGCCACATCTGTTTGTAACCCTGGTAGGCTTTCTGGATCGATTACCTTCTGAGATATTGCATTGAGGAATGCACATAGCTTCACAATGGGTACTCGAACATTTTCAGGTAGAAGCCCCCTCAATGCAATCGGAAGCAATTGTGTCATAATCACGTGGCAGTCATGAGACTTCAGGTTTTGGAATTTTTTCTCTGCCATATTTATTATTCCCTTTATATTCGATGAGAAGCCAGACGGGACCTTGATACTGCTCAGACATTCAAAAAAGATTTCCTTCTCTGCTTTGGTAAGAGCGTAGCTGGCAGGAGTTAAGTGGCATCGTTTACCCTTCTCGTTCTCAGGATGCATAGGCTCTTCAGGGGCCTTCAGACGTTGCTGGTCCTGTCGTGCTTCCGGTGTATCTTTTGTCTTCCCATACACTCCTAGAAAGCCTAGCAGGTTCACGCAAACATTCTTCGTCACGTGCATCACGTCGATTGAAGAGCGGACCTCTAAGACTTTCCAATAGGGTAGGTCCCAAAATATAGATTGCTTCTTCCACATGGGCGCGTGTCCGGCATCGTCATTCGGAATAGATAGACTGCCAGGACCTTTTCCAAAGATTACTTCGAGGTCCTTGACCATACCAAATACCTCCTCACCGCACGGAGGACAGGGCTTCCTCCGGTTCTCGCCAGATGTTTGAAATGCTTGCCTTTATTTCTTACTGGATGCAGGTTCGGAAGAAATCGGCGATACCCTAGGTACACAACCTTCTTACATTTATCCAAATATACACTTTCAGTATCATCTAAACAGTGTGTGCATGCATTGTATCCCTTGTTTGTCTGCCCTGAAATGTTACTAAGAGCAGGCCAATCATTGATGGTTACGAAAAGCAATGCTCGTAGGTCAAATGGCTCCCCTTTGTGCTCATCCCACATACGTACACCTGGTTTGGCCCACAGCTGTAAAAGTTCTTCAACTAATGGCCTTAGGTACAGATCAATGTCGTTGCCGGGTTGCCTCGGCCTTGGATGAGCATCGGCATCATAATGAACTTCCTCTTCATACACAACCAAGGAGGAAGGTTATAGATACATAGGGTCGAGGCCAGTGTTGTGACTGCAGCTCTGCTCACCAAAAGGATTCATGCCGTCGTACTTAGACCAAACCTTAAGTTCCTTGCGCCACGTCGAAGTCCGGGTACTCTCGCCGACTTTTCTCCACTGTGACCCATCAGCGGGTGTCTCAACATCGGCTTTTCTTACGGTCTTCCATGTGCCATCGCAACAACTTGGCATGCTCTTTATTTCAAGAGACGCTTTTAACCGTGGTATTATAGGAGCATACCACATAACCTTGGCGGGAACCTTCTTCCTAGGGCCTCGCCTCAACATCGCCAGGATCGTCTCGTGCGATCTTATACCGCAGCAGTGCATACCGGCATGCATCCAAATTCTCGTACTTCTCACCGCGTAGAGGATGCATTAATGCAGGCATGTATCTTCTGCACGCCTAATCCTAGAGGGCGACAACCTTCTTTGCTTGGTATGTACCGTCAGCAACTCATTATTTCTTGGAAGAAGATTCTTCATTTTACCAACAACTTTGAAAATACGCTGTCAGTCACACCATTCTCTGCCTTCCATTGCAGCAAATCCAGTGTGGCACCTAGCTTTTTGTGGCCATCTTCGCAAGTTGGATACAACAATGTTTTGTGATCCTTTAACATCTGCTCCAGCTTCTCCTTCTCCTTTTCAGTTTCACATTCTTCCTTTGCATCAGTAATGGCCCGACCAAGATCGTCATCAGCGGGCCCATCTGCTCCCTCTTGATCTTCATTATCTACCTCCGTTGCATTATCATCATATTCAGGATACATATTATGATAGTTTTCATCATCCTCTTCTTCTTCGTTGTCTTCCATCACAACCCCTTTTTCTCCGTGCTTGGTCCAACAATTATAGCTGGGCATGAAACCGGATCAAGCGGTGGTGGAATGATTCTGGTATTTGAGTAGTCTTTCTTGTTCTGACAGTGAACACACGGACATCACATAAAACCATTGTGACCACGGTTTGCATTAGCCACAACGATGAAATTTTGGAGGCCCGTAATGTACTCGGAAGTGCGGCGGTCACCGTACATCCATTGCCGATTCATCTGCATTAATATGTAGTATATATCAAAAAATAATAGGGAGATGACCATTTATATATATAGTACATCAATGACACATGAAACTATAGTTGCCGACCTCGACCGAGACGGAAAGAGCAACAAGAAAGCTTATTTTGAGCTCTCGGGCATTTCACCGAACACCTCTAGTGCATATGAAAAAAACACAAACTAGCACTCTTCACACCCTCTTGCTAGGCTCCAAAATGTGAAAGAATGGAAGAGTGGGGTGTGTGTGGGCTGGGGTGGTGTCTTATAGTTTCTTTAACACCGGGTTCATGCCACGACCCGGTGTTAAAGGGGGCCACTGGTTGGGATTTTAACACCGGTTCGTGGCACGAACCGTGTTAAAGGGGCTCTTAATGCCACAGGGGCCACGCTGGTACGGCCCCCCCTTTAACACCGGTTCGTAGACGAACCGGTGTTAAAGCCCCTTTTCGGGATCAACAAAAGACCTCGTTTCCACTAGTGTTGTAAGCCCTATTGTTTAATAAATCCACATTTACCTGCAAAGAAAAAGAATTTTGGAAGCGCAAACCCAATCTCAGTCCCCCACCCCTCCCCCGTCCAAGTCATTCCTTTGGATCTAGCAATATATGGCTACATGTTGATACATTTTGTAGTCGTTATTAGTCTTAAACAACCTGAAGGAACCGCGAGGAGTAGAGTGTGTGGTAAGACTAGCAGTATGCGTCTTCACCGACATGCTACACCGACTCTGCTACCATATTTATGTTCTTAAGTTTCATTGATTTTCTCAGTTTATGTGAACAAAACAAATATTTTACACTAGTGTATCGTGTCTATATCCCTACGCTAGCTTATACCGTTACTGCCCGCGCGCTAGTAGGAGGCTGTAGCCCCAGTGGACACTGGCTAACGCCATCTTGGCTTATAGGCTAAAGGTAATCTCGCAGCTAGCACCGCGCGGTCCATGCCTGATCCTCTCAAATCCCACCTCCAGTACGCGCGCAGCCACCGACTGACGAATAGAATAGCCTCCACCGGCGGCGGCCAAGGGAAGGAATGAAGCAAGGCGTCTTCGTCTTGGCGGGCGCAATAGATGCCATGTCAGCAGGAAAAGCAAGATCACAGGCCCATAAATTGCGTTTTGAATGGAGTAAGATGGAAGAGATCGAGAGCAAAACGATGGCATCTGCTAGAAGCCGAAGATGTTATTGCTCCAGCAGCTAGCTCATGCATATGTCTGCACGGCACTAGCTGCGGGCTGCGGCGTCCGGCCGGCCGGCTTGAATGGCAAGCTCGTCTCGGTATCCACGCTCTGCCGCCTAGCTGCTCGTCCATGTATGTTATTTATGGAAGGGAAGGATAGAAGATCGAGAAAAGAGGTGTGGACGGCTGGGAACCGCCGGCCGGGACGTAATTCCATCGATCGATCGACATCAATGTCTAGTGCGTGACTGGTACTGTGTGTGGATTTCAAGCCTCTACTTGGATCGAGGTGTCCCATGCCATGACCATCACTGACATGCACGCGTGAATGCCTAAACTTATTTGGTACTCCTCGCACGCATGCATTCATGCATGCATGAACATTTTTTTTCAATTAAATCTATTTTAGTATACTAGATAAAGAGAAAAACGGATAAATAACATATAATGAGATAATCCCTCCTTGGCAAAATGTAGAGCATGTAATAAGTCTTTCAAAAGTAAAACGAGTTAAAGTTTGACCAAGTATGTAGACACATGCAATACCAAATCAGGGCAATTAGCTAGATTCATCATCACGAAGTATATCTTTATATGGTATGCATTTGGTATTGCAGGTATAGATAGTTTTTTCAGTAAACTTGGTCAAAATTTACATAGTTTTATTTTGTTTTAAATTATATGCACTACATTGTATGAAGGGGGAGTCACTAATAAAGTCACAAACGTAGAAAAACCCTAAACAAAGAGAACAATATTACCATAACGTAGGTATCAAAAGTCCTGCTGCCAACCTGGAGATGTTTACACACTTAAGTACATACAAATCTTGTACTCCCTCCGTCCTAAAAAGGATGTCACAAATTTGTTTAAATTTGGATGCTGTATCTAGACACTAACATCCAACTTTTGACAAACTTGCGACATCCTTTCTACTCCCTCCGTTTCAAAATATAAGATGTTTTAGCTTTGTGAAGCAAATGTATCTACACTACTTTTAGTATAAAGGTTCACTCATGTTTAGAATAAATCTATTCACTAAAACAATTCTAGATACATTCTTTTCACAAACCTAAAACAACTTATGTTTTGAAACGGAGGGAGTAGGACGGAGAGAGTACATGGCTCGAAGTCATTGAACCACAGTAGGCGAGTATGATAGAGATTTGCGATCACACTAAGCATATCAGTGGGGGCACCCACGCACCGTGATCTTGGCAGACGGCCGCCCTACAATCGCTAGACCAAGCTGACGACCTTGCTCCCAAAGACTAGAAAAAACAGTTGTTGAAGAACAAGATGCTATCAATGTCGCTGGTGATGCCCACAGAAGCACAACTGGAGTGTTATATAACTAGAGAAAAGTACTATATAGCGCACAACATGTCCATTATTTACAATGGAGTAGCATTCTTGTCAAAACATATATGGGGTTAGGCGGGCCTGAGGATCTAGCTAGCTAGCAGCCAGTGGTACGTAGGAAAAGAACAAGAAAAAAAGAGTGAAGAAGGCTGCATGCATGAATGTTAGTACATGGTGTCTCTCTCATCATCACCTTATGATGCAGCACCCAACCAGCACTCCAGCAGTCTAGGCAGAAGGGTCGTGTAATGTTACAGGACTCCACCATGTCATTCCCCATCAGTCTCTCTCCTCTATTCTTCCTCTATTCCAACACCTCTCTCTCTCTCTCTCTCTCATACACACACTCACACAATGTGTGCAGTACTACGAGTACTAGCAGGCAGGCAGACAAACATTTAAAAGCACAACCTAGCTATAGCCTCTTCTGTCGATAGTAAAAGGGGAAGAGATTGAAGAGAGAAATTGAAGGGCATGCATTCAAGTTCACAGTGTGTGCAGGCAATTACGCGTCCTCCCATCTTGTCCCATCGATCTTCTCTTCTTCTCCTTCTTCTTCTATTCCACTGTGATCCCTGGCCAGTCATTTAACATAGCTATCAATTTCAACGTACCAACAGAAGAAAAAAGCAGTGCTTCTTCAGGCTGGAATGGAACCTGCGGACGCAATGTATATCTGACCAGGCCTCATGCATGCGCTATGCAGGAAAACCACTTTTCTTTGGGGTGTAGTTGGTTATTAGCTACAGCTAGCAGTGCATGCTTTCAAACACACACTAATGACTCGGCTGGCAGAGCTAGAACTGGCAGATGATTTTATGTGGGTGTCTGAAGAAACTCAATCGATATAGCCGCGTCATCATGTACTAGTTATCTCGTCTAACGCAAGTATCGAAGAGTTAGTATATTTGAGGTGTGCTACTCTAAGTCTGAAGAGTTAGTATATTTCGTTTACCTTCGTTCCGGTTTATAAAGCAAATATGTATTTTGAGAAAATAATTTAACCTTAAATTTGGTCAACAAAATACAAACTATATTTAATAAAAATTATAACATTAGATTCATATTTAAAATACGCTTTTGATGGTATGATTTTTGTGACATATGATTCATATATTGTTGACCAAATTTACGGTCAAATTATTTTCTCAAAATACGTATTAGCCCTATAATCCGGAACGGAGGAAGTACAATGCATTACTCCATGTAGCATCTTTATCCTTGTAAAGATGTCAACCATGAATCAGCGATGGTCTGTTCACTTCTTTTTCGCTTAGATGATAATATCACGGGTAAATAGATCATGTACAACGTTTTTGCACGGAATTGGAAGGAGAGCGACTTTGTTGGAGAGAATAGCTCGCATGCGACGTTTGGCGCTAAAACGGTCTTAACCGACACGTTTATGTTAGGTCCAGTTAATGTTAACATTAATTGCTCATAATTAGTAGCAATTGACAGACCGAGTCAGACCAACCGCCCACTTCCGGCTGAGCCCGCGTACACTAGTGGAAACGAGGCCTTTGGTTGAGGTCGAAAATGAGTTTTCACACCGGTTCTTCTATGAACCTGTGTTAAAGGGGGCGCCCTCACCAGCATGGTCCAGAAAGCAAAAAGGCGCACCCCTTTAACACCGGTTCGAGCCACTAACCGATGTTAAAGACCCTGCACCACCGTCCCGTGCAGCACTCCCCCCCTTTTAACACCGGTTCGTGGCTTGAACCGGTGTTAAAGGGGGGCATTTATTTCGTACATTAAAGGGGTGGGGGCATTTTTAATTCAAAAAATAGGATAGAATTTAGAAAATTCATATCTTTTTAATTTCAACTCGGAAAAATATGAATAATATATCATAATTTTCAGAAAAATAAGATCTATCCATTCATACAAAAACGTTTTATAGTTACTATAGATGAAATTTTTAAAAATGATTAAAACACTTACACATAAATTTTGATTATTCAATTAAGACCAATATGTAAGTGTAAATTTTGAAAAAATTTCATCTACAGTAACTATAAAATGTTTTTATATGAATGGATAGATTTTATTTTTCTGAAAATTATGATATATTATTCATATTTTTCTAAGTTGAAATGAAAAAGATATGAATTTTCTAAATTCTATCCTTTTTTATTAAAAAATGCCCTCACCCCTTTAATGCTTTAACTCTGGTTCAAGCCACGAACCGGTGTTAAAGGGGGGGCTGCACGCGGAACGAAATCCCCACCCCCCTTTAACACCGGTTCGTGGCTAGAACCAGTGTTAAAGGGGGGAGGCTCGCGAAACAAATTCCCCCCCCCTTTAACACCGGTCTAGCCACGAACCGGTGTTAAAGGGGGGGATTCATAACACGCGCGCCTCTTCCTTCTTCCCCCCCAGCCAGATCAAGCGCGCAAAGGAAGAAAGCAGAGGAGCCGTCGCCGTCGTCGCTGTCCACGCCCTCTCTGTCGCCGCCCTCACCGTCGATGTCCTGGGGGAGCGCGTCGCCGGGCCGTGACGTCGATGTTCCACACGCCGCGACTGCCGCCACTGGTCGGCTGCCTGCCCGCGCCTCTCCCCACGCGCACCACCCTTCCCACACCTCTCCCGCGGCACCGGCGGCCACCGCCTGTGCCCCTCGCTCTATCTCCGATCGCCACCACCACCGCACCGATCTCCCGCGATGCCGGCGGCCACCGCCTGCGCCCCTCGCTTCTTTTGCCACCACCACAGCCACCGCGCGCCACCGCCTGTGCCACCACCAGCACCTCCCCTGCCACCACCACCGCCACTGCCACCGCCTGCGCCACCCACACTTCGGCCTCCTCTATATAGGCAATTAATTAGTTGGTTTTTATATTAAATAGTATTTCTATATTAGGTAATTAGTTGGTAATTTGATAGGTATATAGTTGATAGAAATAATATTGGTATATAGTTGATAAATATAGTTGCTAGAAATTAATTAGTTGCTAAACGTTATATAGGTATATATAGTTGATATATAGTTGATAATTATTGTATAGAAATAGTTGACAAATATTGTATAGAAATAGTTGATAATTATAGTTGTTAGAAATAATATTGTATAGAAATTTTGTGTAGTTGATAATTATAGTTGATAAATATTGTATAGTTGATAATTATATAGGTATATAGTTGATAAATATTATATAGGTATATAGAAATAATATTGTATAGAAATATTATTTGTATAGAAATAATATTATATAGAAATAAAATTGTATATATATAATATTATATAGAAATATGTATATAGAAATATTATTTGTATAGAAATATGTATAATATTTATCCAACCACAAACCGGTGTTAAAAGGGGGGATTTATAACGCGCGCGCCTCTTCCTTCTTCCCTCCCAGCCAGATTGATCAAGCACGCGCAGAGGAAGAAGCAGAGGAGGCAGATATCTTTTTTTTGCATAGACATGTATATTGTATCTATATATGTATATATGTATATATTTGTATGTGTATGTGTATGGTGAGGAGCAGGCTGATTGCATGTGGTCGGCTTAGGGCTCACTTTTTCAATAGGTTTGCACTTGACCGATTACTTTTCCAATGCCATCGACCCTGACCTCCTCTGCCCTCGCTGAGCCTACACACGCGTCGAGGGTGAGTGGCCCATTTTAGGTAGCACACGTCGTGCTGGTTCGAACGCACACCCCCACGCATCCCGACCCCGCTCTCGCCCTAGCGCCGCCGGCCGCCGCCCTAGTAGACCTCTCGTTGTCAATATGGCATTATAATAACCATGCATTGTATCCTCTCATATCATCATCCTTGCTTGAGCATTTCAATAGATGTATTACTGATATTTGTGTGATATTATTATTGTTTTAGAAACTAAGGATCCACTCGGTAGAAACCTTGAAGAGGAAGAAATAATGGAGAACATGATCCACGAGGACACGTCACAATATCTGAACTTGGAGGGACATGATGATAGCTCAAGTAATCATGGAGAAGATGATGACTCCGGTGAATGCACTTTAGTGATTACAAAGTCCGTCGAGGTATATGCATGGATTAAGCCTCTGCTGACTTGGACCGATTGATTTGTATATATGTACATGTATTAGTTAACGCTTCTTTCTTCTTTTAGCCCTCCAGATCGACCAGCCAACAACAATCTTCTTCTACGAAAAAGAGCAAGCGAGGTGCGAAGTTCACGATCGAAGCAGTCTGTGTTGATGGCAAGCCGATGGAGCCCAAGAAGGCAACAGACAAATTTATACGTCAGGATGGAGTTCTTGTTAGGGACCAAATCCCAATCATAATTGAATATTGGAATAAGCCAAAGAAGGGTGACGGTACCTTAATTTGTCGATGAAAGATCCAAAGAAACACTTTGGACTTCGCTATTGATAAATTTCACCCTACCGCCAGAGGAGGATGAAAATAAACCGGTTATAAAGGAAAAGGTCAAAGAGTGGACTCTAAAGAAGATGGCTGACGCTTTCCGCAATTGGAAGACAAAATTGAACAAATTTGCCAAAGCTCGCGAGACTCCAGATTTCGAAGACGCATATTATGTGAAGATAAGACCTCACTGACCCGAATTTGTGGCGTACGAGGAAGGTGCTATAGCTACAAAGAGGTCAGAAACCAATACGCTAAATGCCTAGAAGAAGGAATATCACCAGAGGACGGGGTCTGGTAGCTACATATCTCAGAGGTCTAAGTGGGAGGAAGCTGAGAAGGCCCTGCATGCTAGAGGGATCACATCCCAGGCAGAGGGTGGGACCTACGTGCAAAGACTTGGTTCTACGGAATCGGGGCAAGGTTGGACCCAGTAACGGGATTGTGTATCTTCCCAATAATTCTTGCCAAACCCGTCACTGAACTCATCACGGCATACGAGGAAACAGCCGCCAGGACCTTCCATCTCGACAGAGAGAATGACCAGCTGACACGCTCCATCGGTAAAAAAGAACACCGTGGAATGGCACGAGGAACATGGGGTATGACGTGGAAGGATGGGTTTGCCGAGTGGGACGACTCTTACAGATGGCGCGGCAGAAAAGAAAAAGAGCGTACTGACTGGATGACACATATAGAACATGCACTTGTGGCGCTGCAGGCGCAAGTGAATGCACAAAATAGCCAGCAAGCTACCGGCCCATCTCAGCGGCACGAAGAGCCTGCATTGGAAGATCCCGGCGGCCCAGACTCTGTGCGGAAAAGCAGAGTGGCTTCCACGGAAAATGTCCAGCCCACGCTTGAAATGGCGGGTCCTCGATACCCCATGGATGAGATCACAGAGAGCGAACATGCTGAGCTGCATGTGAGATTAATGGGCTTATCCACTAAGGTGGCGGTCGGGTATGCCTTACCTCCTATAGCTGGTGGAACTTACCACTGCCGACCGATTCTAGATGGCTATGCTATTATCGGGGTGGATGAGGTTGTGAAGGAATATGAGGAAGCATAGCTTGACCATGCTACAGGTGAAGGGGAAACTCAACTAAAATTTGCAGTGAAAACAACCATTCTTTGGAAGAAGGAACACATCGTGCTTCCAAATTGGAGGCCACTGGCACCCACACCATCTCCACAGCGTCAGCAGTCTGAGCCGCCTCAGCCGTATCCAAGTCATCAGAATACTCCTCTGTCGTCTCTGCCGCGCCAGCCGTCTCTGGCGCTTCAGCCATCTCCGGCGCGCCAGCCATCTTCGGCGTGCCAGCCATCTCCTGCGCGTCAGCCATCTCCGACGCTTCAGCCATCTCCTGCGCGTCAGCGTAAGCGGAAGAGTGTTGGGAATATGCCCTAGAGGCAATCATGTATGATGAGTTTTCCCATTGTATTCATAAAGATATTAAGTTATCCTTGTATATTCATATGATGTGTATCATTGAATATGTGATTCAGTTGTGGAACTATGCATTCATATTGTTTGTACTAAATATCCTTGGTCATCGAGGTTGTGTTGGACACACAACTTAGAACAATGTGAAAGTCGGCTTGATGACTCGGTTCCACTTGTCATGGGCATGGTGATGCTATTCCGACTTACACAAATTCGGCTAAAGAGTTTGGCGAGTCGGATTGACCCATATTGAGGTACAACGAACAAGTTGTCACTTGTATATCTCAATCAATGTAATCCTTAGACCTGAGGTTATTGCATAGTCCGAGTTGAGGATCACCGACTTAGGTTCTGTCAAACGCTGATCCGTAACTAGGCAGTTATAAAGGCAGAGTTCGGGTCGACTGAGAATCAAGCTACGTGATATGAATAACCAAGATGGGATTTTGCCCCTCACTCGGAGAGATATTCTCTGGGCCCTCTCGTGAGATATGATTCAAAAAGCATGGCCATGCACGACTCGGTTAAGTGTTAACCGAGGCGATCGACTAAGAGTTAGTCGGGTGAATCACTTATCTCGAATCGAGAAGAGAGTCAGACTATTTAAGGGATGACAATTATTCGCCTATAGTCTGACAAGGCATATCGTGAGGCAAAAGGGACACGGACGTAAGTCACATTGGAAAGGCAAGTCGTCATGACTCATTGGTACTTGGGAGTCGGCACGTTCTGCTAGGAGCCGCTACCGACTGATCGATTGAGAGTCAGACTCCAATCGGTCCAAGTAGCCATGAGCCTGCGGGGTCACACACTTAAGAGCGGGAGCAAGTTCGGATTGGATCTAAACCGGAAATCTGGTTGGGTTGGACCTGAGCCGGATTAGGACTGAGTCAGTGAGTCGGACTCGAGGTGACTAGTGTTATATGGGCTTTAGTGAATGGGCCACGAGAGTGGAGCCCACGTTCACTCTCCATATATAGTGGAGCACAGTAACCCACAGGGGTTAATCGTTGATCGGTTAGGTCATTCAATGTGTTGGAAACCCTAGATCCACAGCAGTCCTGCCGTCGTAACGAACCTAGCAGTTCGCCGCCGGTGCTCCTCCTTGTACGTGTGGATACAATCAGAGGTGTTGTACGATCAGCACCAGGACGATCGGATCACAAAGGACTGCACTAATCACTAGCACCAGGACGATTGGGTCGCAAAGGACTGCACTGCATCACTAGTAATCCGCAACTGCGGGTCTAGTGGTAAACCTCGTGGCCTTCTACCTTAGACGGTTCTTGGGATCACCACGCTAGAGGAAATTTTTTTTTTTTTATCTCAGCTTGGCCCAACAAAGATCACTTCCACAAAGAGCATCACTAGCACTGCTACAAAGAAATCCGGAGGAAACCGTGCGCCAAAGAGTTCAAGAAACTATGTCCCGCAGCCTTCCGCCAAGCCATTGCCGGTATTACCGTGGAATCACAGCGACGAGGAGAACAAGAGGATCTCGGAAGAAGAGGTCAAGAAATTCTTTGCACCTAGACGGGCCGAGCAAAAGGAGAAACTAGATCCGGCGGTGGTGGAGAAGTTTTACAATAATCTTTTGAAACCTAAAACCCCACTTGTGTCGGACTACGAGCGCTAGATTATGAAGGGGGATGCAAGGTGGAGGGAGTCTGAAAGTAGTAGTCACGAGGCGCCCCGGAAAACAGTTCCCATGCTCGGAGAGCAGGAAAACAAATCGTGCGCCCCGCTCCAAGTGTTCGACACACGGATAGCTCCTCCTGCAAATGTTTACGAGGAAGAGCTACAAAGAAAGGCTAATGAGATGGGGATGACCTACATTGCATACTTGAACATCATGGGAGACCACTTGCCCAAATGCGATGTCAACCCCATACAGCCATGGAAGTACGGGAAGAATCTCGTCAAGAAAGAGGAGCTCAAGAATCTAGCAACAAAAATGTGAAGATTGCATAAGTGGTACCTTGATTTCTGCAAGACGAGAAAGGAAGAATGGATCACGGCGCATATAAGAGATCAGATTTTCTTGTGCAGAGACGACGCGATCACCTTCAACATTCAAGACTTGCATTTTTTATTCAATCAGAAGGAACTCGACAAAGCTGCCATCGGCCTTTATTCTGTGTAAGTACTATTTCTGTAATTTCTATCTCAGCTCATTCAATTCATATATATATATGCTCACCATATATGTATATACTATTATGTAGGAAAAAGGTTATGGAATGCATGAAAGGAGGCCCTTTTGACATTGGGTTCGTTGACCCAAATAGAGTTCATGAACAAGTGGTAAAAAACAAACCTGGGCAAACAGAAGATTTCTTGCTAACGTCTTTACTGAGACAACAAACCAAAAGGGAAATACTATTGCCTTACATCTTCTCGTGAGTGTTACCCTCTCTTGTACACATTCTGTTTCGGCTTACTCGATGTTAAGTGTAACTGATGATGAGTTATGCGTGTGTAGGTTCCACTTTATTCTGCTAGTCATTCAAGTTGACTCAGGAAAAGTCCTTGTCATGGACTCGTTACGAAAAGACCAAGAGCTATGAGCATACTTTAAAGAGATTCTCCAGAGGTAATTTCAATCATATTATCGCACTAGATCAGCAACTTTCGTGACAACAAGTAATTAATTACTCCTTTATCCATTTTCTTTGCCGGACAGGGTTTAGAAAAGGTTCACGGGCAGGGCCGTGGGTGAATGGTCAGAAGAACTAAAATTTGTAGACCAAAATGTACGTAATACTAGCCAGCTAGGTCTGCGTATCTCTTTGATTCTTCTTCCAATTCCATTATATCATGCTTTATCGATTATTATTTTGATTAAACTCTCTATTCTCGTAAAGTGCGCGCATCAGGGACCCGACAATAAATTATGTGGTACTGAAAAGGATAAAAATGCCGCCTAGAGGGGGGGTGAATAGGCGGTTTAAAACTTTTACGAGATGGGCTTAACAAAGGCGGAATAAAACTAGCGTTTACTTTGTCAATCACAAAACCTATATAAACTACGGTTCACCTATGTGCACCAATAACTTATGCTAAGCAAAACAGGCAACTATGTGATAGCTAGATATAAGAAATCAAGCACGAAGGCTATCACAAAGTAAAGTGCATAAGTAAATAGCTCGGATATAGAGATAACCGAGGCACGCGGAGACGATGATTTATTACCGAGTTCCTCCCATAAAGAGATTACGTCTCGTTGGAGAGGGGGTGGTATCAAACCACCTTCGCCACAAAAGGCCTCCCTTATTCTCCGGTGAATCTCACCCCAACGGGATCGATCCACACTTCCACTATCGGTGCACTTGTCGGTGGCAACCGGAACCTCTCACAAGGTTGGGGCACTTCTCCACAACTTAATCGGAGGCTCCCAACAAACGCCACCAAGGCCACAACCTACAACACAAACAAACCGTCTAGGGTTCCAAGAACCCAAAAGTAAAAAGCTTCTCAACTTTCACTCACCAAATCCTCCGAGAACTCAAACCTATGCACCAAATGCAATGGCAAAAACACAGGAAGTGCTCAAGTCCTTCTCTCCCAAATTCCACAAAAGCTACAAAAGCTAGTGGGAGAATAAGAGAGGAAGAACACACGAGGAAATCCACAAAAGAAACCCCAAGATCTCGATCCCAATATGTTCACCTCACATAGAGGAGAGATGGATTGGTGGAGTTGTAGATCTAGATCTCCCCTTTAAAATCCCCCAAAAAGCTTCAAGAAATATGGGAGGGATTGAGAGTATTTGCAAGCTCTTGAAGGTCAAAACAATGGAGGAGAGAGAGAATGCAAGCAACCAACCTAAGGAGGAAGAAGGGGTCTATTTATACCACTCCCCAACGAAATATGACCGTTTGGGACCTTCCAGGCCGGATAATCCGCCCCTCCCCCGGATATTCCGGGTTCCCCGGGCCAAAAAAATGGCTAAGGACTTCGCGGCGCGACTCTCAGTATAGGGGCGGATATTTGGGGCGGATAATCCGCCCCCGAAGGACCAGAAAATCTGCCCCCATTACTGGGAGCCACGCCTCAAAGTCCTTAGCCGTTTTCCAAAAATTGGGTCGGATAATCCGCCCCCATGGCCGGATAATCCGCCCCCCTGAAAATTGGCAGGAACAGCAAAACTGAAACGATCATAACTTTTTCATTCGGACTCCGATTTTGATGATCTTGGGCTCGTTTTGAAGATGGTAACGATCTCTACAAGATCATGAAGGGAACCATCATAGTCCAGCAAGGGAGGATAGAACCAAATGATGAAAGGTTTAACCTATCTATAAAAGACAAACCGGTAAAACCTCCAATATCGAAAACACATTAGAGAATGCATATGAAATCCGTTTTCGATGAACTTAAGCTTTTCATAGAGTTGACACAATATCTAAATCCTCTCATGCATAATAACCAAATAAGAACCAAGATATATGATGCCAAGTATGCAAAGGTTTGGGCTCTCGCCGAGGGATATGATCAAGTTACTCACTTGAGAGCCCCTCTTGATAGTACGGTTATCTATCCTATAAACCGGTCTCTCCAACTAACACTGCGAGACCAGTGAGAAAGAAACCCTATCAATATCAAACCTTTGCCTTGTATATTCCACACCTCGGGATGGAGCACCATTCTTGATTTCACTAGCTTGGTGAAGATGCTCCCCCATATTCCACTATGGAAGAGCCTCTCTTTTAGGCATATCTTCACATATCCATGATCACCATAAGGATGGCACGATACACTTGAGATCATCTTATGAAACCTTGATCAACACGTGATCTTCTTCACTTTATTATTATTCCAACCTTGAAGCCACCATATGGTTCAAGCATTGTCTATGGACAAATCCTACAAGTAAAACTCAATGCAAACATAAGTCCATAAAACATTGTCATTAATTACCAAAACCACACATGGGGGCACACATGTTCTTTCAATCTCCCCCATTTTGGTAATTGATGACAATCCTTTGAAGGGTTTATATAATCAACTTAACGAATAAAAAATGGTTGTGCCAACATCAAATACTACACAAGTATGTGATGTTGGTACGCCCATAATATATAGAGCAAGCTCCCCCACAATATATGCGTGTGTGATGAACCATTACTGTTGGTGGAGTTTCCTCTATATTAAACATGCAAAGCAACAAAAAAGATGCAAGAGCATGAGAGGCAAATGCTTAAGAACAAACTTCCCTTAAACCCTCCAAAACATCTCCCCCATTGGCATCGATTGCCAAAATGGGTGAATAGTTCTAGACGACCAATATAGTAATAATTCCTCTAAAGGTGTGTCTTCGCACATATACAATGATGAATACTTGGGAGGGAGTAGAACTATATCGAGGATCCGAAGATTGCCAAAGGAATAAAATAAAAGACGCAAGCAATCACAAGATCCGACAAACCAATTTGAAAACAACAAATTAGTCCAAATGGAAACTACAAGATATTATGATATGAGCAAAAGAGTGTGATCTACATAATACGAGGAGGCTCCCCAAGGTTTGTGCAAAAATTATAATTTGCATTTGAGTACAATATGGACAAACATGGCATCCTCACTCCCCCATAAAAATTTAAGGCACAATAAATGAGAAAGAAGATAAATGAGCATTATTAAATGAATTAGATGAGCTCCCCAAAGATAATGCACCAATTATGATAATTGCATCTGGGAACAAGGTGCATAATCATGGAATCCTCACTCATCCAAGTTCATTGAACAATACAAGGAATGAGAGAACAAATATGAGTGCCCAAAGATGCAAACAATAGGAACAAGCACCCATAGGCAATTAAATTTGGAAGCCACCGAAGAATCAAAAGGAATAGAAAGGTGGTCTCCAAGGATTAAAAATCAACTAACATTATCTTCACATATGTGTGTATGTTTCTGTCACATCCCAAGATTTTCCAAATCTTGTAATGTGAAAATAAATGAATAAAATAAAACTTTGTTTGATTTTCAGAGCCAGAAGAAACTTTTGAATGCAATTGGAACTTCAAACCCATTTGAATTTAATAAAAACTAAAGGGATTAAAAAGATAAATATTTAGTAAAGGAAAAATAAAAAATATTTTACTACTACTTTGAAATCTTTTTATAAAAGGATTTGGTTTTCAAATGAAATAGAAGTTTATAAATAAAGAATATTTTATAAAGCCAAACTAAACCTTGGCCAAGCTTTGGAATTAAAACATTTTATTTTAAATAAAATTAGCAAAGGTTTATTTAAATAAAATAATAAGGATTTAATATCCAACTTTATTTAAATAAAAGGTTTTACCACTTTAATTAAAATATAAAAACTTATTAAATTATTTTAAATAAGTGTTCTAAGTATTTTATTTTCTTAATTAAAACCTACTGAAGTGTTTTGGTTTTATTTTAGATTTCAAAATAAATATCTCATTAAAACAAATCCTAGTTGATTTAATAATGAAAGTCTATTATATTTAATTAATAATGGACTCTAAAATAAAATGTTATTTTGTTTTAAAACAAGTTTCCAAGTATTCTTTATTTCCAAATAAAACCTACTGATTTGGTTTTGAAAGTATTTGAATTTCAAATGGAGATTTTAAATAAATTAAAACCCATTTAATTTATTAACTAGTGTCCATTTTATTTAATTATAAATGGACTCTAAAAATAAAAATATTATTGTATTTTGGGATTTGATTTATGTTGTTAAACAGAACCAAATTCAAGTGCAAAGTGTGTTGAATGTTTGATTTGTTTGAATGTTTGAATAATTGTTTGAAAATCAAAACAGAAATTGAAATTAGAAAAAGAAAAAGATTCATAAACAGAAAAAAATATGAAATGGATCTGGCCCAACTGCCCCAGCCCAACAGCCCAGCAACCCACCTCCTTCCCCAGCAAAACGTTATTTTTCTCACTTCAGTCTCGCACCCGCTAAGCAGCTGACGGGTAGACCTCCCTCACACTTTCTTTCCCACTAACCAGAGGACCCCACCGCCACGTCCCTCTTCTTCCCCACCCGCAGACCACACCACCCCTCGCCGGCCGTTGCAGGCGGAATAACTCCAGCGTAATATGCCTTAAACACGCGTTGATCAGCCTCTTAACCACGCAGGATAAATCATCTGCCACCCCTCTTCCGTTTCCCCCAGACACCCCTCCTCGACACGCCCCTAGGCCGCCTCAATTCCTCCCCGAGCCCCTCTATTCCGACGACCTTCCTCGACGAATTCCGGCCAAGTAACGCCGCCCCTTGCCTCCCTATGCAACCTAGCAGCTTCCCCACTCCCAGACGCATTCCCCCGTACCACCCATTCGACCGCGGGCGCACCGGAGCTTCGGCAATGACAAGCTTCTGAACGCCGCCGCGACTAGTTCTTCTCCGACAACGACTTCCAGGTGAACCAGACCACCCCTTCATCTCTCGTTCACGCACACAACCCTGCCTTGGTCCTGCGCATCTAACTGCGTTTTCGCTATGCCTTGGGGTGAACCACAGCACAGCACACGACGACCACCTGACGCGCCCGACGCCGCCACCTACTCCGGCGAGCAATCCACATCGGACCAGTGCGCCCCTCGCCTCCTCGTAACCACGTCGAGCTTTCCCACGACCCTGCGATCACGGTGAGCCTTCTCCTTCTCTTCCTTGCGTCCAGTATCACCGGCGACCACCTCGCCTGAGCGCTGCCGCCAGAGCGCCGCCGCCAGCGCCGCCGATTAATAGTCAGAGTAGTTAGGACCGTTAGATTTGGATCTGACGTTTAGGAAAGAAAGTGAGCGAAGAGGTATCGAGCAACCAGTGCCGTGCGATCCCACTTAGATCCAACAATCCAGAGAGATCAATCCGACCGAACCGGTATTGTCCAGTAAGAACTTGACGCGTGGCACTGAATCTGTTTAAAAGAAATTTAAAAACAGATTTATTTGCAAACTTCAAACCCTTGTATCTTTGGATCCACACATCCAAAAATTACAAATTTTATGTCGTTGGATTCAGGAGAGCAATCCCTAGCCAACTGTGGAATTAGTTTAGCCAATAGTATCTGTTAGTTTGCTTGATTTTGCAGATACCTTTGTGAGCTTATTTAGAGTATAAAAATTGTGTAAAATTGAATTTAGGGTTAAAATCTTTGGCAAATTGGATTGTTGTGACCGTACTGACCCTAGGAACCAACCCATGGTTTTGAAAATGAAATTGGAAAAATTTAGAATGGATTAATTGAATTAGTCTATTTCTAGCTAAATAAAGATAATGGTTTTATTATGAAAAAGGATTTTGGAATAAAAACCTTGGGAAAATATTTTGAATCAAAGCTACTGAACCAAAACACCAAGACTTGAGAGTTAGAAACTTTTGGTGAGAAACTTAAAGATTTTTGATTTGATAAAACCATTTTCCACCATATAAAATATTGAATGGATTTTAAAATAGTTTTTGGGCAAAACCCTCTAACTAATGACTTTGCCATTTTGGTAAATGACCAATATGGAACTTACAAAGTTTAGAAGCCTAGTGGAGACCACCTTTGCAATAGAACCAACCTTTGCATGCTTATGCATGACTTAGATTCCATTGCTTTGTGTGTAAAAATTGTTTGATTGACTTTGGTTTGGAATGTGAATTGAATTTGTGTTTGCTTGATTGATTTGTAGTGAAATGTGAGACTAGAAAGATCAAGGAGTGAACCACCATTCTCTATCAAAAAAGGCAAGTGATGCTTCATACTTTTTATCCTATTACTTTCTCTATGCATTAGTGATTTTGCTAAGAAAAACTTGCATGGAAATTTTGCTAAGTGTAAACCTTACTATAGGAAATCCTAGTAGATGAATACTTAGTAGGATTTTCCTAATTTAAAGATTCCTACTACTATCAAGCTTAGCCTAGCTAATAGAAAACATGGGTGGAATATATATTCACACTATGGAAAAATATTCTAAGTCTGAAGACTTGTGATTTTATCTAATAAAACAACTAAGTTAATGAATCACCTGGGTGGAATGGGATGGCTTGGTGGTGTTTGGTTGAGTGGTTCACAAGACCATGGACTTGGCTTGTGTATCTCACTTGTGGATGGCCACCCAGGAAACAAAGGGATTTGAGATGTCAAATGTTGAGAAGCTTCAAGTGCAACCACTTGGCAATATGGGCTCTGCCATGATCATATAGGTTGCAAGAACTTAGCCATATGGACAGTTGGTGGTAGTGTTTGATAGGTTGGAACGCGTCCATTTTGGTCTAAGGGAAAGCTTCTGAAAGATCTTGTCTTGGGAAACCAAGTCTTGTGGGGAAAGTGCACAACCTCTGCAGATGTAAAATCTAAGTACTTAGCCATGTCCTTGGTAAAGGACAATTTGAGCATCAAGACATGGAAGCAATCAAGAATCTCATCATTCAAATTTCTAAAGTTAAAACTTGTGGATTGAACAAGGGTTGTTTGAAATCTTCAATCTTTGGTTGATAGATGCCTTGGAAAGGATCTTCAATCTTTGATTGAGAAAAATGGTTTTGTCAAGCAAAAACTTAGTATTTTCAAAATGATAAGAAAAATCTATTTTGAGCAATGCAAGCCTCAACTCCACTTAGCCAAATGCATATAGATGATAGACTCCACTATACTATCATAGTATCACTTGCCAATACAATTCAAATGTATTGACCCTTTGTGGCTGTAACTTGTATGTTGCAGGTTTGATTGATTTTAGTGAAGATTGATTGTTTAGGATTACAAAGTCTACAACCAACATCTGCCTGTGGCACTTTGAAGATGAAGGACCACTTGACCATAATTATTCCGCTGCAATGTAAAGTAATAGCCATATGAGCTATGTTTGATGTAATAAACTTATGTTATTCCTGGTTATAAAGTTATATTATGACCTTTGTTTCTTGATATTACATCTCAACTGTGGATGCTAGCTATTGATCCAGGGACTAGCATTGTAAACACAGAGGGCTCTATCTTATTAAAGATTGGGACCCCCTACAGTTTCTAAATGGATAACATCACAAATACATATGCCCATAATGAAACAAGCACACACAAGGAAGATATACAATAAATCACATAAAGGGACAAAACCAACTCCCAAAAAGAGTAAGGTTCCAACAAGTAAACCAAACTCTCCAAACTTTTCATGATGGCACAAAATACCAAAACGAATAGATCAAACTTCCAAGCACATAAAACCCGATATGGATCAAACAAGGAAACATAAAAGGATTGTTCTAGATAATATAGGAGAGCTCACCCATAAGTAGTACATTATATAGAATTTTATTTTGAATGCAAAATGCACACAAATGGGATCATCACTACTACCTACAATAAGTAAAACACAAGAGGATATCAATAAAATACGAAGATCCAAAAGAAGCAAGGAAGGCTTAGGAGACAACACAAAACATTTTCTTAGCCAAATATAGGATAAAATTAAACGAAGGCCAAAGTGAATATGATCGACAAATTCTACCATAAATTGAGTACTCATTGTCCAAGGACAAGAAATATTGGGAATAATTTTCCCAAGGTAGCTTCCATGGATATCCAAGATCATAGTCACAACAAGAAGCATATAACAAAATATAAGAATTAAGCATGATACTTCGAACAAGATTCTTGGTAGCTTCCAATACTAACACAATCACTAGTGATTAGATTAACTTGAAGCAAATGGTTTCCATGATGATATAGAGATCTAAATATGAGGAAACACATACCAAGAAACACTCTCATATATAAGATCCAAAATATGATCAATAAATGCATTCAAGCAAATTGGAACTTGTAAGATCAAATGTGTCACATAGGCGCTAGATAATTATCCATATCAATTCTAAGTGACACAACCTTGAATATTCACATTTTTTAGGATTGTAATATGAACTAAGCATATGACTCCCCCATAATGTGATACTACCATAAAACCAACACGAGGCAACGAATCCAAATAGATATAACTAATGGACATTATAGAACTTAAATTTCTCATGTACACACATTTTTAGGATTGTGGAATGCCCGAGCATAACACTCCCCCAAAATGGGATAGTCCATTAATCTCTCACAAGAGCCAAATAAGATACCAAATATAACCAAGAAAGGCTCAATCATAAGAAACACACATACATGGTGTGCCACCTAATCATACACAAAAATATGCTTGATTCCTCAAGATAATTAAGTGGAAATCACAACATGTATAAGAGCATGGAAGATACAAAACCAAAACATGCACAAGGGGGCAAGTAACTTTCAATGTAATGAGTTAAGCATATGTTACCGCAAGGAGGAACATTGGATATATAGTAGAGGCAATATAATCCACATGACTTGACTTGACAATTACACTAGATGAAGATCCCTCAAATATTCATAATGTAACCAAGTCTCCAATGCCCTCCAACCAACACCTATTGATCAAGTTTTAGCTAGATGGTCCCCAACCAAGTTGGGTCCTAAGAAGTTAGTAACAATAGGCTTGGCCACCCAAATGGTTCTTTTCTTGACACCACATTGGGCACCAACAAATTTGGCAAACACATTGCCAACCTCATCCTTACAAAGAGAATAAGCATCATCAATAATGATAGGATTGGATGAGGAGATACCAATAGTGCATGAGGAAGAAATGTGCCCCTTCTCACGGCATATGTAGCAAGTTCTTATCTTGCCATCTTTCTTCTTAGGTGAAGCCACAACTCGAGGAAGAGCTCGAGTAGTCCTCTTAGGAAGAGGCCCGTCAATGACTTGAGGTGGGGTTTGAGGCCGCTTCCCTTGTTGCTTCACACTAAGAGGCTTTTTCTTCAATGGGCAAGATCTAACATGGTGCCCTTCTTCCTTGCACTTGAAGCAAACAATGTTGGCCAGATTCTTGACTTGAACTTGGCCATTTTTCTTGTTTCCCTTATGCTTCAACTTGATAGTGGACTTGTTCTTGACATTGGAGTTGAATCCAAGCCCACTCTTGTCATTGGGGGATTTTTGCACATTGAAGATTTTGTCGAGTGCGGCCTTCCCTTGATGACCCTTTTTCAAGTCATTCTTCAAAGAAGTGACTTGATCCTTGAGCTCTTTGATTTCCTCTACATGGTTAGTTTCAACAAAAGTACAAGAGGAAGTAGATGCTACATTGTTAGAGCAACAAGGCACGGAATGTAATTCATCACGAGATATAGCATGGTTATGAGAGGATCAATTACAAGGACTAGCACATGGCAATATAACATTTGGAGTAGATATAATGCTAATGTCCACATGAGGTCCACTAGATGTTACCTTTGACACGATGGCCTCATGATCTAACTTTATCCTACCATGGGAGACTAGAAGATCCTCATGCGAGCTCGAGAGATTATCTTGACTTTCTTCTAATTTCCCATAGTTGCTAGTTAGCAACGCAAGTTGATCCTTTAGCTCAACATTCTCCTTCAAAATAGATGCTTCACAAGAAATGGAGTTAGTAGCATAAGCATCATCACTATTAGCAAGAGGTGAGGGCAACTTGGCAAGCTCTTTTGAGTATGAAGCTTTAAGTTGCTCATGCGACTCGGTGAGTTTGATGATCTCCCTCTTAACGACCCGAGAGCCATTTTCGAGGTGCTTAAAATCCTCAACAAGTTTAGCATAAGCAACGTCAAGTTCATCATTTTTAATCTTGAAGGAGTTTGCCACCGCAAGTTCTCTATCATGGTATTCCTTTACTCTAAATAATTCTAGAGTAAAAGTCTCCTCAAGAGATTCTTTGGTGGTTTGTTCTTTTTCAAGGGAGTCCTTTAGTTGAGCAATTTCATTAGCATACTCACGCTCAAGCGCAAACTTTTCATCAATTATGTTTTCTTGCTCCTCAATTTGTGCTTCTAACTTATCAATATGTTATTTTCTCTTAATAGCAAAGTCCAAGATTTCAACAAAGTTAGAGAAAGCAATATTATTCTTAACAAGGGCACGATAAACAATCTCACCCTTTTCATATAAATCATCAATATCAAGCTCTTCTTCCACATTATCCACATCCTCCTCATCACAAGAGGTTATGGGTTCCAAAGTAGGAGTTACCTTTGAATCCCTAGCCATAAGGCATAGGTGGGTACCGGAAGAAGGTGAAGATGAGATTGCATTTGTGGCTTCATTCAAAACCTTGTCTTGGCCCATAAAATCTTCGGTTTCCTCTACATGGTTAGCAACACAAGAATAGAGGAAATAGAATCTTTTTTATCATGGCAACAAGAAAACACAAGCATATCATCATGAGATTTATTCAAGTCATTTATACATGATATGCAAGGACTATTAACACAAGAATGTAAGAAGTTTGTAGTGCTAGAAGTGTTAAAGTCCAAAGATAGATCATTGCAACTAGATAGAGATGATGGATTATAAATAGTAAGCACACTATCCAAATTGTAATTTCTATCACCACTCACCATATCATTTCCTTGTGAAAATTCACATGTTGGTGAAGTGGTAGAAGATGAGAACTCATCTTGACCGGAAGTGGAAGCAACACAATCATCCTCAACAATATTGGACACAACATATTTATCTTGAAGTTTTGTCCATAACTCATGAGCGCTCCAAAAAAGGAATGATTGAAGAGGTAACTACATAGCTCAAAGCATTAACAAGAACATTAGAATCTTGAGCATCGAGATATAAGTTTTTCTCATCCTCACAAGATAGATTTTTGAAATCCATAGGAGGAGAAAAACCTATATCTATAATACGCTCCAAATTTGGGTCCATGTCCTGAAAATGAATAAGCATGTGAGTTTTCCATATATCATAATTTGTGCCATCGAATAAGAACATGTCATTATGCACTAATCCCCTAGCCGACATCTTTACTCTCAAGGAGGTGAAGCCTAAAATGAGAGACTGGGCTCTGATATCAATTGAAAAGGATACAAATGCCGCCTAGAGGGGGGTGAATAGGCGGTTTAAAAATTTTACGAGATGGGCTTAACAAAGGCGGAATAAAACTAGCGTTTACTTTGTCAAGCACAAAACCTATATAAACTACGGTTCACCTATGTGCACCAACAACTGATGCTAAGCAAAACAGGCAACTATGTGATAGCTAGATATAAGAAATCAAGCACGAAGGATATCACAAAGTAAAGTGCATAAGTAAATAGCTGGGGTATAGAGATAACCGAGGCACGCGGAGATGATGATTTATTACCGAGTTCCTCCCATAAAGAGAGTACGTCTCGTTGGAGAGGGGGTGGTATCAAACCACCTATGCCACAAAAGGCCCCCCTTATTCTCCGGTGAATCTCACCCCAATGGGATCGATCCACACTTCCACTATCGGTGCACTTGTCAGTGGCAACCGGAACCTCTCACAAGGTTGGGGCACTTCTCCACAACTTAATCGGAGGCTCCCAACAAACGCCACCAAGGCCACAACCTGCAACACAAACAAACCGTCTAGGGTTCCAAGAACCCAAGAGTAAAAAGCTTCTCAACTTTCACTCACCAAATCCTCCGAGGAGAACTCAAACCTATGCACCAAATGCAATGGAAAGAACACAGGAAGTGCTCAAGTCCTTCTCTCCCAAATTCCACAAAAGCTACAAAAGCTAGTGGGAGAATAAGAGAGGAAGAACACACGAGGAAATCCACAAAAGAAACCCCAAGATCTAGATCCCAATATGTTCCCCTCACATAGAGGAGAGATGGATTGGTGGAGTTGTAGATCTAGATCTCCCCTTTAAAATCCCCCAAAAAGCTTCAAGAAATATGGGAGGGATTGAGAGTATTTGCAAGCTCTTGAAGGTCAAAACAATGGAGGAGAGAGAGAATGCAAGCAACCAGCCTAAGGAGGAAGAAGGGGTCTATTTATACCACTCCCCAACGAAATATGACCGTTTGGGACCTTCCAGGCCGGATAATCCGCCCCTCCCCCGGATATTCCGGGTTCCCCGGGCCAAAAAAATGGCTAAGGACTTCGCGGCGCGACTCTCAGTATAGGGGTGGATATTTGGGGCGGATAATCCACCCCCGAAGGACCAGAAAATCCGCCCCCATTACTGGGAGCCACGCCTCAAAGTCCTTAGCCGTTTTCCAAAAATTGGGCCGGATAATCCGCCCCCCTGAAAACTGGTAGGAACAGCAAAACTGAAACCATCATAACTTTTTCATTCGGACTCCGATTTTGATGATCTTGGGCTCGTTTCGAAGATAGTAACGATCTCTACAAGATCATGCAGGGAACCATCATAGTACAGCAAGGGAGGATAGAACCAAATGATGAAAGGTTTAACCTATCTATAAAAGACAAACCGGTAAAACCTCCAATATCGAAACACAATAGAGAATGCATATGAAATCCGTTTTCGATGAACTTAAGCTTTTCATAGAGATTGACACAATATATAAATCCTCTCATGGATAAGAACCAAATAAGAACCAAGAAATATGATGCCAAGTATGCAAAGGTTTGATCTCTCACCGAGGGATATGATCAAGTTACTCACTTGAGAGCCCCTCTTGATAGTACGGTTATCTATCCTATAAACCGGTCTCTCCAACTAACACCGCGAGACCAGTGAGAAAGAAACCCTATCAATATCAAACCTTTGCCTTGTATATTCCACACCTCAGGATGGAGCACCTTTCTTGATTGCACTAGCTTGGTGAAGATGCTCCCCCATACTCCACTATGGAAGAGCTTCTCTTTTAGGCATATCTTCACATATCCATGATCACCATAAGGATGGCACGATACAATTGAGATCATCTTATGAAACCTTGATCAACACGTGATCTTCTTCACTTTATTATTATTCCAACCTTGAAGCCACCATATGGTTCAAGCATTGTCTATGGACAAATCCTACAAGTAAAGCTCAATGCAAACATAAGTCCATAAAACATTGTCATTAATTACCAAAACCACACATGGGGGCACACATGTTCTTTCAGATACTATGTTTGCGAGTTCATTTGCAACACGATATGTGCAATGGGCCAAGCTGCACTAGAACAACTTAGATTAAGTAAACGAAGTACACAACATTATTTTATTACCATTAGTTGTGTTGAGTTTTATTCTTATATATATTGACCTCATTCTTCATATATATTTATATCGAACGGATGCGGGAAAAACTCCTACCATTTGACCGCATACGAGCCATTCAAGAGGAATTGGCGGGGTTCATACTTGATGAGGTCGTCACGCCTGGTGGAAAACTCTATAGATATCCAAAATGAACGTGTACGGAGATGTTATATTGTATATATGGTTGAATGTGTTTGTCTTGTACTTGATGCTTTAATGTGTACGGAGAATACCACAATGACGATGTTTGTGTATAATAATAGTTGCTTAATTATTCATGTACTCGTATGTACCGATTATATGTGTGTATACCTCTCCCGATCGACCCCCCTCCCCCCCCCCGTCCCTGCCGCACCGCAGAAATCCACCCAGAACAGGGCAGCGGCAGAGATTTATGACGTTTTCCTGCCATGGCAGAGAACCTTTAACACCGATTCATGTTACGAACCGGTGTTAAAGGGGGGGGGGGACTGAGCGCTGAAGCAGCCCCACATGCGCCACCCTTTAACAACGGTTTGTATAAGAACCGCTGTAAAGGGGGCTCTAACACCGAACCCTCAATAGCGGTTCTGTAACCGG
This sequence comes from Avena insularis, assembly GCA_023614405.1. NCBI lineage: Eukaryota > Viridiplantae > Streptophyta > Magnoliopsida > Poales > Poaceae > Avena > Avena insularis. The sequence goes on along the minus strand of CM042693.1, from coordinate 299,071,824 downwards.
TGTTAGAGGCCTCTCCGAACCGGTGTTAGAGGACTACCTGTGCACTAGTGTTAGCACCCTCCCCTGTAGCTATGTTCTTCTTCGGCAGCGGTGGAGCTGACCCCTCCTTCCCGGCGGCCGCGGCGGCACATTCTCGAAGGCGACGGTGCTTTCATTCTACGGCGAACATGGTGAGTGTGTTTTGGAACCCTAATTCCCCTCCCGTCCATATCAATTTAGATCTGAGTGTTCCATTTGAATCCTAGATAGTGGCAGCCGAGTGTGCTGAACGAGGGGAACGAGATGGGTCCGCAAGAGGGAACTTCTAATCGGTACATCCCATATCTCTGCATCTTACATTTGATTTGATTTGAGCCTCGTCCACTACGGCTAGCTCACATTTCCCGCCACCATTGAAAAATAGGGGATAGGACGATGTTCCCAACAAGTTCGAGTTGTCTATCATATTTTGGACCTCTGAAGCGATATTAGTTGATGGTAGCATGCACCCAATTGAGCAAGACACGATTGTGAAATTGGAGATCAATTTTGCTGGCCTTGATCCCCAAGAACTACAAATCATGGAAGAGAAGGCGATGAGGGATATTGTGGAAAAAATTGTGGAGAGTGTTCTTTGGGGAAGAACAAGAATTAAGTGTGTTAAGTTTTGCTGATTGGAAAGGTGAGTATGTTAGGATTGAGAATGGGGAAGATATGGTAGATGAAATCGATGGGCAAGACGACTGGACAAGCAAACGTGATACGTTTTCAGCAGAGCTTATACCAGTGAACAATGAATCCAAGGTAGGATATGTGCCCTCGAAATTGGCTTCTCAGATGGTAGAAGATGACTAGGCTGCATAGAGGAAGATTATGCCCATTGTTACTGAACTGACAATGTTGATAGGGGAGGCTGATGCAGGTGGTGAAGAGATGGATAGTGGTACTGAAAGTATTATAATTGGTGATTGGAATACAATTGATATAAATGCCAGCACTGATTTTTTCAGCACCAATATCTGACATTAAAATGGCAGAACTTTTGGAGTTGCTGTAGATGAGAGATATATGGAGAAGGAGAGTGATGGAGCTGCAATAGATGGTAACAGCCATTCAAGATATGATGATGAAGATATAGATCTACTGTTCATTTAAAATGTTGCAATTGATGTAGATGATGCACATCCTGATGAGCTTGTCAATGTTCATGACAAAGAAAATCTGATTATTGAGGTAGGAAGATTATTTCCAAGCATGGATGTGTTTAGTATGTGTTTTGGGACTTATGCAGTCAAATGTGAGTTTGAAACCAAGATAATGTGGACAGATAAAAAGAAGTTCTATGCAAGGTGCAAAGGTTATGATGGTGGTGCCAAGGCTTGCAAGTGGTATATATCTACTAGATGCCAACCTAATGCAAGGACAGTAAGAGTGAATCAAATTCCAAAAGCACATACTTGTATTACAACTTCACATAAATTTTCAAGAATGACATCACAACTTTGGGTTGTAGAGAAAATCAAGCCAATTTTATCCAAGACACCAAACACCACTACAAAGAAACTGAAAAAACGGATTTGGAAAAGAGTTACTCCATTAAGATGAAGTATACAACAGTGTGGAAGGAAAAGCAAAGGGCCATGAAGGAGCTATATGGTGATTGGGCTAATACCTTTAGAATGCTTTATAGGTTCAAGGCAGAAGTGGAAAAGAGGTCACCTAGAAGTTTTGTTGATATAGATACTAAAGTTGTAGGAGATGGGAAAGTTTATTTCTCCCAAAATTTCATGGATTTCAAGCCTTGCATAGATGGCTTCAAAGCAGGGTGCGGTCCATATTTGAGCATAGACTCATCATTTTTGACTGGCAAGTGGAATGGTCAACTAGGAGCTTGCAATGCTTTAGATGGACACAATTGGATGTCCCTTGTAGCTATTGACATGTTTTAGTCTAAAATAGAGGCTTCATGGACATGGTTCATGATGCAGTTAAAAAGATGCAAAGGGCCAATGTACCCTTTGTCAATTCACACTGATGCATGTAAAGGTCTAGAAAATGCAGTGAAGAATGTTTCCCCCATGCTAAGCAGACGAAGTGTTTTGGTCATGCGTGGATGAATGTGATCCAAAAATTCAGAGGAGATGAATTTGGCCACCTTTGGCCAACAGCAAGATCTTACACTCAGTAGACACATGCATATCATATTTCTAAGATAAATGCATCAAATAGTGAGTTTATGACTTGGATGAACACCTACCATTCTCTGTTGTGGTATAGGTCTGGATTTAACACTGTCGTCAAGTGTTACAATATCAACAACAACTTGGCATAAAGTTTTAACAACAGAGTGAAGGAGTTAAAATATTTGCATGTCGATGACATGGTTGACAGGATCAGGATCTTTATCATGTGGTTGTGGAAATTTAGAGCAAGGCTTGGTCATCTTCTGCAAGAGGATAAGCTTTGTGATGAAGTGCAACAGGTAGTCAACAGGAGCAGAAATCTTTCACATTTGTGTGTTGAGAAATCCTCACCGTGGGGTGCTGAAGTTAGAGATACAAAAACTGGAAGGAGACATGTTGTGCAAACTGAATTGTATGAATGCACTTGACTTGAGTGGCAAAACACTGGAAAACCTTGTGAAGATGCAATACTTTTTTTGGCCTCTAGACCCAGGCTAAATATGCACCCATATTTGCATGAGTATTACTTAGTAGAAAAATTTAGATCTGCATATGCAACTCCAATTCCACCACTTATAGATCAGTCTCAGTGGCCTGAAATGGACATTCAATTCACTTTGTCCCCTCCTTTAATGAGAAAAAGGCTGGTAGGCCTAATAAATGTAGATTCAAGGCTTGGTTTGAGAAAGGTGGGAGTGGTAAGAAGGGGAAGAAAGATGAAACGAAAGAAGCCAAGCCAAAAGGGCACAAAAAGGTAACGAAAATAGTGCAAGCACTGTGAAGAACTTGGACACCGAGCTAGATCTGCCAAGTTTAGATACACTGAACCAAATCCCAGGTATGCTCAGTTCCCAATCAAAAAAGATTATTTATGTTTTTTGATGATTTTCTTCACTTACTAACATGGTTTTTTTTCAGGAGGAAGCATACAGTTGAGCCCCTTGTAGTTGAAACTTGCTAGACAATGAAAAGAGCAAGAATTGTGGGCTTTAGGAAAAAGAGAACTGAGAAGATTGTCTTCAGTTGTGCTAAAACAGTTGAAAGTGAGCCACCTGAAGTTGATATTGCAGTGTAAGCTGTTCCACCGGAAGCAGTTGTGTATATGTGATGTCTACGCACTTCTATTCTTGTAGACAGTTGTTGGGCCTCCAAGTGTAGAGGTTTGTAGAACAGCAGCAAGTTTCCCTTAAGTGGATTACCCAAGGTTTATCGAACTCAGGGAGGAAGTGGTCAAAGGTATTCCCTCTCAAGCAACCCTGCAATCAAGATACAAGAAGTAACTTTTGTTCCCAACACACCCAATATAGGTGCACTAGTTCGGCGAAGAGATAGTGAAATACAAGTGGTAACGGTGCTAGAAAAGAGCTTCTGACTTTTTGTTGATGTGGGGTAACGGTGCTAGAAAATAGCTGGTGGCGTGGAGGACTAAAGCAAGCAAACATGCAACATATCTAGTAGCAAACGGTGTTTCAATGCTTAGAAACAAGGACTAGGGATCATACTTTCACTAGTGAACACTCTCTCATATAGATATCCTCTCTTCATGATACTACTCTTAACTACTCTTCGGTTGGACACTCTAATCATCGGTAGGGCTATAACAGCACACCTCAAAGTCCGCCTTCCCCAATCTATATAACCCCACACTGTCACCTTGAGCGCTATATGGTTCCAAAAAACACCACAATTTCATAGAGACATCCAACTCCAAATATAACTCGTAACAAATATTCATCCTAGCCAAAGTGCCACACACGGTATGCCCGATGTCACTTTCACACACGTGGGGAAAAGCATAGATCTATTAAAGCACAAAGATTATTTATGTAGACTCAAACCTAAGTGCCAACATGGCATGCATGCTATCACTTTCACACACATGGGGAGAGCAGAGATCTATTAAAGCACTTGAGTAGCAAGGTAGATCTACTTGATTACAAAGCTCATGACCACAACAAGATCATGCATAGAGAGAGAGAGAGAGATGAACACATATCTATCGGTAGAGCCCTTAACCTCGAGGAAGAACTACTCCCTCCTCATCATGGGAATCAGCAACGGTGATGAAGATGGCAATGGAGATCGACGGATATGGCTCCGGGGGCACTTCCCCGTCGCGGTAGGGTGCCGGAACAAAGACTTTCTGTCCCCCGAATATCCCCTTCGCTGGCGGCGGCGCTACGGAGGTTTTCGTGGATTTCTTATGGATTGTTTAGGGTCACTACTAGAAAAAACCCTCTTCGGTTCGACGTGAACAACGCCAGCAGTCCCGGCCTGTCACAGCCCGCGACTAGTGGGAGCACTAGTCCCAGGCCGTGAGGCCTCTAACGGCTAGAAACGGCCGTAGTCACTAGTCCCGAGCCGGACCAGATCTTTAGTCCCGGTCGGTATTATGGACCGGGACTAATGACCTGGAGCAGGCCAGCTGGTATTTTCATAGACTATTAGTCCCGGGTCGTATCACGGCCCGGGACTAGTTGTCCACCACTATATATTTTGCTTCCTGTCCTACTGCCCTAAAGCATATGGTGGCCATTTTTCTCAAAGAAGCAAGAGAGTTCATGCCATTTTTTTCTCAAGATTTGTCAAGATTTAGTTTGCAACCCCTAAATCCAAAGCTTTAAAAGGTTAGAACTTCATTCTTTCATCCCTTATTGCTACCTTAGCTCTATAATGCTCTAGAAGTATAGAGATATGGATCAATGCATGCATCCTCTAGAAGTAGAAGGATTTTGATATATATGTGTAACAAATTTTGATTAGGCACATAGTTACTGAAAATTGAAATGTGTAATTTTAGTGTTTTAGAGCTTAGAATGGAATGAGGTTTTCACTGATAGAACAATAATAAAAAACTCCACATTTATCATGTTGACTGTTTTCTCCAATTCACAAATTGGTGCATGTAATTTTTCAAAATTCAAAATTAATGCTCTAGAAGCTCTCAATATAACTTGTAATAATTTTATCATGTTGCGTAATGGTTTTTGATATACTTTTACTATAATGCAGATGGTCCGGGAATGGATGTACGGTACTGAATGACGCTCTGGCGAGTTCATTAATGGCGTGCATGAATTCATCTGTGTTGCTGATGCAAACAAGCGCAATGGTTTTGTATTCTATCCATGTAGTGGATGTAGGAATCAGAAGGATTACTCTGATTCAAAAACCCTTCACAGCCACCTGTTGAAGTTCGGCTTCATGCCCAGTTATAATTGTTGGACCAAGAACGGAGAGAGAGGGGTTATAATGGAAGACAATGAAGAAGAGGAGGAGGATGACAATTATCATGGTTTCCCTGAGTACGGAGATACTTCCATGGGGATGCTGAAGGGGAGGATGAAGAAGAAACACATGATGAACCCACTGATGATCTTGGTCGGACCATTGCCGATGCACGAAGAGATTGTGAAACTAAAAAGGATAGGGAGAAGTTCAATCACATGTTAGAGGATCACAAAAAGTTGTTGTACCCAAATTGCGAAAATGGTTTGAAAAAGCTGGGCAGCACACTGGAATTGCTGCGATGGAATGCTGAGTGTGCTATACCTGGCTCCTCATTTGAAAAGTTGCTGAAAATGATGAAGAATATGCTTCCAAAAGATAATGTATTGCCCGCCAGTACATACGAAGCAAAGAAGGTTGTCTTCCCTCTAGGTTTAGAGGTTCAGAAGATACATGCATGCTCTAATGACTGCATCCTGTACCGCGGTGAGGAGTACGAGAATTTGGATGCATGCCCGGTATGCACTTCACTTCGGTATAAGATTAGACGAGATGACCCTAGTGACGTTGAGGGGGAGCCCCCCCGGAAGAGGGTTTCTACCAAGGTGATGTGGTATGCTACTATAATACCATGGTTTAAACGCTTATTTAGAAACAAAGAGCACGCCAAGTTGTTGCGATGGCATAAAGAGGAACGTAAGATGGACGGGATGTTGAGACACCCTGCTGATGGGTCGCAATCGAGAAAAATCGATAGAAAGAACCCGGACTTTGCATATGACGCGGGGAGTTTAAGGTTTGGTCTAAGTACAGATGGCATGAATCCCTTTGAGGAGCAGAGCTCCAGTCACAGCACCTGGCCCGTGACTCTATGCATCTATAACCTTCCTCCTTGGTTGTGCATGAAGCGGTAGTTCATTATGATTCCAGTGTTGATCCAAGGTCCGGAGCAACCCGGCAACAACATTGATGTGTACCTAAGTCCATTAGTGGAAGAACTTTTACAGTTGTGGCACGAACCCGGCATACGCATGTGGGATGAGCACAAGCAGGAAGAATTTAACCACCGGGCATTGATTTTCATAACAATCAATGATTGGCCTGCTCTTAGTAACCTTTCAGGACAGTCCAACAAGGGATACATTGCATGCACACACTATTTAGATGAGACTGAAAGTATATATTTGGAACATTGTGTAACATCCCAAAAATATTAAACTAGAATCATCAAACTCTAATAATCAAATTTAGGGTAAACAAAAACTTTTCAAATTAAAAATATGAAAGCATTCATATGAGTGTGCATTAAAATTTGGATTCTTTTGAATTTCCATGTTTATGTGTTTCATTGTTTGTAAAATGATTCTTAGGTGAAATAAACATCATCTAAACAATCTCCAAGCTTGTCCCAAAGACAAACAAATCAAAGCAATCAAATTAAGTGAATGGTCACTTTGGCCAATTTAACTCCCATCCCTACTTTGGCTATCTATAACTTTCAGAACTTAATAGAAACATGTATGGATCTTTGCAACCCTTGACAGTACTCATAACAAGGTACCAATGCCCACTTTGTGATCATCCAGAAACATTCAAATGCTTAGTTTAAATGACAGTTTAAAATTAAATCTATTTCATATGGGAATATCCCACTTTTTCAAAAACCCCTCAAACCAACTCAATTTTCAAAACCCAAGCATCTACAGACTCACCAACACATGCCTAGCACACCCACCAAAAATAATTTCAAAATTCAAAACTTGAGTTCAGGCGGCCATTTCATCATATAGCTTGCAGATGCAAATCAAACAAAATCAAAACACTATGTTGAGCAGTGTTTTGGGCCTAACTTGTTCCCTCTCTGGACACCACTAGCCTTAGTAGATCATATAAAAACCTTAAATAATCACTAGCACTACTGTAAGCTGGCCATTGTCATCAATGAGGAGAAGGTCGAGAGCACCATTGCCACCTCATGGTCGACAGCAAGCTACGAGCGGCACTAGCCTCGCCAACCTTGTCTGGGAGCAAGCTAGCACCCCACCGCCACTCCCTGTCCCAGCCGCGAGCAATGCCAGCCCCTGGACCACACGCCCAGACCATGGCAACCTTCTATGCAACCATGCCAAGAGCGCACCCCATGCGCCACGCTCGACCAGCACCGACATACCGCGCGCCGCCCTTGCCGCGTGCACGCGTGATCACCACCGTCCTAGCAACCGCGCAGACACGCTCGTTCGCTTCCGCGCGGACCACAGGCGCTGTGCGCCATTAAAACTTCCGCCGGGCACGCACAGAGCACCGCAGCGTCCCGTCCGATCAGCACCGCCCCAAGCCTCGCCACCATGTCGTTGAGCTTCGCCAGGGAGCACAGCACCGCCCCTACCGTCGCCCACACCGATAGCCCTCTGTGCCAGGGAGCTTGCGCCCGTCGGTCCCCTCTCGCCACTATAAATAGAGGCCTCGTCCTCTCGAATTCTTCACACCACCTCACTCCCCTCACCTCACTGATCATCCCACCCCGTAGCCGAAGCAAGGCGAGCAGCACATCGTCGGAATTGTGCCGGAGCAGGCCGCCTCTGGAGAAGAAGGGCGTCGTCGATTTTGTCCACCCCAGGAGCTGCTGCGACCACCCCTGAGTTCGCCGTCGTCGACTTTGTCGTTCGCCCGCATCGCTGACCTTCGCCTGAGCCCGGGTGAGCCTCCCACGACCCCCAGTGAGCCGCTAGGGTTCGAGCTCGCCGGTGACTAGTTCATCATCGACGACGACCCTCAGCCGTTGATCTTCATTCTAATCCAACGCACCATATTGCCCTGTACCGCTTCGCGTGTTAAGAGTCGCTGACCAGTAGACCCCCCTTTCAGTTGCGCCCCGCTCTGCGGAGTGACACTAGGCCGGCCCGTTAACCTTTCCCGCGCATCCCACTCGTTTGAATTTAGCCTTTTCTTTTTAAGTTCAAACTCAGTTCTGTACCTAGTTTCAAAAATCAACCCAGCTCTATTCAGTGAACCAATTTGAATGAAACCAATTTTTTTAGAAATATATTTAAATTCTTAATCCAAGCCCGTTGGATTCAAATCATTTGAATATATAGATCAACCTTGGTAAAAATAACAAGGCAGAAGCTTTTCTGCATTCAAACATTTTTAAAATTTAAACCATAATAGCTTTTGAGTTGATTCCAACTCTCAAAAATCACATTTGATCATACCTTTTAGAATATATAAAAACATATGGGTTTCCTTACAGAAATAATGTTCAAGTAATAAAAGAATGCCACATAGACATTTCTAGTCACTTTATTTAATTGAAATAAAAGGTTAAACCTTAATAAATTGTGACACCACTTTAAATCACATTCCCATGTACTGAAATATGTGGTGATGACATGTGTCAACATGATCCCATGTTTGGTTTGGAGAATATTAAATCTTAAGTAGTTTTTCAATGAGTAGAAATTACTTTTCCAAAAATAAATAAATAATGCAAGTGCTTTAATCTTGAATGTTAGTGATGATGCTAGATCATATATAGAACACTTGTGTGTGATGATTAAAAGTAGTTAAGTATTGTTTGGTGATTGTGTACCTCGTATTTATTCATAGACGCTAGTACCGACCAAGGATACGAGGAGGAAGGAGGATACTGCGAAGAAGAAGCCGAGGAGAACTTCAACCACTGCTCTGCACAAGGCAAGACTAATACTACTAGTTGATTGAGCAAGCTAACACTTGCAATTATGAAAGTTAGATAACCTATGCAATGCACTAAGCATGCTTGGTTAGACCCATTTGATGATAACCAATCCTAGTTTTACTTGCAAGCTTCTACTTCATTTCTTTATCAAAGCTATTACTTAGAGTTTACTTGAGTAAATTGTAGATACTAGAAAGATAATTGAAGGTTGCATAAAGAGCATTAAATTTGGCCTAAGCTAGATAATCTTGATGTCATCCTAAGGCATGAGATTGAACTTAGTTAAACTCCACTAGTTTACCAACCCTCATTAGTACTTACCCCCACTTGTAGATGCTAGTGCTAAGCATAAAACTTGATCAATTTTAGATGGGAATACTTCGTGAAAATGGTTAAGAAAACCTTGGAATGATGGATCATTCTATTGAGATGTTTTGACATGTGTTTCTGAACACCAGATGATTTTGGTGATGAAAATGTTGAGGCATGAGCCTTAGACCTTTATAAAACTAATGGTTGTCTGGATGCGATACCATTTGTAACATCCCAAGAATACCAAACTTAGATCATCAAACACTAATCATCAAGATTAGGGCTAACAAAAACTTTTCTAAGTAAACCCATAAATGCATGCATATGTGTATGCATGGATTTTGAATTTCTTTAAAACCCACCTTGTTTATGTGATCCATTGCTTGTAAAATGTTTCTTAGGTGAAATGAAAATCATCTAAAACATTTCCCACACTTTTCCTAAAGACAAGTAAATCAAAACAAATATATTAAGTGAATGGTCATTTTGACCAATTTAACTCCCATGCCTACTTTGGCTGTCTCAAACTTTCAGAACCTAACAGAAACTTTTCAGGCTCTTTGCACCCCTTGAATGTACTCATAACAAAGTATCAAGGCCCACTTTGTGATCATCCAGAAACTTTCAAATGCATAGTTTAAATGACAATTAAAAATTGAATCTTCTTCATATGGGAAGATCCCACTTTTCCAAAACCCACTCAAACAAGCTCAACTTTCAAAACCCAAGCACCTGCAGACTCACTAGCACCAATCTAGCAAACCCACCAAAATTCATTTCAAAATTCAAAACTTGATTTCATGCGGCCATTTCATCAAACAGGTTGCAGACACAAATCAAACAAAACAACAAACACTATAGTGTGCAGTGATTCTTGCCTAACTTGTTCCCTAGTTAGCTCACACACAACTCAGTAGATCATCTAGAAAGATTAGCCCAACACTAGCACCCCTGTGAGCTTGCCATTGCCATTAATGGTGAACAGTCGAGCACCTCAATGCCACCCCATAGTCGACAGCAGGCTAGAGGAAGAACTAGCCGTACCAACCTTGTCTGGGAGGCAGCCCACAGTCCACCGCCACTCACTGTTCCAGCCGCGAGCGTTGCCAAGCCCTGGACCACTCGCACAAGCCGCGCCCAGACCATGCCGAGCGTGCACCAGAGCGCCATCCTCGACCAGCGTCCATAGAACGCGCGCACACACGATCACCACCGACCCAGGAGACCGCCAGACATCCCCATTTGCCGCCCCGTGCCATACAGCCACCGCCCGCCATCGAAGACGCCGCCTCTGTCGCACAGAGCACCGTCCGTTCCAGACCAAACCACACCGCCCCATGCCTCGTGACCATGTCGTTGAGCATCGCCAGGAGACACAGCACCGTCCCCTACCCTTGCCCATGCCATTAGTCCCAGAACGCCGCTTCGACGAGCTCACCGTGCGCCCCGACGGTCCCCTCGCTCGACTATAAATAGAGGCCACCCCCGCACGATTTCTTCACACCATCTCACTCCCTCTCCTCACTGATCGTGCCACACCGTTCTCAGAGCAAGGCGAGCACCACCTCGCCGGAATTTCACCGGAGCCCGCCGCCTCTGGAGAAGAAAGGAGCCAGCGATTGGAGACGCCCCAGGAGAAGCCACCGGTACCAGGAGGTTCCCCGTCGTCCACTTCTGCTCGCTCGCCTCGCGACCCTCGCCTGCACTCGGTGAGCCCCAACACCCCTCACTGGCCGCGCTAGGTTTAGTTCTCGTCGGAGCTGTCTCGCGTCGACGATGACCCACAGCCGTTAGATTAGAACTAGATCGAACGATCCACGTTGCCCCATACCGCTTCGCCCAGCCCCGTGTCACTGGCGAGTGGGGACACCCACTTAAGCAGCCCGCGGGAGCACTGCGCTTAGCAGGCCGGCCCAGTAACATTTCCCGCGCAGCCCAGCAATTCAAATTAAACCTTTTCTTTTTAAATTCAAACACACTTCTGTACCCAACTTCAAAAATCAACCCAGACCGATTCAGTGCACCAATTTGAATGAAACCAATTTTGTTGGAAAGGTCTGTGAATGCTTAATCCAAGCCTGTTGGATTTAAGTCATTTGGATCTGTAGATCACCCATGGTAAAAATAACAAGGCAGAAGCTTTTCTGCATTCAAACATTTTTCAAATTTAAACCATAAAAGCTTTTGAGTTGATTACAACTCTCAAAAATCACATTTAACCATACCTTTCAGAATATATAAAAATATATAGGTTTACTTGCAGAAATAATGTTCAAGGAATAAAAGACTTCTTCATAAGCATTTCTAGCCACTTTAATTAATTAAAATAAAAGGGTAAAACCTTATTAAATTGTGACACCACTTTAAATCACATTCCCATGGACTACAATATGTGGTGATGACATGTGTCAACATGATCCCATGTTTAGTTTGGAGAATATTAAATCTTAAGTAGTTTTTCAATGAGTAGAAATTACTTTTCTAAAAATAAAAAGATTTAAACCAAGCCTTAACCTTGTAATGTTAGAGATGATGCTAGATCATCTATAGGACCCTTGTGTGTGATGATTGCAAGTAGTTAAGTATTGTTTGGTGATTGTGTACCTCGTATTTATTCATAGACGCTAGTACCGACCAAGGATACGAGGAGGAAGGAGGATACTACGAAGAAGAAGCCGAGGAGAACTTCAACCACTGCTCTGCACAAGGCAAGCTGATATTATACCAATGCAAGCTAACACTTGCAAGATATTATACCTATGCAAGCTAACCCTTGCCAGATACCCTACTGTTGCCACAAACCCATACTTGTGATATGACTACTATATGCCTTAAGCATATGTGATCATACCCACTTGATAAACCAAATCCTAGTTTTATGGCAAGTTTCTTACTTTATTACCAAAGCTTACTTAGAGTCTACCCAAGAGTTTGGTAGATACTAGACAGTTGTGCTGAAGGTTGCATAAAGAGCATAAAATTTGGCCTAAGCTAGATACGCCTGATGTCATCCTAAGGCATGAGGTTGTACTTAGTTGAAACTCCACTAGTTACCACCCCTCATCAGTACTACCCCCACCTGTAGATGCTAGTGCTAAGCATAAAACTTTATCAACTTTAGATGGGAATACTTGGTGGAAAAATGGTTATGAAAACCTTGGAATGATGGATCATTCTATTGAAATGTTTTGGACATGTGTTTCCAAACACTTGATGATTTTGGTGATGAAAATGTTGAGGCATGAGCCTTAGCCCCTTTATAAAACTGATGGTTGTCTGGATGCAATACCATTCCAATTTTAGCGCATAAACCACAATACCGAATATTGGGTAGGGCTTGACTGGAAACTTATATTCCTTAGTATTAGTTCCCTCACGGCCAAGGTCTGAGCTGAGGCTACCTTGTGAAGATTGTCCACCTGTGCAGTACCCAAGATGACAGTGGTCATGGTTGGGAGGCCAAGCTCACAGGAGATTGGCTTATACTAGGGCGTGTAATTGAAAGGTTAGGATTGATTATCCGCATACTGAGTATGGTGAATTCAGGATTTGTTCCTGACGGATGTATCGAATGTTGTGGTGAAAGTGTACAATCTCTGCAGAGTGTCAAACTATTCGAATAGCCGCGTCCGTGGTTATGGAAAGTTGGAGTGGCCATACTGTTCCCCCGTCAGACTTTTCAAAATGACTTTTGAAATGAATTGAGACTTTGACTTGACCACAACAGAGTTGTGACCTGAATTACAAGATCCCACTTAGGAGTTATAAAATTGTGACTAGCTTTGGAACTTAGTAGAGATAAACCTGGCTTTTTGCAAAACAACCCTAGAGCCTAGTGTCCTATTACCCAAAAACCCCTTACCTGTTAGTATTAGTTTGTGAGTACTTAAAGAGTACTCATGGCTTTGTCCCTAGCTATTCCCATGGCTAGACTATGAAGAGGAGTACCTCGAAGATGGACCCCAGGAAGGTTACGACAACTAGGATCATCTCCCATCGTCAGCATTGCCTGTGACCCCGAAGATGGAGCTTCGCCACGCCACGTATTATTACGTATTCCGCTGCTTGATGTTGTATTAAGAACTGGATCATGAGATCCCTATTTGTGTAAGAACTTATGTATCGTTTGTAATGGATGAAGTACTATGGTACCCAATTCTGTTATGTCTCACAAAAATGGTAATCCTGGGATTGCGATGTATGGCATAACAGGCATCTAGGATTGAAAAATCCGGGTGTTGACAAGTTGGTATCAGAGCCATCCTGACCATATGAGACCCTAGTTAGACTGGACGTTTGAATCAAAAACTTAGTTTCAAAACCAAAGGAAGCAAATATTTACAAAAACTTATTCCCATTCTTACCTCTTTAATTCTTTCATAAAACTTCATGTTCCTCAAAAACTCTTGCAAAATAGATAAAATTTTGACACACTTGATCACTCTGCTAATCTAATCATCCTCTATTTTTATAGATGGACGTGAAGTACAACAAGTTTTACCAACTTGGGAATGGAGGAGACCTTATCTTTGAGAGGGATCTGGATCAGCTTTCGGAACTTCTGGAGCGTCCACACCCCGAGTTCTTCGGAGCTCAGCTCAATGATCAAGGAGGAGAAGATCTGCAGTGGCTAATTGTTGCAAGTCTCCGAGGAAAGATTGAACCTCCCACTGCGGAGGGAATTCAGTTTACCTTGAGGGAAAACAACTGGCTCGATGGACTTGCCAGAGCAATGCAGGAAGCTCTTTCCCGTCTGTGTGGGCAGAGCATCAATCAGATCAAGGGTACTCGCTTTGAGTTTTGCCCAAGGCGTGATGCAAATGGACAACCACTGGAAGCCCCATACCACCCCGAGCTGAAGACTCAATTGGACCACCTTAGCTTCATGATGTATGATCGTCAGCAGGAATTGGACAACTGCCATGACTATTGCAACCACAAGTCTGCCATCATCAAGACGAAGGACCAGACCATCGCCATGCTAGCAAAGGATCGCAAGTCTCGTCGCCATCAGCTTGACAAGAAGGAGCGCATTATTGCCCGTCTTCGCCATCGCATCTCATCTCTGGAAGAGACCATCCACGAGAGAGACATGCAGTTAGAGGAAAGTGAGAATGCCGGAGAGGATCTTCATGGAGACCCTTACTCCTATCTCAGCGATGACGATGATTTTCTGGAGGATCAGGCCATGGACTTCTTCACCGATGAGGATGATTTTGCCTTCATCGATGATGCTGAAGATGATGAAGCCACAGACTCCAAGGAGTAGTATCACTGAGCACTAGCGTAGTGAGTAGTAGTCGGTCCCACTGTATCGTAGTTTCCAGAGTGGTTCTTAAAACAATCTGTTTTTCCTTGTTATGGTGTGTGTTGTACTGTGTGCTATGAATGAATGAAAAAGCAAGTTGCTAGAAAAATCTGAGTCAAACCTTTAAAATTTTTCAAAAACCCAAAACCATAGAAATTTCCCTCTTTTCTCATGATCTATATCAATCTTCAGATGCCACGTGGAGGAAGTGGTTCAGCCCCGGTCCCGATGTTGCAGATCCTGCAAATGTTGACTTCTGACCGCGAAGCTGAAAGAGCGGAACGTCAAGCCAACCTAGCGACTCTGCAACAGATAGCCCAACTAGCCCACAACAACCAAGGCCATGGAAATCAGGACAACCACGGATCTAAGCTCAAGAATTTCCAGAATACCCACCCACCCGTTTTCACCAAGTCAGAAGAACCCCTAGATGCCGATGATTGGCTGCAAACCATGGAAAACAACTTAGAAGTAGCAGGAGTAGAAGCCAATGAGAAAGTCCTGTTCACCACCCATTATCTAGCCGGAGATGCCAGGGCATGGTGGAATAGTGTTCGTGCAATGACCGGAGGCCAGATGATGACCTAGGAGGAATTCAAGGTCAAGTTTAGCAGAACCCATGTACCACCAGGTTTGATCAAGAGAATGAGAGACGAGTTCACAGAGTTGAAGCAAGGAAGGACGACTGTAGTGGAATACCGTGACAAATTTTTGTCATTAGCTAGGTATGCCCCGGACGAGATAGACACCGAAGCCAAGAAGAAAGAAAGATTCCTGAATGGTTTGCATGACGAGATGCAGACAGTGTTAGTCAATATCCCCTTTGTTTATATTGAAGCCCTTGTCGACTCAGCTATCCATATGGAAGGAAAGATCAACCAGGCCAATGAGAACCGCAAGCGTCGCATGATGCATCAACCAGGAACCCATCAGACCCCAAAGTATCGCCCCAACCCATCTCTAGGATTTGCCCCAAGAACCAACAGACCCCCTATGACCCGTCCGACCTATCCCAACCATGGAAACCCTAGACCCGGAGGAAATCACAACAACCCCGGCAACTCTAGCAATTTCACCCGTGCCCAACCCAATTTCAACACCAACAATGCTACCGCCAACCCTAACACTGCCCCGAGGACTGGAAGCAATGCTGTGCCTGTCGCAGCCAAGGACAAGTCACAAGTGACCTGTTATGACTGTGGAAATAAAGGCCACTATTCCAACGAGTGCCCCAACAAGAAGAATGCTACAGCCCCCAACGCCAATGCCCCAGCTTAGCAGCAGCGTCGTGTCCAGCCAGGGAGAATATTTGCCCCAGGGAATTCACTCAACCGCAGTGGCCGTCTTTTTCTCATGCATGCTGAAGAAGCTCAGGAAGCGCCAGACGTCGTGCTGGGTATGTTTTCTGTTAATTCAGTACTTGCAAGAGTGTTGTTTGATTCTGGTGCATCGCATTCATTTGTCACCGAAGAATTTGCCTGCACTAGTAAAATTCAACCAACCAAATTGAAGCATGTGATGATTGTACAAATTCCTGGATCAACCACCAAGGCTAGGCAAATTTGCAAGGCCGTCCCTATCCGAATCCATGGCATAGATTTTTATGCTAACCTAATAGTACTTGGAACTAAAGGTTTGGAAGTAGTACTAGGAATGGATTGGATGTCCAAACATAAAGGATTGATTGACTGTGCCAAGAAAGCCATCACCATGACCAGTACCATCGGAATATCAGTCGAGCATATATCTGAAACCTTACCTCACCAATTCAAGTGTAAAAAGAGTATAGCCCAACCTACCATTGACCAAGTTCGGATAGTCTGCGAATACCCCGATGTATTTCCAGATGTTTTGCCCGGTATGACCCCAGATCGGGATATCGAGTTTATCATTGAACTAATCCCTGGAACAGGACCCATAGCCCAGAGACCCTATAGTGTGAACCCGTCAGAACTAGAAGAACTGAAGAAGCAACTGGATTCCATGTCGGAAATCGGATTGATTCAACCAAGTACGTCCCCATGGAGCTCTCACCTGTCTTGTTTGTGGACAAGAAGGATGGAGGTAACCGTTTGTGTACGGATTATCGTAAGTTGAATGATGTCACCATCAAGAACAAGTACCCCTTGCCTAAGATAGAAGATTTGTTTGATCAGTTGACCGGTGCCCAGGTGTTTTCTAAGATTGATCTTAGGACTGGCTATCATCAACTCAAAATTCATGCAGAGGATATTCCAAAGACTGCCTTTACCACCAGATATGGATTGTACGAGTATACAGTCATGTCTTTTGGATTACCCAATGCCACCGCTTATTTCATGAACCTCATGAATAAGATTTTTATGGACTTCCTGGATAAGTTTGTCGTTGTTTTCATCGATGACATTCTGATTTATTCCAAATCAGAAGAAGAACATGAGCTACACCTAAGGACCATTCTTGGAACCCTTAGAGAGCATCAGCTGTATGCACAGTTTAGCAAATGTGAATTCTGGTTACAGGAAGTAGGATTCCTCGGTCACATTGTATCAGCCGGAGGAATTGCCGTTGACCCTGCCAAAGTGAAAGATGTAGAAGATTGGCAAGCCCCAACCACTCAAACCCAAGTTCGTGCTTTTCTCGGATTGGCGGGATATTACCGCAAATTCGTAGAAGGATTCTCTAGTATCGCCCGACCCATGACCCAATTGCTGAAGAAGGACAAGAAGTTTGAATGGACCAACAAATGTGAAGCGAGTTTTCAAGAACTCAAAAGGAGATTGATTTCAGCCCCAATCTTGATCATGCCGGATATCACGAAGCCCTTCGATGTGTATTGTGACACATCCAAGATTGGTCTCAGATGTGTGCTAATGCAAGAAGGCAAAGTTATATCTTATCTATCGCGACAATTGAAGCAACATGAACAAAATTACCCAACCCATGACCTCGAACTCGCAGCCGTAGTTCTAGCCCTAAAGACATGGAGACATTACCTAATGGGAAACCGTTGTGAGATCTATTCGGATCACAAGAGCCTAAAGTAAATATTCACTCAAAAAGAGCTGAATATGAGGCAGTGAAGATGGATTGAGCTAATCAAGGATTACGATCTGGACATTCACTATCACCCTGGTAAAGCCAATGTAGTAGCCGATGCCCTTAGCAGATTTCCGTGCCGCTTGAACTCCATGATTTTGAAGGAGCAACCAAGTTTGCACAAGGAGATGGAAGATTTTCGAATAGAATTAGTAAGTGAAGGATTTTTGGCTAGCATAGAACTTCAGCCCACTTTGATCAGTTAGATTAAAGAGGCGCAGAAGGGAAATGCTAGTATCGACGGAATCAAGCGTCGTATCGGTACAGGCAAAGTACCCGGATTCACCGAGGACGAAGAAGGAGTTTTGTGGTACAAAGGACGCCTTTGTGTATCATCAGATTCTGAGTTAAAAGAAGTTATCTTGAAGGAGGCTCATGATACTCTTTATTCTATCCATCCCGGAGGAACTAAGATGTATCAAGATTTGAAAGAGCAATTTTGGTGGCATAAGATGAAGAGAGAAATCGGAAGCTATATCGCCAAGTGTGATATATGTCAGCGAGTCAAGGCAAGACATCAAAGACCCGCTGGATTGTTGCAACCTTTGCAAATTCCGGAATGGAAATGGGATTCTGTAGGAATGGACTTTATCACTGGACTACCTACTTCTAGTAGGGGAAATGACTCTATTTGGGTCATAGTGGACAGATTGTCCAAAGTCGCCCATTTCTTGCCCGTCAAAACCACCTATCAGAGTTCGAAGCTAGCGGAGTTGTACATCGCTAGAATCGTTAGTTTGCATGGAGTCCCCAAGAACATAGTATCGGATCGAGGAACTCAGTTTACCTCGAGATTCTGGAAGAAAGTCCAAGAAGGTTTAGGAACCCGCCTAGATTTCAGTACCGCGTATCACCCTCAGACCGATGGAAAAACGGAGCGAGTAAAACAAATACTCGAAGATATGCTTAGAGCATGTGTGTTAGAATATGGATCCAAGTGGGAAGACTGTCTGCCGTTTGCAGAATTTTCATACAACAACAGTTACCAAGCCAGTTTGCAAATGGCCCTATTTGAATTTATGTACGGAAGAAAGTGCCGCACCCCTTTGAACTGGTCGGAAGTAGGAGAGAGTCAGATTTTCGGACCCGACATCCTACGAGAAGCAGAAGAGAAGGTTCACAAGATTCGTGAGCACCTCAAGACAGCCCAATCCCGACAGAAGAGTTACGCCGACAAGAGACGTTGAGACCTCGCCTTCAACATAGGAGATTTTTTTTATCTGAAAGTGTCGTCATTGAAGGGAATGCAGTGTTTCCAACTGAAGGGAAAGTTAGCCCCCAGATATATTGGGCCTTTCAAAATTTTGAACCGTCGAGGAGAAGTATCGTATCAACTGGAGCTACCAGAAGAGATGTCAGCTGTGCACAATGTGTTCCATATCTCGTTACTTTGCAAATGTCTCGAAGTCCCCGAGAAGACCGAAGTGTTCAAGAATATCGATCACCGGACCATAGAGATCAACGATGACCTAACCTATCCGCATTTTGGAAGAAGCTTTTCGAACTACCCGAACCCGAAGCATCAAGTTTCTCAAGATTCAGTGGAGCAACCACACAGAAGAGGAAGCTACCTGGGAACGCGAAGATCACATCAGGACGGAGTTTCCCGATCTCTTCAAATCCTAGGTAATCTTTTCGTCCTTTTTCAAATCTCGGGACGAGATTTTGTTTAAGGGGGGAAGGTTTGTAACATCCCAAGAATACCAAACTTAGATCATCAAACACTAATCATCAAGATTAGGGCTAACAAAAACTTTTCTAAGTAAACCCATAAATGCATGCATATGTGTATGCATGGATTTTGAATTTCTTTAAAAACCACCTTGTTTGTGTGATCCATTGCTTGTAAAATGTTTCTTAGGTGAAATGAACATCATCTAAAACATTTCCCACACTTTTCCTAAAGACAAGTAAATCAAAACAAATATATTAAGTGAATGGTCATTTTGACCAATTTAACTCCCATGCCTACTTTGGTTGTCTCAAACTTTCAGAACCTAACAGAAACTTTTCTGGATCTTTGCACCCCTTGAATGTACTCATAACAAAGTATCAAGGCCCACTTTGTGATCATCCAGAAACTTTCAAATGCATAGTTTAAATGACAATTCAAAATTGAATCTTCTTCATCTGGGAAGATCCCACTTTTCCAAAACCCACTCAAACAAGCTCAACTTTCAAAACCCAAGCACCTGCAGACTCACCAGCACCAATCTAGCAAACCCACCAAAATTCATTTCAAAATTCAAAACTTGATTTCATGCGGCCATTTCATCAAACAGGTTGCAGACACAAATCAAACAAAACAACAAACACTATAGTGTGCAGTGATTCTTGCCTAACTTGTTCCCTAGTTAGCTCACACACAACTCAGTAGATCATCTAGAAAGATTAGCACAACACTAGCACCCCTGTGAGCTTGCCATTGCCATTAATGGTGAACAGCCGAGCACCTCAATGCCACCCCATAGTCGACAGCTGGCTAGAGGAAGAACTAGCCATGCCAACCTTGTCTGGGAGGCAGCCCACCGTCCACCGCCACACACTGTCCCAGCCGCGAGCGTTGCCAAGCCCTGGACCACTCGCACAAGCCGCGCCCGGACCATGCCGAGCGTGCACCAGAGCGCCACCCTCGACCAGCGTCCACAGTCCACGCGCCGCCCTCACCGCGCACACACACGATCACCACCGACCCAGGAGACCGCCAGACATCCCCGTTTGCCGCCCCGTGCCATACAGCCACCGCTCGCCGTCGAAGATGCCGCCTCTACCGCGCAGAGCACCGGCCGTTCCAGACCAAACCACACCGCCCCATGCCTCGCGACCATGTCGTTGAGCATCGTCAGGAGACACAGCACCGTCCCCTACCCTTGCCCATGCCATTAGTCATCGCCGCTTGCCCCGACGAGCTCACTGCGTCTGACGGTCCCCGACTCGACTATAAATAGAGGCCACCCGTCTGATTTCTTCACACCATCTCACTTCCTCTCACTGATTGTGCCACACCTTTCTCGAGCAAGGCGAGCACCACCTCGCCGAATTTCACCGAGCCTACGAGAAGAAAGGAGCCAGCGATTGAGCCGCCAAGGAGAAGCCACCGGTACAGGAGGTTCGCCGTCGTCGACTTCGTCGTTCGCCTCGCCGACCTCGCCTGCACTCGGTGAGCCCCCAACACCCCTCACTGGCCGCGCTAGGTTTAGTTCTCGCCGGAGCTGTCTCGCGTCGACGATGACCCACAACCGTTAGATTAGAACTAGATCGAACCATCCACGTTGCCCCATACCGCTTCGCCCAGCCCCGTGTCACTGACGAGTGGGGACACCCACTTAAGCAGCTCGCGGGAGCACTGCGCTTAGCAGGCCGGCCCAGTAACATTTCCCGCGCAGCCCAACAATTCAAATAAAACCTTTTCTTTTTAAATTCAAACACACTTCTGTACCCAACTTCAAAAATCAACCCAGATCGATTCAGTGCACCAATTTGAATGAAACCAATTTTGTTGGAAAGGTCTGTGAATGCTTAATCCAAGCCCATTGGATTCAAGTCATTTGGATCTGTAGATCACCCATAGTAAAAATAACAAGGCAGAAGCTTTTCTGCATTCAAACATTTTTCAAATTTAAACCATAAAAGCTTTTGAGTTGATTACAACTCTCAAAAATCACATTTAACCATACCTTTCAGAATATATAAAAATATATAGGTTTACTTGCAGAAATAATGTTCAAGGAATAAAAGAATGCTTCATAAGCATTTCTAGCCACTTTAATTAATTAAAATAAAAGGGTAAAACCTTATTAAATTGTGACACCACTTTAAATCACATTCCCATGGACTACAATATGTGGTGATGACATGTGTCAACATGATCCCATGTTTAGTTTGGAGAATATTAAATCTTAAGTAGTTTTTCAATGAGTAGAAATTACTTTTCTAAAATTAAAAAGATTTAAACCAAGCCTTAACCTTGTAATGTTAGAGATGATGCTAGATCATCTATAGGACCCTTGTGTGTGATGATTGCAAGTAGTTAAGTATTGTTTGGTGATTGTGTACCTCGTATTTATTCATAGACGCTAGTACCGACCAAGGATACGAGGAGGAAGGAGGATACTACGAAGAAGAAGCCGAGGAGAACTTCAACCACTGCTCTGCACAAGGCAAGCTGATATTATACCAATGCAAGCTAACACTTGCAAGATATTATACCTATGTAAGCTAACCCTTTCCAGATACCCTACTGTTGCCACAAACCCATACTTGTGATATGACTACTATATGCCTTAAGCATATGTGATCATACCCACTTGATAAACCAAATCCTAGTTTTATGGCAAGTTTCTTACTTTATTATCAAAGCTTACTTAGAGTCTACCCAAGAGTTTGGTAGATACTAGACAGTTGTGCTGAAAGTTGCATAAAGAGCATAAAATTTTGCCTAAGCTAGATACCCCTGATGTCATCCTAAGGCATGAGGTTGTACTTAGTTGAAACTCCACTAGTTACCACCCCTCATCAGTACTACCCCCACCTGTAGATGCTAGTGCTAAGCATAAAACTTGATCAACTTTAGATGGGAATACTTGGTGGAAAAATGGTTATGAAAACCTTGGAATGATGGATCATTCTATTGAAATGTTTTGGACATGTGTTTCCAAACACTTGATGATTTTGGTGATGAAAATATTGAGGCATAAGCCTTAGCCCCTTTATAAAACTGATGGTTGTCTGGATGCGATACCATTCCAATTTTAGCGTACAACCACAATACCCGAATATTGGGTAGGGCTTGACTGGAAACTTATATTCCTTAGTATTAGTTCCCTCACGGCCAAGGTCTGAGCTGAGGCTACCTTGTGAAGATTGTCCACCTGTGCAGTACCCAAGATGACAGTGGTCATGGTTGGGAGGCCAAACTCACAGGAGAGGTGCTTATACTAGGGCGTGTAATTGAAAGGTTAGGATTGATTATCCGCATACTGAGTATGGTGAATTCAGGATTTGTTCTGACGGATGTATCGAATGTTGTGGTGAAAGTGTACAATCTCTGCAGAGTGTCAAACTATTCAAATAGCCGCGTCCGCGGTTATGGACAGTTGGAGTGGCCATACTGTTCCCCCGTCAGACTTTTCAAAATGACTTGTGAAATGAATTGAGACTTTGACTTGACCACAACAGAGTTGTGACCTGAATTACAAGATCCCACTTAGAAGTTATAAAATTGTGACTAGCTTTGGAACTTAGTAGAGATAAACGTGGCTTTTTGCAAAACAACCCTAGAGCCTAGTGTCCTGTTACCCAAAAACTCCTTACCTGTTAGTATTAGTTTGCGAGTACTTAAAGAGTACTCATGGCTTTGTCCCTGGCTATTCCCATGGCCAGACTATGAAGAGGAGTACCTCGAAGATGGACCCCAGGAAGGTTACGAAAACTAGGATCATCTCCCATCGTCAGCATTGCCTATGACCCCGAAGATGGAGCTTCTCCTACGCTACCGTTATTATTACGTATTCCGCTGCTTGATGTTGTATTAAGAACTGGATCATGATATCCCTATTTGTGTAAGAACTTATGTATCGTTTGTAATGGATGAAGTACTATGGTACCCAATTCTGTTATGTCTCGCAAAAATGGTAATCCTGGGATTGCGATGTATGGCATAACAGGTTTCTAGGATTGAAAAATCCGGGTGTTGACACCATTCCAATTTTACCACACAACCACAATACCCGAGAATTGGGTAGGGCTTGACTGGAAACTTATATACCTTAGTATTGGTTCCCTCACGGCCAAGGTTTGAGCTGAGGCTACCTTGTGAAGATTGTCCACCTGTGCAATACCCAAGATGATAGTCGGGCCTGGTTGGGAGGCCAAACTCATAGGAGAGGTGCTTATACTAGGGTGTGTAATTGAAAGGTTAGGATTAATTATCCGCATACTGAGTATGGTAAATTCAGGATTTGGTCCTGACGGATGTATCGAATGTTGTGGTGAAAGTGTACAATCTCTGCAGAGTGTCAAACTATTCGAATAGCCGCGTCCGCGGTTATGGAAAGTTGGAGTGGCCATACTGTTCCCCCGTCAGATGTTTTCAAAATGGCTTGTGAAATGAGTTGAGATTTTGACTTGACCACAAAAGAGTTGTGATATGAAATACAAGTTCCCACTTAGGTGTTATAAAATTTCAACTAGCTTTTCTTGCTTCTAAACTTAGTAGAGATAAATCTGGATTTTTGCAAAACAACCCTAGAGCCTAGTGTCCTATGACCCAAAAACCCCTTACCTGTTAGTATTAGTTTGCGAGTACTTAAAGAGTACTCATGGCTTTGTCCCTAGCTATTCCCATGGCCAGACTATGAAGAGGAGTACCTCGAAGATGGACCCCAGGAAGGTTACGACAACTAGGATCATCTCCCATCGTCAGCATTGCCTGTGACCCCGAAGATGGAGCTTCGCCTACGCTACCGTTATTATTACGTATTCCGCTGCTTGATGTTGTATTAAGAACTGGATCATGAGATCCCTATTTGTGTAAGAACTTATGTATCGTTTGTAATGGATGAAGTACTATGGTACCCAATTCTGTTATGTCTCACAAAAATGGTAATCCTGGGATTGCGATGTATGGCATAACAAACATCTAGGATTGAAAAATCCGGGTGTTGACAAGTTGGTATCAGAGCCATCCTGACCATAGGAGACCCTAGTTAGACTGGACGTTTGAATCAAAAACTTAGTTTCAAAACCAAAGGAAGCAAATATTTACAAAAACTTATTCCCATTCTTATCACCTTGATTCTTTCATAAAAAATTCATGTTCCTCAAAAACTCTTGCAAAATACCTAAAATTTGACACACTTGATCACTCGACTAATCTTACTCATCCTATATTCTTATAGATGGACGTGAAGTACAGCAAGTTTTATTAGTTAGGGAATGGAGGAGACCTTATCTTTGAGCGGGTTTTGGACCAGCTTTCGGAACTTCTGGAGCGTCCGCACCCCGAGTTCTTCGGAGCTCAGCTCAATGATCAAGGAGGAGAAGATCTGTAGTGGCTAATTGTTGCAAGTCTCCGAGGAAAGATTGAACCTCCCACTGTCGCGGGAATTCAGTTCACCTTAAGAGAAAACAACTGGCTCGATGGACTTGCCAGGGCCATGCAGGAAGCTCGTGCCCGTCTGTGTGGGCAGAGTATTAACCAGATCAAGGGTTCCTGCTTTGAGTTTTGTCCAAGGCGTGATGCTAATGGACCGTCACTGGAAGCCCCATATCACCACGAGATGATGACCCAATTGGACCACCTTAGCTTCATGATGTATGATCGTCAGCAGGAATTGGACAATTGCCGTGACTACTCCAACCACAAGTCCGCCATCATCAAGACGAAAGATCAGACCAGCGCCATGCTAGAGAAGGATCGCAAGTCTCGTCGCCGTCAGTTCGACAAGAAGGAGCGCATCATTGCCCGTCTTTGCCACCGTATCTCGGATTTGGAGGAGACCATCCATGAGAGATACATGCAGTTGGAGGAAAGGGAGAATGCCGGAGAGGATCTTCGTGGAGACCCCTACTCCTATCTCAGCGATGATGATGACTTTCTGGAGGATCAGGCTATGGATTTATTCATCGATGAGGATGATTACGCCTTCATCAATGACAATGAGGATGATGAGGTTGACAACTACACCGACTCCGAGGAGTAGTAGCACTTGAGAACTAGCGTAGTGAGTTGTATTTGGTCCCACTGTATCGTAGTTTCCAGAATGGTTCGTAAAACCATCTATTTTTCTTGTTTTGTAGTGTGTGTTTGTATCGTGTGCTATGAATGAATGAATGAAAAGCAAGTTGCTAGAAAATCTAAGTCAAACTTTAAAAACTTTTTAAAGTCCCGGAACCTTAGAAATTTCCCTCTTTTCTCATGATCTATCTCAATCTTCAGATGCCACGCGGAGGAAGTGGTTCATCCCCGGACCCGATGTTGCAGATCCTGCAAATATTGGTTTCTGACCGCGAAGTCGAAAGAGCCGAACATCAAGCCAACCTAGCCACCCTTCAGCAGATAGCCCAGCTGGCCCACAACAATCAAGGCCAAGGAAATCAAAAGAACCATGGATCTAAGCTCAAAAATTTCCAGAACACCAACCCACCTGTTTTCACTAAGTCAGAAGAGCCTCTAGACGCCGATGATTGGCTATAAACCATGGAAAATAACCTAGAAGTCGCCGGAGTTGAAGCCAACGAGAAAGTTCTGTTCGCCACCCACTATCTAGCCGGAGATGCTAGAGCATAGTGGAACAGCATTCGTGCAATGACCGGAGGACAAATGATGACCTGGGAGGAATTCAAGGTCAAGTTCAGCAGAACCCATGTGCCACCGGATTTGATCAAGAGAATGAGAGATTATTTCAGAGATTTGAAGCAAGGACGGATGATCGTAGTGGAATACCATGACAAATTCTTGTCATTAGCTAGGTATGCCTCGGATGAGATCGACACCGAAGCCACGAAGAAGGAGAGATTCTTAAATGGTTTGCATGATGAGATTCAGACTGTGTTAGTCAATATCCCCTTTGCTGATATTGAAGCCCTTGTCAACTCGGCCATCCAGATGGAAGGAAAGATCAACCATGCCAATGAAAACCGTAAGCGTCGCATGATGCATCAACCAGGAACCCATCAGACCCCAAAGTATCGCCCTAACCCATCTCCAGGATTTGCCCCGAGAACCCCGATGAACCGTTCGACCTACCCCAACCGTGGAAACCCAAGGCCCGGAGGAAATCACAACAACCCCGGTAACTCTGGCAATTTCAACCATGCACCGCCCAAGTTCAACAACAACAATGCTACCGCCAACACCAACACTGCCCCAAGGACTGGAAGCAATGCTATTCCTGTTGCAGCAAAGGACAAGTCGCAAGTGACTTGTTATGACTGTGGAAATAAGGGTCACTACTCCAACGAGTGCCCCAACAAGAAGAATGCCGCATGCCCCAATGCAAATGCCCCAGCTTAGCAGCAGCGTCGTGTCCAGCCTAGAAGAATATTTGCCCCAGGGAATTCACTCAACCGCAATGGCCGTCTTTTTCTCATGCATGCTGAAGAAGCTCAGGAAGCGCCAGACGTCGTGCTGCGTATGTTTTCTGTTAATTCAGTACTTGCTAGAGCGTTGTTTGATTCTGGTGCATCGCACTCATTTGTCACCGAAGAATTTGCATGCACTAGTAAGATTCAACCAACAAAACTGAAGCATGTCATGATTTTTCAAATCCCCGGTTCAACCACCAAATCTAGGCAAATTTGCAAAGCCGTCCCTGTCCGAATCCATGGCATAAATTTTTATGCTAACCTGATAGTACTCGGAACTAAAGGTTTGGAAGTAGTACTCGGAATGGATTGGATGTCCAAACATAAAGGATTAATTGACTGTGCCAAGAAAGCCATAACCATGACCAAGACAGGAATATCGATCGAGCATATATCTGAAACCTTACCTCGTCAATTCAAGTGCAACAAGAGTATAGCCCAACCTACCATGGACCAAGTCCGTATAGTCTGTGAATACCCCGATGTATTTCCAGATGTTTTTCCCGGTATGCCCCTAGATCGAGATATCGAGTTTATCATTGAACTAATCCCCGGAACAGGACCCATAGCTCATAGACCATATACTATGAACCCGTCTGAGCTAGCAGAACTGAAGAAGCAACTGGATTCCATGTTGGAAATTGGATTGATTCAACCAAGTGCGTCACCATGGAGATCACCTGTCTTATTTGTGGACAAGAAGGATGGAGGTAACCGTTTGTGTATGGATTATCGGAAGTTGAATGATGTCACTATCAAGAACAAATACCCATTGCCCAAGATAGAAGATTTGTTTGATCAGCTGACCGGTGCCAAAGTGTTTTCTAAGATTGATCTTAGAACATGCTATCATCAACTCAAGATTCATGCAGAGGATATTCCCAAGACTGCCTTTACCACCAGATATGGATTATACGCGTATACCGTCATGTCTTTTGGATTAACCAATGCCCCCACTTATTTCATGAATCTCATGAATAAGATTTTTTTGGACTTCTTGGATAAGTTTGTCATTGTTTTCATCGATGACATTCTGATTTATTCCAAATCAGGAGAAGAACATGAGCTACACCTAAGGACCATCCTTGGAACCCTTAGAGAGCATCATCTGTATGCCAAGTTTAGCAAATGTGAATTCTGGTTACAGGAGGTAGGACTCCTCAACCATATTGTATCAGCCGGAGGAATTGCCGTTGACCCTGCAAAGGTGAAAGATGTCGAAGATTGGCAAGCCCCAACCACTCAAACCCAAGTTCGTGCATTTCTCAGATTGGCGAGATATTACCGCAAGTTCGTAGAAGGATTCTCGAGTATCGCCCGACCCATGACCCAATTGCTGAAGAAGGACAAGAAGTTTGAATGGACAGACAAATGTGAAGCGAGTTTTCAAGAACTCAAGAGGAGATTGATTTCAGCCCCAATCTTAATCATGTCGGATATCACAAAGCCCTTTGATGTCTATTGTGAAGCATCCAAGATCGGTCTTGGATGTGTGCAATTGCAAGAAGGCAAAGTTATATCTTATCTATCTCGACAACTGAAACAACATGAGCAGAATTACCCAACCCATGAACTCGAACTCGCAGCCGTAGTTCTAGCCCTGAAGACATGGAGGCACTACCTGATGGGAAACCGTTGTGAGATCTATTCGGTTCACAAGAGTCTGAAGTATATATTCACTCAGAAAGAGCTGAATATGAGACAGAGAAGATGGATTGAGCTGGACATTCACTATCACCCTGGTAAAGCCAATGTGGTAGCAGATGCCCATAGAAGATTGCTGTGCCGCTTGAACTCTATGATTTTGAAGGAACAACCAAGCTGGCACAGAGAGATGGAAGATTTCCAAATGGAATTAGTGAGTGAAGTATTTTTGGCTAGCATAGAACTTCAACCCACTTTGATCAGCCAGATGAAAGAGGCGCAGAAAGGAAATGCTAGTATCGACGGAATCAAGCGTCATATTGGTACATGCAAAGTACCCGGATTCACCGAAGACGAAGAAGGAGTTCTGTGGTACAAAGGACACCTTTGTGTACCAGCAGATTCTGAGTTGAAAGAAGTTATTCTGAAGGAAGCTCATGATACTCTTTATTCTATCCACCCCGGAGGAACGAAGATGTATTAAGATTTGAAGGAACAATTTTGGTGGCATAAGATGAAGAGAGAAATCGGAAGCTATATCGCCAAGTGTGATATATGTCAGCGAGGCAAGGAAGGACATCAAAGACCCGCTAGATTGTTGCAACCATTGTAGATTCCGGAATGGAAATGGGATTCCGTTGGAATGGACTTTATCACCGGATTGGCTACTTCTAGTAGGGGAAATGACTCTATCTGGGTCATAGTGGACAAATTGTCCAAAGTCGCCCATTTCTTACCCGTCAAGACCACATATCAGAGTTCGAAGCTAGCGGAGTTATACATCCCTAGAACCGTCAGTTTGCATGGAGTCCCCAAGAACATCGTATCGGATCGAGGAACTCAGTTTACCTCGAGATTCTGGAAGAAAGTCCAGGAAGGTTTAGGAACCCTGCTAGATTTAAGCACCGCTTATCACCCTCAAACCGATGGACAAACAGAGCGAGTAAATCAAATACTCGAACATATGCTGAGAGCCTGTGTGTTAGAATATAGATCTAAGTGGGAAGACTGTCTGCCGTTTGCAGAATTTTCTTACAAAAATAGTTATCAAGCCAGTTTGCAAATGGCCCCATTTGAATTCATGTAAGGAAGTAAGTGTCACACCCCCTTTGAACTGGTCGGAAGTAGGAGAGAGTCAGATTTTTGGACCTAACATCCTATGAGAAGCAGAAGAGAAGGTTCACAAGATTCGTGAGCACCTCAAGACAGCCCAGTTCGGACAGAAGATTTAGGCCGACAAGAGATGTCGAGACCTCGCCTTCCACATAGGAGATTTTGTGTATCTGAAAGTGTCGCCATTGAAGGGAATGCAGCGTTTCCAACTCAAAGGAAAGTTAGCCCCCAGATATACCGGACCTTTCAAAATTCTGAACCGTCGAGGAGAAGTGTCTTATCAATTGGAACAACCTGAAGAGATTTCAGCCATGCACAATGTGTTCCATATCTCATTACTTCGCAAGTGCCTCGAAGTCCCGGAGAAGACTGAAGTGTTCAAGAATATTGATCACCAGACCATAGAGATCAACGATGACCTGACCTACCCCAAAGTACCCATCCGTATTGTGGAAGAACCTTTCAGAACTACCAGAACCCGAAGCATCAAGTTTCTCAAGATTTAGTGGAGCAACCACACAGAAGAGGAAGCTACCTGGGAGCGTGAAGATCACATCAGGACGGAGTTTCCCGATCTCTTCAAATCCTAGGTCTTTTTCGTCCTTTTTCAAATATCAGGACGAGATTTTGTTTAAGGGGGGAAGGTTTGTAACATCCCAAAAATATTAAACTAGAATCATCAAACTCTAATCATCAAATTTAGGGTTAACAAAAACTTTTCAAATTAAAAATATGAAAGCATTCATATGAGTGTGCATTATAATTTGGATTCTTTTGAATTTTCATGTTTATGTTTTTATTTGTTTGCAAAATGATTCTTAGGTGAAATAAACATCATCTAAACAATCCCCAAGCTTGTCCCAAAGACAAACAAATCAAAACAATCAAATTAAGTGAATGGTCACTTTGGCCAATTTAACTCCCATGCCTACTTTGGCTATCTATAACTTTCAGAACTTAACAGAAACGTGTATGGATCTTTGCACCCCTTGATAGTACTCAAAACAAGGTACCAAGGCCCACTTTGTGATCATCCAGAAACATTCAAATGCTTAGTTTAAATGACAGTTTAAAATTGAATCTATTTCATATGGGAAGATCCCACTTTTTCAAAAACCCCTCAAACCAACTCAATTTTCAAAACCCAAGCATCTACAGACTCACCAGCACATGCCTAGCACATCCACCAAAAATAATTTCAAAATTCAAAACTTGAGTTCATGCGGCCATTTCATCAAACATCTTGCAGATGCAAATCAAACAAAATCAAAACACTATGTTGAGTAGTGTTTTGGGCCTAACTTGTTCCCTCTCTAGACACCACTAGCATTAGTAGTTCATCTAACAACCTTAACTAATCACTAGCACTACTGTAAGCTGTCCATTGTCATCAATGAGGAGCAGGCCGAGAGCACCATTGCCACCTCATGGTCGCCCACGCGGATAGCCCTCTGTGTCGTCGACCACGACGAGCTCAGCTTGCGCCCGTCGGTCCCCTCTAGCCACTATAAATAGAGGCCTCCTCCGCTCGAATTCTTCACACCACCTCCCTCCCCTCACCTCACTGATCGTCCCACCCCGTAGCCAGAGCAAGGCGAGTAGCGCATCGCCGGAATTGCGCCAGAGCAGGCCGCCTCTGGAGAAGAAGGGCGCCGTCGATTTCGTCCACCCCAGGAGCTGCTGCGACCACCCCTGAGTTCGCTGTCGTCGACTTTGTCGTTCGCCCGCATCACCGACTTTCACCTAAGCCCCGGGGAGCCTCCCACGACCCCCACTGAGCCGCTAGGGTTTGATCTCTCCGATGACTAGTTCATCGTCGACGACGAACCTCAGCCGTCGATCTTCATTCTAATCCAACGCACCATATTGCCCTGTACCGCTTCGCGTGTTAAGAGTCATTGACCAGTAGACACCCTCCCCACGTCAGTTGTGCCCCACGCTGCAGAGTGACACTGGGTCGGCCCGTTAACCTTTCCCGCGCAGCCCACTCGTTTGAATTTAGCTTTTTCTTTTTAAGTTCAAACTCAGTTCTGTACGTAGTTTCAAAAATCAACCCAGCTCGATTTAGTGAACTAATTTGAATGAAACCAATTTTGTTAGAAATATATTTAAATGCTTAATCCAAGTCCGTTGGATTCAAATCATTTGAATCTATAGATCAACCTTGGTACAAATAACAAGGCAGAAGCTTTTCTGCATTCAAACATTTTTCAAATTTAAACCATAATAGCTTTTGAGTTGATTCCAACTCTCAAAAATCACATTTGATCATACCTTTCAGAATATATAAAAACATATGGGTTTACTTACAGAAATAATGTTCAAGTAATAAAAGAATGCCACATAGACATTTCTAGTCACTTTATTTAATTGAAATAAAAGGTTAAACCTTATTAAATTATGACACCACTTTAAATCACATTCCCATGTACTGAAATATGTGGTGATGACATGTGTCAACATGATCCCATGTTTGGTTTGGAGAATATTAAATCTTAAGTAGTTTTTCAATGAGTAGAAATTACTTTTCCAAAAATAAATAAATAATGCAAGTGCTTTAATCTTGAATGTTAGTGATGATGCTAGATCATATATAGAACCCTTGTGTGTGATGATTGAAAGTAGTTAAGTATTGTTTGGTGATTGTGTACCTCGTATTTATTCATAGACGCTAGTAACGACCAAGGATACGAGGGGGAAGGAGGATACTGCGAAGAAGAAGCCGAGGAGAACTTCAACCACTGCTCTGCACAAGGCAAGACTAATACTACTAGTTGATTGAGCAAGCTAACACTTGCAATTATGAAAGTTAGATAACCTATGCAATGCACTAAGCATGCTTGGTTAGACCCATTTGATGATAACCAATCCTAGTTTTACTTGCAAGATTCTACTTCATTTCTTTATCAAAGCTATTACTTAGAGTTTACTTGAGTAAATTGTAGATACTAGAAAGATAATTGAAGGTTGCATAAAGAGCATTAAATTTGGCCTAAGCTAGATAATCTTGATGTCATCCTAAGGCATGAGATTGAACTTAGTTAAATTCCACTAGTTTACCAACCCTCATTAGTACTTACCCCCACTTGTAGATGCTAGTGCTAAGCATAAAACTTGATCAATTTTAGATGGGAATACATCGTGAAAATGGTTAAGAAAACCTTGGAATGATGGATCATTCTATTGAGATGTTTTGACATGTGTTTCTGAACACCAGATGATTTTGGTGATGAAAATGTTGAGGCATGAGCCTTAGACCTTTATAAAACTAATGGTTGTCTGGATGCGATACAATTCCAATTTTACCGTACAACCACAATACCCGAGAATTGGGTAGGGCTTGACTGGAAACTTATATACCTTAGTATTGGTTCCCTCACGGCCAAGGTTTGAGCTGAGGCTACCTTGTGAAGATTGTCCACCTGTGCAATACCCAAGATGATAGTTGGGCATGGTTGGGAGGCCAAACTCATAGGAGAGGTGCTTATACTAGGGTGTGTAATTGACAGGTTAGGATTGATTATCCGCATACTGAGTATGGTGAATTCAGGATTTGGTCCTGACGGATGTATTGAATGTTGTGGTGAAAGTGTACAATCTCTGCAGAGTGTCAAACTATTCGAATATCCGCGTCCGCGGTTATGGAAAGTTGGAGTGGCCATACTGTTCCCCCGTCAGATGTTTTCCAAATGGCTTGCGAAATGAGTTGAGATTTTGACTTGACCACAAAAGAGTTGTGATATGAAATACAAGTTCCCACTTAGGTGTTATAAAATTTCAACTAGCTTTTCTTGCTTCTAAACTTAGTAGAGGTAAATCTGGATTTTTGCAAAACAACCCTAGAGCTTAGTGTCCTATTACAAAAACCCCCTTCACTTGTTAGTATTAGTTTGCGAGTACTTAAAGAGTACTCATGGCTTTGTACCTAGCTATTCCCGTGGCCATACTATGAAGAGGAGTACCAGGAGGATGGACTCCAGGAAGGTTACGACAACTAGGATCATCTCCCATCGTCAGCATTGACTGTGACCCTGAATATGGAGCTTCTCCTACACTACCGTTATTATTATGTTATTCCGCTGCTTGAGTTGTATTAAGAACTGGATCATGAGATCCTTATTTGTGTAATACCTTATGTATGGTTTGTAATGGATGATGTACTATGGTATCCAATTCTGTTATGTCTCGCAAAAATGGTAATCCTGGGATTGCGATGTATGGCATAACAGGCATCTGGGATTAAAAATACGGGTGTTGACACATTGTAAGAAGAATGTGTACAATGAGCATCGTCGATTTCTTTTGGCCAGGCATCCCTTAGGAAAGAAAGGCAAGCATTTCGATGGTCTGGCATGTCACCAGACGAAGCCTAAGGAGCATACTGGTGCTGATATATTTGATATGGTGAAAGATTTGGATCAAATGGTAACCTTTGGAAAGGGTCCTGGCGGAAAATCTGTTCCGAAGGACGCTGAAGGACATGCACCCATGTGGAAGAAGAAATCTATATTTTGGGAGCTACCATATTGGAAATTCTTAGAGGTTCGTTCTGCAATCGATGGGATGCATGTGACGAAGAATCTTTGTGTGAACCTACTAGGCTTCTTGGGCGTGCATGGGAAGATAAAAGATACACCGGAAGCACGAAAGGACCATCAACGTATGAAAGACCCAGATGGCCTACATCCAGAATGGTTTCAAGGTCATGCCAGCTATGCTCTTACCAAACAAGAGAAGGAAATATTTTTTGAATGCCTAAGAAGTATTAAGGTCCCGTATGGCTTCTCGACGAATATAAAGGGAATAATAAATATGGCAGAAAAAGGTTCCAAAATCTAAAGTCTCATGACTGCCACGTGATTATGACGCAAATGCTTCCGATTGCATTAGGGGGCTTCTACCAGATAATGTTCGAGTACCCATTGTGAAGCTATGTGCATTTCTCAATGCAATCTCTCAGAAAATAATCAATCCTGAAGATCTACCACGGTTACAGAATGATGTGGTCCAATGTCTTATCAGTTTTGAGTTGGTGTTCCCACCATCCTTCTTCAATATTATGATGCACCTGCTGGTTCACCTAGTCGAAGAGATTTCCATTCTCGGTCTTGTATTTCTACACAATATGTTTCCCTTTGAGAGGTTAATGGGAATCTTAAAGAAATATGTTCGTAACCATGCTAGGCCAGAAGAAAGCATCTCCAAGGGATATGGAACAGAGGAGGTCATTGAATTTTGTGTTGACTTCGTTCCTGACCTTAGGCCGATTGGTCTTCCTCAATCGCGGTATGAGGGGAGACTGAGTGGAAAGGGTACTCTAGGAAGCAAATCAATAATATGTAGGGATGGATATTCTTACAAAGAAGCACATTACACCGTTCTACAAAATTCTATCTTGGCAGCCCCATATATTGAGGAAACAAGAAAATCTTACGCTCCAACAACCCTGGAAAGCATGACTCTTGGATTAGAGATGAACACATGAAAATTTTCGGCGGTTGGTTGCAACATCTCATCAAAAACAACACTCTTGGAGATCAGCTATACTTGTTGTATAGGTCACCATCTTCGACTATATCGACTTTCCAATGGTACGAGATAAATGGGTATACATTTTACACGATAGCCCAAGATAAAAAGAGCACCAACCAAAACAGTGGTGTCCGCTTTGATGAAACAGACAACAATGGGTCAAAGACCACATATTATGGTTACATAGAGGAGATATGGGAACTTGACTATGGACCTACTTTTAAGGTCCCCTTGTTTCGGTGCAAATGGGTCAAGCTGATAGGAGGAGGGGTTGAGGTAGACAAGAAATACGGAATGACATCGTTGGATCTCAACAATCTTGGGTACTTAGACGAACCATTCGTCCTAGCCAATGATGTGGCTCAGGTTTTCTATGTGAAGTACATGTCTACCAAACATAGAAAAAGAAAAAAATAAGAAAAAGAATACATCAGACGATGAGCCAAAGAGCCACATAGTTCTTTCAGGAAAAAGAAACATCGTGGGAGTGGAGGACAAGACAGACATGTCAGAAGATTGTGATAAGTTTCATGAAATTCTGCCCTTCGCGGTGAAGGATGACCCAAGAATCATGTTAATGAATGAAGATGCTCCATGGATACGGCGGGTTCAGAAAGGAACACACGCGAAGAAATGATGTGTAATAATTGTAACATTTTATGAGTGAAGATGCTCCATGTGTCCATTTTTATAGTGTTGTCTGCAAACAATCTTGATTGTGTTAGTCCCATTCTGTGGCTGGACCGGGACTAAAGGTGGGCCTTTAGTCCCGATTCATACTTACCTTAAGATCTGATCTCCAAACACGTGAGGTCACATATTAGGGAGTGCCTCTATGACTAGTTTCTTGGAGATGCCGGAGGACTAGGCTCCGGTGGCATCTCCCTGAAACTGGCTATAGTGGTGTCCTTGCTCTCGAAAACCATTTTGTTGCTTGTAACTTCTCTAACTAGATCAATACGCCTGGGAGATAACTAATTTCACATATTAGGGAGTGCCTCTATGACCAGTTTCTTGGAGATGCCGGAGGAGTGGGCTCCGGCGGCATCTCCCTGAAACTGACCGTAGTGGTGTCCCTTCTCTCGAAAACCATCCTGGAGATGCCTCAAACTGGCTGGAGGACTGGACTCACAAGGATGCCAATTTATAGTACAAGCAGCTCGGCATAATGTCGACACTCACGACATAATGTCGACACTCACCCCCTATTATTAGTGCTGACTCATGTTTTGTCCCGGTTGGTGTCTCCAACCGGGACTAAAGGTTCATCTTTAGTCCTGGTTGGTGACACCATCCGGGACAAGGTACAAGCCACACAACATAATGTCGACACACACCGCTATTATTAGTGCTGCCTGGCCCAGTCTGCCGCAATCCCTTCAGTCGCGGTTGGTTTCTCCAACCGGGACTAAAGATGAACCCTCTCTTTATAGGCATTTCCCTCTATTTATAGGCTGCTCGATCCAGCCTGCCCGCCCTTTCCTCTATTTATAGGCCGCTCTATTTATAGGTCTTTTCCTCTAAATACAACATCTTCATATTTAGGTAACACTCAAGACATTTATTAATATTAAAAACCGGGACAAACCGGAACTAGCTAACACTCAGGACTAAAGCCACCCCCTTTAGTCATAATCATGCCTAGTCCTATAGTACGCAGCTTCAGGGTCTTCTTCGTCATCGTCATCATCATCTTCATCGTCACCTGCCACTCCAGGGATCCTCACCCCAGCCATGGCATATACCAGGGGCCACTCTGACCTCGGATTCACGACGGGCGGGGTAGGGGTCTCCTAGAAGATGATGCCGCTACCGCCGGGCGGGGGAGGGCCTTCTTGTGGCTCTGTGGCGAGTGGACTTGTGGGCACCGCAGGCGAGGATGGTCTCCCCAGTGATGTAGCGCATCACTACGATGATAGGACGGTTCGCCCACCACAAACGGCAGCCGGCTTCATTGTGGTTCACCGAGGGTGGGCCATCACCCTCGTATCTGGCGAGCTCCCTTTCCCGCCTATTAGCGAAGAAGCCATTCCAGGTGTCGTAGTTGTCGGGATCCCACTAGGGATCCATCCGCTGCTCCGGAGTGATCTCGTGGTAGAAGTGGTTCATGATGGCCGCCTGGCGTGCGGAACCTTGAGGGACAGGAGGGATAGGAACCCCTCCAGCGCTCAGCATCCAGCCGGCGGGTGGCCGGTAGCCTGGCGGACAAGGGTAGCTAGAGGTGCACAGCGCCTCGGTCTCCTCGAGGGTCAGAATGGCCCAATAGGCGTTGTCCATTGTTCTAAGAGAGGAAGGTCTGGATGTGTGGATAGCCATGGCGCGCTCGCCCTAGATATAGAGGGAAAGGGCGGGAAAAATTGGCGGGAAGCTTTGGGAAATGGTGGGAAATATCTTTAGTCCCGATTAGTGACTACAACCGGGACTAAAAGCTCTCGTAAAAAGGAAAGGGCGGGAAAACTTGGCGGGAAGTGGTGGGAAATGGCGGGAAATATCTTTAGTCCCAGTTTGTGACTACAACCGAGACTAAATGGATATTATATTAAGACTCTTTATATTTTTCTAATAATAATAGATGTCTTATTTGTTTTATTTGGATTTTTACAATAAAAGATATGATTTTCCAAAGTTTTATATTTGATTTGAATTAAAAAAAGAAAATTTACAAATGAAATAATTTATAAATGATGCAAACAGATATATGGATATTATATTAAGATTCTTTATATTTTTCTGATAATAATAGACATATTATTTGTTTTATTTGGATTTTTACAATAAAAGATATGATTTTCCAAAGTTTTATATTTGATTTGAATTAAAAAAGAAAATTTACAAATGAAATAATTTATAAATTATGCAAACAGATATATGGATATTATATTAAGATTCTTTATATTTTCTGATAATAATAGACATATTATTTGTTTTATTTGGATTTTTACAATAAAAGATATGATTTTCCAAAGTTTTATATTGGATTTGAATTAAAAAAGAAAATTTGCAAAAAACAAACAAGTCTCGATTCATGGCTCGAACCGGGACTAGAGGGTGCCTGCGCGCGCAAAAACGAAGCGACCGAAAAAACACATAGTCCCGGGCCGTGGCTTAACCCGCGACAAAAGGGGGGGTCTTTAGTCGCGGGTTAAGCCACGACCCGGTACTAAAGACCCTCTAGTCCCGGGCGGTGGCTTAGCCCGGGACTAAAGGTCTGTCCCTTTATATTCTGGCGCCAGGGGAGGTGCTGCCCCAACACTTAGCATTTCTCGACGAATACAAAGCACACATGCACGAAGGCAAGCGGCAGGAGGTCTGTCCGGCCGCTCTGTCGCGTCGTGCTCGTCGTTGCAGCCGCCGTGCTACCGCGCGCCGCCTCGACGCCTAGGCGCTCTGGCGCCGTGCTCGATCTCCGCCAGCTGGTCTCATGCCGCCGCGCGCCGCCCCGCCGTGCCTCGATCAGTGAGAGCTCGAAGGGAGCCGTGGCGGGTGTGGTTTTTTTGTAATTATTAATTAGCTAGGGTTATTAATTATTGTAATTGTAATTAGCTAGGATTAATTAGGATTATATTGTTAACTAGGGTTATTTTAATTATAATTAGCTATGGTTATTTTTTAATTATACTTAGCTAGGGTTATTTTTTAATTATTGTTTTAATTATAATTAGCTTGGATTAGGATTATATTGTTAGGTAGGGTTATTTTAATTATAATTAGCTAGGGTTATTTTTTAATTATAATTAGGTAGGTTTATTTTTTTAATTATGGTTTTAATTGTAATTAGCTAGGATTAGGATTATATTGTTAGCTAGGGTTATTTTAATTATAATTAGCTAGGGTTATTTTTTATTATAATTAGCTAGGGTTATTTTTTAATTATAATTATCTAGGGTTATTTTTTTGTTTTAATTATTAGCTAGGATTATATTGTTTTACCACAATTAATATTAGGATTATTGTTTTACCACAAATAATATTAGGGTTATTGTTTTTTGTTTTAGTTATTAGGATTATTGTTTTACCAAAAATAATATCAGGGTTATTGTTTTTTTTTAGTTATTAAGATTATTGTTTTATCACAAATAATATTAGGGTTATTAATTAGGGTTATTGTTTTTTTGTATTAGTTATTAGGATTATATTATTACCGCAAATAATATTAGGGTTATTAATTTGTGTTATTAGGGTTATTGTTTTTTTTGTTTTAGTTATTAGGGTTATTGTTTTTTCTAACCTGTTTAACTCTCTTTCTGTTATAGATAATTAAGTCATGGTTCCATCCGAAGATCATGGTCGCATCGGTGAAGGTTTTCTTCAGGGCATGATTAGAGGTGAAATTCCTCTTAATATTACTACCGACGAAGATATTTTGCTCGAGGAAGAGATATCCTCATATCTGAATCCATCCGGTGATGGACTAGAGGAAAACCTAATGTACCAAGGGGAAGACCGGATGGACGAAGCGCAAACAAATAACAACAATAATGATGGCCCCTCGACAGGATCCGGCGAGGTACATATATATATATAAAGCCTCATGTTACCTCTATTCATTAACCGATCTAGATATATATTAATCACTCTCTCTTCTTCTTTTAGCCCACCGGATCGAAGCAATCGATAGCTCAAACAAAACGAGGGTCGAACAAAAAGTTGGATGGTAATCAGAGGTTCACCATCGAAGAAATAGATGATGATGGTGAACCGATTGCTCTAGAGAAGCACCGGAGGATGTTTATAAATCAATGTGGGGTGCTTGTTAGGGACAACCTGCCGATCACCATCCAAGAATGGAATCAGTCAAAGAAACCTGGGGAATAATCCAACAGCTATGTCACCGATGACGCCAAAGATGACCTTTGGCAGAATCTCATAGCGCATTTCATACTACCTCCAGAGTGTGAAGAATTTGAGGTAGATGGTATTACCCCAAGGCTGGGTGGGCTTGAAAATAGAGTGAAAGTCAAGGAGTGGGCTCTGAGCAAGATGGATGAACTGTACCGGAACCACAAGAAAAGTTTATACGCAAAATATGTCGCGAAAAAGAAAACCCCAGACTTCAAAGGAGTAAACGAGAAGTTGAGAGAACAGTGGCCCGATTTTGTACAGTACAACCAATCTGATAGAACAAAGGCAAAGTCGGCAAAGAACGCGTTAAATGCTGCCCAAAAGAAATACCATCATAAAATGGGGACAGGTGGCTACAAGAGTGCCGTCCCTAAGTGGGAAACTATGGAGAAGAGAATGAGGGCTAGAGGCGTCACTCCTGGTACAGATGGATGGCCCGAGAGGTCAAAGCATTGGTGGTACGGGCAAGGGGGGTCGTTGGACCCAGAAACAGGGAAGACATTATTTCATGAAAAAATTCTAAAACCCTCCGAAGACCTTGTTCAAGAAATGAACGATGCTCAAAAGGGATTGTTTCGTCCCGAGAGAGAGAACAACGAGCTGACACACGCCCTAGGGAATCCTGAAAAGGGAGGACGAACACGAGGCAATGGCGCCGGTGTCTCCTAGAAGAAAGGGTTTCCTCAGTACGATGCCAGTTACAGAAGCCGTCAGAGAAAGAAGGACCGGGAGGCAGACCGGATCTCTAGGGTAGAGCAGGACCTAGCTGATCCGAAGAACCTAATGCAAGAAATTAGACAAAGGCCGCCGTCGTCAGCTCACCCGCAGGCTGATGATCCTGCATTGGATCTTAGCTAGCGGAGAAACAGCGTGGCTTCCACGGAGGTCCGGGCTGATGATCAAGCACTGCTGGATGATGCACCGGCTTCTCACTACCCCGTGGATGATGTCAGAGAGATGGCATAATGTGAGCTACATCAGCCAATGAACAACTTGTCCTTCAAGGTGGAGATCGGCACTGCTTTAGCTTGTCTACCTGGAGCACTCCACCATTCACTTCCGATTCCACCAGGCTATGCTCGTGTCACGGTGGATGGCATAGTGGAGGATTTTGCGGACCTATAGATTGAAATCGCTACGCCTGAAGGCCTTACGAAACTGGGAGATGTCAAGCGCAACATCATTCTATGGAAGAAGAAGTACATCAAGTTTCCAGGCTCGGCGCCAAGGCCACCGACTCCGAGGAATCCAAGTCCACCCCGCATCGAATATCGTCAACCTCCAAGTCCACCCCAACCCGATTATCGCCAACCTCCAAGTCCACCCCGCACCGCTGATGATTGCCGCAGCAGGAGTACATCAACTCAATCTCCGCCTCCACGCAGTACTCGATCTCCGCCTCCGCCTTTGTGCAATACAACTACCTCATCGAAAAAACGTAAGTTCGACGCTCTCCGTGCCCCACATCGAAGAAAGGTAAAACGGCGAAGATAGTAGACATCCCGCCGGCTCTTCCAAAGAGACCTTATGACAAGACCGATGAGGAAACTAACGCGGATGTGGCTGCCCAAGTTAAGGCGCATTTTGCACACAAAAATCCTGAGACAAAGCCGGTATATGATGAAAAAACCAAAAAGTGGGCTAAGTCCTTTCGTGAGCAACCATCCCAGATATCGATGAATCTGGAATCAGACTATGACCGGAAGATTATTAAGCAAGCACAGAAGAAAAAAATCAGAAGTGCAAAAAGCGGGAAGCAAGTTGCCCAGCTCGGAGCACAGAAGAATCAATCGGTCGCCCCGCTCAAAGTCATTTCAGACCTCGACAAGGCCTTCAGAGCTGAAATGGATATGGACATGCAAAAAATGGACCCCAGAGCCCGTAATAATGCTGCACTAATAGGAATCACTGTATCGCAGGCCAAAGCACTTGCTACCGAAGCAAATATGTCTCTTGGTCAATATTTAGGCTATGAAGATACGCCAGTGGGTCAGATAGTACGGAAGTATGTCCAAGGGGAGCCTCTAGTCAGTAATGAGGAGCTCCCGTGTCTATCCACACATATGCGAAATCTGCAAGAATGGTACATGTCGCCAGCAGAAAAAAAAAGCATCAGAAAGACTGGTTTCCGGTGGACGTTAGAAAGGAGCATCACTTCAAACCATACTCGATACAGGTTCAAATGACCGAACTATTTCAGTTATACAACCAGCGCGCCCTCGATAAATCTATCATTGGTTGCTACTATCTGTAAGTGATTTGTTTCTATAATTAAGT
This sequence comes from Avena insularis, assembly GCA_023614405.1. Taxonomy (NCBI): domain Eukaryota; kingdom Viridiplantae; phylum Streptophyta; class Magnoliopsida; order Poales; family Poaceae; genus Avena; species Avena insularis. The sequence continues at coordinate 299,029,544 of CM042693.1, read as the reverse complement.
TTGTAGCTCAGCTCGTTCATTGCATTTAATATATTATCCTAACTATATATCCTTTTGTATGATATTATATTCTGCGGAATGAAGATGCTTGAATGCAAAAGAGCTACAAGATACGATGTTGGGTTCATTGACCCATATATCGTTAATGAATATACGTTAAAGAATCACCCCAAGGACGTGGAGGAAGACCTGTGCAGGTTCTTAACCGACAATAATTTTGTTAAGGAAATACTATTTCCTTACAACTTCAAGTGAGTGTTTATATCTTGTACACATTTTATTTTTGCTTACTCGATGAGCTATGCATGTATGCTTATGTAAACGTCCACAGATTCCACTTGATCTTGCTAAACATTCAAGTTGACAACTCCCTAGTTGAAGTCCATGACTCATTAAGTTGGGACCAAGAGTAGTGGAGCGACATGAAAGCAATGCTCCATAAGTAATTTCAATCATTATCGCATTATATCATCCTCTTTCATTCATTTCCTGATATCAAGTAACTAATAACTCCTTTGTTCATTTTCTTTGCCGAGCAGGTGTTGGACACGGTTCAGACAGAAAATACCAGGTCCATTCAAAGAGGAGCTAACTTATAAAATGGTGAAGAGTTTACAGCAGCCATCGGGAACTCATTTATGTGGATACTACGTCTGCGAGTACATCCGCGAGTTGACTAGTGAGCGGAAAGTTGACTCGCATTATATTTATGATTTGCGGGAGAAACTAGAGCCAGACCAGCGCATAAGAACAATTCAAGAGGAGCTGGCGGGATTTATGATGAAGGAAGTCCTTGGTGTAAATGGAGAGCATTATGCGGATGACGTGGAACTCGATTTGCCTTAGTGATATCCATGTAGCTGATATGATATATATATTCATCAATGACCATGTAATTTTAAAACATTTCTTCCTTTTGATATATATATCATCAATGTATGCTTGCAAGGGATCGATTAATTATATAGATTCATCAACGTGTACCATGTATGTACTAGCGTAGAATATGTGTACTTAAATATATGTTTAAAATTATAGTGAAACACAAAACAAAAAAGGAACGAAATGGCAAAAAAAGGAAATACACAATCTCTGCCGCGACAAAGAAACAAACAATTCTCTGCCGCGGCAGGAAACCTAATAGTCCCGGGTAGTGTTACGGCCCGGGACTAGAGGGTTTCCGCCCCCCGTGGCGCTGAAAAAGCCACGTGGCTGTTATCAGTCGCGGGCCGTAGCGAGCCGGGACTAGAGGGGGGCCTCTAGTCCCGTTTTCGCAGTCCCGGGCCCAAAACCGGGACTAGAGCCAATTGCGGCCCGGTACTACAGCCCTGTTTTCCACCAGTGGGTTTTACCATCGGAGGCTTCTTATAGGTGCAGGAATCAAGGTTGATGGGGTCCAGGGGGCCCACACCCCCTCCAGGCGCCTCCAGGAATTGCCCGCGCCTAGGGGGTTTGGCCACCCTGTGGCCCCCCTCCGGCTCTGCTTCGTGGTTCTGTGTTGCTCCGGGAAAATAATAACTTTGGCTTTTGTCCCGTGCAATTCCGAGAATATTGATTTTCTGTCTTTCTGGAACCAAAAACAGAAGAAAACAGGCAACTGGCACTAAGGCAACTTGTTAATAGGTTAGTTCCAGAAAAGATATAAAAACACCTCAAAGTGTAGATAAAGCAAAGCAAAGTAGATACAAAACAAGCATGTAGCATCAAAAATTATAGATACGTTTCTGACGTATCAAGCATCCCCAAGATTAACTCCTGCTCATCCTTGAGTAGGTAAGTGATAAAAAGAATAATTTTTGAGGTGACATGCACCATCAAAATGAAGATCAATCCATTTGCAAGCATTGAAAGCTGGGATCAAAGAACTCTAAACATGTGCATGAAAGATGGAGTTCTAACAATAGGACATACTAACTATGCATGCAACATGAAAGGATACAAACAAAGATCATGAATAACATGCATTGAAAAATGTTTGTTTGTTTCACATACAGAAAACATGGCATAGTGGCAATCAGCTTGTCCCTCATAGAGTAGCAATATAGATGCATAGGACACCTTCAAAGTTCACAAGGGTAACTAGAAACAAGTAGCACAAGAGCAAGTAATAACACAATATGCATCAATTAATAAGCTTTGGAACACTGCACATAGAATGACAACTATGCTCTCTTAATGGTGCCTAAAGGTTGAAGGTGGAGACTCAATAGTGGTGAAAGAAAGGCCTTTTCGTAAAGGAAGCGGGGATTACAAGTTTCAAAAAGATCTTCCAAAAATTATGGTACTTGTTAGCTTTCAGCCCTCATTGCCCCTATCATAAGCATCTTGAAGTGGTTAAGGTTAAAGTGGCAAAGCTGGAGTATATGCTTGACGAAGTATAAGCTGGCAATCTCATGTCCCTTGAATACGAGGGCCACACCTCATGCATACTCAACTTTGGGTCCATGTAAGTTCTTGTCACTGTAAGTATTTGCATATCATTGAGAACCGCCAACGGGGTACCCCTTGCACATGGTACATGAGCTTTCCCATAACAAAAATGACAAGGCAAGCAGACAATGAGCATCTCAGCAATCTTTTTATTTACCATATGCATAGCTTTTTATTGAGGATGCTTCATAGATAGCTCACTATGGTGATGCTGCAAGTTTCCACCATGATTAGGCATGGCTTAGGCTAGCGGCCAAGGGGTTTCTCTAACACAGGATACAAACTCCATGGACTTACAAGTTCCCTCTTTATTTCACACCGGTGACATCCATAGACAAAAGAGCATGATATCAACTAAGTACAACAAGGTACAAGTGCAATGTTGAAAATGTTCCCCATGATGGCATGGTTCTGCTAATTCCAACTTATAAGTGTAAGCATATACAACAAAGTTGCCACAACGGTTCAAGTTTATTAGGGGCAAAGAATATAAAGTGTGCCATCAAGTTTGTGAGGGCTTTAATCACTAAATTTTCACATAACAAAATAGTTTTTAATTGGAAAATAGCTGAAAACAAGAATATACTTGGAATGGTGTAACACACCAGACATAGGATTTTATAGTGGACACTTTGGAATAACTTGGTTTCTTGGGAGTTGGAAGCATGAGTAGAACTTACTCATACAAGTGGAGGCTAGCAAAAGACTGGGAACAACCAACTAAGAGAGCATAATGGCCATAATCATGAAGAGCAGCAAAGCATTACTAATCAAAACATAGAGTGATACTACAAGCCAAGGACTAAATGATCATAGAGGCTATGGTGACTTGTTCATAGTCATAACATGGTGTGAGCATGTGCCAAGTAAACCCAAACAAATCATCAAAGGATAATACCACAATACTACGCTTTTGCATGCTAAAACAACGCATAATTTCTTCAAGGCACACTAAGCAATCCCAATTGTTTGGAATAAGACATGCTACAGCAATAATCACTAAGCATAAGGTCAAAACAAGATCTAGAATGACATGATAAAGTCTAAGCCACGGTCAAAACAAGCTCCCTTTTGTACCACTATAAGCATGAAACTTTCTACTCTTTTCCAACACCAAACAACTTATTTGAAACAACTCACAAAGATAATAATCAATAAAGATCTATGAGATTTTCTCACAAATCCACAAAGAAGAACTAAAAAGTTCTAAGCTGAAAGCACAAGAAAACTAAGGCTAAACACAGTGCTAGCAAAAGAGAACACTCACAAGATAATAAGAGTGAAAACTAGAGTGTTCTAGGCAATGGAAACAGAGTGTGTCTCTCTCCAAAGAAGTGTGGTGTAACCAACCAACTTACTCAAGCAAACTAAGCAAACGAAAACCAAAAAAAAAACTAAGATGGTCCAAGAACAACATAATAGTGCATGAAACAATAAAAACGAAGTGTTTAGAAAGACCTGAGCTTTTTATTAATGAAGAAGGGGATGCCTTGGGCATCCCCAAGCTTTGACGCTTGTACCTCTTGAATATTTCTTGGGGTGACACATGCTGGCATACCCAATCTTGAGCTTTTGTCCATTCTTCATCTCATTACATCATTCTTTCTCTACACCTGCAAATTTTTCTTCATACAAAACTTCACACAATCTTCATTAGCAACACTAGTGTATTCAAAAGATAATAGACCTTTAGGAAAAGCTTTGGAACAGCAAGAATTTTCACTAAAAATATAATCTACTGCAGCAATTCCTTCAAAAATCTCAATTCCCCTAAAGAGAACTCAAAAAGGAATCAATAAGAAGCAAATGCAAATAATGGCAGAAATCTGTCAAAACAGAGCAGAAGGTAGAAACCGATTTTTTTGAACATCTTCTGTTCCTCAAATCATAAAGTGTTAAACTAATGAAAGTTACCTAACATACTGGATAATTTATTCGTAAATTTTCAGCTCAATCAGAGTTACAGAGACTCCTCAGGAATTTTTATGGTGGAGGACAGAAATCTGTTTCAGGACAGCAACTCCCCAAATCTTACTTCCCTCTCATTAGAGGTTATTATTGGCACAAAAAGAAAAAAAAAGGATAAGGAGAGGTCATTACTGAAATAATAACTTCGAAGACTCAAGGAAACTCTTGGGTTATCTCCCAACAAGTACTTTTATTTAACGTCTTTAAGTTAGGCTTGATAGCTCGAGAAGATGCTCACATAAGAATTATGAATTTGAAGTAAAAGAGAGCATCAAGAAGAAAATTCAAAACACATTTAAGTCTAACCCACTTCCTATGCATAGGAATCTTGTACAGAAACAAGTCATGAAAGAACAAAGCAACAAGCATAGGAAAGCAAAACAAGTGCAACTTCAAGATTTTCAACATAAAGAGGGGAAACTTAATATTGTTGAGATGCATAAGACCATGTTTCCCTCTCTCATAATAACTTTCAGTAGCATCATGAATAAAATTAACAATATAACTATCACATAAAACATTCTTATCATGAGCCACATGCATAAAATGATTATTACTCTCCACATAAGAATAGTCATTCTTATTAATTATAGTGGGAGCAAATTCAACAAAATAGCTATCATTACTATTCTCATCACCATAATCATCAAATATAGGAGGAATATTGTAATCACAATTGATTTCCTCCTCAATAGTAGGTGGACTGAAAATATCATACTCATCATTTTAACCATCATATATTGGAGGTTTGGTATCATCATAAGCAATAGAATAGCTATCTTCCAAAGCTGGGGAACTAAAAATATCATTTTCATCAAAACTAGCTTCCCCAAGCTTAGAAGTTTCCATAGCATTAGCAACAATGGTTTTCAAAAAATTCATACTTATAACATTGCTATTAGCATGTAAATAAAGTTCCATAGGTTTTTTAATTTTCTCTTCAAACACTTCATGTCCTAACTCAAGATAATCACTATAGAGCTCTCTAATTTTGTTGTTGTTTTCCATTAAGCCTAACTAGTGAAAACAAGAAACAAAAAGACAAAACTGCAGAATCTAAAGGGAATAACTTCGAGGACTCACACCGGAGGATGTGAGTACCTTTTACCTTACCTCCCCGGAAACGGCGCAGCAGAGAAGAGATTGATGTGTACGCACTTCTATTCTTGTAGACAGTTGTTGGGCCTACAAGTGCAGAGGTTTTTAGAACAGCAACAAGTTTCCCTTAAGTGGATTACCCAAGGTTTATCGAACTCAGGGAGGAAGTGGTCAAAGGTATTCCCTCTCAATCAACCCTACAATCAAGATACAAGAAGTCCCTTGTGTCCCCAACACACCCAATATAGGTGCACTAGTTCGGCGAAGAGATAGTGAAATACAAGTGGTAACGGTGCCAGAAAAGACCTTTTGACTTGTTGTTGACGTGGGGTAACGGTGCCAGAAAATAGCTGATGGCGTGGAGTACTAAAGCAAGCAAACATGCAACAGATCTAGTAGCAAACGTTGTTTCAATGCTAAGAAACAAGGCCTAGGGATCATACTATCACTAGTGAGCACTCTCTCATTTATATATCCTCTCTTCATGATACTACTCTCCGGTTGGACACTCTAATCATCAGTAGGGCTATAACATCACACCTCAAAGTCCGTCTTCCCCAATCTAGATAACCCACACTGTCACCTTGAGCGCTAGATGGTTCTAACAAATACCACAATTTCATAGAGACATCCAACTCCAAATATAACTCATAACAAATATTCAATCTAGCCAAAGTGCCACACACGGTATGCACCTATAGAGCAGAGATCTAATGAAGCAAGGTAGATCTACTTGATTACAAAGCTCATGACCACAACAAGATCATGCATAGAGAGAGAGACATAGCTACCGATAGATCCCTTAGCCTCGAGGTAGAACTACTCCTTATCATCATGGGAATCAACAACGGTGATGAAGATGGCGATGGAGATCGATGGATATGGCTCCGGGGGCACTTCCCCGTCCCGACAGGGTGGCAGAATAGAGACTTTCTGTCCCCCGAATCTCCCCTTTGGTGGCGGCGGCGCTACGGAGGTTTTCGTGGATTTCTTATGTATTGTTTAGGGTTTTCCCATTGGAGGCTTCTTATAGGCGCAGGAATCAAGGTCGGTGGGGTCCAGGGGGCCCACACCCCCTCCAGGCGCCTCCAGGGCTTGCCCGCGCCTAGGGTGGTTTGGCCGCCCTGTGGCCCCTCCTCCGGCTCTGCTTCGTGGTTTCGTGTTGCTCCGAGAAAAATAATAACTTTGGCTTTTGTCCCGTCCAATTCCGAGAATATTTTTTTCTGCCTTTCTGGAACCAAAAACATAAGAAAATAGGCAACTGGCACTGTGGCAACTTGTTAATAGGTTAGTTCCAGAAAAGATATAAAAACACCTCAAAGTGTAGATAAAGCAAAGCAAAGTATATACAAAACAAGCATGGAGCATCAAAAATTATAGATACGTTTCCGACGTATCAATATGCACAGTGAAGTTTTGCAAACTAAAGTTTTGGATGTTGTGCAAACTAAAGTTTTGCATGAAAGTGAATCTATTCAGACTAAAGTAGTATAAATTGAATCTCTTCAGATGCAAAATGAAGAATTTATTTTGATTCGATTCTAGATCAAAAACGTGTTGTAGTGGGGGGGCTCCTGAAACTAAGGATCCAAAGAAAACAAGGAGTATCAATGATCTTCTTGGTATAGAACCAGAAAAAACAATGGTAAGTTGAAGAAACAAGCAAAGAAGAAGAAACGGAGTGCAAAGAGGAAGTGATGTAATATTTTATGGTAGTGTGATGTATTGTTACTAATACTTTGATTCGTGAAAACTTGTGATTGTAATAATGCTAAATTTGAATTCAAATTTGAGAAGAAATTCAAAATGTGATGCTAAATTTGAATTTAAACCAATGTACCTATTTGTACTTTTCTATTTTTTTTGAGCTTCCAATGTTTTCTCAAATATTATACAACTTTCTTGATCAATCTGATCTCATTTGCAACGTAAAACACCAAGTCATGAGAAATGTGCTCCAAAAGAGCTCCAAAGCTAGGGAAAATGGCCCTTTTCTAAGCAAATTTTTTTGACATTATATAAATCATCCAAATAATTTATATTAGCATCCATTCTACCTCAATAGTATAAATCCATAGTTTCAATAATTTTTGGATAAATCTCCTATTTATTAAAAAAAATCAAAACAATGCTTTAAGAAAAGTGTTAGACATGAAAATGCGAAACTATCTTCAGGTCATGCGTAGTCGTTGAAAAATGAAGCTATGTTGAGGTTTCTAATATTTTACATTTTCAAAACCTAGAAACCTCTTGATAGCTATGAGATTTGATACATTTTTAATGATTTTTCTTGATGGTTTTCGTCTTGATTTGATGTTTTTCTAGTTTTACCTAACGCTACTACTTCGGTAGCAAAGAAAACTTGGTCTTCATTGTGTGTTTCAGGTTCTAAACATGAATAGAAGGTTTAAACAGCAAAAATACAATATTCAGGCAAAAACAAGCAAGTCTCTTTTTGGAAGCAATCGAGGAAGGCAACTAGTAGGTTTAACGACCAACTATACGGCGGGAATATTTTTTCAGCCGTATAGTTCCGGCCGTATAGTTTCCACCGCCTTCGTCCTGTCAGAAGGAACAACTTTCATGAATAAGGCATACGCGAAAACACAACACATCAGTCATCATTCCATCAAGAAGGGAGAAAGAAGAGATCCAGAGAAGAAGGGGAAGACGTTCTTCATCTCGCTCCACTATCTTCAACCTCCTAGACACCACACACTCATAGCCATTACTTGTACTTGGGAGAGAGAGATATTCACCTTGCAATATTAGGGTTTGAGATTATTTCTTCCTACCTTGAATTGTGTTGGATTGATTTTCTATTCTTATTGTGGATCTCCATGGTACTATCGAAAAGAACTCCCATTATTTTAATTATATTGATGATATTTTCTTGTCTCACGTGTGAGTAAGTCCCTTTGGGCATGGGAGATGTAAGGGATTGGTGAGATGTGATGTGCCTATATATTTTCCATTAGTTTGTGATTGATTTTAATTACTATATTGTGTGTGCTTGACTATATGTGGGATGCCTAATGCTTGTTGTCCAATTAAGGTCCCAAACAACATGATACTTTATTCCACATAGATAAGATCTTGTTTGCTATTAGACCGGCGACCCCCAAGTGACACGGGAATATCAATGGAAAACTAGTTGAACTCAAGGTGCACGAGGAGCCACCGTGCCTATTATATTATTCTAATCCAAGGATCTTAATTGCTAAGAAACCTGAAGGATCTTAATCGCCTAGTGACTGACCATGGTTTTGGTAATAGACTACTGGGATTATTGAAGTTGGGAAGAAATCTACCAAGAGGATTTCTGGCTAACTATGGGTTGCTCGCCTACACACATAATTATAAGATTATAATTGTTACACTTATCACTCATCCACTTGGCATAGTCACTATCACCATGAATTGTATCTCCTCGTGCCTGTTTTGTCATCTGCGGAAAACAACAAACAATCAAATTTTTATTTAATTTTATGCCTTTTATTTCTAAAGTTTACATTTTAGTTTTATTTAAATACATTCAGTTTAATCCAAACTTTATTCTTATTTCAACACTTGTAGTCAATTCACACGAATAGCTGTGACAACTTTGAGTGTGAAAAAGACTTCATTCATAAACACTTTCCTTTGGGCTCCCTGTGGGATTGATATCTTAACATCGAAACTAGCTGAAACAATCTATGCACTTGCAGCCATCAAGCTATTTTCTGGCGCCGTTTCCGGGGAGCTAAGCGCTAAGTGTTTGTCTCTTGACATTTTAGGTGTTACTACTACCAAATGGTCTCCCTAGGAGACAAAGGGTCTACACGCTCTGGTAGGACCTATCTACTAGATTATTTTGATCGCGTGCCTGCTCAAAGGCGCGAAAAAATTATTGAAAAACTTTTGAGATCAAATAAGGTTGAAGTTTAAAACCTGAGTGATTTAATGGAAATCATGTCCATTCATAATATAACTCCCAAGAAACCTGAGAAAACCCTCAGAGAATACAGTGCTCCAAATCCTGCTTATCTTAAACAACTAATAGAATTTCCTAACACTACTAGGAAATCCTTCTTTAGTGGCGCATCAGTATTGATCTTCTGTGGCGCATGGCCGGGACGCCACTGTTACGTCGCCACTGATGAAAACTTCTATGGCGCATTCCGAAATGCGCCACATGACTCTGTTCAGTGGCGCATTATGGACAATGCGCCACTGAAACACTATGCGCCACAGAAGGTTAAAACGATGCGCGACTGGTTTGAGTATGAGGTATTAAAAAATTTGAAAATTGTCCAAATATACAATATTATACAGGTATTATCCAGTATTATACAGAAACAGTATATTTGACTTAGTATATGAAAACAAATATAATAAAAACATGAATATAGTGCCATCACACTACTTAGAGCCCGAACGAGATAGACAAGTGATCATTACATTACAATACAAGTCAAATGAAGTGGTTTGTTACAAGTGTTTGTTACAAAGTTCACCATCTCATCACATTACAAATAAATTATTCATCTCGCCTACACTAGAATCAAACAGAATACAACTACGACGACGGTGAGCCAGAGCAAGAGCACTAGCAATATCTTCATCCGTTTCTCCTTCCATAGGTGGTTCCTCCACTTGGCTACCGCCTCCTCTCGAGTCGCGTATCATTTGTAGCTGTTGCCGCTAAACTTGTTCACCTGTTTCTGACAGTCCTCCCACTCATCGTAGACTCCTGGAACCCAACCCTTGTACACCAGGTACCACTTCGTCATCTCTATAGATAAGGCATATTAGTAAAAATGCAACAGAAAGAACTAAATTGGTTCACATGCATATATATTCACATAAACTAAAGCAAAAGATCAGTAAACATAGAAGATAGCACATCGATCATAATCATAGAACTTCGATGACAACGACCACAATAGTGAAGTTTACAACATACGACCATGGTAGTATATAGTTTGTGACACAACACTACACACAGACATCTATGATAATTCTAGGCGCACACATCGATCAATGTTGAGAACTGCTAACGCTCGGCTTCGGGAATGGTAGATAGCCATCCTTCGTCATCCACGTCCTGTTGTCACCCTGTTGACGAAGAATATTTTCAATCTCCCTCTTAGTCAACCCTCTATTGTGTTTTAGGACCCCTCCCCTCGTGTTGACATCTTCCACGATGATTTCCGACAACTTAACCTGGATGCGATGGAAGTCTTCTCTAAGATCATCATCGTCCCTTCGCGCCAAATTTTCGGCCCATGCTCGGAAACTAGATGGCAGAGTTAGGTTCTGGCAATCCCGGACAAACCCTTTAAGGTGATGCATGGCGTAGAAGGCCTCCTTGGCGCCGCCAGTAGCCGGCTCCTTGACACAGGGGAACTCGAGCACATGCTTGAACACGTGCTTGTCATCCTTGATACATTCCCCCTTGTTGACGAAGGGGCATCTCTTTTTAGCGTATCCCTCGAGAGCCTCATTAAAAACACCCCTTATTATGGTGTAGTCCTTCTTCTTCTTACTCGTCGAGTCGAAATACGATGCTATCGAGTACTTTGTGCAAATGACGATGAGTGTGTAGTATTTCTCTCTGCACAACTCGATTGAAACAGGATGTTGGAAAAGGGCAATGGAAGAAAGCTATAAGAAATCCTAAGTTAACAATGCTAGGGGGTGTGTGTACTTACTCGGGAAAGAAAGGCAAAAGAAGCGTGTTCGTCCTCTTGTGGTCCACCATGAACTTCTCGAGATACGCCGTCACCTTGGCACGCGTCTCAGATCCTTCCCTCAACAGGCTATCATGCATGTAGTAGGGATCCACTATCGCGATGTAGGGGGTCTGCTCTCTCTTGGTCTTCATCGCTAGATTGAGCGTGAATAGGCGGACCATGTTATAGTCCAGCCGTTTCGAGAGAAACAGCTTGAAGACGTCCTCGTACGATATGAAGAACACGTCCGCGGGGGCTTCATGGACGAAGTCCACGTCCGATGGCACGTTGAAAGTGAAAACCGGGTAATTTGGATCTTTGTCTTTAAGAAGAATGCCCTCTAGTGTCTTTATACTATCACTCAAAGAGAGCATATGTCCACCAGCAAGGCGAAGCAGATCCGGAGTCAGTATCGCTTCACCGGCTATATGTATCCTGGGCAAGCCATCCTCGCGGGCTGGTACGACGTCATCCTTAGACCAGATCCTCTTCGGAGGAGGTTGGCTCTCAGCTTTCTTACCTCTCTTCATGTGCTTCTTCGTCTTCTGAGCAGGCTCCTCCACTAGGGATGCTAAGTGCTCAATGGCCGCCTTTTGGAGTGTGTCACGGCTAAAGACGAATCCAACTGGTTTCTCCTGTTGATCGGCGGCCGGAGGACTCTCTTGAGATAAACCTCCAAAGACCAGGCGTTGCGTGCATGTAGTGGGACGCCCACCTTGACCCTCGTGAGCGATGAAGGGTTCTTCATCCACAGCAGGCATGTACAATCCTATGCCAGCGCCGGTGTTGATATAGTCGTCGATGTTGAAAAATTCTTCATCATCATCGTTGTTGCCGCCATGTGGTGATCGTGGTGGCGGGGGCGACGGTGGTTGCGTTGCGACGGCGGCATCGCCTTGGGGCCGGCGAACTAACTGAGCTTTGCAAAAATTAGAACTGAACTTAAATGTTCAAATTTTCCACTGACTGAACTTTGGCAAACACTCTCAAAAGGAAAGCTCACAACACTACTGCTATGAACCCATTTGAAAGATAACGAGTATTTGAAAACAGCTACCATATTCATATTCAGAATGAGAGATGACAGCAGCAAGCATAATTGATTTTCAGTAATCTTAGCAGTAGCAATCTTAGCACTAGCAATCTTAGCTCTGTTCTTTGGCCAGTTTACAGATGTGTCAATGGTTGCATGGATAGATTTTCTCGAGAGTAGTATCTTTGAAATACAACTACTACGTTGGCATGAAATACTACTACGTTGGTGTAAGGTTCCCAACCTTTAATAAGGTAGAGATCCCTGTGTTTACAATGCTAGTCCCTGGATCAATAGCTAGCATCCATAGTTAAGATGTAATATCAAGAAACAAAGGTCATAATACAACTTTATAACCAGGAATAAAATAATTTATTACATCTTACATAGCTCATTTGGCTATCTCATTACAATGTAGCAGAATATAACAATAACATGGGGTCCTTCATCTTCAAAGTGCCACAGGCAGACATGTTGGTTGTAGACTTGTAATCCTAAATTAATAAACTTCTCTAACATCAAACAAACCTGCAACATAATAAGTTACAGCCACAAGGGTCAATACTTTTGAATTGTATTGGCAAGTGATACTATGGTAGTATAGTGGAGTCTACCATCTGCATTTGGCTAAGTGGAGCTTAGGCTTGCATTGCTCAAAAATAGGTTTTGCCTATTAGTTGAAATCACTAAGTTTTTCTTTGTCAAAACTTTTCCCAAGGAACCACCAATAGACATTGAGGTCCTTCACCCTTGTTCAACCACAAGTTTTACTTAGAAATTGGGATGAGGAGATTCTTGATAGCTTCCATGTCTTGATGCTCAAATTGTCCTTTGCCAGGTACATGGCTAAGTACTTAGATTTTTCACTCTGCAGAGGTGGTGCACTTTCCCCACAAGACATGGTTTCACCAAGACAAGATCTTTCAGAAGCCTTCCCTTAGACCAAAATGGACGCGCTCCAACCTATATAACCCATACCACCAACTTTCCATTTGGCTAAGTTATTGCAACCTATATGATCCAGGCAGAGCCCATAATTCCAAGTGGCTGCACTTCAAGCTTCTCAAGATTTGACATCTCAAATCTCTTTGTTCCTGGGTAGCCATCCACAAGTGAGATACACAAGGTAAACCATAGAAATGGGCCTTGTGAACCACTCAACACAAACCATTACTTCCATTCCACCCAGGTGATTCATTCACTTAGTTGTTTTATTAAACAAAACACAAGTCCACAGACTTAGAAGTTTTCCATAGTATGAATATATATTCCACCCTTGTTTTCTACTAGATAAGATAAGCATGATAGTAGTAGTAATCTTAAATTTGGAAATTTCTACTAAGGTTTCATCTACTAGGATTTCCCATGGCATAGTTCATACTTAGCAAAAATTCCATGCAAGTCCTACTTAGAAATATCACTAATGCATAGTGAAAATAATGGGACAAAAGTATGAAGCATCACTTGCCTTTTTGGTAGAGAGTATAAGTTCACTGCTTGATCTTGCAATATTCACACTCTTCAAATCACTACAATTCAATCAAGCAAGCAATATTTCAATCTACCATTCAAGCAACATCACATAAATTAATAGAATCAAAACAATGCATGCAAGCATGCCAAACTTTGTTTTATTTACAAAATTGGTTCCTAATGGGTCATAAACATTTGAAAACACCTAATGGTCATTTTATAAAGTGGCCAACCCATTTGCAAAAGATTTTACTTCATAAACCATTTTTAAACCAAGTCATGATTTTATGTGGTTGAAAATGTCTTTAGAAAAGTAGTAATTTTTTTATAGGGTTCACCAAATACATTGTCAAATCATAAAATTTGGTGTTTGGGGTCAGAGGGTTTATTCCAAAACATTTCCCAAAGATGTTCTTCCAAAAGCATTTTTAATAAATAAACATTATTTTTATTTGACTAGAAATGGTTTAAATCAAAAGTTTATTCTTTTGCTTCACCAAATATATTTTTGAAACCACCAATTGATTTCTATGGTCAGTAGGTTCAAAACAAACCATTTTCCAAAGGTTCTATCTCAAAAATCATTTTAGAACAATTTTTATATTCTAAACATGCATACACAAGTTTCTGCAAAAACAATCAATTTAACAGAAGAATTTTACTAAACAAAGTGCATGGTAAGAAAGTACTTGTCTTGCTGAATCCATTGATATAAAATTTGCAAAATTTGGACGTGTGGTTTGAAAGTTATGAATTTTTCAAATTGGCACATCTAACAGAACAATTCTGTTTTAAATCAAACCAACAGGGACACGTGGTTGCTTGCTACTGGCTGGTACCGGTTCGGTAGGATCGCGTGATGTAGACCGCACGATTTAAGTGGGATTGTGCGGTGCAGATCAAGCGTAACGGTTCAGTTTAAGTGATCTATCGTATCCCTACGATCTTCATCTAACGGCTATCAACACAACGACCAGGAACTGGCGGTGCTTAGCGACGGTGAGCGGCGGCGATGCTCGGCTAGCAGCGGAGCCAGCGAAATATGAAGCAAGGGGACAAGGGGGATGGCTCACCAGAATCGCCTTGATGCACTGATGCTCAACGTGGCCTTCGTCAGTCAAGGGGCGCACGAGTGTAGTCGGAATTCCTCGCCGGAGATGTTCCTGGCGTCAGCACGTTCGGGAGTCGTCGGAGGCGAGGCTACGGGTCACCCTACGGCAAGTGGAAGGTACGGTTAGACGCGCACGATACCAGGGAACATGCGAGCATGAACGATAAGCACCGGGGCGGTCCGAGCTTACCAGAGAACCTCGCGGGAGGAAAAGCAGACGGTGGCGGCGATGGTCGTCGTCGTTGCCGAGGTTCTGGGGCGCGGGGGGACGAGCTAGCGCTACGGGGAGGTTCGCCAGGAGGTGGGGAGCATGTGAGCGTGGTCGAGGAGGCAAGGGGCGGAGGAGGCTGGCCGGAATTGCTGGTGGAGCTCGCCGGAGCAGAGGGCGGTGCAGGGGGAAATTGAGCAGCCTGGGGGCGCGCTAGGGTGAGGGACTGAGGGGGAACGGGAGAGGAGACGCAGGCGATTAAGTACGCGTGATCAAGGGGCCGTTTCCTGGCGTGGTTAACGCGTATTCACGCCGGCATTCATACGGCTGCAACAGCGAGGAGGAAAGAGGGGGCGTGTTTCACGCGAGGAAGACGATGACGGGGCGATGGGGTCGTTTCGTCAGCAAGAGAGGGAGTGGGGAGATGGGGTCCATGTGTCGGTGTCTCTGCGGGTTCGTTGGTGAGTGAATAACGTTTCTCTGCGGGTGGGAGTTGAGCTGGGGAATGGGCTGGACTGTTGGGCTTAGTGGGCTGGATGAGCTGGGTCGCTCTGTTTCATTTTTTTTTGTTCAGGTTGTTTTTCCTTTTTTCATATCTATTTTCTGTTTTGGTTTTGTTTAATTAATTCAAACACTCATTTGAATTCAAACCTTTGCCAAAATTTGTGTAGGTTTAAATACTGATTAGTAATATAATCTGAAGTCAATTTTGAAATAAAGTTTTATTCTTTTTGGGGCCTTTAAATTTTTCAAATAAGCCCTTGTTTTAAATCAAATAAGATTTATTAATATTTTCAAACACCATTTGAATTTCCAAAACCTTCCAAATCTTTTCAATAGGTTTTTATTTAATTAATAGGGTGCCAAATAATTCATCTTGAATTATTTGGAAAGTATTTAATATGGTTCATAAATCCTTTGAATTGGGTATTTGTTTTAATTCCAATGGAATTAAATATAGTTTTAATTCCCTAAATTTTACTTGGAAGATTTATTTTATTTAAGTTAATTAAACAACTTTTATTCCACTTGTGTAAATTCCAAAATACTATTTTCTCATGAATTATATAGTTATTCTTATTAGAGATTTGTCTTTATTAAAATAGGGATAGAATGGTTAATGCCATTTATTTTTATTTTGGAAAATTCTTTATCCATTTATTTTATTTGGGTTTTGGATTATATTCATTCCATTTGCTTATGGATTTGGCCAAGATTTAATTTGGTCTTTAGATAATCCTCATTTAATATTCCTTTCTTCATCTTATAAAATCCATATCTTTTTATTTAGAGATCCAAACTTGGTGATTCCAATTTGTAAAATCTTATTTAATATTTGTTTATCCTTTTAAATCCCTTTAGGATTATTTTCTTACAATTTGGTATGGGTTTCTAGACAAGTGCTTTATTAACTTTGGAAATTACTTTTCCTTAACTTATTAAATTCATAAGATTTTATCTATGGCTCCAAATTGAATGAAATCAATTTATATGGTTTTATAATATTTCCATTTGTCATTCTTGATCATTTTGAAATGTTTGTTTGACAAATTTCTATTTGGATCAAAACCATAGGCTTGGAGATAACTTGGAAATGTTTTTTATTCCATTAGGGTTTAGGGTTTGGATTTATTTCCCAAGTGTTTAAATTTCCAGATGCATTTATGGAGAATGCATTCCACTTGATTTGGATTTAGTTGGATTCAAATATTAACCAAAGTTTGTTCCAGATGGGATTTTAAGTTTCCATTTAGAAACAAAAGTTTCTTTTCACCCTAAAATTCAACAATTATTTATTTTGTTTATTTATTTTTCACATTACAAGATTTGGAAAATCTTGGGATGTGACAGGCTACCACCCTTAAAATAAATCTCGTCCCGAGATTTGGGGAGGCTAGGCTTACAAGTTGGCTCAAAGCAACTGGGGTACTACCACCCTTAAAAATTTTCCAACTAGATTACTTCTTGGCTTGCTTGGGATCTTGTTGAAATCTCTCTGGGCAAACATCTGCATAATGTCCTTTGTTTCCACACTTGAAACATGTGACAAGGCTGAGATCCTTCATAGGCTTTATCTTGTGCTTCATCTTTTCTGGACAGTTGCTTGCATAATGTCCTTGGTTACCACAATTGTAACATGTGATAAGGTTGAGTTCTTCACGTATCTTCTTTGGACAAGTTGACACATAATGGCCTAGCTCTTTGCAGTTGTTGCACCACACTTGGCTAATCTCCTTATACTTCTTCTTCTTGGGTTTCTCCAAAGCTAGGAGTGCTTCTAGTTCATGTTATTCATATGTTATCTCAAAGGTAGGAATGTTTCCTGGTCTCCTTGACCTTTTCTTATTCCTTGGATAATACATATGTCTCCTTTTTGGTCCTTTAAATTGAGTCATATTGCATGGAGCTGCAAGCTGAGATTTTCCTTTGTCTTCATCCTTCTTGGTAGACTTGGCTCTCTCATGGTAGTCTACAATCAGTTGTTGCACTCCACCTTGTTTCCTTTGTTGAACTATGGAATAGATGGGGAATTGGATAGGGACATGATTATTTCCTTCACATAAGTAACAAGTAGCTTGGGTTGTGGGGCATTGATTAGCTGGATGTTTCTCTTCACAATTGGGGCATTGATCTTCATGCTCTTTGGAAGTGTGATCCTTGTCTCCACAAATATTGCAAGCTTGGGTTCCTTCTAGAATATCATCTTTGTCATCCTTGTTGTCACAAACTCCTTTGGAAGAGTTGTTTCCCATGTTGATCATTTGATCTGTCACCTTATGCAACAATTGGGTTTGGGTTTCCAAAAACCTTTGCATGGTTGGATCTACCTCACTGGTGTTGGCTATAAATTGAGTTGTCACTTGGTTCAACTGAGTTTGGGTTACTATGAGTTCTCTGATATTGTCTTCTTGGTTGTTACCATCCTTGATGGTGGAGTTTCTTGGAGAAGTCATCTGTTTGGGTTGGATTGGGATTAGAATAGGTAAAATATTTCTAAGGAATCAATTCTAATCACACACATCACAATTCACACAAGCAATGTGCAAGCAATCACTAACAACCATTCCACTCAAACAACAAAGTTCAAGCACATTTTTAGGCAACAAAATATTTTTGTTACACCACATAAGTTGGTGAGTTTAATTTGAACTAAACATGGTGGTCCAACTATATGGTTAACTTGAGATTTTTCCATCCTTCTTAGTTGATTCTTCTTGAATGAGATCATGGTTTCCTTGGGAAAATTCTTGGTCATAAAACTTTAAAGTGATGATGGTTCTTTCTAAGTTGGGTTTCCTTAGTCCCCATGTCTTGAGTAATATTTCTTGTCTCACTTGCAATCCTTAGTGATATCCAAGGTTGAAGTCCTTGTTGAGAATAAGGTTGAAATCACTTGAAGATGTTGAAGTCATTAGAGTTTATGAAGTCCTTTGCTCATGGTGAAGTCTTTGGTCATGGGGTAGGCTTTGTCCATCAAGTTTGAAAATAGAAGAGATGTAGAATCAAAACCAAAATGGTTGAGGAAAAAGTTTACAAGATTGTTTGTAAATAAGTTTTGGAACAAATACAACTCCTATTCTTCTAAGGGGTTTTGTCCAATCCTAGGGTTACAATCCTACAGGCAACACAATGCTCTGATACCATCTGTAAGGTTCCCAACCTTTAATAAGGTAGAGATCCCTGTGTTTACAATGCTAGTCCCTGGATCAATAGCTAGCATCCACAGTTAAGATGTAATATCAAGAAACAAAGGTCATAATACAACTTTATAACCAGGAATAAAATAATTTATTACATCTTACATAGCTCATTTGGCTATCTCATTACAATGCAGCAGAATATAACAATAGCATGGGGTCCTTCATCTTCAAAGTGCCACAGGCAGACATGTTGGTTGTAGACTTGTAATCCTAAATCAATAAACTTCTCTAACATCAAACAAACCTGCAACATAATAAGTTACAGCCACAAGGGTCAATACTTTTGAATTGTATTGGCAAGTGATACTATAGTAGTATAGTGGAGTCTATCATCTATATGCATTTGGCTAAGTGGAGCTTAGGCTTGCATTGCTCAAAAATAGGTTTTGCCTATTAGTTGAAATCACTAAGTTTTTCTTTGTCAAAACTTTTCCCAAGGAACCACCAATAGACATTGAGGTCCTTCACCCTTGTTCAACCACAAGTTTTACTTAGAAATTGGGATGATGAGATTCTTGATAGCTTCCATGTCTTGATACTCAAATTGTCCTTTGCCAGGGACATGGCTAAGTACTTACATTTTCACTCTGTAGAGGTGGTGCACTTTCCCCACAAGACTTGGTTTCACCAAGACAAGATCTTTTAGAAGCCTTCCCTTAGACCAAAATGGACGCGCTCCAACCTATCAAACCCCTACCACCAACTATCCATTTGGCTAAGTTATTGCAACCTATATGATCCAGGCAGAGCCCATAATTCCAAGTGGCTGCACTTCAAGCTTCTCAAGATTTGACATCTCAAATCTCTTTGTTCCTGGGTAGCCATCCACAAGTGATATACACAAGGTAAACCATAGAAATGGGCCTTGTGAACCACTCAACACAAACCATTACTTCCATTCCACCCAGGTGATTCATTCACTTAGTTGTTTTATTAAACAAAACACAAGTCCACAGACTTAGAAGTTTTCCATAGTATGAATATATATTCCACCCTTGTTTTCTACTAGATAAGATAAGCATGATAGTAGTAGTAATCTTAACTTAGGAAATTTCTACTAAGGTTTCATCTACTAGGATTTCCCATGGCATAGTTCATACTTAGCAAAAATTCCATGCAAGTCCTACTTAGAAATATCACTAATGCATAGTGAAAATAATCGGACAAAAGTATGAAGCATCACTTGCCTTTTTGGTAGAGAGTATAAGTTCACTCCTTGATCTTGCAATATTCACACTCTTCAAATCACTACAATTCAATCAAGCAAGCAATATTTCAATCTACCATTCAAGCAACATCACATAAATTAATAGAATCAAAACAATGCATGCAAGCATGCCAAACTTTGTTTTATTTACAAAAGTGGTTCCTAATGGGTCATAAACATTTGAAAACACCTAATGGTCATTTTATAAAGTGGCCAACCCATTTGCAAAAGATTTTACTTCATAAACCATTTTTAAACCAAGTCATGATTTTATGTGGTTGAAAATGTCTTTAGCAAAGTTGTAATTTTTTATAGGGTTCACCAAATACATTTTCAAATCATAAAATTTGGTGTTTGGGGTCAGAGGGTTTATTCCAAAACATTTCCCAAAGATTTTCTTCCAAAAACATTTTTAATAAATAAACATTATTTTTATTTGACTAGAAATGGTTTAAATCAAAAGTTTATTATTTTGCTTCACCAAATATATTTTTGAAACCACCAATTGATTTCTATGGTCAGTAGGTTCAAAACAAACCATTTGCCAAAGGTTCTATCTCAAAAATCATTTTAGAACAATTTTTATATTCTAAACATGCATACACAAGTTTCTGCAAAAACAATCAATTTAACAGAAGCATTTTACTAAAAAAAGTGCATGGTCAGAAAGTACTTGTCTTGCTGAATCCATTGATATAAAATTTGCAAAAATTTGGACGTGTGGTTTGAAAGTTATGAATTTTTCAAATTGGCACATCTAATAGAACAATTCTATTTTAAATCAAACCAACAGGGACACGTGGCTTCTTGCTACTGGCTGGTACCGGTTCGGTAGGATCGCGTGATGTAGACCGCAGGATTTAAGTGGGATTGTGCGGTGCAGATCAAGCGTAACGGTTCAGTTTAAGTGATCTATCGTATCCCTACGATCTTCATCTAACGGCTATCAACACAACGACCAGGAACTGGCGGTGCTTAGCGACGGTGAGCGGCGGCGATGCTCGGCTAGCAGCGGAGCCAGCGAAATATGAAGCAAGGGGACAAGGGGGATGGCTCACCAGAATCGCCTTGACGCACTGATGCTCAACGTGGCCTTCGTCGGTCAAGGGGCACACGAGTGTAGTCGGAATTCCTCGCCGGAGATGTTCCTGGCGTCAGCACGTTCGGGAGTCGTCGGAGGCGAGGCTATGGGTCACCCTACGGCAAGTGGAAGGTACGGTTAGACGCGCACGATACCAGGGAACATGCGAGCATGAACGATAAGCACCGGGGCGGTCCGAGCTTACCAGAGAACCTCGCGGGAGGAAAAGCAGACGGTGGCGGCGGTGGTCGTCGTTGTTGCCGAGGTTCTGGGGTGCGGGGGGACGAGCTAGCGCTACGGGGAGGTTCGCCAGGAGGTGGGGAGCATGTGAGCGTGGTCGAGGAGGCAAGGGGCGGAGGAGGCTGGTCGGAATTGCTGGTGGAGCTCGCCGGAGCAGAGGGCGGTGTAGGGGGAAATTGTGCAGCCTGGGGGAGCGCTAGGGTGAGGGACTGAGGGGGAACGAGAGAGGAGACGCAGGCGATTAAGTACGCGTGATCGAGGGGCCGTTTCCTGGCCTGGTTAACGCGTATTCACGCCGGCATTCATATGGCTGCAACGGCGAGGAGGAAAGAGGGGGCGGGTTTCACGCGAGGAAGACGATGACGGGGCGATGGGGTCGTTTCGTCAGCGAGAGAGGGAGTGGGGAGATGGGGTCCATGCGTCGGAGTCTCTGCGGGTTCGTTGCTGAGTGAATAACGTTTCGCTGCGGGTGGGAGTTGAGCTGGGGAATGGGCTGGACTGTTGGGCTTAGTGGGCTGGCTGGGCTGGGTCGCTCTGTTTCATTTTTTTGTTCAGGTTGTTTTTCCTTTTTTCATTTCTATTTTCTGTTTTGGTTTTGTTTAATTAATTCAAACACTCATTTGAATTCAAACCTTTGCCAAAATTTGTGTAGGTTTAAATACTGATTAGTAATATAATCTGAAGTCAATTTTGAAATAAAGTTTTATTCTTTTCGGGGTCTTTTAATAATTCAAATAAGCCCTTGTTTTAAATCAAATAAGATTTAATAATATTTTCAAACACCATTTGAATTTCCAAAACCTTCCAAATCTTTTTAGTAGGTTTTTATTTGATTAATAGGGTGCCAAATAATTCATCTTGAATTATTTGGAAAGTATTTAATACGATTCATAAATCATTTGAATTGGGTATTTGTTTTAATTCCAATGGAATTAAATATAGTTTTAATTCCCTAAATTTTACTTGGAAGATTTATTTTATTTAAGTTAATTAAACAACTTTTATTCCACTTGTGTAAATTCCAAAATACTATTTTCTCATGAATTATGTAGTTATTCTTATTAGAGATTTGTCTTTATTAAAATAGGGATAGAATGGTTAATGCCATTTATTTTTATTTTGGAAAATTCTTTATCCATTTATTTTATTTGGGTTTTGTATTATATTCATTCCATTTGCTTATGGATTTGGCCAAGATTTAATTTGATCTTTAGATAATCCTCATTTAATATTCCTTTCTTCATCTTATAAAATCCATATCTTTTTATTTAGAGATCCAAACTTGGTGATTCCAATTTGTAAAATCTTATTTAATATTTTTTTATCCTTTTAAATCCCTTTAGGATTATTTTCTTACCATTTGGTATGGGTTTCTAGACAAGTGCATTATTAACTTTGGAAATTACTTTTCCTTAACTTATTAAATTCATAAGATTTTATCTATGGCTCCAAATTGAATGAAATCAATTTATATGGTTTTATAATATTTCCATTTGTCATTCTTGATCATTTTGAAATGTTTGTTTGACAAATTTCTATTTGGATCAAAACCGTAGGCTTGGAGATAACTTGGAAATGATTTTTATTCCATTAGGGTTTAGGGTTTGGATTTATTTCCCAAGTGTTTAAATTTCCAGATGCATTTATGGAGAATGCATTCCACTTGATTTGGATTTAGTTGGATTCAAATATTAACCAAAGTTTGTTCCAGGTGGGATTTTAAGTTTCCATTTAGAAACAAAAGTTTCTTTTCACCCTAAAATTCAACAATTATTTATTTTGTTTATTTATTTTTCACATTACAAGATTTGGAAAATCTTGGGATGTGACAGTTGGCATGAACACAGAACCATCCCAGAGTTGCTAGCTACCAGAGTTTCATGCTAGAGTATGGAGGCATGGACCAGTCCTAGCATCACCTCTTACATGAATTTGTCTTGTTTTTAAAATTAGTGGAATGATGAGAACCTAAAAATGATATGGTGGATGCACAATCTCCAGAAAGGAGAGTTTTTCAACAATCCTTTGGCAGCATTTTCGCATAACATGGATGCTGACATTGAGTACTCTGGCACTTGCTGACTCGCTATACCCTAGGCTAGAACATGTAATTAAAAATGGACTGTTAATGCACATAAATTAATTGGTAAACTAACAGGGCATTTCCCAAAGTAACCAGCCCTACTGAATGTTTTTCCTTAAGAAATGATGAGTTAAAAATCCTGGTTTAGTTTCAAGATGCTGATATTGAAGATTCAGAAGCAAGTCCAACTTTTTATGGTATATGTTCTTGCTGTCTACCAACTTTCTAGAGCAATCCCCAACAACAATACTGGCAGGTAGTACAAGACGACTCTCAAGCTACCTAATTCAATAATCCTTTGTCAGCAAGTGATAAGACGTCTCTCAAGCTACCTAAATTTCTGTTGTTGTTGCTGCTTTGATAATGAATGGCGGTTCAGATCATTACCTACAAGAACAAACTACAAGAACCCTAAACGATCAGCGTCGTTCAGATCATTACCTAGGTAGCAAGTGGACGCCAATGGATGGTGAGTTTGCGCCGGCTGATGGTGGCAGTGCACTACGCTTCTCCTCCTGCTGGTGGACGATGGGCTCCTCCTCCACGGGCTCCGATGGCGGGGCAGGCAGGGGTAGCTCTCCTCCTCCATGGGCTACGGCAACAGGGGCTCCTCCTCGACCTCCACCATTGGCTCCTCCTCCACCTCCGGTGTGCAGGCGCTAGGGCGAGCGACGGAGGCGCGCTGGTGAGCGGCAGGCGAGCGACGGCGGAGGCGCGGGCGAGCGACGGAGGCACGGAGGCGTGCGGGTGAGCGGCAGGCGAGCGACGGAGGCGTGCGGCGGCGGAGGCGCGGGCGAGTGGCGGTGGCGGTTCGTCTAGGCTAGGGTTCGCTTCGGGCGCGCAGGGGGAAAAGGGGAAAAGATTGGGTAAAGGTCGTGCGGCCGCGCGCGGTTATTTGGCTAAGTGATAAGCTTTTGTGGCGCATATCACTGGAATGCGCCTGAGAAGTTCGACTTCTGTGGCGCATTCAAGTGATATGCGCCATAGAAGCTTGGTAACTTAGCCAAAACCGGCCCGCGGCTGTAGTTTGACACGAAACAAACACTAGCTCAATGGTTGTGAGTCCCTTGGAACACGGTTTTCGAAGACCCGGGATCCTTGGGTAGCTGGAGATGCGGGGTCTTATCCATGCACTTGACACATGCATTGTCTCCGTGGTTCACCTGGGCCGATACATATGCGTAACCAGGATAGTCCTGCACCGTCGTGAGAAACGCGGCTCTCAGAGGTAAATATTCTTTAGTCTAGGCGTCCCACGTATGGGCTAGCGTCTCCCACAACGTGGCTAACTCCTCTTTCAACAGCCCGAGATAAAGATGCATATCGACACCTGGATGTTTCGGCCCCTGAATAAGAATGCTCATGTGTACGTACCTTTACTTTATGCAGAGCCACGGGGGGATGTTGTACGGCCATACAAACACGGGCCAGGTGCTATGCGTGCTATTTTGGTTGCCAAAAGACATGAGTCCATCGGTGCTCATACCCAGCCTGACGTTCCTTGCATCGCCCCCGAACTCTTCGAACTCGATGTCCAATGCATTCCACTGGCTAGCGTCTGAAGGGTGTGTTAGGATCTTGCCCTTCTCTAGATCATCTTCGGGTTTCTCCCTTTCCGCGTGCCATTGCATTAGCTTTGCTTCCTTAGGATCTACGAAATATCTACGTAGCGGGAGTGATAGGAAAGTACCATACCACTTTTCGAGCAACTTTCTTGTTCCCTCTCTTGTACCGTCCATGGCCGCACACCGGACATGTGGTTCTCTCCGCGTACTCGTTACGATAAAGTGCGCAATCATTGATACATGTGTGGTATTTAACGTGTGATAGGTCGAGAGGGCACACGATTTTCTTGGCCTCCGCTATACTTGTTGGCAATGTGTTCCCGTTAGGAAGACGATCGTGCCAGAATTCCATGTTAGCATTGAAGCTCACATCGGTCCATTTGTGTTCCGCCTTCATCTCTAGAGCCTTGAGCATTACACTCAGGCGTGTATCCTCGGGCCGACACCCAGGATATAATGGATTCATACCATCTAACTCCATTTGTGCCAGCTTGGCTTTCTCTCTGGCTGTAGCTTTGGCGTTGCTCGTCTCCTTGAGAAGCAGTTCCTAAACATGAGGATCCCTTAACACCGAAGTTAGCAGCGTCTGGGTGTTCGCTTCTTCTCCTTCTTCATGATGGTCATGCCCGTCGACATCTCCTTCTTCTTCATGATGATCATGCCCGTCGCTGGTATATTCTTGGTCATCATTACCATGCCCGTCGGGAGACTCTTCGTCTTCTCGCTCGCCCAAGTCTTCATGATGACCAACACTACCAACACTATTTACTGCCAGCTCCTCATCGAAGTCGTCACGCATGAAACCGCGCATGAGCAGGTGATCCTCCAATTGTCTAGAATTAGGGTCGATCCAGCGCTGGAGTTTGCATGTTCGACATGGACATCTTATCTGAGTCTTGTTATTCCGAATCATGTCCTCCACCTTGGCGTCTTTCTTATACCTAGTAACTCGACCTTCGCTCATGCTGAAGACCATGGTAGCCTGCGCGGTATGCACATATAGAGCAAAAAGACAGAGAGTAGGCTAATTAGAAATATACACACACAAAACACACATGCATGGTCGTCGCCGAAAAAATTCGGCATGACCTTTCCTAACAGTAGGACATATGAGTGGTGCAAAAATTTGCCAAAATGGAAATGAATCAACATTTCGGCAAACATGCATGCACCACACCGGGACAGAGACAAGCAAAAACAAGAATCTTCTTCCCATGCAAGCATTCATGCACCACACAAGCTTCATGCACAAACATCATCTTCGCGCCATGCATGCATCGCATATACACATCGCCCGCGCGACAAGCTTTACACCTACAAAACATGCATATTCATGGCCAATTACTCACCGGGTAGATAGAATACCGACTCGAGAGCGTGATGTGAGAGAGTGTGGATCAATAGATCTATAGAGAGAAAAGTAGAGATGTGGAGGAGAAAAGTAGGTGTGTTTTAGATCAACTAGTTGGAGAAAGACTTTCCCTAGCCAATCTATCAACTATAGTAGGTTTAAATACAACAAAATGTAGAAAAGTATAGACACAATGGGGTGGGAGAGAGGAGGAAGACGAGCTGGGAGGGGGGAAGAAGGATGTGAAATGGATGGTGGGAGAGAGGAGGAAGCAAAGCTGCCACCTTTGTGCAGATCTGGTCGAAGGGTTCTGTGGCGCATACAGGCCGTATGCGCCACAGAAGTTCAATCTTCTGTGGCGCATACAGACTGCATGCGCCACAGAACCTTGGACATAGGGTGCAGTGGGCCAAGTGGGCCCTGACTCAATGTTCTATGGCGCATGGCCAACGAATGCGCCACAGAAGGTTAAACTTCTATGGTGCATGTCTTACCCATGCGCCATAGAACAATGAGGCACATATCTGCACCAAATAAAGGTGGCAGATAGAGCTCTTTAATGACACCCCTCTATATATATGCCACACTCCCTGTCCAAAGCAACATACATGCCCTCATGTCTTCTTCCCACAACTCGTCGGAAGACTCGCTGGAGAGCATAGCCCGCTCGCGTTCCCTGCAGCCTACTAGCAGTGGAGGGGCGAGGTCGAGGGGCAGTGCTGGGAGTCGGCCGCCGCGGGATTCAAAGGTCAACCTAATCGAGGAGGAGGCCAGACTGTGGCACGAGGCCCTCTACAACAAGGCCATGAGGTTGTACGCCGTGCTCGCGTCTCCGGAGGAGAGGGCGCGCTTGGCGGAACCAATCGGGTGGCGGCCGATGCTCGACCCCAACGTGGTCATGGAGGACCACGTCCGCAGGCTGCAGGCGCGCGTGAACAGGGAGGTTTGGCATCTTCCACCGCCATCGCCCCCACCATCTCTTTGAAGGGATTTGCAATGTTGTAGTTTGTGTATTTGCAATGATCGAATGTATGGCATTGTTGTTTTGCTGTTCAAGGCTATGCGCATGTGCATTTTGCAACGATGTATGCCACTGCACATGTCTATCTACTAGATTGTCTAGTATATTCTGAGAAGGTACTTGTTTTGCTGTTCAAGGTAATTGTTTAGTCGGGAAAAGCACAAGAGGAAAATAATCTGAGAAGCACGAAGCTTTCTGTGGCGCATACCAAGCACATGCGCCGCAGAAGTTTGTTCTTCCGTGGCGCACACGCAACAATGCGCCACAGAAGCTTGTACATAGGTGAGTAGAGAGTGGGGCCCACATATATCTTTCGTGGAGCATATCGCATTATGCACCATAGAAGATATAAACTTCTGTGGCGCATCACCCTGTATGCGCCACAGAAGTTTGGTCAGAGCACGGTCAGACCCCGCTTGCTGTGGGTCCCACCAAACTTCTGTGGCGCATATGTCGTAATGCGCCACAGAAGATTCATGGTCCAACGGCTGGTGTGGGTCCCACCAAACTTCTGTGGCGCATTGCTCTGGAAGGTGCGCCACAGAAGTTTGGTGGTTCTGTGGCGCATGTCTACGGATGCGCCACTGGGTAACTTTTGTGGCACATGGTCAGGCCCATGCGCCACAAAAGCTATGTCTATCTATAGCTAGTTTCCTAGTAGTGTAATCCTAGAGTTAGAGAATATCGATTTGATGGTAAGATTATTAAAATTTTGCACGAAAAAGCTTTTAGTGGAAGGGAAGATGAAGACCCAGGAAGACATCTTAGAGAGTTCGATGATGTGATAACATCAATTGGACCAAAAGGTTTGTCTAGAGATTTTTCCGATCTAAATTATTTCGTTGGTCTCTAAAAGGTAAGGCTCTAGACTAGTTATATTATCTCCCTTGTCACTACATTAATTGCTAGGAAAATTGTATTGTCAAATTCATAAACAAATTGAATCCTTTTAAAAAAGGTAACAGAAAAGGCAACTTCAGTCAGAACGTGGGAGAAAACTATCCACAAGCTTTGGATAGATTTTTTAGAATGATCAATAGTATTCATAATCATGGCTATTTCGAATCAACTGTTTTCCACTTATTTTACCATGGTCTTAATACTCAATGCAGAGAGTTACTTGACTTATTAGCAAGAGGATCGATAAATGCTTTAACAGCTAAAGCCTGTTTAGAATTGATGTCCACTAGGGCTAAGAGTGATTCTCTTTATAATCCTAATTTGGTACTAAGCTGGAAAAGTAATTCTTCGTATAACCCCGGATCTTATGCCTGAAGTACGCAAAATAATGAAATAAAAAAGTATACCTTCTGAACTTGTTAAGGAAAACAATGCAGATCTGTTACATATTTTTACTTAAGATTATGAAATTGGGAAAGTTTTTTAAGAATTAAAACATCGATTGGCCAAATCTCATAATAACCTTCATAAGCAATTTCAAAGACATAAGAATATTTTGGCAGAACTCACAGAAAATTATTATAATATTGGCCAAGAAAATAAATTATTTCACAAGTACCTTAGTATGATTCAAACTCAATGTGAACAAATAGCATCTCGTTATCAAATTTTTCTTTAAGATGATATAAATATTCCTGTTTCTACTAATGTTGTTACAAGGGGAGGTGCAATTGTAAGGACCATTAGGACCACTAGAATATGAAGCTAAAAATTATCGAAGGGAAAAATCCTTGCTCAAAGCAAGCCAAGAAGATGACAAACTCGTGGATCCTCAAGATGAAACTGCTCAAGAAACACAAGACCAAACCTTGGAGGACCAAAATGATGCACATGATGACCACTATGACTCTGATACAGAGACTGTTGATCCAAGAGAATAAAAAAGAGATAAGCAATGAAGATGAAGTTGTTTCAATAGAAAATAAGAAAAGCGATAAGCAGCAACAAAAGAAAACAACTAAAGAGCCTAATCCCCCACAAAATGTAAAAGACAAGAATAAGAAAGGTGAGCAAAAACTTCCATATCTAGATCGCAAAAAGAAAGCACCGATCAGGTAATCTATGACTCTTTAAAAAAGTCACTTGGTGATCTTCGTCTAAAATTCCATTTGTAGATGCAATAAAAGTTCCTACCTATTCTAAATTTCTCCATGATATTATTAATAGAAAGAAATAAATAACTTAAACCGTTGCCATGGTGACTAGTTATCCAGCTAATGGGAAATTATTGTCTAAGTCGGGAGATCCTGGAATACCAACTATTTCATGCCCAACTAGCAAAAATGATATCCACAATGCCTTTGTGTGATTTAGGTGCAGGAGTTAGTGTAATGCCATATTCCCTCTATAAAAGGTTAGGATTGGGGGAGTATTCCCCTACTTCTATCACTTTATAGATGGCTGAAAATCTACTAAACAACCCATTGGTATGATTGCAGATGTTCTACTTAGAATAGATGAGCATGTTATTCCCACTGATTTTATTATTCTTGAAATGCTAGAGGATGAAAAGGTATCTATAATATTTGGAAGACTTTTTCTTAGTACTGCAGGAGCTTCAGTTGATTGTGCTGAGGAAAAAATAATATTCAATGTTTATGATCTTGAAATCCTCCGGTATTTTCCAAAGAAGCTAGAAGGACGAGAAAGGTATATTCCATCGGCAAACAAGTTCGAGTGGTAAGTGCCCTTGATAAGGGGCAACCCAAGGTAAGAATTCGAGAACAGAGAGAAGGTTGAAATATTCGACCATTCTTAATAAAATGCTTGATGTGAGTCAACCCATCACATTAATAAATTAGAAACAATAAAATGTTCATCGTATTCCTACAACTTCTTCACAGACATCCTTGCGGAAGCGCACCTGTAAAGATGCAGCTGTCAAAAAGCAGTAGAAATGTCGACAAAAAAAGCCTAGATTAAGTGTAAAAATTAAGTTTGAGTTTTATCTGCAAAAACTAGCCTAAACATATTATTCATATTAAGAAGTGAATCTTTGAAAATTTGGGCAAAAAAGCATGCTCCAGAAGGTTTAACGACTAACTATATGGCGGGAATATTTTTTCCAGCCGTATAGTTGCGGTCGTATAATTATCGACCCCCTTTCTCACAAATTGTATCTCGGGATACAAAAGGTTTAACGACTAACTATATGGCAGGACGTTTTTGGTCCGGCCATATAGTTGCGCCCGTATAGTTGGGATCTGGCAAAAAGAAACCCTATTTTTTGCTGCCGCCGCAACTATACGGCGACAACTACATATCCCGCCCATATAGTTCGCGCGACCACTTAAACGAGCCGTCAAGGCTAGGGTTCTTCCTCCTCCTAACTTTTTCTATCGTATTCTCTCTCCAAACTCCTCAAACCCCACCTAGAATTCTTTATTCTTCGTGGATTTCGTTTTTTGAGTTGGGGAATCAACAGAATGGTATGTTTCTCTCCCTATCCATGCTTTATTTTCAGAATTCCATGGTTGAAACTCTCACATTAATCTAGTGGATGAACTCAAGCTTGTGTGGTTTTCCCTTTTGATTTATCATGTTAGGATTAAATTTCTCCACGTAGAATTGAACGTATATCATGTAGAAACTATATGCCTAAGGTTTTATGTTAAAATTTATTAGTACATCAAGATGAAAAAGCTTGTTGGCCTTTTCTGCAAGAGCAAGCGCCAACATGGCGAGGGATCGGCACTCCGGGCTAAGCTCGACAACAAGTAAGCGATGGTGTCATCAAGGCGGATGATGCCCACACATTGGGACGATGATGCCTTTCCCACCGCTGTAGGGTTGAGACCGTATTTTGACCACATGTGTGGAAGTGCAGGGCTATCACTCCTCACCTACGCAAGACGCTACACCTACACTAAGCTCACCTTCGAGTTCCTTGCCTCCTTCTAAGATGACTATAGGGAGAAAGGTAATGCATGCACGGGTAAGCTTCACCATAAACCATCAGCTATATCAAATCTCTTTTTAACAATTTTGTGATGCTTTTGGATTCCCTCATTATGGGAATCAAATGTTACAAACTTATATAGCATCTCAAGTGGAGAAACTTGGGAGGTTATTTCTATTAACGCTGGCAGGGACTTCTACCAAAAGAAGATGTCCACCATTCAAAACCCAACAATTCGTTACTTCACCTTGTTCCTCGCCAATACTCTGTTGGGAAGAGGAGATACCGGTTCCATGACCAATGCAGACATGGCCATGATCACCAAGGCACTCTTCCCTGATGTACCCTAGAGTCCCAATCCTGCGGGTCTACTTCTCCAGCACCTCCGCCACCAGAGCAACAAAAGAAAAGGTGGCATTCACATTGCTGGATTGGTAACCCACCTTGTCCAAGCCTGAATATTCCAATAGCTGCTATGCAACCTGTTGACAGCTCCATACTTATGGACGTCAAATATATAACTTCTTATGGCATCCTTGGTGTCTACCAAGTTGATAAGAGGCTCCGAGCATATCAGTTTGGTTATCTTGATTGAAGGGAATATGCCCTAAGAGGCAATAATAAAGTTGTTATTATGTATATTCCAAGTATATAATAGATGTTTATTTTGCATGCTATAATTGTTTTAATATGGAAACATTGATACATGTGTGTTTAATAAACAAACAGAAAGTTCCTAGTTGTGCCTCTCTTATAAACTAGCTCGTTTATTAACAAGATGATCAAGGTTTCCTGATCATAGACATTGGATGTTGTTAGTAATGAGGTCACAACATTATTGGAATGGTGTGATGAACATTCATCCAAAGTATAGCATTACGATCAAAGTCATTGAGTTTATATTGCTATAACATCATACGAAGTAATCCTAATCCTTAGACCATGATATCGTGTCAATCACTAACACTGGAAGAGTATATTGATAACATCAAATGTCACACTGTAACAGGGTGATTATAAAGATGGGTTCAGTGCTACTAAAGTGTTACATTGAGGCCCATGTATCAAGAGTGGAATTTGTTCATCCCGATGATGGATAGATATACTCTGGGCCCTCTCAGTGATATCACATTGGTTAGCTTGCAAGCAAGTGATTTGATCACTAGAATGTTATATCACAGGAACAAGAAAAGAGTACATGTCAGTAACGATATCAAACTAGGTATGAAGATACCGATGATCTAATCTCAGACATGTAATATATCACGAGACCAAGGGATTAAGATTCTAGCATAAAAGGTTCTCACGATCACAAAAAGTCATCGTTGAATGTGTGGGAGTCGGTATGGATCTCCAGGTCCCGCTTTTGATTATTGATCCGAGAGGGGTCTTGATCATGTACGCATTATTCGCGACCATAGGGTGACCGACACACTTAATATACACCGACACCATTTGGAACAAATAGTTTCATGCTGAAAATATTTACAAAGCACAGGAATTTATTTCACTAGACACCGAAACTGTTTCGGGTGAAATTGCTGAAAGTGTTTCTGCATGTGAAATGAAATACTAGAAAGGGGTTTTATGTGAATGTTTGTCCATTAAAGTAATTGACAAAATTTTGAATAAATAAAAGGATTTTTATTTAAAGAGA
Organism: Avena insularis; assembly: GCA_023614405.1. Lineage (NCBI taxonomy): Eukaryota > Viridiplantae > Streptophyta > Magnoliopsida > Poales > Poaceae > Avena > Avena insularis. The sequence continues at coordinate 298,996,744 of CM042693.1, read as the reverse complement.
GATTGCATTAAATTTGGTGGAAATTTAATGGGATTTTTGAGTGGGATTTTGAGTGGAGAAATGAAGGGGATATTTTGTGAGTGGGAGCTCCACCCACATGAATGGAGGAGGGGAGGGGGCAGCCCCCATGCGCCGGACACCCCCTTGGGGTCACCCCTCCCTCCTATATAAAGTCCCCCTCTCCCTCTCTCACACTCACACCACCTCGTGAAGGATCTCTCCCTCCCTCTAGTTTTTATCCCAATGGTCTCGGACTAGCGAGATACATGTTCCCGGTGGCTTTTCGGCAATAAAGAGTTGTTACTTATTCTGCATCGCTGGAACAAGGAGGCGGAGGATTCTCGGTGGCTCAGACGTGTGTGCGAGCATGGATGCGCCGCTGATTTGCGGTGCTAGGACTTCCTCTCGATCTTGAGATCAGCAAGCGTTCGTCTACATCATCCACGAGTACAACCTCGTGAAACTTTGTCGGCCTTCAAGGGTATGTTCTCTACAGATGTATATCCGCCCGTTGCTTGTATCTAGTAGATAGATATCACATCCCAAGATTTTCCAAATCTTGTTATGTGAAAAATAAATGAATAAAATAAAACTTTGTTGATTTTCAGGGTGAGAAGAAACTTTTTGATTCCAATTGGAAACCTTCAAACCTATTTGATCAAACAAATCCTAAAGGGATTTGAAAAGATAAACAATTAATAAAGAAAATTTTGAATAAGTAGAATTACTATTTTTGGATCTTTAATAAAAAGATTTGGTTTTCAAATGAAAAGGTAGAAATATAAATAAGGATTATTTTATAGAGCCAAATTAAAACTTGGCCAAGTTTTGAAATAAAATGTTTTGCTTTGATTAAAAGAGTAAAGGTTTATTTAAATAAAATAATGAGAGTTTATTAATAAACCAATTTTATTGAAGTAAAGGTTTTCCCATTTTAATAAACATTAAACTTGTTAATTTATTTTAAACAAGTTTTCCAAGTATTTTATATTTTCAAATAAAACATACTGAAATGATTTTGGTACTATTTTAGTTTTCAAATAGAGTTTTAAATAAATCAAATCCTATTTGATTTAATAACTAAGGACTATTTTAATTAATTAATAAATGGATCCTAAAAAGAATAAAAATATTTGTTGTTTTGGACTTTGGATTTGTGTTGGTTAACAGAACTAAAATCAATACAAAGCTTAGCAAAAGTTTGAATCCATTTGTTTGAATTGTTTGATTGAAATTCAAAACAGGAAATCAATTAGAAAAAGAAAAAGACATTCAGAACAAAAAAAAGGGATCAGACCAAGCCCAACCCATCTAGCCCAACAGCCCAGTCGCAGCCCAGTTCCCCCCTCTCTGCGAATCGTTTTCCACCGAAAAACCAACCCGCGGAGTCACTGAACGCTCGACCCCACTCCCTCTTCCTCTCTCTCGCAGACAGCGCGACCCCACGCCACCTCAGCGTCGTCTTCACCGGGGCAATTCCTCCCGGCCGTTTTCTGCCATTGATGCCGCGATTGAATTCGCTTCAATGCCTCGCCTTAATCTCGCCGCGACCACGCCCCCTTAAACGCCTCCCTCTTCTCCCCATTTCCCCTGTGTTTCTAGCTCCTCTCCGCCCTAGGGCTACTCTAATTGGTCGCTGCAACCACACCAACTCCGACAAGGTTCTGCTCGAATTCCGGCGAATCCAGACAACCCCATCGCCTCGAGCACACGAGGCGTTTCGCCAAAGACCAGCGCGTACCTCCCAGGCGGTAGCTCGCTTCAAGACGCCCCAGCGACGCACCTGCACGCCACCACCTTCTTCTCCAACTCCGGCAGCATCTACTGCTGAGACCAGACCTCCTTTTCACCTCTCTGTGATGCACACATACTCGCCTCCCTCTTGCGAACCTAACAGTGCATTCTACTTTTCTTAGCGCGTCCTCTATCTTCACCCTCGATGACGACTGACCGCACCCGACGCCAGGCATTCCTCCGGCGAGCAATTGTCCTCACCTTACTCCCCTGACCTTGTGGAGACCACGTCGAGAATCAGCGCAGCCCTGCGAACCCGGTGAGCATATCCGTCCTCTCCCTCGCTTCCTGTAGTCGCCGTAGCACCGCCAGCAGCGCGTCGCCGCCGCCAGCCACCGTTAAGCGCCGCCACTAGTTGGTAAGCGTGCTATGCGCTGTTGGATTTTGATCAGATGGTCACGATAGAACCTTAGCCGAAGGGGTAAGAACAATCCTGTGCCGCACGATACGCTTTAGATCCTATGGTCCAGCGAGCTCGATCCGCCCGAAGCGGTACCGGCCAATGAGATTGCGCCGCGTGGCACTAGTTCTGTTTAAAACAAAATTTTGAATCTGATTAAGTTGCAAACTTGTAAATTCCATAACTTTTGATCCACACGTCCAAATTTTACAAACTTTATATCAATGGATTTAGAAAAGCAAGATCTAGCCAACCATGCACTTTTTTTTAGTAAAAAGCGTCTGTTAAAATGTTTGTTTTTGCAGAAACTTGTGTATGCTTGTTTAGGTTATAAAAATTATTCTAAAATGATTTTGGGGATAAAATCTTTGGAAAATGGTTTGTTTTGAACCTACTGACCCTAGGAAACAAATTGTGGTTTCAAAAATGTATTTGGTGAAACAAAAGAATAAACTTTGGATTTAAACCAATTCTAGTCAAATAAAATATAGTTTAATTATTAAAAGTGGTTTTGGAAGAAAACCTTTGAGAAATGTTTTGGAAATAAACTCTCTGACCCTAAACACAAGATTTTATGGTTTGAAAACATATTTTGTGAACCCTATAGATTAATGCCTTATTGAAAACATTTTTACACCACATAAAATGATACCATGTTTTAAAAATGGTTTATGAAGTAAAACCTTTTGCAAATGACTTTGCCACTTTATAAAATTACCAATAGGTGTTTCCAAATGTTTACAACCTACTAGAAACCACTTTTACAAATAAAACAACCTATTGCATGATTGCATGCATTACTTTGATTTTATCATTTTATGTGATGAATTGCTTGAATGGTAGATTGAAATATTGTTTGCTTGATTGAATTGTAGTGACTTGAAGAGTGTGATTGTAGCAAGGGCAAGGAGTGAACTTATACTCTACCAAAAAGGCAAGTGATGCTTCATACTTTTGTCCCATTACTTTCACTATGCATTAGTGATTTTTCTAAGTAAAACTTGCATGGAATTTTTGCTAAGTATAAACCATGCTATGGGAAAACCTAGTAGATGAAACCTTAGTAAAATTTCCTAGGTTAATATTCCTACTACTATCATGCTTAGCTTAGCTAATAGAAAACAAGGGTGGAATATATATTCACACTATGGAAAAATTTCTAAGTCTGAGGACTTGTGTTTTGTTTAATAAAACAACTAAGTGAATGAATCACCTGGGTGGAATGGAAGGAAAGGTTTGTGTTGAGTGGTTCACAAGGCCCATTTTTATGGTTTACCTTGTGTATCTCACTTGTGGATGGCCACCCAGGAACAAAGAGATTTGAGATGTCAAATGTTGAGAAGCTTCAAGTGCAACCACATGGCATTATGGGCTCTGCCTAGATCATATAGGTTGCAAGAACTTAGCCAAATGGACAGTTGGTGGTAGGGGAATGATAGGTTGGAACGCGTCCATTTTGGTCTAAGGGAAGGCTTCTGAAAGATCTTGTCTTGGTGAAACCAAGTCTTGAGGGGAAAGTGCACCACCTCTGCAGAGTGTAAAATCTAAGTACTTAGCCATGTCCCTGTAGGGTTCGCAGCATAGAAAACAAAAAAATTCCTACGATGGGAACAACTAAGTACCAATATCTATCTACTAGACACAAGCAACGGGTGGATATACATCCATAGAATACATACCCTCAAAGACCGAATAGCGTTAACGACATTGTACTCGTGGATGATGTAGACGAACACTTGCCGATCTCAAGATCGTGATGAAGTCCATCTGGTCCAGCCGGTCCAGCACGATCAAGTCCAGCACCTCAAAGCAGTGGTGCATCCGTGATCGCACACACGTACGGGTACCCCGACAACCTCCGCGCCCTCGCCCCAGCGAAGCAGCGGAAGCAACAAATCCTTCTAGAAAAATCCACCGGGAACATGTATCTCGCTGATCCGAGACCATGGGGAAATTCTAAAGGGGGGAGAGAGATCCTTCGCGAGGAGGTGTACTTTGAGAGGAGGAGAGGGGGGCCTTTTATAGGGGAGAGGGGGGCACCCAAGGGGCATGGTGCCCAGCCATGGGGCTTTCCCCACCTCTTCCACATTCATGTGGGTGGAGCTCCCACTCAAAATGAAAAGCCTCCAATCCCATTAAAAAGCCTCCACTCAAAAATCCACTCACATGCATTAAATTTCCACCAAATTTAATGCAAGCTCTCATTTAAATAAAACTATTTTATTTATTTATTCAGAATTTTGTTAATTACTTTAATTAACAAACAATCACATAAAACCCCTTACAACATTTCAATTTCACATGCAGAACCAGTTTCAGCAATTTCAACCGAAACAGTTTCGGTGTCTAGTGAAATAAATTCATGCGCTTTCCTTTTTCTTTCTCTGGCATATCATTTGCTCCGAATGGTGTCGGTATCCCTTAAGTGTGTCACCCTATGGTTCGCAAATAATGCAGACATGATCGAGACTCCTCTCCGATCAATAATCAGCAGCAGGACCTGGAGATCCATACTGACTCCCACACATTCAACGATGACTTCTGTGATCATGTGAACCTTTTACGCTAGTATCTTAATCCCTTTGTTTCACGATATATTACATGTCCGAGATTCGATCATCGGTATCTCTATACCTAGTTTGATCTCGTTACCGACATGCACTCTTTTCTCGTTCCCGTGATATAACAGTCTAGTGATCAAATCACTTGCTTGCAAGCTAATCAATGTGATATCACCGAGAGGGCCTAGAGCATATCTATCCGTCATCGGGATGAACAAATTCCACTCTCGATCCATGGGTCTCAACATAACACTTTAGTAGTTCTGAAGCCATCTTTATAATCACCCAGTTATGGTGTGACGTTTGATGTCATCGAGAAACTCTTTCGGTGTTAGTGATTGACATGATCTCATGGTCTAAGGATTAGGATCACTTCGTAAGTTGTTATAGCAATATAAACTCAATGACTTTGATCGTAATGCTATACTTCGGATGAATGTTCATCACATCATTACACTAATGTTGTGACCTCGTTATTAACAACATCCAATGTCCATGATCAGGAAACTTTCATCATCATGTTAATCAACGAGCTAGTTTATAAGAGAGGCATAACTAGGAACTTCCTTTTTGTTTATTAAACACACATGTATTAACGTTTCCGTATTAATACAATTATAGCATGCAAAATAAACATTTATCATAAATAAGGAATACGATAATAACCACTTTATTATTGCCTCTCGGGCATATTCCCTTCAGTCCCTGGTAAAGGACAATTTGAGCATCAAGACATGGAAGCTATCAAGAATCTCATCATCCAAATCTCTAAGCTAAAAACTTGTGGTTGAACAAGGGTTAAAGGATCTTCAATCTTTGATTGGTAGATGCATTGGGTGATTTTTGTCAAGCAAAAACTTAGTGTTTTCAAATGATAAGGAAAAATCTATTTTTGAGCAATGCAAGCCTCAACTCCACATTGCCAAATGCATATAGATGATAGACTCCACTATACTACCATAGTATCACTTGCCAATACAATTCAAATGTATTGACCCTTGTGGCTGTAACTTGTTATGTTGCAGGTTTGTTTGATATTAGTGAAGTTTAATGATTAGGATTACAAGTCTACAACCAACATGTCTACCTGTGGCACTTTGAAGATGAAGGACCCCATGCTTATAGATATTCTGCTGCAATGTAATGTAATAGCCAAATGAGCTATGTAAGATGTAATAAAATTATGTTATTCCTGGTTATAAAGTTGTATTATGACCTTTGTTTCTTGATATTACATCTTAACTGTGGATGCTAGCTATTGATCCAGGGACTAGCATTGTAAACACAGGGATCTCTACCTTATTAAAGGTTGGGATCTCTACAGATGGTATCAGAGCATTGTGTTGCCTGTAGGATTTGTAACCCTAGGATTGGACAAAAACCCCTTAGAAAATAGGAGTTGTATTTGTTCCAAAACTTATTTACAAACAATCTTGTAAAGTCTTTCCTCAACCATTTTGGTTTTGATTCTACATCTCTTCTATTTCAAACTTGATGGACAAAACCTACCCCATGGCCAAAGACTTCACCATGTGCAAAGGACATCTTCAACTCTAATGACTTCAACATCTTCATCATTTTCACCAAGGACTTCAACCTTGGATAACACTAAGGACAAGTGAGACAAGAAACCTTGCTCAAGATTTGGAGACTAAGGAAACACAAATTAGAAGGAGCCAACATCACCTTTGAAGTTTTGTGACCAAGAATTGTTCCCAAGGAAACCATGATCTCATGCAAGATGAAACAACCAAAAAGGAGGAAGGAAAAATCACAAGTGAACCATATAGATGGACCACCATATTTAGTTTAAGCCAAACCCACCAACTTATGTGGTGTAACAAAAATATTTTTGGTTGCCTAAGAATATGCTTGGAAACTTGTGTTTGAAAGGAGTGTTTGTTTGTGATTGCTTGCACATTGTTTGTGTGAATTGTGAATTGGGGATTAGAATTATTTTCCTTAGAGATATTTTGCCTATTCTAATCTCAATTCAACCCAAACAGATGACTACTCCAAGAGACTCCAACATCAAGGTTGATGACGACAACAACAACCAAGAGGACAACATGAGAGAACTCATAGCAACCCAAAACCAGTTGAACCAAATGACAGCTCAATTCATAGCCAACACCAGTGGGGAAGGTCCAACCTTGCAAAAGTTTTTGGAAACCCAAGCCCAAATGTTGCATCAGGTGACAGATCAAATGATCAACATGGAAGGCAACTCTTCCAAAGGTGTTTGTGACAACAAGGATGACAAAGATGTTATTCTAGAAGGAACCAAAGCTTGCAATATTTGTGGAGACAAGGATCACACTTTCAAGGAGCATGGAGATCAATGCCCCAACTGTGAAGAGAAACATCCAGTAGGCCAATGTCCCACCTCTCAAGCTACTTGTTACCTATGTGAAGGAAATAATCATGTCCCTATCCAATGCCCCATCTATTCCGTAGTTGAACAAAGGAAACAAGGTGGAGTGCAACAACTGATTGCAGACTATCAAGAGAGAGCCAAGTCTACCAAGAAGGATGAAGACAAAGGAAAATCTCAACTTGTACCTCCATGCAATACAACCCAATTTAAAGGACCAAAGAAGAGGCATATGAATTATCCAAGGAGCAATAGAAGGTCAAAGAAACCAGTAGACATTCCTACCTATGAGATAACATATGAAGAACATGAACTAGAAGCACTCCTAGCTTTGGAGAAACCCAAGAAAAAGAAGGAAAAAAGCCATGTGCAATGTAATCATTGTAAAGAAATGGGACATTATGCCAGTGAATGTCCAGAGAAACAGAAGTACAAGGAGATTGGCCAAGTATGGTGTAACAACTGCAAAGAGCTAGGCCATTATGCAGCAACCTGTCCACAAGAGATACGTGAAGAACTCAAACTTATCACATGTTACAACTGTGGTAACCAAGGACATTATGCAAGCAACTGTCCAGAAAAGATGAAGCACAAGATAAACAAGCCTGTGAAGGATCTCAGCCTTGTCATATGTTTCAAGTGTGGAAACAAAGGACATTATGCAGATGTTTGCCCAGAGAAGTTTCCCCAAGATCCCAAGCAAGCCAATATGTAATCTAGTTGGAAAATTTTTAAGGGTGGTAGTACCCTAGATGCTTTTGAGCCAACTTGTAACCCTAGCCTTCCCAAATCTCGGGACGAGATTTATTTTAAGGGTGGTAGCCTGTCACATCCCAAGATTTTCCAAATCTTGTTATGTGAAAAATAAATGAATAAAATAAAACTTTGTTGATTTTCAGGGTGAGAAGAAACTTTTTGATTCCAATTGGAAACCTTCAAACCTTTTTGATCAAACAAATCCTAAAGGGATTTGAAAAGATAAACAATTAATAAAGAAAATTTTGAATAAGTAGAATTACTATTTTTGGATATTTAATAAAAAGATTTGGTTTTCAAATGAAAAGGTAGAAATATAAATAAGGATTATTTTATAGAGCCAAATTAAAACTTGGACAAGTTTTGAAATAAAATGTTTTGCTTTGATTAAAAGAGTAAAGGTTTATTTAAATAAAATAATGAGAGTTTATTAATAAACCAATTTTATTGAAGTAAAGGTTTTCCCATTTTAAATAAACACTAAAACTTGTTAATTTATTTTAAACAAGTTTTCCAAGTATTTTATATTTTCAAATAAAACCAACTGAAATGATTTTGGTACTATTTTAGTTTTCAAATAGAGTTTTAAATAAATCAAATCCTATTTGATTTAATAACTAAGGACTATTTTAATTAATTAATAAATGGATCCTAAAAATAATAAAAATATTTGTTGTTTTGGACTTTGTATTTTAGTTGGTTAAAAGAACTAAAATCAATACAAAGCTTAGCAAAAGTTTGAATCCATTTGTTTGAATTGTTTGATTGAAATTCAAAACTGGAAATCAATTAGAAAAAGAAAAAGACATTCAGAACAAAAAAAAAGGGATCAGACCAAGCCCAACCCATCTAGCCCAACAGCCCAGTCGCAGCCCAGTTTCGCCCCCACACCCTCTCTGCGAATCGTTTTCCACCGAAAAACCAACCTGCAGAGTCACTGATAGCTCGGCCCCACTCCCTCTTCCTCTCTCTCGCAGACAGTGCGGCCCCACGCCACCTTAGAGTCGTCTTCACCGCGACAATTCCTCCCGGCCGTTTTCTGTCATTGATGCCACGATTGAATTCGCTTCAATGCCTCGCCTTAATCTCGCCACGACCACGCCCCCTTAAACGCCTCCCTCTTCTCCCCATTTCCCCTCTGTTTCCAGCTCCTCTCCGCCCCAGGGCTACTCTAATTGGTCGCTGCAACCACACCAACTCCGACAAGGTTCTGCTCGAATTCCGGCAAAGCCAGACAACCCCACTGCCCCTGGAGCACACGAGCATGCTCGCCAGCACCAGGCGTACCTCCCAGTGGCGGTAGCTCACTCGCACACGCCCCAGGACGTCGCCCCCGACGACACCTGCACGCCACCATCTCCTTCTCCAACTCCGGCAGCATCTACTGGTGAGACCAGACCTCCTTTTCACCTCTCTGTGATGCACACATACTCGCCTCCCTCTTGCGAACATAACAGTGCATTCTACTTGTCTTAGCGCGTCCTCTATCTTCACCCTCGACGACGACTGACCGCACCCGACGCCAGGCATTCCTCCGGCGGCAATTGTCCTCACCCCCGTGCGCCCCTGACCTTGTGGAGACCACGTCGAGAATCAGCGCAGCCCTGCGAACCCGGTGAGCATATCCGTCCTCTCCCTCGCTTCCTGTAGTCGCCGTAGCACCACCAGCAGCGCGTCGCCGCCGCCAGCCACCGTTAAGAGCCGCCACTAGTTGGCAAGCGTGCTATGCGCCGTTGGATTTTGATAAGATGGTCACGATAGAACCTTAGCCGAAGGGGTAAGAACAATCCTTTGCCGCATGATACGCTTTAGATCCTACGGTCCAGCAAGCTCGATCCGCCCGAAGCGATACCGGCCAATCAGATTGAGCCGCGTGGCACTAGTTCTGTTTAAAACAAAATTTTGAATCTGATTAAGTTGCAAACTTGTAAATTCCATAACTTTTGATCCACACGTCCAAATTTTACAAACTTTATATCAATGGATTCAGAAAAGCAAGATCTAGCCAACCATGCACTTTGTTTAGTAAAAAGCTTCTGTTAAAATGTTTGCTTTTGCAGAAACTTGTGTATGCTTGTTTAGGTTATAAAAAATATTCTAAAATGATTTTGGGGATAAAATATTTGGCAAATGGTTTGTTTTGAACCTACTGACCCTAGGAAACAAATTGTGGTTTCAAAAATGTATTTGGTGAAACAAAAGAATAAACTTTGGATTTAAACCAATTCTAGTCAAATAAAATATAGTTTAATTATTAAAAGTGGTTTTGGAAGAAAACCTTTGAGAAATGTTTTGTAAATAAACTCTCTGACCCTAAAAACAAGATTTTATGGTTTGAAAACATATTTTGTGAACCCTATAGATTAATGCCTTATTGAAAACATTTTTACACCACATAAAATGATACCATGTTTTAAAAATGGTTTATGAAGTAAAACCTTTTGCAAATGACTTTGACACTTTATAAAATAACCAATAGGTGTTTCCAAATGTTTACAACCTACTAGAAACCACTTTTACAAATAAAACAACCTATTGCATGCTTGCATGCATTACTTTGATTTTATCATTTTATGTGATGAATTGCTTGAATGGTAGATTGAAATATTGTTTGCTTGATTGAATTGTAGTGACTTGAAGAGTGTGATTGTAGCAAAGGCAAGGAGTGAACTTATACTCTACCAAAAAGTCAAGTGATGCTTCATACTTTTGTCCCATTACTTTCACTATGCATTAGTGATTTTTCTAAGTAAAACTTGCATGGAATTTTTGCTAAGTATAAACCATGCTATGGGAAAACCTAGTAGATGAAACCTTAGTAAAATTTCCCTAGGTTAAGATTCCTACTACTATCATGCTTAGCTTAGCTAATAGAAAACAAGGGTGGAATATATATTCACACTATGGAAAAAATTCTAAGTCTGAGGACTTGTGTTTTGTTTAATAAAACAACTAAGTGAATGAATCACCTGGGTGGAATGGAAGGAAAGGTTTGTGTTGAGTGGTTCACAAGGCCCATTTTTATGGTTTACCTTGTGTATCTCACTTGTGGATGGCCACCCAGGAACAAAGAGATTTGAGATGTCAAATGTTGAGAAGCTTCAATTGCAACCACATGGCATTATGGGCTCTTCCTGGATCATATAGGTTGCAAGAACTTAGCCAAATGGACAGTTGGTGGTAGGGGAATGATAGGTTGGAACGCGTCCATTTTGGTCTAAGGGAAGGCTTCTGAAAGATCTTGTCTTGGTGAAACCAAGTCTTGTGGGGAAAGTGCACCACCTCTGTAGAGTGTAAAATCTAAGTACTTAGCCATGTCCCTGGTAAAGGACAATTTGAGCATCAAGACATGGAAGCTATCAAGAATCTCATCATCCAAATTTCTAAGCTAAAAACTTGTGGTTGAACAAATGTTAAAGGATCTTCAATCTTTGATTGGTAGATGCCTTGGGTGATTTTTGTCAAGCAAAAACTTAGTGTTTTCAAATGATAAGGAAAAAACTATTTTTGAGCAATGCAAGCCTCAACTCCACTTTGCAAAATGCATATAGATGATAGACTCCACTATACTACCATAGTATCACTTGCCAATACAATTCAAATGTATTGACCGTTGTGGTTGTAACTTGTTATGTTGCATGTTTGTTTGATATTAGTGAAGTTTAATGATTAGGATTACAAGTCTACAACCAACATGTCTGCCTGTGGCACTTTGAAGATGAAGGATCCCATGCTTATAGATATTCTACTGCAATGTAATGTAATAGCCAAATGAGCTATGTAAGATGTAATAAAATTATGTTATTCCTGGTTATAAAGTTGTATTATGACCTTTGTTTCTTGATATTACATCTTAACTGTGGATGCTAGCTATTGATCCAGGGACTAGCATTGTAAACACAGGGATCTCTACATTATTAAAGGTTGGGATCTCTACGTTATTAAAGGTTGGGATCTCTACAATAGATCTTGGTACATAGTTGTTCCCATCGTAGGAAATTTTTTGTTTTCTATGCTGCGAACCCTACAGTGGTACCAGAGCCAGATCTATGCGTAGATGGTTTTCACGGGTAGTACACATATGAGTAGGTGGGTGATGATGATCATGTTATTGCTTCTTAGTTGTACTTTCTATATTTGTGGCATAGTGGGATGAAGCGGCCCGGACAAACTTTACATGTACTTGCACATGAGACCTGTTCCACGCTTGACATGCAACTAGTTTTGCATAAGTGGATAGCGGGTGTCTGTCTCTCCTACTATAGTCAATATCTAATTTACAACGAGTTGTTGATAATTTGGTTATCCTCGTTGTGGTTCCATGTTCATAGGTAAGAACAGTTCTATCTTCGAAAGCCCTAAGCCACGTAAAACTTGCAATAGATAAATTAGAAGCGTCTAGTTTAGATTGTTGCTAGGCTAGTGTCATGATATGGTGATGTTGTAAGTAAAAGTATAAGTCGATACTCTTACAACACACATAACGTGTAAGTTCCATAGAACTTGGCCTTACACATAAAGGAATGATGAAGATCATACCATGATGCACATGATGATGATCAAGTGCAAGAACCATATCATTTCACTTTTTCACATATGATGTTCGTTGCATCTTATATTTCTTGTTTGGTGTTTTATTAGCATAATAATATGATCCCTCATTTAGATATCAAGATAAAAATGTGTTCTCCCTTAAGTATGCACCGATTATGTTTCGCCGCTCCAAGACATCATATTTTGGGTGTAAGACAGTTTTACACACGCGAATACTAAGGTTCTTACTTGGAGAGCCTAGCATGTATAGACATGGCCTCGGAAACGGACCGAAAGGTTAAGCATGAGTCATATGTAGACATGATGCCCATATAGATGCTCGCCTTTGAAGCTACACCGACTCACATGATGATCGGACTTGGTGTAGTGGATTTGGTTCATGTAATCACCAAAAAGGCACGAGGGATGTCTTTTTGTAGTGGGAGTTCATTATTAATTTGGATTAGTCGAACTCGATCTATCGTAAACTTAGTCTAAACTTTACAAATTCTGTTGTAGATGGCACCACCTGCTTTTAATTTCAATGTGTTCATGGAGAAAGAGAAACTTTCAACGAATGGTAGCAACTTTACCGACTGGGCTATGAATTTGAGGATTCTCCTCTCTGCTGCACAAAAGAAATATGTGCTAGAAGCTCCGTTATGCCCTCCACCACTTGATGATGCCACTTACGAAGAAAAGAACATCTATTTGACTTGTTAGGAGGACCACACCTTATTTCATTGCGGCATTTTGTATGGGCTAGATCTAGAACTTCGAAAGCGTTTCGAAAACAACAATGCCTTTGATACAATGGGTGAGTTGAAAATGTTTTTCGGCACCCATGCTGCTGTAGAGAGTTATAATGCTTCATAAAAGTTCTTTATCTGCATGATGGAAGAGAACAGCTCCGTTAGTGAGCACGTACTCAAAATGTCGGGGTACGCCGATAAGCTTGTGTCATTGGGAATATCGATTCCCATTGACTTAGGCGTACATCGTGTTCTCCAATCTCTGCCACCTTGCTACAAGAGCTTCGTGATGAACTATAACATGCAGGGCATGAAGAAGTCTCTCCCCGAGCTTCTGTCTATGCTTAAGAATGCAAAGGTGGAGATCAAGAAGTAACATCAAGTGTTGATGATCAATAATACCACCGGTTTCAAGAAAGACAGGAAGGGTAAACAAAAGGGAAAGAAGGACAGCAAATCGGTTGCCGTACATGAAAAGAAATCCCGAGTTGGCCCTAAGTCTGATACCGAGTGCTATTATTGTAAGGAGACTGACCACTGGAAGCGCAAATGCCCCAAGTATTTGCTAGACAAGAAGGCCGGCAAGGAAAATAAAGGTATATTTGATATACATGTTATTGATGTGTACTTGACTAGTACTCGCAGTAGAACCTGGGTATTTGATACCAAATCGGTTGCTAATATTTGTAACTCGAATCAGGGGCTGTGGAACAAACGACCGCTAGCAAGGGGTGAGGTCAAGATGCGTGTCGACAACGGATCAAGCATTGATGTGATCACCGTCGGAATGCTACCTCTCCACTTACCATCAGGATTAGTTATAAACTTGAACAATTGTTATATGGTGCCTGGACTGAGCATGAATATTGTATCTGGATCATGTTTGATGCATAATGGTTATTCATTTAAATCCGAAAATAATGTTTGTTCGATTTATATGAATAATATATTTTATGGTCATGCACCTGTGATGAATGGTTTATTTCTGTTGGATCTCGATACTAGTGTTACACATATTCATAATGTTGACGCTAAAAGGATTAAACTTAATGATGATATATCCACATATATGTGGCAATGCCGGCTAGGTCATATTGGCGTTAAACGCATGAAGAAGCTCCATTCGGATGGACTTTTGGAATCACTTGATTTCGAATCATTTGATACATGTGAGCCATACCTTATGGGCAAGATGACTAGAACGCCGTTTTCCGGTTCAATGGAACAGGCGACAGATTTATTGGAAATCATATACTCTGATGTGTGTGGTCCAATGAGTGTGTCGGCGCGAGGTGGATATCGCGTATGATTTGAGTAGATACGGTTATATCTACTTGATGAAACACAAGTCTGAAACCTTTGAAAAATTCAAGGAATTTCAGAATGAAGTGGAAAATCATCATAATAGAAAGATCAAATTTCTACGGTCCGACCGTGGAGGTGAGTACCTACGTTATGAGTTTAGCACACATATGAAAGAGTGTGGAATAGTTTCACAACTCACACCTGCCAGAACACCACATTGAAATGGTGTGTCGGAACGTCGTAATCGTACTTTACTAGATATGGTTCGATCTATGATGTCTCTGACGGACTTTCCACTGTCATTTGGGGTTATGCACTAGAGACTGCTGCATTCACTTTAAATCGGGAACCATCCAAATCCGTTGAAAAGACACACTATATGAATTGTGGTTTGGAAATAAACCTAAGCTATCATTTCTTAAAGTTTGGGGATGCGATGTTTATGTGAAGATGAAGGGGTTCGTAGCATGGAAAACAAAAAATTTCTACCGCATGCACACAAACAAGCCAAGATCTATCTACTAGACTGTAACAACGAGTCAATTAGAGTACTCACCCTCGAAGATTCCAAAGCGGTTAACGAGAGCAGATTCTCGTGGGTGATGTAGTCGTACACTTGCCGATCTCAAGATCGCGTAGATGATCCTTTCGGCGCTGCGTTCCCGCAGCGCTTCCACAGTCGGTCACACGTTAGGTACTCGATGAAGACATTCCTCTCCCTTGTTCTAGCAGGCAGCAGAGGTTGTAGTTCTCCCCTCGCAATTCCGGCAGCATGACAGCGTGGTGTCGGAAGTAGAGGGAAAATCCTGCAGGGCTTCGCCTAAGCCGGAGCAGGTTATGGTGGATCTAGGGTTTCCGGCGATCTAGAGTTTAGAGGGTCGAAGAGGAGGAGGTGGATTCGGAGGTGTCTAGGGTGGAAGCGACGATCCGGAAGCGGCGCAAGGCAGCGGCGCGGCGGTGCCAAGCGGAGGCGGCGCTGCAGGGGGGAGGGGCTGCGACGCGACTAGTTGGGAGGGGCTGGTTGTGTGTCCTTGGGGCACCCCCTCCCCTCTATTTATGAGAGGGAGTACATCTTGGGAGAGGAAGTTTGAATCCTTCCCCAACTCCCTCTCCTAGTCGGCTTGTGGTGGAGGGAAAGAAGGGTTCTTTCCTTCCTCCACTAGGATACATTGTCCCAGTTTGACTTTTCAAACTTGCCTTTTGACTTTCAATTTGGAGCTTTATTTCTTTCTTGCAAATGCCCAACCAAGTGACCTAGGACATGATCCAATCATTCCACTTATCCATGACACATTCGTGTACCCTTCCCCTTCCGGTCCGGTGAACCTTCTAAACCCTTCTAGAACCTCTCCGATGAAATCATCGGAATCATTCCCGAACTCCGGAATTGGACTTTCCTTATATGAATCTTATTCTCTGGACCATTCCGGATCTCCTCGTGATATCTCGGATCCCATCCGAGACTCCGAACAACATTCGGTCTTCTTACTTACATTTCATATCTACTAAACAACATCGAATCCTTAAGTGTGTCTCCCTACGCTTCGTGAATTACGTGAACATGAACGAGACACTTCTCCTTTCAATAACCAATAGAGGAATCTGGAAATTCATATGGCCCCCACATATTTCTATGATTACTTTGCGATCGAATGAACCACTTACATACGATACCAATTTCCCTTTGTCTCGCGATAGTTTACTTATCCAATGTTTGATCGTCGGTATCTCTGCATACCTAGTTCAACCTCTTTACCCCGATAAGTACTCTTTTCTCGTTCCTGTGATATGTGATCCCTTGTGAGCCAGTCACATGCATTCAAGCTAATTGGATGACATTCCAGCGAGAGGGCCCATAGTATATCTATCCGTCATATGGATGGACAAATCCCACTCTTGATCCATGTGCCTCAACACATACTTTCCGAACACTCAATGCCACCTTTATAGCCCCCCAGTTACGATGTGGTGTTTGATGTCATCAAAGCATCCTTCTGGTGATGGTGATTAGCATGATCTCATGGTCGAAGGAATTAGGTTACTATGTCTCAGAAAGCTTATAGCAAATGAACTATTGAAATGACTTGATCTTTATGCTACACTTATGTATAGGATTATGTCCATCATACCATTCTCCTAATGATATGATCTTGTTGTTAACAACATCTCTATGGTCATGATCCAGAAACCATGATCATCTGTTAACCATCAAACTAGTATTACAGAGAGGCTTTACCAAGGACTCTAATTTAGTTTACAAATCACACAAGTATTAATGTTTCCGGTTAATACTATTATAGCATGAATGTAAACATTTATCATAAACACAAAGATATAATAATAACCACTTTTATTATTGCCTCTAGGGCATATCTCCAACAGTCTCCCACTTGCACTAGAGTCTACTAATCTAGATTACATGGTAATATACCGAACACCCATGGGGGTTTGGTGCTGGTCATGTTTTTCCCTCGGGAGAGGTTTAGTCAACGGATCCGCCACATTTAGATATGTGTGTACTTTCCAAATCTTTATGTCACCATCTTGGACATGCTCTCGAATAGCATGAAAATGCAGCTTGATATGCTTCAGCTTCTTGTTTGACCTTGGTTCTTGCGCATTGGCTATGGCGCCCATGTTATCACAATAGATAGACACTGGGTCCAGCGCACTGGGAACAACACCGAGCACTGGGAACAACACCGAGCTATGACCTTCATCCATATCGCCTCTTGTGAAGCCTCCGAAGCAGCTATGTATCCGATTTAGTTGAAGATCTCTCCACAGCACTTTGCTTTGCACTCCTCTAGCTAACTGCTGCACCATTCAAATTAAATACATATCCAGATTGAGATTTAGAATCATCCGGATCGGTGTTCCAACTAGCATCGGTGTAACCATTAACAACGAGTTGTTCATCACCTCCATAAGAAAGAACCATATCCTTAGTTCTTCTCAAGTACTTAAGGATGTTTTTGACCGCTGTCCAATGATCCACTCCTGGATCACTTTGATATCTGCTAGTCAAACTAAAAGCATATGCAATGTCGGGTCTAGTACATAGCATGGCATACATGATAGATCCTATGGCTGAGGCATAGGGAGTCTTACTCATCCTTTCTCTATCTTATGTCGTAGCAGGACTTTGAGTTTTACTCAAGGTCATATTGGGAACATGGGCAAGAACCATTTCTAGCTATCTTCCATTACAAACCTCTTTAGAACTTTGTCCAAATATGTACTATGTGACAATGATATTAGGCGTCTCGATCTATCTCTATAAATCTATATGCCTAATATGTAAGCTGCTTCGCCAAGATCTTTCATTGAAAAACTATTATTCAAATAATCCTTGACACTATTAAGAAGGTCTACATCATTCCCAATCAACAATATGTCATCCAGATATAGTACTAGGAATGGTACAGAGCTCCCACTCACTTTCTTGTAAATACAAGCTTCTCCATAAGTTTGTATAAAACTAAAACTTTTGATTACCTTATCAAAACATTGATTCCGACTTCGGGATGCTTACTTCAATCCATAAATGGACCGTTGAAGTTTGCATCCCTTGTTAGCATATTTAGGATTGACAAAACCTTTGGGTTGTACCATATACAAATCTTCATCAATGTCTCCATTGAGGAACGCCGTTTTTTTAGGGATACGCGTAGGCTACACTAGCGCAAATCAAAAAAATTCTACCATGTATACCAGGATTACTGTTGTCATAGATTACGGGATTACCACTAGACGCGCAGTTGCGGAATTGATGAAGCGCGTCGAGGCAGTGCAGACGTTCCACGTCTCCTCCTTTTCCTCATCCCACGAGCAGCTCCCCTTGCGCGGCTCGTCCAAGCGCTACAGATGCAGCACCTCCGAGGTATCCACACATACAGGGTGGAAGCGTCAGACATCGGACTGCTAGGTCAGCGCGTGCAACACAGGCGTGAGGAGTGGAGGCTGGGAATGATCTCAGATCTCACCCTGGTCAGCTCGCCCCACCCTCTCTTATATAGGCGTCTCTAGTGGGCTTCTACATTAGTAGCCCATTAGTAGCCTAAGCCTGGTCTAATTCGGATCCAATCCTCATTAAGCTTCCAGCCCCTTAAGTGTGTGACCCTATAGGTTCATATGCGCATAGACATGACACGAATACACTTATTCTGTCAATAGTTGGTAGCGGCCTCTAGCAAGACATGCCAACTCCTAAACGCATACAAAGATCATATCGGACGAACCATCACAAGGCTTAGTACATGTCTTTCCCTTTGCATCACGATATTTGGTCTAGCTCCAAGCTGACCTCCCTTTCTCGATACCGTGATTCGGAATCCCTTAACTAGGTTAACTCTTAACCATAGATAGCACGGACATGCATTTCTGGATCCGATCACTCGAGGGGCCCAGAGATATCTCTCTCAAGTAGAGAGGGGCAAATCCCATCTTGATTGACCATGCCTTGCAGCATGCTTCAGGACAAACCCGAAAGTTACCTTTATAACTACCCTGTTACGGTGCACCGTTTGATAGCCCCAAAGTAGGTCGATCCACATCTCAAGTACATGCGACAATCTCAGGTCTAAGGACAAAACATACATGATGTGTAGAGAGAGAGCTACAACTAATTGTCAGCCTCAGGTTGGGTCAGTCCAACCCCATGTTCATAACATGTGTCCACATCATTGGTTTGACATCTCCATGTCTATGACTTGTGAAACATAGTCATCAACCAATCGATGTGCTAGTCTAATATTCATGTGTGTCCTCACATGAACTCCGACTAGGGACAACTCTTAAATAACCATACAAGTAAAGAGTTTCACAAACAATTCACATAATTGCCAATCAATACAAGTTGCCTGATATGGATATTCAAGGAACATTACAATAACTCATGGATACATATGAAATATAATCATCTCTATGATTACCTCTAGGGCATATTTCCTTCAGTCTCCCACTTGCACTAGAGTCAATCTAAAATATATCTAATACCAATTGCTCTTGTGTGCGCTTCATGCACGGGCTGCGGGAGAGGCTTAGTCAAGGGATCAGCAACATTTGAGTCCGTATGTATTTTGCATATCATGACACTACCATCCTCAACGAAATCTCGAATCTGATGGTAACGCATGCGAATATGTTTGTTCTTCTGGTGTTGTCTAGGTTCCTTGGCTTGTGCAATAGCACCATTTTTGTCACAATAAACATCCAAGGGATTGGACGCGCCCTGAACCACACCGAGAGCGATTAGGAAATTCCTAATCCAAACAGCTTCCTTTACGGCCTCCGAGGCAGCAATATATTCAGCTTCTGTTGAAGAGGAAGTCACCGTATCTTGCTTGGAAATTTTCCAGCTCACAGCACCACCATTCATGACAAACACATAACCTGATTGCAATTTCGAATCATCTGAGTCGTTAAGGTAACTCGCATCTGTGTAACCCTTTACACTGAGTTCATCCTCACCTCCATAAACTAGGAACACATCCTTAGTCCTTTTTAAGTACTTAAGGATGTTATTTACTGCTGTCCAATGACCTCACCTGGATCAGCCTGGTATCTGCTCGTAACACTTAGAGCATAGGAAACATCTGGGCGAGTACAAATCATTGCATACATGATGGATCCAATAGCCGAAGCATATGGAACCCTACTCATGCGCTCACGCTCATCAGTAGTCGAAGGACACTGAGTCTTGCTGTGTTTTATGCCATGAGACATGGGCAAGAACCCCTTCTTAGCCTCTTCCATGCTGAACCGTTTCAACAATTTGTCAATGTATGTACTCTGGCTTAATCCAATTGGCCTCCTTGATCTATCTCTATAGATCTTGATGCCCAGAATATATGCCGCTTCTCCCAATTCCTTTGTCACATCCCAAGATTTTCCAAATCTTGTAATATGAAAAATAAATGAATAAAATAAAACTTTGTTGATTTTCAGGGTGAGAAGAAACTTTTGAATCCAATTGGAAACTTTCAAAACCTTTTTGGATCAAATAAAATCCTAAAGGGATTTAAAAAGATAAATAAACAATAAAGTTAAAAAAATATTTGGAATTACTATTTTGGACCTTTTAAATAAAAAGATTTGGTTTTCAAATGAAAAGGTAGAAGTATTAAATAAAGATTATTTTTATGAAGCCAAATTAAACCTTGGCCAAGCTTTTGAAATAAAACATTTTGTTTTGATCAAAGAATAAAAATTTATTTAAAGAAAATAATAAGGATTTAATATCCAAGTTTATTAAAAATAAAGGTTTTACTATGTTAATTAAACATCAAAACTTATTTATTTATTTTAAACAAGTTTTCCAAGTGTTCTTTATTTCCAAATAAAACCTACTGATTTGATTTTGAAAATACTTAGATTTTAAATGGAGTTTTAAATAAATTAAAACCCATTTGATTTAATAACTAATATCCATTTTATTTAATTATAAATGGACCCTAAAATAATAAAAATATATTATTTTATTTTGGGACTTTGGTTTATTGTTGTTAGACAGAACCAAAACTCAATACAAAGTTTGGTGAAAGTTTGATGTGAATTGAATGTTTGATTTCTTGATTGAATTTCAAAACAGAAAATAGAAATAGAAAAGAAAAATCATTTGGGAAGAAAAAAATGTGTAAAAGACAGCAGCCCAGTCGGCCAGCCCAACAAGGCCCAACCAGCCCAACTTCTCTCCCTCCCGAAGAAAACGTTTCGCACTCAGTTTTTAACCCGCAGAGCGACTGACGAGTGGACCCTCTTTCCCTATCACTCCCTCGCTGACAGCAAGTTCCCACCTCTCCTGTTCATCGTCTTCGAGCCCGCGCTGATTACTCCCTGCCGTTGCAGCCAGTAAACGCCGGCGATCAATTTGCGTTAAAGGCCGCATTACTCCACCCTGTGACCACGCTGTTTTAAACGCCTGCGTCTTACCTCTCTTTTCCCCCAGACAGCTCTCTTCCTCCGCCCCCCAGGCCGTCGTAATTTCAAGCCGCGCTCTCACTGCTCCGGCGAGCTCCGCAACCAATTCCGGCCAGCAGACACCGCCCCTTGCCTCATTGACCAAGCGCACACACTCCCCAGCCTCTGGCGCTTCTGCCTATGCCTTTCGTTCACCCGCGGGCGCCCCAGAACGTCGACTTCGACAACCTCCCAGCGCCGCCGTGTCTGCCTCTCTCTCCGGCGAGTTTTTCTGGTAAGTCAAGACCACCCCGAGCCCTCTCAATCACGCACACATCATCGCCGTGTCTTTGCACGTCTGACCATGCGTTTGGTTTGTCTCCTAGTGACCCATAGCACCATCCTCGACGACGATAGAGCGTGGCCGAGGCGCAGCTCCACTCCGGCGAGCGATTAAGCCCGCTCCAGTGCGCCCCTCGGCAAGACAGCACCAACTTGAGCTTCCCCAGTACCCTGCGAACAAGGTGAGCATCCTCGTTTCCTCCCTTTCTTCCTGTAGCCGCCGTAGCACCACCGCCTGACCGTGCGCTGCTGCTAGCCACCATCGGCGCCGCTCGTGTTTGGTCAAATCAACCCGCACCGTTAGATTTCCATCTGGCGGTCTCGATAGGTTCATTAAACGAAGAGGTACGGGCTAATCTGAACCGCACTGTCCCACTTAGATCCAACGGCTGTAGTTGCGCGATCCGTGTGAACCGGTATCGACCAGTAGCATTGCGCCGCGTGCCCAGACTTTGTTTTAAAATAGAATTTGAAATCAGATTGTTTTGCAAATTTGAAACCCTTGCAACTTTTGATCCACACGTCCAAAATTTGCAAACTTTATATCAATGGAATCAGTGGAACAAGCCCTAGCCAACCATGCAATTTGTTTAGTAAAAAGCTTCTGGTAAAATGTTTGTTTTTGCAGAAACATTTGTATGCTTGTTTAGGTTATAAAAATTATTCCAAAATTATTTTTAGGTTGAAATCTTTGCAAATTGGTTTGTTGTGAACCTACTGACCCTAGGAACCATCTTGTGGATTCAAAAATGTATTTGGTGAAAATTAGGATTGAATAATTGATTTAGCTCATTTCTAGTCAAATAAAAATAGTGATTTTGCTATGAAAATGATTTTTGAACAAAACCTTTGGAAAATGTTTTGATTCGAAGCTACTGACCCTAAAGACCAAGTTGTTGAGATTAACAACTTATTTGGTGAACAACACAAAATTGTTGCCTTGCTAAAAACATTTTCACCACATGAAATAATGTTTTGATTTGAAAATGATCTATAGATAAAACCCTTTTGCAAATGACTTTGCCACTTTAGAAAATGACCACTTTGAACCTTACAATGTATAGAGCCTAGTGGAATCCACCTTTGCAAATAAAATTATCTTTTGCATGCTTGCATGTATGACTTGGTTTCTATTATTTTATGTGTGTGAATTGTTTGAGTATTGGTTGGAATGCTAGTTGATTTTGTGTTTGCTTGATTGATTTGTAGAGAAGTTAGAAAAGTGTGAAACTAGCAAGATCAAGAAGTGAACCAAAATTCCCTACCAAAAAGGCAAGTGACACTATCATCTAAAGTCCTACTATTTTCATTATACTTAGTGGATTTTGAAACATGCATGAAAAGAATTTCTATACTATATGCTATGCTAAATCCTAATAGGATACCCTTATATATTCCTTAGTGAAAACAATGTAGTTGTATAATGCTTAGCCATGCTATAAAGATATTTTGAGAAGAGATACATGTTGAGATTTTATGAAGATGAGAAAAGACTTGTGTTTTCTATAATAAAACAACTACTCAATGAACCACCTGGGTGGACAAGGATACCCAAGATTTTGGGTAAGGTGGCAACAAAAGGAACCATGTCTATGGCAATCTCTTTGTGTTGTGCACCAAAAGAAAACCACCCAGGGACTTAGAGATTGAACATGTTTCTCCAACTATGGCTTTCGTGTCCAGCCACATGCTATTATGGCTCTGGCTTAGTCAACTACATTGGGAAGACCCATGCATTGTCTTCAGGTTACTGAAAATGAGGGAACTCGGAACCCTACATGGGTGCCTGAAGACAAGCTAGCAATGGTGTATGGGAGGACCCTCTGGAAAGACATCGTCACATTCTCAATCTGCCAGTACTCCATCTTGGTGAGTACTTATCCAGCGGCCACTGGTGGCAACAAGATGAGATTGTGTCATGTGGGTAAAGTGTACAACTTCTGCAGAAGATAAAAATTCTAAGTACTTAGCCGTGTCCCCGGTTATGGACAATACTGAGCAACTAAAGCTTGAAGCTATGGGAAATCTCGACATTCCAATTTCTAAAAGAAAACTTTAAAGTGATAACAAAAGACTTGAAGCACTTGGGGGTACCAAGGAGCTCAAGAGATTTTGATAAAAACTTGAAGCACTTGGGGATTTACCAAGGAGCTCAAGAGATTTTGATAAAAACTTGAAGCACTTGGGGATTTACCAAGGAGCTCAAGAGATTTTGATAAAAACTTGAAGTACTTGGGGTGTACCAAGGAGCTCAAGAGATTTTGACAGAGACACTTGGGGATTTACCAAGGAGTTCAGAAAAGATTTGACAAAAGATCAAAACCATTTTGAAAAGATAGGATAAATTATTGCTTTCTGCAAATGAGCCTAAAACCCTACTTATCCAAATATGCATGTAATGATAGGATCCACTCATATTTCTACATAGTAGTGAAACTTGCCAATACAATTCAAATGTATTGACCCTTGTGGCTGTAACTTGTAATGTTGCAGGTTTGATTGATTTTAGTGAAGATTGATTGATTAGGATTACAAGTCTACAACCAACATGTTTGCCTGTGGCACTTAGAAGATGAAGGACCCCATGCTTATAGATATTCTGCTGCAATGTAATGTAATAGCCAAATGAGCTATGTAAGATGTAATAAAATTATGTTATTCCTGGTTATAAAGTTATATTATGACCTTTGTTTCTTGATATTACATCTTAACTGTGGATGCTAGCTATTGATCCAGGGACTAGCATTGCAATCACAGGGATCCTTTTTCCTTTACAAAGGAGGGATCTTACATCCTTCATCGAAAAACTATTTTTCAATGAGGTCTTAACAGACTCAAGCATAGGAATGTCATTTCCAATCAGCAATATGTCATCTACATATAAGATTAGAAATACCAGCGCTCTCCCACTTTCCTTCTTTTAAACACAAGGTTCTTGTTCGTTTTTGATGAAGCCAAACTCCTTTACAACTTCATCAAATCGAATATTCCAACTTCGAGATGCTTGCTTCAGCCCATAAATGGACTTCAGAAGTTTGCATACCTTTCCAGCATTGTTTGGATCGACAAAACCTTCGGGCTGCATCATATACACGTCCTCAGTTAGGATTCCATTTAGGAAAGCCGTCTTGACATCCATCTGCCATATTTCATAGTCGAAATGTGCAGCAATAGCTAGAATTATCCATATAGATTTAAGCATCGCTATGGGCGAGAAAGTCTTGTCGTGGTCAACTCCTTGAACTTGTCGAAAACCTTTTGCAACAAGTTGAGCTTTATGGATGTGAACATTTCCATCCATATCAATCTTCTTCTTATAGATCCATTTGCACTCGATGGCTTTAAAACCATCAGGCAGGTCAACCAAGTTCCAAACTTGATTGTCTCCCATGGACTCTATCTCGGATCTCATGGCGATCAGCCATTTCTCAGAGTCTGGGTCCACAATCGCTTCTGCATAGGTCGCAGGCTCATCATTGTCTAACAATAATAATTCCCGCGCTTCGTGGAGCCTCGCCGACCTTCGTGGTTGTGGTGCTTCTGTTGCCACGGGTTCCTCAACTTGTTCTGCTACAATAGCATCACTCGTAGAAGCATCCCCAATTGGCTCTTCTTGAACTTCTTCAAGTTGCACCGACCTTCCACTTGTTCCCTTTGTGAGAAACTCTTTCTCTAGGAAAACACCGCTACGAGCGACAAACACTTTTCCCTCCTCTCGGTTGTAGAAGTAATACCCTAAAGTTTCCCTCGGATATCCCACGAAAATGCACTTATCCGATTTGGGTGTTAGCTTGTCTGACTGAAGTCGCTTGACAAATGCATCACAACCCCAAATCTTTAGAAAAGACAAACTGGGATTCTTTCCAGTCCACATCTCATATGGTGTCTTAACTACGGATTTAGATGGTACCCTATTAAGTGTGAAAGCTGTCGTTTCTAGAGCGTAACCCCAAAATGACAATGGTAAATCCGACTGGCTCATCGTAGATCGAACCATGTACAACAAAGTTCGATTACGCCGTTCGGAGACCCCGTTCCTTTGAGGTGTTTCGGGCGGCGTAAGTTGTGGAACAATTCCGCAACTCTTAAGATGATCGCTAAACTCGTGACTCAAATATTCACCTCCACGATCAGATCACAAGGCCTTTATTTTCTTGCCATGTTGATTCTCTACTTCACTCTGAAACTCTTTCAACTTTTCAAAAGTTTCATACTTATGCCTCATCAAGTAGACATAACCATATCTACTGAAATCATCAGTGAAAGTAATGAAGTAGTGATATCCTCCTCTGGCTGTCGTGCTCATTGGCCCACATACATCAGTATGTATGAGTTCCAACAAGTCTGTCGCTCTCTCGGGTAAACCCGAAAAAGGTGACTTGGTCATCTTTCCAAGTAAACAAGCCTAACATGTCTCGTATGATTCAAAATCAAACAAAGTTAGAAGACCATCACCATGGAGCTTATTCATGCGCTTTTCACTTATATGCCCCAAATGACAATGCCATAAATAGGTAGGACTCAAATCATTAGGTCGAAGCCTTTTAGCACTAACATTGTAAACAGATGCATCATCAAGATTTAAAATAAATAACCCATTCACAATGCGAGCATTAGCCATAAACATATCATTCATAGAGATTACACAACCATTGTTTATACTCGCAAATGAATATCCATCCTTCATCAAACATGAAGGTGATAAAATGTTTCGACCCATAATTGGAATGTAATAACAATTATTCAACTCCATAATAAATCCTGACGGAAGGTGAAGTTGCATGAGCCGACGAACAATGCAGTAATCCTTGCTTTATTTCCGACGCGAAAATCCACTTCGCCTTTCTACACTTCTCTAGTCCTTATTAGCCCCTACATCGAATTGCAAATATGAGCAACCGATCCGGTATCAAATACCCAAGAGTTAACATAGGAATCAGCAAGAAGAATGTCCACAGCATTTACAACAAGCGTACCCGAGTTGGAAGTACTCTTACTTCCACTCTTCTTCAAAGAAGCCTGGTACTTGCTGCAGTTTCTCTTCCAGTGGCCATGTTCATGACAAAAGAAGCACTCAATGTCTTCTACAGGTCCAGCCTTTTGCTTGGGTGCAGAATTAGGGATCGTATTCTTAGCCTTGCCCTTCTTCTTCCAAGAAGTACCCTTTTTCTTGAAGATAGGCTTGTTCTTCACAGCCATCACATGGCTATGCCCTGCACACTTCTTCATGTCACTTTCTGCTGTTTTAAGCATCCCACATAATTCATTAAGGCCCTTCTCCACCCCATACATATGGTAGTTCGAAATGAACTGCCCATAGCTGGATGGAAGAGACACCAAAATGAAGTCAGTGGCCAACTCTTGGCCTAGTGGAAAACCAAGATTTTCCAAAGTCTGACTGTAACCAACCATTTTGATCACATGGGGGCCTACAGCTGCTCCCCCTGCTAGCTTGCATTCGACAAAGGACTTGGCAACATTGTACCTCTCAGTCCTTGCCTGATCTTGGAACATGTCCTTAAGCGCAACGATCATATCGTAGGCATCCTGATCCTCAAACTTCTTTTGGAGTTCAGGTTCCATGCATGCAAGCATAAGGCAGCTAACCTCAAGAGAATCATCGCATGCTCTCTTGTAGGCGTTCTTTAGGGCAGCAGATGCATTATCAGCAGGTTCATCGGGGATTGGGGTATCCAGAACCGTTTCCTTTTTATCAGACCTGAGAACGATTCTTAGGTTACGGACACAGTCTGAATAGTTTGTTCCATTAAGTGTATCTTTGTCAATAATCGAATTCAAAGAAAAAGGTGATGTAGTGTTCGGTGCCATTGATCTACAACAGAAAACATGCAAAATACTAAGCCATGTAACCAAGAGAGAGTAAAACATATTAAACAATTTAATAGAATATACTCCCACTTAAATCAATATCCCTCTATTGATACTAAGTGATTCAAGATCCACAATTAACAAGTCGACTAGTGAGCTTTAGCATCAATGCTAGAAGACAAGGTAAATCGGTAAACAACACTTGCTAATCATATCACATATGACTCTTGTTGTTGGGTGACATCTCTATGTCAAAACTAGGCTCCCAACCTTTATGCCCCAAGGTCCTTAACTGTTAAGATGACCTTGTCAAGTTCACCAACCCTTATGCGTGTAGGTATCCGATACAAACCCATCCAGCCAAGGAAAACCGCGGCACCCTAATTTCATAGGCCCACCAACGATTGTACAGGGCATAGGATGGTGCAAGGTTTGGTTGGGAGGGCATGGTTTAACTTAAACTTTGTGAGGGATCGTTCTACTTGTATCATCTAAGCATGCATAGTAGTAAAACGCATAAGAATAACATTCACATAGATGTGACACAGTATGGCCCATTTTCTCATGGTGATCTCCATCGCCATAGAACCTGTCCACCATGATGATCTCCATCTTCATGTTCCATGTGAGCCATCCTCCAAGTGATGAGTCCTCCAAGAACTAAGACAAGCTATTACTCCTAACAGCTAGTAATCAAAGTTACATAGTATTGGGATCATCACAAGTTGGCACGCAGGCCATTACGATAATTGACAACACACATGGCTCCAGCCGTGTTGCCCTACTCACGACACACAGGTCATGATAAATTTCATACATGCATCACATACACATATGGGCCATACTGATCACATACATCCTGCAAAAGCAAGTTATGCATAGAATCGCATTCTACCGGATCATGTGACATTGCAGCACCTAGTTACCTGCGGGGTTCGAAGGGGCAGCGCCCCTCGCGGTATCTCTCTCAAGGATTTTCTTCAAGGATTTTGAAAAATGAGAGATCAAATCTTCACAATTTTCTTCAAGGATTTTGATTGGCAAATCAAATTTACCATAAACTGACTCTTGTCCCGATTCAATCAAACTCCTTTAATCACAGTACATCCATTTTAGATCTAGGTTCCGATTCGATCAATCATATTGGTCTTCGCGTGATTCAACAGGATTTATTTGTCACTGTCTACCCCGATGGCGGAAACCGAACGGTAGGGGTAAGTCGTTCGACAACCTCAGAATTATGATCACAGAAAGCAAGATCATAGATCAATCCTGAACCACCACTGTAGGATCCCTCCTTTATAAAGGAAAAGGATCCCTGTGATTGCAATGCTAGTCCCTGGATCAATAGCTAGCATCCACAGTTAAGATGTAATATCAAGAAACAAAGGTCATAATACAAATTTATAACCAGGAATAAAATAATTTATTACATCTTACATAGCTCATTTGGCTATCTCATTACAATGCAGCAGAATATAACAATAGCATGGGGTCCTTCATCTTCAAAGTGCCACAGGAAGACATGTTGGTTGTAGACTTGTAATCCTAATCATTAAACTTCACTAATATCAAACAAACCTGCAACATAACAAGTTACAGCCACAAGGGTCAATACATTTGAATTGTATTGGCAAGTGATACTATGGTAGTATAATGGAGTCTATCATCTATATGCATTTGGCTAAGTGGAGCTTAGGCTTGCTTTGCTCAAAATAGATTTTCCTTATCATTTGAAAACACTATGTTTTTGTTTGTCAAAAATACCCAAGGCATCTCCCAATAGAAATTGGTGATCCTTCAACCCTTGTTCAACCACAAGTTTTTAACTTAGAAATTGGGATGAGGAGATTCTTGATAGCTTCCATGTCTTGATGCTCAAATTGTCCTTTACCAGGGACATGGCTAAGTACTTAGATTTTACACTCTGCAGAGGTTGTGCACTTTCCCCACAAGACTTGGTTTCACCAAGACAAGATCTTTCAGAAGCCTTCCCTTAGACCAAATGGACACGTTCCAACCTATCATCCCACTACCACCAACTGTCCAAATGGCTAAGTTCTAGCAACCTATGTGATCCAGGCAGAGCCCATATTGCCAAGTGGCTGCACTAGAAGCTTATTAACACTTGGCCTCTAAAATCTCTTTGTTCCTGGGTGGCTTTCCACAAGTGAGATACACAAGGTAAACCATAGAAATGGGCCTTGTGTAACCACTCAACATAAACCATTCCTTCCATTCCACCCAGGTGATTGATTCACTTAGTTGTTTTATTAAACAAAACATAAGTCCTTGACTTAGAAATATTCCATAGTATGAATATATATTCACCCTTGTTTTCTACTATCTAAGCTAAGCATGGTAGTAGTAAGAATCTTAACTTAGGAATTTCTACTAAGGTTTCATGTACTAGGATTTCCCATGGCATAGTTTATACTTAGCAAAATTCCATGCAAGTCCTACTTAGAAAGATCACTAATGCATAGTGAAAATAATGGGACAAAGGTATGAAGCATCACTTGCCTTTTTGGTAGAGAATATGAGTTCACTCCTTGTCCTTGCAATATTCACACTCTTCAAATCACTACAATTCAATCAAGCAAGGCACAAATTCAATCTACCATTCAAGCAAAACATCACATAAAATGATAGAAACAAAACAATGCATGCAAGCATGCTAAAGATTGTTTTAATTGGAGAAGTGGTTTCTAATAAGTTGCAAACATTTGCAAACACCTAATGATCATTTTATAAAGTGGCAAAGTCATTTTCAAAAGATTTCACTTCACAAACCATTTTTATACCAAGTCATTATTTTATGTGATTGAAAATGTCTTTAGCAAAGTAATAGTTTTATAGGGTTCACCAAATACATTTTCAAATCATAAAACTTGGTGTTTGGGGTCAGAGAGTTTAAATCAAAACATTTCCCAAAGGTTTTCCTCCAAAATCATTTTTAACAATTAAACCATATTTTTTATTTGGCTAGAAATGTTTTAATTCAAGGTTTTATTCTTTTGCTTCACCAAATACATTTTTGAAACCACCAATTGATTCCTAAGGTCAGTAGATTCAAAACAAACCATTTTCCAAAGGTTTCATCTCAAAAATTATTTTAGAACAAATTTTGTATTCTAAACATGCATACACAAGTTTCTGTAAAAACAAACATTTTATCAGAAGCAATTTACTAAACAAAGTGCATGGTCAGAAAGTACTTGTTTTGCTGACTCCATTGATATAAAATTTGCAAAATTTGGACGTGTGGTTTGAAAGTTATGAATTTTTCAAATTGGAACATCTAATAGACATTTCTGTTTTTATTTCAAACAAACAGGGCCACGTGGCGTGTTCTTATTCGCCGGTACCGGTTCGTCTGGATCATGCTCTCTGGTGCGTTGGATCTAAGTTAGATCGAGCGGCACAGATCACTTGATACCCCTTCGGTTAGTTTCTATCCTAGCCGCTGGATCGTAATATCACGGTGTACAGCAAGCTTGCCAGAGATGGGCGGCGCTGACGGTGGCAGTTGACGGCGCTGGCTCTGCCTACGATGTCGCGGTGGTTACAGGAAGCAAGGAAGGAAGGGGAAGGGCTCACAGTGATGGCAGGGGTATGGCGAAGCTCAAGGTGGTCTTCGGCAGAAGGGGCGCGGCGTCGTTGAATTCCTCACGGAGATACTCCCGCATCGGGCGTCGACATCGACGAGGGCAAGGCTACAGCGCACGATAAGGCAAAATAACGTTAGCGTTAGATGCGTAGAAGATTAGGGAGTGCGGGAGCATTACAGAGAAGGGGCGGCGCGATCAGAGACTACCTATGGAGCTCGTCGGAGTTGGAGCAGACGGTGGCGTCGTTCAGACGAAGACGGAGTTGACGATACAGGGCACGCGCGAGTGAGCTGATGGTGCAGAGAGAAGCGCCAGGGTCTGGGGATCATGCTCGGGTGCTCGAGGAGGCGAGGGGCGGCAGGGTTTGGCCGGAATCGCTCGGTGAGCTCGCCGGAGACAGCGGCAGTGCAAGGCAAAAATGGAGGCAACCTGGTGGCGAGGAGGGCGTGGCGACGGAGGGAAAAGAGAGAGAGAGGACGCAGGGAAATAAGAGGGCATGGTCACGGGGTGGAGTAACGCAGGCAATAAAGAGTATTGACGCCGGCTTCAACGGCCAGAAATGGCGAGGAGGAAAGAGGGGCGCGGTCAGCGGGTGAGGAAGATGATGATGATGTGGTGGGGTCGTGCGTCTGCAGAGAGAGTGTGGGTGGGTTCCAGATCGCGACTAAGCTGGTGAGTTCTCTGTTCAAACGTCATGGGAGAAGAGAGGAGGTCGACTGTCTTAGTGGGCTGGGCTGGCTGGGCTGAGTCCCTTTTCACATTTTTTTGTTCAGTTTGTTTTTCCTTTTCCATTTCTTTAATTCTGTTTTGATTTTGAATAAGCAATTCAAACACTCATTTGAATTCAAACATTTGCCAAATTTTGTGAAGACTCAAATACTAATTAATAGTATATTCTGAAGTCAATTTTTGAATAAAACTTTATTCCTTTTAGGGTCTTTTAATTATTTAATTAGGCCCTTGTTTCAAATCAATTAAGATTTAATAATATTTTCAAACACCATTTGAATTTCCAAAACCTTCCAAATATTTTCAGTAAGTTTTTATTTGTTTAATATGGTGTCAAATAATTCATCTTGAATTATTTGGAAAGTATTTAATATGATTCATAAATCATTTGAATTGAGTATTTGTTTTAATTCCAATGGAATTTAAATACAGTTTTAATTCCTTAAATTTTATTTGGAAGATTTCTTTAATCTTATTTAAGTTGAATTAAACAACTTTTATTTCATTTGGGTAAATTCCAAAATACTATTTTCTCATGAATTATATAATTATTCATATTAGAGATTTGTCTTTATTAAAATAGGGATAGAATGGTTAATGCCATTTTATTTTATTTTGGAAATTCTTTATCCTTTTATTTTATTTGGATTTGAATTCTATTCATTCCATTTGCTTAATGGATTAGGCCAAGATTTAATTTGGTCTTTAAATATTCCTTATTTAATATTTCTTTCTTCATATTATAAAATCCATATATTTTTATTTATAGATCCAAACTTGGTGATTCCAATTTGTGAAATCTTATTTGATATTTATTTATCCTTTTAAATATCTTTAGGATTAATTGCTCACCATTTGGTATGGATTTATAGATATGTTCTTTATTAGCCTTGAAGATTTAATTTCCTTATCTTATTATATTCATAAGATTTTATCTATGGCTCCAAATTAAGTGAAACCAATTTATATGGTCTTATAACATTTCTATTTGTCTTTTTTTATCAATTGTGAATGTTTGTTGACAAATTTTTATATGGATCAAATCCATGGTCTTAGAGATATATTTTGGAATGATTTTCTTCCATTAGGGTTTAGAGTTTGGATTTATTTTCCAAGTGTTTAAATTTCCAGATGCATTTTATGAGGAATGCATTTCTCTTGATTTGGATTTTGTTGGATTCAAACATTAATTTAAAGTTTGTTCAAGATGGTATTTTAAGTTTCCATTTAGAAACAAAGTTTCTTTTCACCCTGATTTTTAACAAATATTTTATTTTGTTTATTTATTTTTCACATTACAAGATTTGGAAAATCTTGGGATGTGACAACCGCCATATAAACGATCACATCATTCATATCAATCTGCATATCACCATATGCAAACATCCCGAAACTATAACTGAACAACATCGGCTCTGATACCACTGTAGGGATACGGGTAGGCTACACTAGTGCAAATCAAAAAAATTCTACCACGTATACCAGGATTACTGTTGTATTAGATCACGGGATTACCACTAGACGCGCAGTTGTGGAATTGATAAAGCGCGTCGAGGCAGTGCAAACGTTCCACGTCTCCTCCTTTTCCTCGTCCCACGAGCAGCTCCCCTTGCGCGGCTCGTCCAAGTGCTACAGATGCAGCGCCTCCGAGGTATCCTCACGCATGTGGTGGAAGCGCGACGCCGGATCGGTCCGCGTGCAACATAGGCGTGAGGAGTGGCGGCTGGGAATGATCTCAGGTCTCACCCTGGTCAGCTCGCCCCACCCTCTCTTATATAGGCGTCTCTAGTGGTTTTCTACATTAGTAGCCCATTAGTAGCCTAAGCCTAGTCTAATTTGGATCCAATCCTCATTAGGCTTCCAGCCCCTTAAGTGTGTGGCCCTATAGGTTCATATGCGCATAGACATGACACGAATACACTTATTCTGTCAATAGTTGGTAGCGGTCTCTAGAAAGACGTGCCAACTCCTAAACGCATACAAAGATCATATCGGATGAACCATCACAAGGTTAAGTACATGTCTTTCCCTTTGTCTCACGATATTTGGTCTAGCTCCAAGCTGACCTCCCTTTCTCGATACCGTGATTCGGAATCCCTTTACTAGGTTAACTCTTAACCATAGGTAGCACGGCCATGCATTTCTGGATCCGATCACTCGAGGGGCCCAGAGATATCTCTCTCAAGTAGAGAGGGGCAAATCCCATCTTGATTGACCATGCCTTGAAGCGTGCTTTAGGACAAACCCTAAAGCTACCTTTATAACTACCCTATTATGGTGCAGCGTTTGATAGCCCCAAAGTAGGTCGATCCACATCTCAAGTACATGCGACAATCTCAGGTCTAAGGACAAAACGTACACGATGTGTAGAGAGAGATCTACAACTAATTGCCAGTCTCAGGTTGGGTCAGTCCAACCCCATGTTCATAACATGTGTCCACATCATTGGTTTGACATCTCCATGTCTATGACTTCCGAAACATAGTCATCAACCAATCGATGTGCTAGTCTGATATTCATGTGTGTCCTCACATGAACTCCGACTAGGGACAACTCTTAAATAACCATACAAGTAAAGAGTTTCACAAACAATTCACATAATTGCCAATCAATACAAGTTGCCTGATATGGATATTCAAGGAACATTACAATAACTCATGGATACATATGAAATATAATCATCTCTATGATTGCCTCTAGGGCATATTTCCTTCAGTTTTGACATCCATCTACAATATCTAATAATCATAATATGTAGTGATTGCTAACAAAATCCTCATAGACTTTAGCTTCGCTACCGGTGAGAAAGTCTCATCGTAGTCAACCCCTTGAATTTTTCGAAACCCTTTTGCGACAAGTCAAGCTTTATAGACAGTAACATTATCATCAGCATCTGTTTTCTTATTGAAAATCAATTTGTTCTCGACAGCCTTCCGGACATCCGGTAAGTCCACCAAAGTCCATACTTGGTTTTCGCACATGGATCCAATTTCGGATTTCATGGCTTCTTGCAATTTATTGGAATCTGGGCTCATCATCGCTTCCTTATATGTCGCAAGGTCATCGGTGTTGTCCACCAACATGACACTCATAATGGGATCATACCAATCAGGAGTGGTACGAGCTCTCATTGACCTGCGAGGTTCCGTAGTAACTTCAACCAAAGTTTCATGATCAACATCATTAGCTTCCTCTCTTATTGGTGTAGGCGCCACAGGAAATACTTCTGGTGTTTCGCTACTCTCAAATCCAAGAGAAGGTTCGACAACCTCGTCGAGTTCTACTTTCCTTCCAGTCACTTCTTTCGAGAGAAACTCCTTCTCTAGAAAGGATCCATTCTTGGCAACGAAGATTTTGTGCTCGGATCTAAGATAGAAGGTATACCCAATAGTTTCCTTCGGGTATCCTACAAAGACACATTTTTCTTCTTTGGGTTCAAGCATGTCGGGCTGTAACTTCTTTACATAAGCTTCGCAACCCCAAACTTTAAGTAACGACAATTTAGGTTTCTTCCCAAACCATAATTCATACGGTATCATTTCAATGGATTTAGATGGTGCCCTATTTGAACTGAATGTAGCTGTTTCTAATGCATAACCCCAAAACGATAGCGGTAAATCTGTAAGTGACATCATATAACAAGCCATATCTAAGAGAGTTCAATTACGACGTTCGGACACACCATTATGTTGTGGTGTTCCCGGCGGTGTCAATTGTAAAAGTATTCCGCATTTCTTCAAATGCTCGCCAAACTCGTAACTTAGATATTCACCTCCATGATCAGATCGTAGAAACTTAATCTTCTTGTTACGTTGATTCTCTACTTCATTTTGAAATTCCTTAAACTTCTCGAAACTTTCGGACTTATGTTTCATGAAATAGATATACCCATATCTACTCAAGTCATCCGTGAAAGTATGAACATAACGATAACCACCGCGCGATGCTACACTCGTTGGGCCACACACATCGGTATGAATGATTTCCAATAAGTCCGTAGCTCGCTCCATCATACCAGAAAATGGAATCTTAGTCATTTTACCCATCAGACATGCTTCACATCTTTCAAGTGATTCGAATTCAAGTGATTCAATAAGTCCATCGGAATGGAGTTTCTTCATACGCTTCACTCCAAGACCAAGGCGACAGTGCCACATATAGGTCGAGTTATCGCTCAATTTCAAACGTTTAGCTTCAATGTTATTAATATGTGTATTACTACAATCGAGATTCAACAAGAATATACCATCTATCAAAGGTGCATGTGCATATAACATATTACTCATATAAATCGAATAACCATTATTCTCGGACTTAAAAAAGTAACTGTCTCGCAATAAACATGATCCGGATATAATGTTCATGCTCAACGTAGGCACCAAATAACAATTATTTAAGTATAAAACTAATCCCGATGGTAGATGAAGAGGTAGCGTGCCGACCGCGATCACATTAACCTTTGATCCATTTCCAACGCGCATCGTCACCTCATTCTTCGCTAGTTTCTGTCTATTCTGTAGTACCTGTTTCGAGTTACAAATATGAGCAACCGAGCCAGTATCAAATACCCAGTCACTACTACGACTACTAGTGAGATACACATCAATAACATGTATATAGGATATACCTTTCTTTTTTATGTTGTTGTTCTTCAAATCCGCCAAGTACTTAGGGAAATTCCGCTTCCAGTGAACTTCTCCCTTGCAGTAAAAGCACTCAGTATCAGGCTTAGGCCTAGCCTTGGTCTTCTTCACCGGCGCGGTAACTTCTTACCTCCCTTCTTGAAGTTTCCCTTTTTCTTAGACTTGCCTTGCTTCTTGAATTTGGTGGTCTTATTGACCATCAACACCTGGTGCTCTTTCTTGATCTCCACTTCCGCAGACTTTAACATGGAGAAGAGTTCGGGCAATGACTTGTCCATGTTTTGCATATTGTAGTTCATCACAAAGTTCTTGTAACTTGGTGGTAGTGATTGGAGGACGTGGTGAATCCCCAACGCATTAGGAATCACTATACCCAAGCTTTGAAGCTTGCTTGCGTGCCCAGACATCTTAAGCACGTCCTCACTAATGGAGCTGCCCTCTTCCATCTTGCAGTTAAAGAACTTTTCAGAAGCCTCATAACTCTCAACTGCCGTGTGAGCCTTAAATATCATTTTGAGTTCACGGACATTATCATGTGGGTCATGGATCTCAAACCTTTTCTGAAGCTCCGATTCCAAACCATACAAGAAAGCACACTGAACTGTCGAGTACTGATTCTTCTGAGTGAGGAAAACCTTCACCTCATCGGTAGCATCAGCTGTAGGTGGGTCACCTAGCGGTGCATCCAGCACATAGGTCAAATTACCAGCATTGAGAACAATCCTCAAGTTGTGGAGCCAATCCGCGAAGTTGCTTCCACTGTTTTTCAACTTTTCTTTCTCTAGGAACACATTAAAATTGATGGTAGGGGCCGCCATTGATCTACAACATATTTGCAATAGTTTAGACTAAGTTTATGACAAATTGAGTTCTAATTAATAGTTAAATTAATATAGGTGAACTCCCACTCAAAACAATATCCCTCACATTGTTTTAGTGATCACACGAACCAAATCCACCACATCAAAGCCGATCATCACGAGAGATGATGTAGCTTCAATGGCGAACAATCAACATGTTCATCATATCTACTATATGACTCATGTTTTACCTTTCGGTGATCCGTGTTCCGAGACCATGTCTGTACATGCTAGGCTCGTCAAGATCAAACCTTAGCTTCCGCATGAGAAAATCTGGCTTGCTCCCGTTGTATACTGATGGTGCCCAATACTTGTCGTGGAACGCTTCGTTGGAAACCCCAAGAGCAAGGTATGAAGCAGCACAGCAGCAAGTTTCCCTCAGTAAGAAACCGAGGTTATCGAACCAGTAGGAGGAAGGAAACGTCACATAGGTGTTGTTGGCAATGTGGATACCTGGACAACACAAACTCAAGACTTTGCCCCAACGAATCAGTGAGGTTGTCAAGCTCACCGGTTTGCTGTAATAAAGGATTAAATGTATGGTGTGGAAGGTAATGGTTTGCAGCAAGTAAATAAGTAACAGTGGAAGGTGTATCAATGTAAAAGATTGGACCGGGGTCCATAGTTCACTAGAGGTGCTCTCCTTAGATAAACAACATAGCATGAAGGGTAAACAAATTATAGCGGGGCAATTGATAGGAACTGAGCAAGGCATAACAATGCAATTACTAGCTACAAAGATCCTATGAAGTTGATTGGGCAATACAACAATATACATAGACCATAATCCAACTGCATCTATGACTAGAAGTCCACCTTCAGGTTATCATCCGAACCCCCTCCAGTATTAAGTTGCAAGCAACAGACAACTGCTTTCAGCAAAGTGTGTAAGGTAAACAGTCCACATGTTCCATGAACAAGAGACCGTTGTTTTCTCCCTGGTAGCAATAGCACATCTACAACCGAAGAGATTTCTGTCACTTCCCTTGGAAACTAGAGGCATGAACCCACTATCGACCATAAATACTCCCTCTTGGAGTCACTAGCAACTACTTGGCCAAGATAACCACTAGCAACGGAGAGCATGCAAGATCACAAACAACACAAACATGATAGAATCATAAAGATAGAACCATTAATCAAACCAACATAATAATCTCAATATCCATCGGATCCTCGCAAACACAACATGCATGATTACAAATAGATTATATCTTGATCATGAACGGAGCTCACAAGATCTATACCTGAAAGCACAAAGGAGGAGATATAACCATCTAGCTACTACATGGACCCATAGTCCAAGGTGGAACTACTCACAAATCATACCGGAGAGAAGGCCTCCGGGATGATCTCCCCTCCGGCAGGGTGCCAGGAAGAACTTCAAATCCCCCCTGATCTAGGGACGATGGTGGCGGCGGCTACAGACGGTTTCGTGGATTTCTGATTGGGTTCTCAGGGTTTCTTCATCGGGGGCTTCTTATAGGCGAAGGGGCGAGTCCGGGAGGCGACCAGGGCCGCCAAACCCTAGCCAGGCGCGGGTCCACCTGACCCCGCGCCTAGGGTGGGTCTGGCCCCCCTGGCCAGCCCCTCCGGCTCTCCTCTAGACTTCTTGTTACCCACAGAAAGTTATTGACTTCTGCGTTTGTCCCGTCCAATTCCGAGAATATTTTTTTACTAAATTTTCTGAAACCAAAAACAGCGGAAAACAAGCATCTGGCACTGTTGCAACTTGTTAATAGGTTAGTACCAGAAAACATGTAAAAAGCACCTCAAAGTGTAGACAAGTAAAGCAAAGTAGATACTAAATAAGCATGGAGCATCAAAAATTATAGATACGTTTCCAACATATCAGCATCCCCAAGCTTAACTCCTGCTTGTCCTCGAGTAGGTAAGTGATAAAATAATAATTTTTGAGGTGACATGCACCCTCATAATAAAGATCCAACCATTTGCAAACATTGAAAGCTGGGATCAAAGAACTCTAAACATGTGCATGAAAGATGGAGTCCTAACAATAGGACATAGTAACTATGCATGCAACATGGCAAGCTACAAACAAAGATCATGAATAATATGTATTGAAAAATGTTTGTTTGTTTCACATGCAGAAAACATAGCATAGTGGCAATCAGCTTGTCCCTCATAGAGTAGCAATATAATGCATAGGACACCTACAAAGTTCACAAGGGTGACTAGAAACAAATAGCACAAGAGCAAGTAATAACACAATATACATCAATTAGTAAGCTTTGGAACATTGCACATAGAATGACAACTATGCTCTCTAATGGTTCCTAAAGGTAGGAGATGGAGACTCAATAATGACGGAAGAAAGGCCTTTTTGTAAAGGAAGCAGGGATTACAAGTTTCAAAAAAAGCTTCCAAAAATTATGGTACTTATTAGCTTTTATCCCTCATTGCCCCTATCATAAGCATCTTGAAGTGGTTAAGCTTAAAGTGGCAAAGCTGGAGTATATGCTTGACAAAGTATAAGTTGGAAATCTCAAGTCCCTTGACTATGAGGGCTACACCTCATGGATACTCAACTTAGGGCCCAAGCAAGTTCTTGTCACTGTAAGTATTTGCATACCATTGAGAACCGCCAACGGGGTACCCCTTGCACATGGCACAGGAGCTTTCCCATAACCAAAATGACAAGGCAAGCAGACAATGAGCATCTCAACAATTCTTCTTATGTACCATGGGAATATGGTGCTTTTTTCTCTCTTTCCTCTTTTCTAAATGTGTCTCTTTTTTTTATAAGAAGAATGCTTCATAGATGTCACTATGGTGATGCTGCAAGTTTCCACCATGATTAGGCATGGCTTAGGCTAGCGGCACAGGCGTTTATCTAACACAGAATACAAACTCCATGGTCTTACAATTTCCCATTTCATTTCACACCGGTAACATCCATAGACAAAAGAGCATGATATCAACGGAGTACAAAAATTACAAGTGCAATGTTGAAAACGTTCCCCGTGACAGCACGGTTCTGCTAATCCCAACTTATAAGTGCAAGCATATACAACAAAGTTGCCTCAATGGTTCAAGTTTATTAGGGGCAAAGAATAAAATGTGCCATCAAGTTCGTGAGGGCTTTAATCACTAAGTTTTCACATAACAAACTCGTTTTTAATTGGAAGATAGCTAAAAACAAGAATATACTTGGAATGGTGTAACACACCATGCATATGAGTTTATAGTGTACACTTTGGAATAACTTGGTTTCTTGGGAGTTGTAAGCATGAGTAGAACTTACTCATACAAGTGGAGGCTAGCAAAAGACTGGGAGCAACCAACTAAGAGAGCAATAATGGCCATAATTATGCAATGCAACAAAGCAAACTAATCAAAGCAAGAGTGGTATTACAAGTCAAGGACTAAATGATCATAGAGGCTAATGGTGACTTGTCATAGTCATAACATGGTGTGAGCATGTGCCAAGTCAACCCAAGCAAAACATCAAAGGAGAATACCACAATACTATGCTTTTGCATGCTAAAACAACGCATAATTTCTTCAAGGCACACTGAGCAATCCCAATTGTTTGGAACAAGACATGCTACAGCAATAATCACTAAGCATAATTCTAAAACAACACCTAGCATGTCATGCTAAAGTCTTAGTCACAGTCAATGCAGGCTCCTCTTGCACTTCAAGCAAGAACTTACTACTCCTTTCCAAACACCAAGCAAACTTATTTGTAAAACAACACAGCGAGAGCGGGGTCCAAACTACTAAAGCAAACTAAACAAACTAATCAAAGCAAACGGAAACTAAGATGCTCCAAGAACAATACAACTGTGCATGAAACAAAAAAAGTGAAGTGTCTAGACAGACCTGAGTTTTATATTGATGAAGAAGGGGATGCCTTGGGCATCCCCAAGCTTTGACGGTTGTACCTCTTGGATATTTCTTGGGGTGACAGCATGGTGGCATCCGCAAGCTTGAGCTTTTGTCCATTCTTCATCTCATTGCATCATTCTCTCTCTACACCTGAAATTTTTCCTTTATACAAAACTTCACACAATCTTCATTAGCAACATTAGCTTATTCAAAAGATATTAGCCCACTGGCAAAGCTTTGGAACAGCAAGGCTTTTCACTAAAAATACAAGCTAATGTAGTAACTCCTTCAAAGAAACTCAATTTACCTGAAGAGAGCTCAAAAAGGAATCAATAAGAAGCAAATGCAAATAATAGCAGAAATTTGTCAAAACACACCAACAGGTAGAAACGAATTTTTTCGAACATCTTCTGTTGCTCAAATCAAAAAGTGTTGAACTAACGAAAGTTAGCCAACATACTGGAGGATTTATTCATTAAGTTTGATCTCAATCCGAGTTACAGATCCTCCTCACGAATTGTTTTGGTGGAGGACAGAAATCTGTTTCGGGACAGCAACTCCCCAAATCTTAGTTCCCTCTCATTAGAGGTCATTCTTGGCACAAAAAGCAAACAAAAAGGAGAGGTTATTATAGTAGTAATAACTTACAAGACTCAAGGAAACTCTTGGGTTATCTCCCAATAATTACTTTTATTTAACGCCTTTAAATTAGGCACAAGAAGCAAGAAGAATCAAGTATTTTCAAATGAGGAAGCATTAACATCAAACCTTGCTTTCAATGGGGGGAGAAAAAAGCAACTTCTCTCTTCTCATAGGGAAGTGTTCAATACCTTTCTTTAATGGAAAATGATATTTGATGGTTCCTTCTTTCATATCAATGATGGCACCAATTGTTCTAAGAAAAGATCTTCCCAAGGTAATAGGACAAGAAGCATTGTATTCAACATCCAAAACATAGAAATCAACAGGGACATAAGCATTGTTAACCATAATGAGAACATCATTAATACTACCCATGAGTTTCTTAGCATTATCATTGAGTGGGACACTCAAATAACAATCTTCTAATGGTGGCAAATCAAGCATTTCATAAATCTTCCTAGGCATAATAGAGACACTAGAACCAAGATCACATGAAGCTTTGAGATCAAAGTCATTCACTTGCATATTAATAATGGGTTCCCAACTATCTTCTACTTGCCTAGGAATAGAAGCTTTGTGTTTTAGCTTCTCTTCCTTAATCTTAACAAGAGCATCTGTAATGTGTTTGGTAAAGGCAACATGCATATCACTAGCATCAGGACTTCTAGCAAGCTTTTGTAGGAACATAATCACTTCAGAAATATTGCAACCATCAATATCAAACTAGTAGTAGGATCAATAGGCTTAGGCATAGTAGGAGGAGGAATAGGGCTACTTGTGGTTTAGTGGTGATAGTGCACACACTATTGTTTCTATCAATTTCAATTTCAACTTCCCTTTCCCACCTAGCATGAAGTTGAGCTAACTGCCTAACATTTTCATTAATAGTAACTTGTATGGCATGAGCAGTAGCAAAGGTGTTTTCCATAGTTTCAGGTTTAGCAGCCATTTTATTAAGCAAGGAAGTTTGAGCTTCAGACAAAGAGGATATATTTTTCTCAGCACTTAAAATTTTTGACTATAAACTAGGAATTTCTCTATTCAGATTCTTAAGATGAAGACTAATGTTTTTCAAGATAATAGATTGTTCCTCCATAGTTTTAGTGAAAATCTTGTTTTGCTCATATTGCATTTGCATAAAAAATTTAGTGGATCTTTCAACTTCTAGAATCCTCTCTTCATTAGGCATTCCAGATCTATCATGATAAGCATTTCCACTAGGAGGGTAAGGCCTATAATTGTTGTTGCTACCAAAATTATTCCTATAGGCATTATTGTTGAAATTTTTGTTTCTAATGAAGTTCACACGAACTTGCTCTTCTTGAGCAACCAAAGAGGCTAAGGGAACACTATTAGGATCTAGAGGAGCTTTCCCATTAACAAGCATAGCCATAATAACATCAATCTTTTCATTCAAAGAGGAAGTTTCCTCAACAGAATTTACCTTCTTACCATGTGGAGCTCTCTCAACATGCCATTCAGAGTAGTTAACCATCATATTATCAAGGAGCCTTGTCGCAGCACCCAAGGTGAGTCCCATAAAAGTACCTCCAGCAGCAGAATCCAACAGGTTTCTTGAGGAGAAGTTCAAACCTGCATAAAAAGTTTGGATAATCATCCAAGTAGTGAGTCCATGAGTAGGGAAATTTTTAACCAAAGATTTCATTCTTTCCCAAGCAGGAGCAACATGTTCACTATCAAGCTGTTTAAATTTCATAATATCACTTCTCATAGCAATAATCTTAGCAGGAGGATAGTACTTTCCAATAAAAGCATCTTTGCACTTAGTCCAAGAATCAATACTATTTTTAGGCAAAGATAACAACCATTATTTAGCTTTTCCCCTCAAGGAGAAAGGAAAAAGCCCGAGCTTAATAATATCTCCATCTACATCCTTATACTTTTGCATCTCACAAAGTTCAACAAAGCTATTAAGATGGGCAGCAGGATCACCAGAACCAGCACCAGAAAATTGCTCTCTCATCACAAGATTCAACAAAGCAGGCTTAATTTCGTAAAAGTCAGCATCAAGAGCAGGTGGAGCAATAGGTGTTCTTAGGAAATCATTGTTGTTGGTGCTAGTGAAGTCA
Source organism: Avena insularis (assembly GCA_023614405.1). NCBI lineage: Eukaryota > Viridiplantae > Streptophyta > Magnoliopsida > Poales > Poaceae > Avena > Avena insularis. The sequence goes on along the minus strand of CM042693.1, from coordinate 298,952,771 downwards.
CACAACTTAGTGTTCTTAGCAGAATTCATTTTGGCAAAGGTGGGCAAGCCAAAAATAGCAGCATCAGCTAGAGGAGGAACTAATTTTTTTTGTGTTTTTGAATAAGGCAAGCAAACCAAACTAGACTATTTTTTTGGGTTTTTTGAAAAGAGGCAAACAAAACCAAGAAAAAGAAACAAAGCAAACTAAAAACAAAGTAAAGAGAAAGGAAGTGAAGGACTCCCCTAGTGAAGACGTCCTTAGCCTCCCCGGCAACAGCGCCAGAAATTAGCTTGATGGCGCCCAATACTTGTCGTGGAACGCTTCGTTAGAAACCCCAAGAGCAAGGTATGAAGCAGCACAGTAGCAAGTTTCCCTCAGTAAGAAACCAAGGTTATCGAACCATTAGGAGGAAGTAAACGTCACACAGGTGTTGCTGGCAACATGGAGACCTGCACAACACAAACTCAAGATTTTGCCCCAACGAATCAGTGAGGTTGTCAAGCTCACCGGTTTGTTGTAACAAAGGACTAAACATATGGCGTGGAAGTTAATGGTTTGCAGCAAGTAAACAAGTAACAGTGGAAGATGTATCAATGTTAAATATTGGACCAGGGACCATAGTTCCCTAGAGGTGCTCTCCTTAGATAAACAACATGGCATGAAGGTTAAAAAAATTACAGCGGGGCAATTAATAGGAACTGAGCAAGGCATAACAATGCAATTACTAGCTAGAAAGATCATATGAAGTTGATTGGGCAATACAAAAATATACATAGACCGTAATCCAACTGCATCTATGACTAGAAGTCCACCTTCAGGTTATCATCCAAACCCCCTCTAGTATTAAGTTACAAGCAACAGACATCTGCTTTAAGCAAAGTGTGTTAGGTAAACAGTCCACACGTTCCATGAACAAGAGACCGTTGTTTTCTCCCTAGTAGCAACAGCACATCTACAACCGAAGAGATTTCTGTCACTACCCTTAGAAACTAGAGGCATGAACCCACTATCGACCATAAATACTCCCTCTTGGAGTCACTAGCAACTACTTGGCCAAGATAACCACTAGCAACGGAGATCATGCAAGATCACAAACAACACAGACATGATAGAATCATAAATATAGAACCATTAATCAAACCAACATAATAATCTCAATATCCATCGGATCCCCGCAAACACAACATGCATGATTACAAATAGATTAGATCTTGATCATGAACGGAGCTCACAAGATCTATACATGAAAGCACAAAGGAGGAGATACAACCATTTAGCTACTACATGGACCCATAGTCCAAGGTGGAACTACTCACAAATCATACCGGAGAGAAGGCCTCCGGGATGATCTCCCCTCCGGCAGGGTGCCGGGAAGAACTTCAGATCCCCCTGATCTAGGGACGATGATGGCGGCGGCTATAGACCGTTTCGTGGATTTCTGATCGGGTGCTTAGGGTTTTTGCATCAAGGGCTCGAAGGGGCGAGTCCGGGAGGCGACCAGGTCCGCCAAACCCTAGCCAGACGTGGGTCCACCTGACCCCGTGCATGGGGTGGGTATGGCCCCCCTGGCCAGCCCCTCTGGCTCTCCTTTGGACTTCTTGTTCCCCACGGAAAGTTATTGACTTTTGCATTTGTCCCGTCCAATTTCGAGAATATTTCTTTACTAACTTTTCTGAAATCAATAACTGCAGAAAATAGGCATCTGGCACTATTGCAACTTGTTAATAGGTTAGTACCAGAAAAAATGTAAAAAGCACCTCAAAGAGTAGACAAGTAAAGCAAAGTAGATACTAAACAAGCATGGAGCATCAAAAATTATAGATACGTTTCCAACGTATCATATACACTCGCAGAATCTAACACACCCGATCATCACGTGGTGGTTCGAAACAATGAGCTTTAGCAACGGTTCCTACTAAGGATGAACACTTTATAACTTGATATTTTGTGAGAGGGATCATCTTATAATGCTACCATCATGAATTAAGCAATACAAGATGCATAAAAGGATTAACATCGCATGCAATTCAAAATATGAGATATGAAATGGCCTTTCTTCTTGTGCTTCCGATCTCCATCTTCAAGCACGAACATGATCTCCATCATCACCGGCGTGGCGTCAAGGTCAATGGCACTGCTCCATGGTTGTCGTCCACCAGCATCAACTATTACAACTACTTTGAATAATAGACACACAGGTCTTAAAGAAATTAAAAGACAACCATAAGTCTCCTGCCGGTTGCCAACATACAATAAGGATCATTGCATACATCATATATAATCACAATCATGGCCATATCACATCATAGCACACCCCTGCAAAACAAAGTTAGACGCCTCTAATTTTCTTTGCATATTTTACATGGTTTGGGGATTTCAATAAGTGTCGTTCTAACTTACGTACAAGAACCACAACGTTGATGCTTGAACTATCAAGTGCCCGTTGTAAATTGAATCTATACTATGATGGGAGAGACAGACACCCGCAAAGCCACTTATGTAGTACAAGTTGCATATTGAGCGTGGAGCAAGTCTCATGAACGGTGTCATGTAAGGTTAGCCCGGACCGCTTCATCCAATCATACCGCAAGATGAAAAATACACAAAAATTAATTGATAATAAAAGCACCACCGCCCACAATAACCATTGTGTTCTACTCGTGCAATAGATCTACATATAGACACGACTCTGATACCACTGAAGGGGTTCGTAGCATGGGAAAAAATTCTACCGCATGCACACAAACAAGCCAAGATATATCTACTAGATTGTAGCAACGAGTCAATTAGAGTACTCACCCTCGAAGATTCCAAAGCGGTTAATGAGAGCAGATTCTCGTGGGTGATGTAGTCGTACACTTGCCGATCTCAAGATCGCGTAGACGATCCTTCTGGCACTGCGTTTCGGCAGCGCTTCCGCAGTCGGTCACACGTTCAGTACTCGATTAAGACGTTCATCTCCCTTGTTCTAGAAGGCAGCAGAGGTTGTAATTCTCCCCTCGCGATTCCGGTAGCATGACAGCGTGTGTCGGAAGTAGAGGGAAAATCCTGCAAGGCGTCGCCTAAGCCAGAGAAGGTTATGGTGGATCTAGGGTTTCTGGCGATCTAGAGTTTAGAGGGCCTCAGAGGAGGAGGTGGAGTCGGCGGTGGCTAGGGCGGCGGCGAAGATCCAGAGGCGGCGCTGGGAGGCGGCGGCTGTCGGCGGTGGCAAGCAGTGGCGGCAGCGCTTTGAGGGGGGCGGCGGCGCGACTAGGTGGGAGGGGCTGGTTGTGTGTCCTTGGTGCACCCCCTCCCGTCTATTTATGAGAGGGAGGGAAGCTTGGGAGAGGGTAGTTTGAATCCTTCCCCAACTCCCTCTCCTAGTTGGCTTGTGGTGGAGGGGAAGAACGATTCTTTCCTTCCTCCACTAGGATACATTGTCCCAGTTTGACTTTTCAAACTTTCCTTTTGACTTTCAATTTGGAGCTTTATTTCTTTCTTGCAAATTCCCAAGAAAATGACCTAGGACATGATCCAACCACTCAACTTATCCATGACACATTCATGTACCCTTCCCCTTCCGGCCCGGTGAACCTTCTAGACACTTCTAGAACCTCTCCGATGAAATCATCGGAATCATTCCCGAACTCCGGAATTGGACTTTCCTTATATGAATATTATTCTCCGGATCTCCTCGTGATATCCTGGATCCCATCCGAGACTCCGAACAACATTCGGTCTTCTTACTTACATTCCATATCTACTAAAGAACATCAAATCCTTAAGTGTGTCTCCCTATGGTTCATGAATTACGCGGACATGAACGCGACACTTCTCCTTTCAATAACTAATAGAGGAATCTGGAAATTCATATGGCTCCCACATATTTCTATGATTACTATGCGATCGAATGAACCACTTACATACGATACCAATTTCCCTTTGTCTCGCGATAGTTTACTTATCCGAGGTTTGATCGTCGGTATCTCTCATACCTAGTTCAACCTCGTTACCGATAAGTACTCATTACTCGTTCCCGTGATATGTGATCCCTTGTGAGCCAGTCACATGCTTGCAAGCTAATTGGATGACATTCCATCGAGAGGGCCCAGAGTATATCTATCTGTCATATGGATGGACAAATCCCACTCTTGATCCGTGTGCCTCAACACATACTTTCTGAACACTCAATGCCACCTTTATAGCCACCCAGTTACGGTGTGGTGTTTGATGTCATCAAAGAATCCTTCCGGTGATGGTTATTAGCTTGATCTCATGGTCGAAGGAATTAGGTTACTATGTATCAGAAATCTTATAGCAAATGAACTATTGAAATGACTTGATCTTTATGCTACGCTTATCTATAGGAGTATGCCCATCATACCATTCTCCTAATGATATGATCTTGTTGTTAACAATATCTCTATGTTCATGATCCAGAAACCATGATCATCTATTAACCAACAAACTAGTATTATAAAGAGGCTTTACCAGGGACTCTAATTTAGTTTACAAATAACACAAGTATTAATGTTTCCGGTAAATACTATTATAGCATGAATGTAAACATTTATCATAAACACAAAGATATAATAATAACCACTTTTATTATTGCCTCTAGGGCATAACTCCAGCAGAAGAAACTTCAACCGGATAAACTTGAACCCAAAGCGGAAAAATGTGTCTTCATATGATACCCTAAGGAAAGTATTGAGTATTCCTTCTATCACAGATCCGAGGGCAAGGTTTTCATTGCCAAGAATGGATCCTTTCTAGTGAAAGAGTTTCTCGCAAAAGGTGTGTGTAGTCAGAAGGTAGAACTCGAAGAGGTTATAGAACCTTCTCTTCACAATATGGCGAGTAGCGCAGCACCGGAAGCCGTTCTGGAGTTCACTTCACCAAATGAAGAGGGAACTAATGATAACGATCATGAAGCTCCAAAAGAGAATATTACCGAACCTCGCAGGTCTAGCAGGACACGTGCAGCTCCCGAGCTATACGGAAATCTTGTTATGAATTTCATAGTCGATGCAATTGTTGACCCTGCGACGTATGAAGAAGTGATGATGAGCCCGGATTCCAACAAATGGCTAGAAGCCATGAAATCTAAGATGGAATCCATGTACAAAAACCAGGTTTGAACCTTGGTGGACTTACCTCACGACGGAAAGGCCGTGGAGAATAAATGGATTTTCAAAAGGAAAACCGATGTTGATGGTAACATAACCGTCTATAAAGCTTGACTTGTCGCAAAATGGTTTCGACAAATTCAAGGAGTTGACTACGATGAGACATTCTCTCCCGTAGAGATGTAAAGTCAATTTGGATTATGTTAGCAATTGGTGCATATTTCGACTATGAGATATGGCAGATGGATGTCAAAACTGCATTCCTCAATGGAAACATTGAAGAAGAGTTGTACATGGTACAACCAAAGGGTTTTGTCGATCCTAAGGATGCTGACAAGGTATGCAAGCTTCAGCGATCCATCTATGGACTAAAGCAAGCATCCCGGAGTTGGAATCTCCGCTTTGATGAGGTGATCAAAGAGTTTGTATTTATCCAAACTTATGGAGAGGCTTGTATTTACAAGAAAGTGAGTGGGAGCGATGTGGAATTTCTGATATTATATATGGATGACATATTACTGATCGGATATGATGTAGATCTTTTAAACAGTGTTAAAAGTTATCTAAACAGCAAGTTTTCAATGAAGGACCTAGGTGAAGCGTCATACATATTAGACATAAATATCTATAGGGATAGATCTAGGCGCCTAATAGGGATATCACAAAGTACATACCTTGATAAGATTTTAAAGAAATTTAAAATGGACGGAAGTAAGAAAGGGTTCTTACCTATGTTTCAAGGAAAGACATTGAGTAAGACTCAAAGTCCGGCTATGGTGGAAGAAAGAGAGATAATGGACAAAGTCCCCTATGCTTCAGCCATAGGCTCTATAATGTACGTCATGTTATGTACAAGACCAGATGTGGCACACGCTATTAGTTTGACTAGTATATACCAATATGATCCAGGGTCAAAACACTAGATAGCGGTCAAGAATATCCTTAAGTACTTAAGAAGAACTAAGGATATGTTTCTCGTGTACGGAGGTGAAGAAGAGCTCGTCGCTAAGTGTTATGTCGATGCTAGATTCGACACCGATCCGGAAGACTCTAAGTCTTAATCCGGATACGTATTTCTCATGATTGGAGGAGCGATTAGTTGGAGGAGTTCTAAACAACCCGTGGTGGCGAGATCAACAATGGAGACCGAATATGTTGTTGCTTTGGAAGAAGCTCAGGAAGCAGTTTGCATGAAGGAATTCATAACCGAACTAGGTGTGGTTGCTAGCGTGTTGGACCCAATGGTGATCTATTGTGACAACAATGGAGCCATAGGCAATGCCAAAGAACCAAGGTCTCACAAGAATTCCAAGCATATTAAGCACCGGTTTCACTCCATCCGCAAGCATGTCAAGGATGGAGATATAAAGATTTGTAAAGTACACATAGGTCCCAATGTAGCAGCTCTGTTGACTAAAACTCTCCCTAGAGAAAAACATGATCAACACCAGAACTCCATGGGTGTTAGATTTATCACTATGTAACTAGATTATTGTCTCTAGTGCAAGTGGGAGACTAAAGGGAATATGCCCTGATAGGCAATAATAAAGTTGTTATTATGTATATTCCAAGTATATGATAGATGTTTATTTTGCATGCTATAATTGTATTAATACGGAAACGTTAATACATGTGTGTTTAATAAACAAACAGAAAGTTCCTAGTTATGCCTCTCTTATAAACTAGCTCATTGATTAATAAGATGATCAAGGTTTCCTGGTCATAGACATTGGATGTTGTTAATAACAAGGTCACAACATTATTGGAATGGTGTGATGAACATTCATCCGAAGTATAGCGTTACTATCAAAGTAGTTGAGTTTATATTGCTATACGAAGTAATCCTAATCCTTTGACCATGAGATCATGTCAATCACTAACACTAGAAGAGTATCTTGATAACATCAAACGTCACACCATAAAAGGGTGATTATAAAGATGGGTTCAGTGCTACTAAAATGTTATGTTCAGGCCCATGGATCAAGAGTGGAATTTTTTCATCCCAATGATGGATAGATATACTCTAGGCCCTCACGGTGATATCACATTGGTTAGCTTGCAAGCAAGTGATTTGATCACTAGAATGTTATATCACGGGAAAGAGAAAATAGTACATGTCACTAATGAGATCAAACTAGGTATGAAGATACCGATGATCAAATCTCGGACATCTAATATATTACGAGACAAAGGGATTAAGGTTCTAGCGTAAAAGGTTCTCACGATCACAAGAAAGTTATCGTTGAATGTGTGGGAGTCAGTATGGATCTCCATGTCCCACTTCTGATTATTGATTCGAGAGGTGTCTCGATCATGTCCGTATTATTCATGAACCATAGGGTGACACACTTAAGAGGCGCCGACACCATTTGGAACAAATAGTTTCATGCTGAAAAGATTTACAAAGCGCGGGAATTTATTTCACTAGACACCGAAACTGTTTCGGGTGAAATTGTTGAAAGTGTTTCTGCATGTGAAATGAAATACTAGCAAGGGGTTTTATGTGAATGTTTGTCCATTAAAGTAATTGACAAAATTCTGAATAAATAAAAGGAGTTTTATTTAAAGAGAGATTGCATTAAATTTGGTGAAAATTTAATGAGATTTTTGAGTGGGATTTTGAGTGGAGAAATGAAGGGGCTATTTTGTGAGTGGGAGATCCACCCACATGAATAGAGGAGGGGAGGGGGAAGCCCCCATGCGCCAGCCACCCCCTTGGGGTGCCCCCTCCCTTCTATATAAGTCCCCCCTCTCCCTCTCTCACACTCGCACCTCCTCGTGAAGGATCTCTCCCCCCTCTAGTTTTTATCCCCCATGGTCTCGGACTAGCGTGATACATGTTCCCAGTGGCTTTTCGGAAAGAAAGAGTTGTTGCTTCCGCTGCATTGCTAGAGCGAGGGGGCGGAGGTTTCTCGGTGGCTCGGACGTGTGTGCGAGCACGAATGCGCCGCTGATTTGCGGCGCTATGACTTCCTCTCGATCTTGAGATCAGCAAGCATTCGTCTACATCATCCACTAGTACAACCTCGTTAAACTTTGTCGGTCTTCAAGGCTGTGTTCTCTATGGATGTATATCCGCCCGTTTCTTGTATCTAGTATATAGATCTTGGTACATAGTTGTTCCCATCGTAGGAAAGTTTTTGTTTTCTATGCTATGAACCCTACATTGATGCCTCACAGGATGAGAAGGTGACATTGCCTTATCCACAAGCTTTCTCCATTTTGGGGAAGGGCAACTAGATCCTCACCAAAGATCAAGTGATGTAGATCATGGCCGAGCTCCAGCCTAACCCCAAAGGGGATGAGGAAGGAAAGCAGTAGGATGAGCAGGAGCAGAACAATCCTGCTTGGGAAGGACAACAACAGCAATAGGAAGGACCCTGGGACCCATGGCCCAATCAGCAACAACAGCAGCAGGGATTAAACAATTTACCCTATCAAGAATTTCTGTAGCTCAACCAGTGCGTTGGGGAGATCGACCACACTCTTCAGGGAGTGAGTGAGGATGTTAGTTCCCTAACTAACAGCTTCAGTCACTTCATGACCAACTTCCCCAACTACTACCAGTGATACCCGTATCAGCCTCCGAATGACGGCAACAACTAAGCCTAGAAACAGCCTAAGCTTGGGGAGGTTTGAAAACCTCCAAACTTTTCATTCATATTTTATTTCTTCTTTTGATTTATTTTACTTCTTAAAAAATTGCATGTTTACTTTTAGTTTTGCATTCCTAAATCAAAAACAATAAAAAATTAGTTGTAACTTCTATTGCAAATTCGTTTCTTTGTTTCTCTCGGAGATTGCTCAATTTCAGGTAACTTGGCAATAGAGAAATATAGTGGGGTTCAACTCAAGTACAAGAACGAAGCAAGTAAGAGGAGGTATCACATTCCTTTCATCACCTCTTCTGCAATTTTAAATTGACCCTACAACTATTTGCTCGCTTGCACTTGAGCCACTCCCCACTTAACTTGTTATCCTATAAATTCTATTCCTTTGCTAGTGTCTCCTTTTTAGATTTGAAATAATGAGAAGTGAACTTGGTTAAAATATTTCCAACATTTTTACAACAACAAAAGCATCCAAAAGATGACTTGAGTCCATGTTTAGCCCAAAGGATTTGATTTTAGAAACTACTCAGCCCCATTAAGCTTAATGTAATAGACTTGATAGCACTTTTGAATGAAATTGTTTGATAAAATGGACGCTTTGAAGTAGTAGAGATTATGTCACTTATTTTCTAATAATTAAAGTAAGATATTTCTTTATGCGTGTCATTACAACATTGTTGTGCTCCATGGGGAACTATTAACTCCGCTGCCAATGAATGATCTAAATGTGGGAAACCACTTGATTTCGGCTATTGAGTTATGCAAGCGTCTGTAGCTACAATGCTATGACGAGTAAAAATTTTAGTCTCCTCGTGGTCACACGTTCCAAGTGAAGTTGTAGTAATCCCCTGGCCCATTATTGCTCAACAGTTATCTATTGGCATGGTCACGAGTATGCAACACAGTCCCAATTAACATGTTAAAAATAGTGGCATGATTTTTCTACGAAAGAGCTGAAATTTTTAAAATCAAGGAAAGGAAAAAGGTGGTTTGATGGTCTTGAAATTTTGATGTAGGAGTGGATGAGTTGTCCTTAGATTTAATGTTTTTGGTGCCAACTTGAGTACTCTTAATTGACTAAAGAAACAAGGGCCAAAAGTCTTTTCATCTCTCAACAAAGAGAGAAACCATAAGAATTTGTTTCACTTTCCTAGGTAAACTATTGACACTTGATCGGGCATATAATTTATTTGCTAGCAAGATATATGTCTTAGAAAGTGGACTCAGTGCAATCTTGTGAATACTTGTATGATCATGTTTAAGATTGCAGGAATTGTGAAGGAAGGAATTTGGCACCAATTCGAGCTTGTAAGTCCTTTTATTTCAGTTTCAAATCTCTGCTATTATTCTCTATTTCCTTGTAACTCGAGGGCGAGCAACATATAAGCTTGGGGAGTTGATACCTGTGAGATTCGATACATTTTTAATGGTTTTTCTTGATGGTTTTTGCCTTGATTTGATGGTTTTCTAGATTTACCTAACTATAATACTTTGGTAGCAAAGAAAACTTGGTCTTCATTGTGTGTTTCAGGTTCTGAACATCAATAGAAGGTTTCAACAGCAAAAATACACTATTCAGGCAAAAACAAGCAAGTCTCTTTTTGGAAGCAATCGAGGAAGGCAACCGGTAGGTTTAACGACCAACTATATGGCAAGAATATTTTTTCCGGTCGTATAGTTGCCACCGCATTCGTCCTATCAAAAGGAACAACTTTCGTGAAGAAGGCATACACGAAAACACAACATAGCAGCCGCCGTTCCATCCAAAAGGGAGAAATAAGATATCCATAGAAGAAGGGGAAGACATTCTTCAGCTCGCTCCACTATCTTCAACCTCCTAGCCACCACACCCCCATAGCCATTACTTGTACTTGTGAGAGAGAGAGAGAGATCTTCACCTTGCAAGATTTGGGTTTGAGATTGTTTCTTCCTATCTTGAATTATGTTGGATTAATTTTCTATTCTTATTGTGGATCTCCACGGTAATGTCAAACAGAACTCCCTTTATTTAATTATATTGATGATGATTTCTTCTCTCATGTGTGAGTAAGTCCCTTTGGGCATGGGACATGTAACAGATTGGTGAGATGTGATGTGCCTATATATTTTCCATTAGTTTGTGATTGATTTTAGTTACTATATTGTGTGTGGTTGACTATTTGTGGGATGCCTAATGCTTGTTATCCAATTAAGAGCCCAGATAACATGATACTTTGTTCTACATAGATAAGATCTCGTTTGCTAGCAGACCGGCGACCCCCGATTGGCATGGAGATATCAATGGAAAACTAGTTGAACTCGAGGAGAATGAGAAGCCACTGTGCCTATTTCATTAGTCTGATCCAAGGAGCTTAATTGTTAAGCAACCTAAAGGATCTCAATCGACTAGTGACCGACCATGGTTTTGGTAACATACTAGTAGGATTATTGAAGTTAGGATGAAATCCACCAAGAGGAGTTTCGGCTAATTATGGGTTGCTCGCCTACACACATACTTAAGATTATAGTTACACTTATCACTCATCCACTTGGAATAGTCACTATCAACATGAACTTTATCTCCCCATGCCTTCTTTGTCATCTACGGAAAACAACACACAATCAAATCATTCTTTACTTTTATGCTTTTTATTTCTAAAGTTTACATTTTATTTTTATTTAAATACATTCAGTTTAATTCAAACTTTATTCTTATTTCAACACTTGCAGTCAATTCACTCGAAGACCTATGATAACTTTGAGTGTGACAGAGACTACATTCATAAACACTTTCCTTTGGGCTCCCTGTGGGATCGATATCTTAATTCTGAAACTAGCTACAAACAAACTGTGCACTTGCAGTCATCACCTTTACACTCTCCTTTGAACCCTCTGCAACCTCAGTCAAGTGTTGTTCAATTTGTAAAGGTTTTTCGTGCAAATGTTAGTTGATCAAGTTTATGATTTTTAGTGAAACTATGTCTCATAACATGACTATGTGTGAAGGTTTTGTGTTTTTTTGATTTTTTTATTGAAATACTTATAGCCATTTGAAATTTGTTCAAACATCCCAAAACCTCGTTGACTGTGTCCCAAATCCTACTAACCCTCATGCCGAACAGGGGCCGTCGATCTAACCCTAGCGCTGAACAAGGATCGTCGATCTAACCCTAACGCCGAACAGGGAACGTCGATCTAACCCTAGCGCTGAACTCCAGCCATGCGATGGGTCTTCTAGAAGGAATCTGCGTGGCAGGTGCATGGCGATCTGCTGGAACCCCGGTTCTGCAACGTGATTGGATGGTATCTATTTTTCAGACGAAATGATACGCTGGGGGGGAGGTGCACTCTAATGTCCACTGGGCCAGCTGAAATCATACAATGGCCTAGAAGAGCCTGGCATGCATGCTCGCAGCCACAATGTACCTCTATTGGCGGCGCGCTGGCGGCATGAATGCGATTGACCTGCTCGACGCGTCCATGCATGCGTAAGCGTAAATGCCTTGCAGGCCTCGCCTCATCGGAGCATCGCAGCCTAGCTATTATGCCACCCAATTCGATGCAGTAAAGCATGCAATGCAATACACTCTCGTCGCAGTCACGTAGAACGATGGCATTGATATATACGTCATAGCCTAGCTATTATAAAGCATCTTTTTTTTGCAACAGATCCACGTGGGCCGTCACTTGATCGGTCACGCGTCAAACAATTGCACACAGGGCGCAGCTTTACCGTCAAGCGCCAAACGAGTCAAGGCTCCTCGATCGATACCGTGTGCCCGCTCCTCTTTGGTATTTCGATGTGTTTCATTAATGGCAGTTAATGCCACGACGAGAGAACTAAGCGACCACGACGCACCCCGCCTATTTATCTACCAGTCAACCTCTCCCTCTCTCACTCGCACCCATCCATCTCACCATCTCCAAACACAAAGTTGCCGCTCCCCTGCACCACTCAAGCAACCGCTCGCCGCCACGATGCAGTTCAACGACCCGACATACCACCGCCCGCCACCGTGCCAGAGAGAGAGAGTAGTCATACAGGAGGGTTATGAAGAACCCCCTATGGATCTGGGCCATCTCGAGGTGGAGGAGGCCGCTAAAGCTAGCCCGCTTATTCCTTGTCGCCGGGTACCGCCATCTCCCTGCCAGCACTCCACCAATGTTCCAGATTGAGCAGTAGTACGATGGAGCCAACAACAACAACTTTGTCATCGGCCTCTTCGTCACCTTCGTCAATCACTATGATTCCTACCACCTCCTCGGCCAAGTTTTCTGGCGTGGATGCGACTTCATCGCGTTCACCACGTACAACATTTTCACCGACTTCCACAACATCTTCTCCATTAATAGCGTGGTGCACTCTCTCCCGTACATCATGGTGGAGGATGATGAGCGGTATGATGCGTAAGCGGCCAAGGAGGAGCCAAGTAGCGTTGGCGGCCGGAGGAATACGAAGACGGCATTGTGTTTTATCGTTCATCTACCTAGTTTTTATTCTATGTCTTGTCCATGTCGTATCATGTCGGTTCGTGTCGTGTCGATGGTCTTTTCTTGCTACTATCGTGTCCATGGACTTGGGATGCTATTATGTAAGGTTGCTAATCGTGTTTTATTATTATATATGCTTATAGTTCGTGCAAAAACATATATTTTTTCGTGGACTTTGGTTTCCATTTTATTTGGCATAAAATGTGGTAACACACTTGTGCATACTACCAAATCGGGTACACAAGTGCTTAAAACAAAAGGCTAAAAATATGGTAACAACTCGTGCATCAAAAGGCTCAAAAAAGTTTCTCTATAATTATCATCAAAAAGGAACTACACAAGTGCATAAAACAAAAAAAGAAATGGGTACCCAAAGGTAAATAAGCAATACCAAAATTGTGTTCTCATATAAGACTCATGCAATATTCTCAAAATGAGTGAAATGAGAAAAGCTCAAAAGGAAGTATAAGTTAACGTTATGATGGTTGATTTTCAAACAATACATGCCTAGAAGCAGATAAATAAATAAAGTTCCTAGTTACATAAATGAAGCTAAGGAGCTGCGTAAAGGAGATAGAAAGTACATGGTTAAGCATGCTGAGTAGAAATGCAAATGGTGTTACTCATACACTAGCTAGAGTGGGTTGCACATCGTAGTGCACTAAAGTTCTCAGCTTGTAAGGAGGATGGATTCCCTTGGCCTTGATTAATATATTTACTTTTGCAAAAAATAAAAGATTGCAACGTGAGCATGAGTATCTGCAGATTCACGCATCCCTAGTTAGATTGCAATCTTGAGCACTATTTTTTCCCAATCTACACGTAGTTACTATTGGGGCTAGATACGACCATTTAGGCCTGGCTATGTTCTATTTTGTCCTGGCCTTTTCCTATCACTCATCGTCGATTTTTTTTATTAACACTAAACTTTCCAACCCCTCCCCTGCACACTGATGAACTGAAGAAGTAAAACAGAGCAGCTCAAAATTTGCCCGAATTTGTGTTGCATTTTATTCAATCCAAAGCCATAGACCATAACATCCATCCCAGTAGGTTCTAGGATACCAAAGCATCACGATTTTTACGCTGAGTGCGTTGTATAACGACTAATAATTAGGAGATACACAAAACCGAGAGAAATTAAATTAAAAAAAGGGCCATCAGATTGTCCTACTTCTTCAATTCGATGATTTGCCTTAGCTACTTGTTCATCTTCTTGATCTCGTCCTTCACTTCCGCATCCGCCGTAGTACCAACAGAAATGGGGTTGTCATATCTCAATTGCTCCACCACGGACAGGTTTTCAAGCTCCCGGGACGCGACCTCCACCTCAATTTGCTCTATGTACTCATAAATCCACTCAAAATGCCCACATTTCACTAGTATAAAAAAGGATATCCGTTCGTGCCTCTTAACAGCATTAGTCCCGGTTCCGCCACGAACCGGGACTAATGCTGGCACGCGTCCCGGTTCGAGCGGGCACAGGGCCGGGAGGCATGCGTCCCGGTTGGTAGGGGAGCATACGTCCCGGTTTGTAACACAAACCGGGAATAAAAGTTAAGGCCACCACGTGGCGTCATTACACCTTTAGTCCCGGTTTGTGTTACAAACCGGGACGTATGCTCCTGCCCTCTATAAATGCAACGCCCCAACACTCTGCCTCCACTCTGTTTTTTCTTGGTGGAGGGTGTGTGGGGTGTGCTAGTTTTTCCCATATGCATGCATTCAAGGTGTTTGATGAAATGTTTGAGTGAATGATCCCGTTCAATTTCTCATAGAACAAAAATATAGAAGGTGTCCGAGACGCGCTTGAGCTTTGTCCTCTTTATTTCTCTCGATCGAGGTTAGCAATCTTATCTTTTCTCTTTCATTGATACAATGCATGTGTCGATGTGAATTGTTCATTTCACTATTTATGATGTCATGTTTTTGATAAACTTACTTATATGATGCAGATGAACGGTCCGGAATGGATGTACGGTGACCGGCGTGTACCTGGGTATATGAAAGGCGTGGATAAATTTATCGATGTGGCTACGGTAAACAAAGAGAATGGTTTTATACGTTGTCCATGTGTTCAATGTCGGAACAACAAGGAGTACTCTTCCTCGAAAATCATTCGCGACCACCTGATTATGAAAGGTTTCATGCCCAACTATAATTGCTGGACCAAGCACGGGGAAAGAGGGGTTATGATGGAAGATGGTGAAGAAGAAGATGATGATAACAACTATCATCATATGTTTCCTAAGTACAGTGATACTGCAATGGAAGACAATGGAGAGGAAGGAGGTGAAGAACGGGCATCAGATGAGTCGACTGATGAACTTGGTAGGGTCATTTATGATGCAAGCGAGACTATGAAACAGAAAATGAGAAGTTGAAGTTAGAGGGCATGTTAGAAGATCACAAGAAATTGTTGTACCCAAATTGTGAAGATGGCAGCACAAAGCTCGGTACCACACTGGAATTGTTGTGATGGAAGGCAGAGTGTGGTCTAACTGACTCCTCATTTGAAAAGATGCTGAAAATAATGAAGCCAAAGTTTCCAAAACATAACGAACTTCCCGAGAGTACCTACGAAGCAAAGAAGACTCTCTTTCCTCTAGGATTAGATGTGCAAAAGATACATGCATGCATTAATGACTGCATCCTCTACCGCGGTAAGGAGTATGAGAATTTAGATAAATGCCCGGTATGCAATGCATTGCGGTATAAGATCAGACGAGATGACCCTGGTGATGTTGAGGGAGAGCCCCTCCGGAAGAGGGTTCCTGCTAAGGTTATGTGGTATGCTCCTATAATACCAAGGTTGAAACGCATGTTCAGCAACAAAGAGCATGCCAGGTTGTTGCGATGGCACAAAGAAGACCGTAAGAAAGATGGGAAGTTGAGACACCCTGCTGATGGGTCACAATGGAGAAAAATCAAGAGAGACTTCCCAGACTTTGCAGGTGACGCAAGGAACTTATGGTTTTGTCTAAATACGGATGGCATGAATCCTTTTGGGGAGCAGAGCTGCAGTCACAGCACCTGGCCCGTGACTCTATGTATCTACAACCTGCCTCCTTGGTTGTGCATGAAGCGTAAGTTCATTATGATGCCAGTGCTCATCCAAGGCCCGAAGCAACCGGGCAACGACATTGATGTGTACATTAGGCCATTAGTTGAAGAACTCTTACAGCTGTGGGGCAAACCAGGTGTACGTGCATGGGATGAGAACAAACAGGAGCCATTTGATCTACGAGGGTTGCTTTTCGTAACCATCAATGATTGGCCTGCTCTTAGTAACCTTTCAGGACAGATAAACAAGGGATATAAGGCATGCACACACTGTTTAGATAAGACTGAAGGTACATATTTGCATAAATTCAAGAAGGTTGTGTACCTGGCGAATCGACGATTTCTTCCGACCAATCATCCTATAAGAAAGAAAGGCAAGCATTTCAAAGGTGAGGCGGATCACCGGAAGAGGCCTGAACTCCCTCCTAGTGATGATGTATTTGGTATGGTCAAGGACATAGAAGTAATATTTGGAAAGGGTCCCGGGGGTCAATAAGTTCCGAACGACGTCGCTACAGGACACGCACCCATGTGGAAGAAGAAATCTATATTTTGGGAGCTGCCATATTGGAAAGTCCTGCGTGTCCGCTCTTCAATCGACGTGATGCACGTGACGAAGAATATTTGCGTGAACCTGCTAGGATTCCTAGGCGTGTATGGGAAGACAAAAGATATTCCAGAAGCACGGGAGGACCAACAAATTATGAAAGACCCAAAGAACATGCATACACAGAAAAAGACGGATAAAGGGCGTCACTTAAGTCGTGCCAGCTATGCTCTTACCAAAGCAGAGAAGGAAATCTTTTTTTAAGTCCTTTACAGTATCAAGGTGCCGTCTGGCTTCTCATCTAATATAAAGGGGATAATAAATATGGCAGAGAAAAAGTTCCAAAACTTGAAGTCTCATGACTGTCACGTGATTATGACGCAGTTGCTTCCGATTGCATTGAAGGGGCTTCTACCAGAAAATGTTCGAGTACCCATTGTGAAGTTGTGTGCATTCCTCAATGCAATATCTCATAAGGTAATCAATCCAGATATTCTGCCAAGGTTACAGAAGGATGTGGTACAATGTCTTGTTAGTTTTGAGTTGGTGTTCCCACCATCCTTCTTCAATATTATGACGCATCTCCTGGTGCACCTAGTGGAAGAGATTGCCATTCTCGGTCCGGTATTTCTGCACAATATGTTCCCCTTTGAGAGGTTCATGGGAGTCTTAAAGAAATATGTTCATAACCGTGCTAGACCATAAGGAAGCATCTCCAAGGGATATGGAACAGAGGAGGTCATTGAGTTTTGTGTTGACTTTATTCCTGACCTTAAGCCGATTGGTGTTTCTGACTCGCGGCATGAGGGAAGACTAAGTGGAAAAGGCACGCTGGGAAAGAAAGCAATGATATGTAGGGACGGGGATTCTTTCACTAAAGCACACTACACAGTTCTACATAATTCCACCTTGGCAGCTCCGTATATCGATGAACACAAGAATATTGTACGCTCCAAAAACCCAGGGAAGCCTGAATCATGGATTATAGATGAACACATGAAGTCTTTCGGTGGTTGGATGCGGACACATCTCTTGAATGACACCACTCTTGGAGATCAGCTATACTTGTTGGCCGCATCACCATCTTCTACTGTATTGAATTTCCAAGGGTATGAAATAAATGGGAATACATTCTACACGATCGCCCAAGATAAAAAGAGCACCAACCAAAATAGTGGTGTCCGCTTTGATGCAATAGACGAGAATGGACAAAAGGACACATACTATGGTTACATAGAGGAGATATGGGAACTAGACTATGGAGTCTCTTTAAAGGTCCCTTTGTTTCGCTGCAAATGGGTCAACCTGAATGGGGAAGGGGTAAAGATAGACCAGTTGTACGGAATGACAACAGTGGATCTCAACAATCTTGGTTATAGAGATGAACCATTCGTACTAGCCAATGATGTGTCTCAGGTTTTCTATGTGAAAGACATGTCCTCGAGACCGAAAAAAGAAAAAATATGCAAACGAATACATCATATGATGAGCCAAAGCGTCACATAGGTCTTTCAGGGAAAAGAAAGATCGTGGGATACGAGGACAAGACAGACATGTCAGAAGATTATAATAAGTTTGATGAAATTCCGCCCTTCACAGTGAAAACTGACCCAAGCAGATGCTCCATGGTTACGTCTAAAGCGATCATAAGGAAGGACATATGCCAAGAAGTTCATGCTCATATTATGTAACTCTAGTTCATGTCTTTCGCGGTTTGTGGCTTGACCGAAGGATATCTTTCACGTTTTGTGGCTTGACCGGGACTATATATAGGGGGGCCTTTAGTACCGGTTTTGTAGTCTCAGTTTTTCATATTAATAAATGTCTTGAGTGTTAGTCCTGTTTTGTGGCTGGACCGGGTCTATGAAGAAGTTGTCCCGATTCGTACTTACCATTAAGATCTGATCTCCAAACGCGCGTGGTCACATATTAGGGAGTGCCTCTATGACCAGTTTCTTGGAGATGCCGGAGGACTGGGATCCGGCGGCATCTCCCCAAGGTCGTAGTGGTGTCCCTGCTCTCGAAAACCATCTTGCAGCTTGTAACTTCTCTAACTAGATCAATACACCTGGGAGCTAACTAATTTCACATATTAGGGAGTGCCTCTATGACCAGTTTCTTGGAGATGCCGGAAGACTGGGATCCGGCGGCATCTCCCTGAAATTGGTCCTAGTGGTGTCCCTTCTCTCGAAAACAATATTGGAGATGCCTCAATCTGGCTTGAGGACTGGACTCATAAGGATGCCCATTTATAGTACAAGCAGCTCGGCATAGTGTCGACACTTACGACATAATGTCGACACTCACCCCTATTATTAGTGCTGACTCGTGTTTTGTCCCGGTTGGTGTCTCCAACAGGGACTAAAGGTTCATCTTTAGTCTCGGTTGGTGACACCATCCGGGACAAGGTACACGCCGCACGACCTAATGTCGACACTCACACCTATCATTAGTGCTGCCTGGCCCAGCCTGCCGAAATCCCTCCAACCGGGACTAAAGATGAACCTTTAGTATATTGAAAATCTGAACATTGAAAATCCTTCGCGTGGTGTCATATTATGTGACATAGTTGAAAGTAAAAATACCAGACTTGGTATATTGATCATGTCTCGAAAAAACCTTCACAAAATGACCTATCATGTTCGAGGTTTCATGGCTTTCGATCCAAATGACCGATGTTATGTGCTGAATCACGGCATAGTTTGTGATGCTATGCCCATATTATGCATGCATGTGGACATTGGTATGGAGAACAATGTTGCGGGAGGAAGTTTTCCTTTTTGTCGCACGGAAAAGCCCTTTTCCATTTTCCGAGCGCAAAAAAGGGGTAGTTTTGTGAAGTAACCACAAAATGCTGTTTCAGAATGCTACCGTCCCATTTTCCTAAAATACTAGACCACCTTACATGGACTATCTCCCAACCGGGACATCTCAAACCTTTTTGTCCATCCCGGGTAAAAAGGACAAATGTCTGCCGAATCGGTAGGAAGTGGGTCCGGTTTGTACTACATGTACATGATCTATCGCCCGTGATTTTTTGAAAAAATCATTTTTAGACTCGCAATATGTGGTTTCTTCAGAGATCCAATGCAAGTTTAACTCTGCTCGTCCCCTATCTTCATGCACACCGGTTTGACCATAGTTAGAAATTCAAAAAATTCAAAACGGGCATAAGAAATTCAAAAAAAATACGAACAATGAAAATCCTTCGCGTGGTGTCATATTATGTGACATAGTTGAAAGGAAAAATACCAGACTTTGTATATTGATCATGTCTCAAAAAAACCTTCACAAAATGACCTATCATGTTCGAGGTTTCATGGCTTTCGGTCCAAATGACCGATGTTATGTGCTAAATCACGGCATAGTTTGTGATGCTGTTCCCATATTATGCATGCATGTGGACATTGGTATGGAGAACAATGTTGCAGGAGGAAGTTTTCCATTTTGTCGCACGGAAAAACCCTTTTCCATTTTCGAACGCAAAAAACGGGTCGTTTTGTGAAGTAACCACCAAAATGCTGTTTCAGAATGCTACCGTCCCATTTTCCTAAAATACTAGACCACCTTACATGGACTATCTTCCAACCGGTACATCTCAAACCTTTTTGTCCATCCCGGGTAAAAGGACAAATGTCTGCCGAATCGGTAGGAAGTGGGTCCGGTTTGTACTACAGGTACATGATCTATTGCCCGTGATTTTTTGAAAAAATCATTTTTAGACTCGCAATATGTGGTTTCTTTAGAGATCCAATGCAAGTTTAACGATGCTCGTCCCTTATCTTTATGCACGCCGGTTCGACCATAGTTAGAAATTCAAAAAATTCAAAACGGGCATAAGAAATTCAAAAAAATCCGAACAATGAAAATCCTTCGCGTGGTGTCATATTATGTGACATAGTTGGAAGGAAAAATACCAGATTTATTATATTGATCATGTCTCGAAAAAGCCTTCACAAAATGACCTATCATGTTCGAGGTTTCATGGCTTTCGGTCTAAATGACCGATGTTATGTCCTGAATCACGTCATAGTTTGTGATGCTGTGCCCATATTATGCATGCATGTGGACATTGGTATGGAGAAAAAAGTTGCAGGAGGAAGTTTTCCTTTTTGTCGCACAGAAAAGCCCTTTTCCATTTTCCGAGCTCAAAAAATGGGTCGTTTTGTGAAGTAACCACTAAAATGCTGTTTCAGAATGCTACCATCCCATTTTCCTAAAATACTAGACCACCTTACATGGACTATCTCCCAACTGGGACATCTAAAACCTTTTCATCCATCCCGGGTAAAAAGGACAAATGTCTGCCGAATCGGTAGGAAGTGGGTCCGGTTTGTACTACAGGTACAAGATCTATCGCCCGTGATTTTTTGCAAAAATCATTTTTAGACTCGCAATATGTGGTTTCTTCAGAGATCCAATGCAATTTTAATGATGCGCGTCCCCTATCTTCATGCACGCCGGTTCGACCATAGTTAGAAATTCAAAACTGGCATGAGAAATTCAAAAAAAATCCCAACAATGAAAATCCTTCGCGTGGTGTCATATTATGTGACATAGTTGAAAGGAAAAATACCAGACTTGGTATATTGATCATGTCTCGAAAAAACCTTCACAAAATGACCTATCATGTTCGAGGTTTCATGGCTTTTGGTCCAAATGACCGATGTTATGTGATGAATCATGACATAGTTTGTGATGTTGTGCCCATATTATGCATGCATGTGGACATTGGTATGGAGAACAATGTTGAAGGAGGAAGTTTTCCTTTTTGTCGCACGGAAAATCCCTTTTCCATTTTCCGAGCATAAAAAACGGGTCGTTTTGTGAAGTAACCACCAAAATGCTGTTGAAGAATGCTACCGTCCCGTTTTCCTAAAATACTAGACCACCTCACATGGACTATCTCCCAACCGGGACATCTTAAACCTTTTCATCCATCCCGGGTAAAAAGGACAAATGTCTACCGAATCGGTAGGAAGTGGGTCCGGTTTGTACTACAGGTACATGATCTATCGCCCGTGATTTTTTGGAAAAATCATTTTTAGACTCGCAATATGTGGTTTCTTCGGAGATCCAATGCAAGTTCTAAATAAGCCATTCTTCTTTCCGCCATTTTTCTTCCCGCCATTTCTTCCCGCCATTTTTCTTCCCGCCATTTTTTCCCGCCAGTTCTTCCTACCATTTTTTCCCGCCATTTCTTCCCGCCAGTTCTTCCCTCCAGTTATCTTCCTGCCATTTCTCACTATATATATGTAGGGTTGGCCTCCATTGTCATTGCACATCTCTAGACTCATATCTGCAACCTCATCACTCTTTCCCATAACTTCCACCGTAGCACTAACTCCCAGGGAGGCGGAGGCGCTTTGCGCCTCGAACTACCCCTACCCGTCTGCCATCGTGTCCCGTCGCTTTGGATCTTGGCCCGGAGGTGTGTCGGTTCCTCCTATCCCTCTAGGTGTGGCGCGCCGGATGGCCATCACGAAACACTACTACTTCGAGATCACTCCGGAGCAGCGGAGGAATCCCAGATGGCATCCCGACTATTTCTCGACTTGGGAAGCCTTCTTTGTGGATCGGCGTGAGAGGGCGCTCGCCAGGCACTAGCAGGACGGCCCACCTCCTCCGAACTTCAACGAGGTCGGCCGTCGGTTGTGGTGGCGCGGCCGGACTCTCCAGAGCGTCATGGCCTACTACACGGCCGTCGACTCTAGCCCTCGCCTACGCTACCCTCAAGTCCAGCCACTCGTACTCAGCCTTCAAGGTTCAACTACAGCGACCACGGCATTGACATGGCGACGGCCAAGTACGACGACTACAGTGGCGAGTATTACAGGTGTAGGAAGGAGCATGACTGAATCACTCCAACATTGCAAAACAAGTTCGGCCGATTGTGACTTAATCTGGCCATGTATCTTAATTTTCAGTTCTTCTATGTAACTTTTTGTTAGTTGCGTTATGTACTTTAATTTCAGTTCTATCCTAATAAAATTTTCTTTCCGCCTATTATTTCCCGTCCTTTTTTTCCCGCCCATTAATATATAAAAAATATAAGTTAATTCAAATCCAAATTAAAATCAGAAAATGGTTTTGAATTAGTTATTCAAATCCAAACACTTTTTATGTTTGAAGTTTTTCTAAATTCCAAATTAATATTCAAAAAATATAAGTTAATTCATTTTTTATTGTAAATGGTTCATATTTTAAATGGTTACATTAATTATTTTTTAAAACAGAAAATGGTTTTGAATTATTTATTCAAATCCAAACATTTCTTATGTTTAAAGTTCTTCTAAATTCCAAATTAATATTCAAAAAATATAAGTTAATTCATTTTTAATTTTAAATGGTTACATTAATTATTTTTTAAAAATAGAAAATAGTTTTGAATTAGTTATTCAAATCCAAACACTTTTTATGTTTAAAGTTTTTCTAAATTCCAAATTAATATTCAAAAAATATAAGTTAATTCATTTTTAATTTTAAATGGTTCATAGTTTTAGTGGTTACATTAATTATTTTTCAAAAACAGAAAATGGTTTTGAATTATTTATTCAAATGCAAACACTTTTTATGTTTAAAGTTTTTCTAAATTCCAAATTAATATTCAAAAAATATAAGTTAATTCATTTTTAATTTTAAATGGTTCATAGTTTAAATGGTTACATTAATTATTTTTTAAAAACAGAAAATGGTTTTGAATTATTTATTCAAATCCAAACACTTTTTATGTTTAAAGTTTTTCTAAATTCCAAATTAATATTCAAAAAATATAAGTTAATTCGTTTTTAATTTTAAATGGTTCATAGTTTAAACGGTTACATTAATTATTTTTAAAAACAGAAAATGGTTTTAAATTACATATTAAAATTCAAACACTTTTTATGTTTAAAATTTTTCTAAATTCCGAAGTAATTATCATTTAAAAAATATTACAAATTTAAACCCTAAAATAAAAAATAAGGCAGGAACAGAGAGAAAATTCCTGAATTTTTTTGAAAATAGGGTCATATGTCCCGGTTGGAGCCACCAACCGGGACTAAAGACCCCTGCGCGGGCCAACCTTGGTCTGCTGAAAAAAGTGAAGTATACGTCCCGGTTGGTGGCTACAACTGGGACGTATGACCCTTTAGTCCCGGTTGGAGGCTCCAACCGGGACTAAAGGCCCTTTGATTATAACTGTGTACCCCTCCTCTTCTTCTTCCCCATCTCACAATCTCTTCTCGCGACAGGATCAAGCGACGCCGACATTGCCCGCGCCTGAACGCCTCTATCGCCGCTGCTCCACCTCCTCGCCAGGAACTTCCTCAGCGAAGCTCGCTTGCAGTCTTGCCCTCTCCCGCCGGAATCGAGCACGTCCTCTCCGTCACCGACGTCGGCCGCCATCGCCATTCACGCCGTTCAGGACCTCCCAGCGCTTCCCTATCACTAGCTTGAGCACCAGGGTGAGCACGCGGATCTCGCCGACCTTTTTTCCCTCTCTCCCTCGCTCTGTAGTCACCGCTCGCCGACGACCTGCAAGCGCCGCCGCTGCTTGCCGTGCGCCATGCTCCGGTGACCAATCCGAAGCCGCGCCGCTGCCTTTTGGCTCAACGCAACCGCGCGAGTCCAGCGCGCTAGCCCATGTAGCCTCGCTCGCCTCCTAGCGCCGACCCGCGCAGCCGTCTGGCCCGTTGGCCGGCGAGCCGACGTGGCGTCTGCTTACGCCCACGTGTTGCTCACGTGGCTCAGTCCACTCGTCGACCTCTCCGCTAGATCGCCTCGAGAAATAACAAACCAGCACCCCGGTCCCTCTTGCTTATGAAGTCTGCTGAGGTGGCCATGGGGCCCTCTCGATACCATTGTGTCTAGGTATGCCTGCGGTGTAAAAAGTTTAACCAGCTTTTAATAATTTCAGAAATAATTATAATCTTATAAATTCAATAACTTTTAATCTATAAGTCAGAAAAATATGAATAATATATGAAAATGTTTAGAAAAATGAAACCTAGCTATCTAAGCTATAATCATGCATTGTTCAACAACTTAAATGACAATTTTAATTAGAATAACAAATCCACCCCTCTCATGTGTTCCGGAGTTTCTCCGAGTTAGGGTTTTCACCCCCTGGAACCCCGATTAATTGTAGAGCATGCTTTAGGGTTACATTTCAATGCAATTCAACTTGTCATATCATCATACTTGCTTGAGCATTGCATCGATGCCATGTGTTGATAGTTTCCCTTTCTTTCCGGTGTTTGGTTCTTCTCGGTAGAATACGATATCGAGATCGAGATCGAAGCCAGAGATCAACACCGTCAAAGCTCGAAGACAAATACTTGACCAACTGTAATCAATTCAAGTACAAGGATCCTGAAGCTCTGCTTTCGGCTATCAACAGGCAAAGGCAAGCATAGCCCTACCATGATATAATCCTATGATTTCGAAAGCATTTCAATTCTTGCCATGATGCATACAATTCTACTGTGGTCTTTTATCGATAGATAGAGTGTCCTATCTGTTGCATTACTCCCTTTGAGCTTATATTACCCGATTCACTGCTCCTAGCATATTAGGTTTATTAATTTGGATTATTAGGTTTATTATTAGTTAGGTATTATTAGGTTTATTAATTAGTTAGGTATTATTAGTCTTCGCCCCATCGCTGTGGTCCAACGTGGGTAGCCCCAGACCCGATGAAAAACTACCCCCTGTGCTGATGTACATATTGATTGCGCATTGTAGTATGCCATGTATCGATTGCCTCCTTTCTTTCCGGTATTGGTTCTTCGCGATAGGATCCGAGCCCGAGGGTTTCTCCGAATTAGGGTTTCTCATATTGTAAATTCATTTTTATTATTGTGTATGTATATATTATGGTTTCTCTGAATTAGAGTTTATATCTCTCAACACCGTACCTAACATTCTCCCTTAGACGCTTTGACTTATCTATTTTTTCACCTATGCAGAAAATATGGACCCACACGATAGAGACGAAGAAAAGGAAGAGTTGATCCAAGGTGTGATCCGCGGGGAAGAAAATTTAGATGTATCGATATTTCTGAACAACTCCGTTGAGGGTGATCCTCTTTTTGCCAGAAGAGACGACTTGTTTGAGGTTGAAGGTGATGCCTTCCGCGAGGGAGAAGGCGATGCCTTGTGTGATCTAGAAGACGACCGCTTCGGCGAGGTGCATGTAATATAATTAATTCATTAATTAATCATCTGCTATCTACATAGAAACAGTAACGATGATCTTTCTTCTTTTAGCCCTCCGGATCGAAGAAATCTACTGAAAAGAGCAGCCGAGGCCCAACCAAAAAGTTGGGAGACCATGAGAGATTCAGGATCGAAGATGTCACTGAAGACGGCAAACCAACGGCTCTCGAAGTTGTCGCAAACAAATTTGTGGCACAATGCAGAGTAATCGTTAGGGACTTAATCCCGATCACCATTCGAAATTGGAATAGGCCTGCTGATGCGGAAGAAGAGCGAACATGTTTATTTGTCCCTAACAAGGCCAAAGATTAATGTGGAATAGGCTCATGATTAATTTCAAACTACCAAAGATAGAGCTAGATCCAAATGCGGAGGATCCAGTTGAGGACGCCTTAGAACATGGGAGAGCCATGGAGGCTAAGGTCAGGAAGTGGGCTTTGAAGAAGATGGGCCAGTGTTTTACCAACTTGAAGAAAAGATTGCACCTTGAGTATGTCGTGAAAGATAAGACTCCGGATTTCAAGAAGATTCAGTTTGAGAAGATAAAACCATTCTGGGCTCAGTTTGTGAATTACAAGACATCAACAAAAGCTAAGAAAATGTCTGCAGCGAATAAGCTGAACGCTGCTAACAAGAAGTATCACCATACTATGGGGCAAGGTGGCTACAGGGCTGGCATTCCTAAGTGGGAGAAACTTGAGCAGGAACTGCGTGCTAAAAAGATCATCCTGAGATGCATTTATTAGATCGAACGTGCAAGGAATTGGTTTTACGGGCATGGGGGCAAGTTGGACTCGGAAGGGAAGTGTATATATAACATACGACATCAAGAAGACCCCTTGCCAATCGAGAAGATGAGAAAAGCAGTAAAGGCTGTTAAAGATGGAGACTTCATTCCCGATAGAGAGAATGATGAGATCACACTCGCCCTTGGAAATAAGGAACATGATGGACGAACACGAGGCATAATAGGCTCCAAACCATGGAGGACTGGGTTTCCCGAAGAGAGGAAGAAATATCCTGATAGAAGCCGTCAGAGGAGAAAGGACAAGGCGGAAGTTGAAGCAGATATTCAGAAAGAGCGAATGCGTATAATTGAAGAACAAATAAAGCAACAACAAGATGAAATTAACGCACTTAAAGAGCAAAGTACTAACGGCCCATCTTAGCAGCACACTGCATTCGATGCTTCCGGCCTATCGAATAATCAAAAAAGCAGTGTGGCTTCCACCGAGGTCCCGGGTGATGACGATGACGATGGTGCACCGACGATGGCTCCTGTTGGCTACGCAGTGGATGATATCACATAGATGACACATGCGAGCTACATGTCAAAGTTGTGAACATATCACTGAAGGTGGCGGTCGGCTATGCCTTACCAATTGGACCCACACCAACTTACCACTGTCATCTGGTTCCAGAGGGCTACGCTGTTGTCGGGGTGGACGAAATCATGCCCACCTTTGAAGTTTTGAAGCTTGACTACCCTGCAGGTGAAGGGGATGTGACTGAACTGGGAAACGCAAAAAACGTCACCATTCTATGGCCAAAGGAATGTATCGTGCTTCGAAATCACACGCCAAGGCCATCTTCGTCGCCGCCTCACCCGTCTCCAGCAAGGTCGTCGCCGCCACGGCAGCCGTCTTCGTCGCCTCACCTGGCTCCGTGGCCTCACCAATCTCCGGCGCAGCCATCGCCATGAGCCATCGCGCGCCAGATAAAAAGCGTAAGCGTACCGCTACTCTGCGTCGTGGTAAGCGATCACCGAAACGTAAACAAGAGCCTCTTCCAAAAGTACCAAAGGTTCCTCCCAAGAGAGCTTATGACTGTACTGAAGAGGAGACTACGGCAATCGTTGATGCAGAAACGAAAGCGTTTTTCGCTAAGCTGAGGCGACCGAAAGAGCCAGAGTTCCCAGCACCAAAGAAGAAAAAGCCAGAGTGTTGAAAATGCTAAAGAATCTTCATCAACCCAAGCCAAAGCTGTCATCAGACTATGAGCGTTTTATTCTCAAGTCACATGCGGCACAATAAGCCTCGAAGAGCAGTACTGATGCAAGAGAGAAATTTGTTGCCCAGCTCGGAGAACAAGCAAAACAGTCTTGCGCCCCTCTCAAGGTGATTTCCCATACCAATGTGGGCTCGAGCAAATATGGAGCCGAAGAGCAGTATGATCCAGAGGTAGTTGCACAATACGGAGAAGCTGCCGCTGCTCAAGGTATGAGTATTGCCCAATACTTATCCCAGTTAGAGTACTTCCCCGTGAGTGAAGTAGCATACAAATACCAGTACGGCAAACCTCTCGTCAAACCTGAGGAGGTAAATAATCTTCCAACAAAAATACGAAGATTGCATAACTGGTACATGCATGCCACAAAGGCCAGGGCTAACTGGATAGTGCTGAAGGTTACAAAAAAAATTATGGGAAAGAAATAGATGACATGATATCCAGTGAATTTGATGAACTATTTCAATTATTCAATCAAGACACCTTGGACAAATCGATCATCAGTGCCTATTTTCTGTAAGTACTAATTCTGTAATTAATTTAGTCTCCAACTATCTCACCTTGTTTACTACATGTTAATAATCATACTGTAATATGCAGAATGAAGATTCTCGAATGCAGCAGAGGACAAATCTATGGCATTGGCTTCATTGACCCATATTGGGTTCATCAAGCTAATCTCAAAACAATCCCTCAGGATACGGAGGATAATATAGTACACGCGTTAAGGTTTTAAGAAACCAGAAGGGAAATACTATTTCCTTACAACTTCGAGTGAGTGTTATTGTCTTGTATACACTTTCTATTTCGCTTACTCGATGTTAAGTATATAATTGATTAGTTATGCATTCGTAGCTTCCACTATATTCTGTTAATCATTGAACTTGACAAAGGACGTGTACTAGTCATGGACTCGAAACATAAACCCCTTGAGCAGTGGAAGGACATGCAAATGCTTCTCCAGCGGTAATTCTAATCATTACGACACTATATCGGCAACGTTCGTGAATTTTATGATATCAAGTAATTAATAACTTCTTTTATTCGTTTTCTTCGCCGGGCAGCGCTTGGAAACGGTTCACCAACAAGGCTAGGGATGTTTGGAAAGCGGAGCTTACATTTCAAGCACTAGATGTAAGCACCACTAGCTATATCCGCGCATATCTTTGATTCTAGTTTTGATACCATTATTATCATGCTTGATTATTATTTTGATTTAACTATGTTCTCGTAAAGTGCCTGACGTAGGGACCAGGTAATAATCTATGTGGATACTATGTTTGCGAGTTCATCCGGCAGACGTGCGATGAGAAGGGCAGAAATTTAGAGCAATTCCACGTACGTAAACAATTTCTATAGTTTTTAATTACCATAAAATTGTATTTAGTTTCATTCATATAGGCTGACTCCTATTTTAAATCAGATCGGTCTTCTGCCAAAGGATCGCGTACGAGCAATTCAAGAGGAATTGGCGGGATTCTTGGATGCAGAAGTCCTAAACCCAAAAGAGAAATACTATTCGGGTGTGTATAAACAATAGGGATTGTACAAAGAGCAACTTTTGTATGTAGTGCATAAACTCGATCCGTGTATCGAATGTAATATTGTCATGATGATCTTGTGTAATATAATGGTTCCTTCATTGATGAGTGCAAAACACTAAATAAACAATAAAACAACATAAATAAATTCTCTGCCGCGGCACAAAAAGTGGCCAAAATGCTGCCGCGGCAACAAAAGTTGCCAAAATGAATTCTCTGCCGCGGCAGAGAAATGTGTCAAATCTCTGCCGCTGCAGAAGGTTATTTGTCACGGTTCATGTTATGAACCGGGACGGTTGCTCCCTCGCCTCTACTGCGCCCGCCCCTCTTTGTCCCACAGGGCAACCGGAACTAAAGGTTGGGGCTTTAGTCCCAATTGCCCCGTCCCGGCTGGGTAACCGGGACTAATGCCCCTTACCAACCGGGACCAATGGGGCTGTTCCCACTAGTGTTTTGGCAGTTCCTGAAATCGTAGAGATGAACCCTAAATTCCAAATTAGATGAAATACCTGAAATTTCGAAAGAAAAGCAAGAAATTGGTGCTCGGAACACTCAGATATTACCTTCCCTGGCTCGGGCTTACTCTCACACTTCACAAATTCCCGGCCATGGTTGTCGTTCTTATCGGTGGATGTGACAAGCCGCTTCAGGGGCGATGTACGGGTACAATTAGGGCACCTCATGATCGGCACTGCACCATACCGAGGCTATGAGTGTAGGGAGGCTGAAGCGGAGCTCGACATATCTCGCATGCGTTGCTGTGCTTGCTCTCCGGAGAAGAAGAATAAAGGGGACGAGATGCTGGCATGGTGGCGGGAGGGCTCGGGTGTGGGGACGGATCGGGCTAACCGCTCTCTTCTACCACAGCGTGGGTCTCATGATATGAGGTGGACATCAGGTGGGTCTCGCCGGGTACCACCACGTGATGTGGACAGACTGCGGGTCCCGCTCTGCTCAGATAATTCGAATTCATTGACGGTCTCGTGAGGTTCAGTGGAAATGTCACACAAGAGCTATTTGTAGTGAAAGAAAGTTCGCATGCGAGCTATTCCTTTCAAGGATGTTACTCTCCTTCCAATTCTCTGCAAATACGTCGCATGTGAGCTATTCACCCTAATATCACATAGAAAATTGCAAAATCTTACATAAATATGGAAAGACGGAAAGTAGAAAATGTGTCCTAGTATCATACGATCATGATAAGCAGGTCTCCGCTGGTTCTCCAAATATATTTATATCTTAGTAGTAACAACATACATCTGAGAAATTGTGAAAAAAATTAATATTACATTTATAGCACAGATAAAAGCACAAACATATCAACTTTTGAAAAGTATATGATCATTTGTGATCTATATTCTTCATAACTTAGACATTATTTTTACATTTATTGTAACTTACTATAGTTCGGCGTAGAATCATTTAATTTGTTGTCATTTTGTCCAACCAAATTCCACATGTATATTTGTACTCATCTTGTGTTTATTTTTTGATAAAATTTTGAAATATCTAGAAATGAGTTTTACTAAATTGCAATATAATGATCATATAGGATTAAAAATCTTTGTGCTTGCACTTTGAGAGTTGTACTTCTCTTGTTCGTATCACAAAATTCAATCCATCAAACTTTCTTTCTCTCACTGAGCAAACAACGACTCTTCACGAGGTGAAATGAAGCACAGGTACGGTGTGGCATGGGCAGCTCAATGATTGTTCAACATGTTAGATAATTTAGATTGTTAGTTTGTTAACCGATAGCATTGCATGGGTCTTTCACTAGTTATAAATATACATTGTTGGGTCCTTGCTCAGAGTACACATAATATTTTCTTAATATTTTGTACATCCAAGTGGTCGTTGAAGACAAGGAAGAACTATTGACATCGACCATTTGTGGTTGAATGGTTGTTCGGTGTCATTGTCTAATCAAACGCCACATCCGCTTTATGAAATGAGATGTAGGAGCTACTCCCTCCGTTTCAAAATATAAAATGTTTTAGGTTTGTGAAAAAATATATCTAGACTTCTTTTAGTGTGTAGATTTACTTCAGGTTAAATATAAAAATATAACCTGAATGAACCTACTAAAAGAAGTCTAGATACATTTGCTTCAGAAAGCTAAAACATCTTATATTTTGAAATGGAGGGGGTATATGTCAAGTTGTGGTTGTTCCAGTTGTACTAAGATCAGAGATTATGCAGTCCATAACTCTTCCAAAGTACAACCAAAGTGTCTCATATGATGAGTTCTTACATATTAATTTTGAGCTACACGTCGTGAAACCATTTTTTTTTGTTATTGTTAGATTATTTATTGGGTATGTATAATTCTCAATCGACTTAATTCTCGGTAAGCTGACATGATACAATCTTAATTGCAAGTCCACTTGCAACTATAAATATCTCAATTGTAACCTCACTTGAAACTAAACCATCGCAGTTGCAACCCCGCTTGCTAAAAATTCCACTTGCAACTCGGAGGATGTATGAATCGCGATATAAATCCAGTGCATTAGAACCTGATTAAGCTCTAACTCAATTCTCGGTCAACTAGGAATTAGGAAAACCCTTATTTATTTCCACTAATCCTCACCGCATATATGGCCAGTTTATTGACGAATACCGTCGATTTCACAACCCAAGTCCAAGCCATGTATGAGAAAAAGGAGGAGCTAACCCTAAATAAGTTATGTTGACCCCTTGAGGCCCTGTTCGGTTGATCCCCTTCTCGAGTGGAGTGGAGTGGAGTGGAATGGAAGGGATTAGAGGGAATTTTGACTTATATGGGATTTAATCACCATCAAACCATGCCAATCCCGTACTTCAAGTGAAACCGAACAAGGCCTGACTGTGACCGTTCACCGCACCAATTTGTCTCACGTCTCCCCCCGGCCCTCATCCCCTGCTCACTCACTACTAGTAACTGAGTCAGCTAGGTATAGCTAGCTGCCCTAGCTAGCCCGGCCAGCTCGATCTATATAACCGAACCTTAGGCTTTAGCCTTGGAACATATCCTAGCCCATAGCACACCAAACGCACGTACACTCGCAGTTGCAGCTGCTATAGCTAGCTATCTCGAGTGCTCAGTAATATAGCTAGACACAAACATCGAGATCCAAGAGCAGCAGCAGTAGTAGTTAAGAAGGAAGAAGATGCCGCAGACGCCGTCGACCCGCTGGTGCCCGACGCCGGAGCAGCTGATGATCCTGGAGGAGATGTACCGGAGCGGCGTGCGGACGCCCAACGCGGCGGAGATCCAGCAGATCACGGCGCACCTCGGCTACTACGGCCGCATCGAGGGCAAGAACGTCTTCTACTGGTTCCAGAACCACATGGCCCGCGAGCGGCAGCGTCTCCGCCGCCGCCTCTGCGCCCGCCACCAGCAGCAGCCCTCCTCCCCTGCGGCTCCTCCTCCTGCTTTTAATACTGGTGCTGCTGCCGGCGGCGGCGGCAGCGCTTCTGGTGTTGCTGCCGCGGGCTTGAACTCAAATGCGATGCACCCTGCGGTGATGCAGCTGCACCATCACCACCACCACCAATACGCTACCAGCTGCTTCGTGGCGCCTCATCAGGTCTTTGATTCTTTTTAGCTAATAGGAGTAGTCCTTTGATTTCTACGTATACATGCATGATGTATTCTACTGGGATTTTCTCGCAAGAAAAGAAAAATAATGCTATCTCTGTCGACCCTACCGATTAACTCGTCGTGTAACAGGGCTCCTACTTGCAACAGGATACAGGAGCAGCAGGCGCTCTTCCAGTTTCAGGGTTGGAGTACGCAGGCAAGGCTAGCCAGCAGCATGAATGGACGCCTCAGCATCACAACAACGTTAACAACAGTGCAGCAGCTGGAGGCAGCTCCGCCACTGCCGGTGGTGGTATGAGCAATGTGATCCCGCCGCCATGGCCATGCTGCCGGCCGCTCAGAACCCTAGAGCTCTTTCCTACGAAGAGCACTGGGGGCGGCCTCAAGGACGAGTGCAGCAGCTCCAAGTCCTCCTCTTGCTCCACCTCCACGACCTAATCTAGCTTTTCAAGGCCTCCATGATGCAGCTAGCTTAACGAAGCTAATCTCTACTTCAATGTTATCTGTACCTTAGTTCATCATCTATGTTTTTGTGGTGGTGTGTGTGTTTTAGTTTGATTTTAGATTTGTATGGACATGCTCCTCTCTAATCTAGTGAGAAGTTTGAAGCTTGTGTTCAGCTTGATTAATAGCTAGTGTTGTCTTTCCTAAGCTTCACCGTTGAGTTTGTCAAGTCTAGTGTGTTGGTGTTTTTTGTAATATGCATGTATGCTCCGGGCACAAGTCCACAGCTTGTTAGGCTGTTCTTGGCATTCCAGTCTATTGCTATGTCTTTTCACGATAAATATATGGATATTTTTTAGAAGTTTCTGAGCAGTCATCAATATCTTCTGTACGTATACACAAAACATTTCTAGAAGGTACCAGAATATTTTTTTGATAGTCACGAACATTTGTTTTCAGATGCATAAACAACTAAAAATGAAAAAATAGGTGGAATGTATTTACTAGAGGCGCGGACAATTTACTTGGACAACTGCATCAACAAATATACACTATTTAGGTATATTTAAAACATAAATGCAATGTTTTTTTTGGAACAATGTTGTCACGTCATTTGAAATGTCATGTCCATGTATTTGCAGAAAAGGAAAAGTAACAGTAAGACGTAAAAATGCATAAAAAGAAAAAATAAGCAAGTAGAAAGTGAAAACTAGAATAAAAAGTATGATAGTTCTTTTTGTGATTCCCTTGAATATTTTTACTAGTAGCACCAATATTGTTACTTCCCTTTTTCTGTGTATCAACTATAAACCTTTGGATTGTCTTCAATTGGAGGGGGGAATCCAATTGACAGCCTCTATTCTTACCCTAGCTCGTCTGAGAGCTAGCTTTGCTTCAACTAATTCTTTCATACCCTCATCTTTACTCAAGTTAGCTTCGGCTATTTCAAGTGTTTTACCAATTGCAGAAAGTATATTCCTATTCAATTATACATTACAAAACCAACACCATCATCAATGAATAATTTACTACAGATGATAGGAAACCACCACCAATTGCAGTGAGTAGATTCCCATTCAGTAGTATATAAGAGGACATGAGGAGTGGCTGATTACTACAGATGGCTTAACATGAGTCAAAATTAGAAAAATAGAGATGGTATAAGCTGTGCGTCACTGGTCCTTGCTCAACACCATATCATTTTTCTGGAATCCAGTCACTCAGTAACCCTGTTCCTGTCCATGCTTTGCTGTCGTTGTGATCCTTATTGCCGTAATTCATAATTAATTCTCTTCAATTCCGCAGAGATAACACACATCGTATCTCTTTTAAACTGTCATCGGAATATTTGACCATTCACTACATCAATCATCACGAAAATTGACTGGACTGAAAAGAGAAGCTATACTGCATCGTACTCATAATTTGAAAGCTAAAGGAGATTGAAAGTTTGCACGACAATAGGTTCATCGAGATGCTGGATTGGATCTTGGCTTTTCTTGATCGATCCGCATCATCAATGTATCACGGAAGTTCACAAAGTGATATTCAAATTTTCATGGAGATACGACCTCAACCAATGCATCAACCATCTCAGATTCAAAAAATTGGAAGATGATGAAATTTAGGACTGGACAGGAACGGGATTACCGAAAAACTGAATTTTGTGACGCTCTTCTTTATGGATTGCAAAGCGGATGTAGCCTTGAAGTCCATGAGGAGGGATAGATGAGAAGAGATCGCTTAATGACGGGCCAACGGAACAGAAAGCTGCCAAGAGAGAGGGTGTTTCCTTTCGGTGACGGAGTCTCTCGCAGGGGTGTGCGTGGGATAGTTCGGCAGGACTCTCAAGAAATTCATTCCACGGCTATAGATACCTAATACTGCACATCCTACGGATAATTTTGTCAAGTTTCTAGGATTAATGTGGTGCTTTCTACGGTGCCTCCAATTAGTAAATATAAGATGCACACATATTAAAAATGATACAAGATAGTTTTTTCTCCATTTAGGTATATAAAAGAGAAATTTAATGTTTTCCATGAAAAACATCTCATCTCTATGAAGTGAATATTCATGTGTCTTTGAATACATGTTCATGTATTTACTGAAAAATAAAAATTACAGAAAATATAAGTAACTAAAAAATAGATAATAGGCGAATAAAAATTGATGATTGGAGCGAATGATATAATACTCCTTTGGTGATTATAGGGAACATTACTAGCACTAACATTAAGAAGTAAGCCTAGCTAGGTCACTTGGTTAGGGGAATGGTTGTACGACCTAGAGACCCATGTCCAAATCATCATGGACATGAATTTAGGTTCTTATCATACCTAAAATAAAATCCATATTTTATTTTATCTTATCTACATGAACACACACCAAATGATACAAGTCAAACATTTTTTTCTCTATTTAGGTATATTAAAGAGATATGTAATTTTTTTAGATCAATTATTAATTCTACCAACATAATAAATTAAAATAGGAGATGAACAAATTCGATAATCTTTTTTATTCCATTGTACATTTCTTACTAGTAGCACCAGTTTTTTATTTAATATACATGAACACATATCCTCAAAAAAGTAAAACTTTAAGTAGCTAGATTTCGAATTCTTTTACTTATTAAATTTTATTTAAGTTAAACTTTATTGAAATTATTTATATAAAAAATATTTTTTAATGGGAGGCACTAGTGGACGACCCACGCTAGCTCACTATAACTCCATTCGCAAAAAAGCTCAGAGTACCTTCATCGTTTTACTAAATAATTAAATGGCAACAAGAGAGTCTTTGTTTCTTTATAAGAAGGGAAACACTAGCTGTTGTTTCTTTGATGCATGCACCGTTACTCAACAATCACTCATTCATCGGTCATTACTAGGCCCAGCTGCTTGCTCAGCATCCAGGATGGCATATAATTCAATAAAACTTTAGCATCTAATGCCACATATTTCATAAACAAAAAAGTATTACTTACAAATATGATGATCCAAAGCTTGCTATAACCTACTCCAAATCATTCCAAGCATTTTTTTAAGAGTGATAGATGGTAAAAAATCTATAGCTCAAATCACGCCTATCGAAAGTAAAAAAAGATATAACAACATGATCAACAGAAACTAGGTAAGTCATTGTTGCAACTAAATTCACAAAATGGCATGTATAATCCAAACATCAATTGATAAACCCACCAAAATGATTTTAGATGAATAAATGCTATAGGGAATGATCATACAACAAGTTCACAGCAATGTGAACTAGATAAGACTGAAGAAGCGAGCCTAGCTCACTTGGTTAGGAAAGTGGATATACAGCCCAGCCACCTAGGTTCAAGTCCTCATGGACGCATATTTGAGTTCTTATTATTTCAAAAAACAAAATTGTTGTAGGGACTTCCTCTACCGCATTTCTTTAAAAAACTAGATTAAGACTATAATAAGTATAGTTGGCATATAGAAATCTAGGAATCAGGCTAATGGACCAAACATTAACAATGCTAATGGTCCAGAATATAATCTAACTAAGGAACAAAAATATATAGAAATCTTGGAATAGAAATATGATTAAATTTGAACCAATTTGAATGCAAAAATGTGATGAACCGAAAATGGTAAAAATGAAACCAAAACCCCCTTTAAGCGAAAGGTGCGAAAATAAGCTCAAACGTGGGTCAATTTTCTAAAAGGTACTTTAGAAAATTGTAAACAAACAAAAAGTTGATGAATTGAGCATATAAAATCTTTCAAAGGAGAAAAATAGGCCGTGGACCAAAAAATAGTCGGAACCAAATATTGAGCTTTAATAAATTTGAATGAACTAAAAAGTCGTGAAGCAACAAATCAAATGGGATTATAGGGCTCTACAAACCAAATGTCCAGGAAAAGATCAAACTTGTAGCAAGGCTATAATAATTTGTCGTGAACCGGGAAGGTAGTAGTGATACAAAAATCTCTTGATAGAGGTCTAAAAATAATCTCAATGGTTGGTCAAATTTGTGAAAACTTGTCGAAATCTAGAAATGATGAAATGAATCTAGCATCTCAAAATCCTTTGAACTAAAAAGTAACTGTGGGGAAATAATCTTTGGACCTTAAATAATTAAGTTGAATGAAATGAAAAAACCATGAACAAAAACTGTCAAATTGGACTGTGAGAACATATAAAATCGAAAAAGGCGATGAGCCAAAAGATATTTGATAAAAAATATGGTTGTAATTAAAATTTAAAGTTAATATACATGAATAAAGGAGGATAAAAAATACCTTGGATCGAGAAATACCTAAACTCGAAGAAATTAGAATAAACTAAGAAATTCTAAAACTAGAAAAAGCAACAAGGCTACAAAAATCCCTATAAACAAAAGGTCAAAAATAAGCTCAATTGTGGGTCAATTTTTAAACTATTTAAAAATGCAATGAATTAAGAAAATCATTCTACGCTGAAAAAAGGCCGTATGCCAAAAAAAACAACGGGGCTACGACACCCATATATACTGAATACCTAAAAAGGGATAAACTATGGGGATTATTTTGTGAAAGTACTTAGCGTTGTGAATAAAAAAAGAATGTGATCCAAAATATATATTTTAACAAGAAAAAACTTATATCACTAAAATATATTAAAAATCAATACAATATGAGGAAACTGAATATGAATGAACCAAAAAAGGTCGTGAACCGAAATAGCAACAAGGCGATATAGTTTCAAAAACCCTATAAATCAAGTGGGACTATGACCCTATAATTTTGAAAAACTTGAATAGATTTGAGAGAACTAAAAAAGTCACGAAGAGAAAAAAAATTATAACTGATTGGTTTGAATATCCTATCTATCCTATTAAACGATGCGTCAAAATTTTACAACAGCCAAAACCGAGGTTTCTTCCAGCGTTGGAAGTACACCCGGACAACTTCCGGAATGAATAGTCTAGCTAGCACGTAAATTTTTGAACACAAGGGCAGATGGAGTGTGAATCCTATCTCCATGATCTTTTTATTCATGTCCAAGGTAATCACAAACCTAGCAATGATTGGGTAGTTTTTTTTAGGCTGCGTTTGGATGTATGCATTGGGCCTAGGCATTGGGTATTCGCGCATTCAAGAGCCGAATATCTGAAACTTGAGCGTTTGGATGTACTAGGTATTCGGGCTAGACATTCGGGCTTGATACCGAGATGGCCCGAATCAACTAGCAAGACCTCCTCCCGAAAGACGAGCGTCACCCCACGACATTGCGTGGTATTCGGCCGAAGCGTTTTTTCCTCTCGTTACCAATCTTCGCCCTCGCTCCCGAACCCGCCGCCTCCCTCCTCCTCTGCCTCCGGCTAGGATGGACACCGCTGTCTCCCTCCTTCTTCCCGACCCTTCCGCCTCCCGATCCCGCCGCCTCACTTCCCGACCCTGCCGCCTCCATACTCCTCTCCGGACCTCGGATCGAGCGAGGGCATAGGTAAATCGAGCAACCACCGGCGGCCTCCATCCTCTGGCCTCCATCCTCCAGCCTCCATCCTCTGGCGGCCATCGGCGCCATTTCCCTCCACCTCGGCCTCCATCCCCTCCGCCTATTCCTGCCGCCCCCCTCAAATTCTCTCTCTGCAAGATTTGACCATCCAAATGCAATACACCACTTTGACCATCCAAACAAGATTTGTCATTCAACTAGGATATCAATTCTAGCTACCAAATATCTAAACATCCAAACAAAAATATTGACATTGATCTCAATGCAAATGTCCCATCGTTTTGATATCTCAATGAATGCAATGACTAGGCTCCCAATGCATACATCCAAACAGAGCCTTAGAGAATTTCTTATTTGACATTATTTTCTAATATGATTCCTATTTAACATTTTTTTTATTTTTCCTATTTAACTACTTGTGTAAATATTTTTCCTTATAAGACACTACCGTTGGTTACATTAAATCTTTCCTTCAAAAAATTTCCCGCTGGACCAGCTAACCCTCATTTAGTTGTCCACGTGTCTGTCTAACACACTCGACCGAATATACCGAACCATCATCGACTCCCTAAAATATATGGACAGTGCTAAGCGTCCTCCTGGGATGGAAACTTTCTATCTCCCGGAGCCCTAGCCGTCGGATCTGCCCAGATCGACGGTCAGATCTGTTTTTCGTCCTTTCATCTTGTTTTTCTATAAACAGTTCCGCGTTTTTCTATATATAGTCATGTTTTTGCTACATGTAGCAAAAAACGATTTGGCCTAGAAAATAGAAAAACAGACTGGTTCTCGCCGGAGACCTCGCCGGCGACCGCGTAGCAAAAATATTGTCCTAATATAACATATCCAACCTCGCCGGAGGCTTTCGCCAGTAGACTTCACCGGAGAACGTGTAGAAAAACTTTACGTAGCAAAACCACAAAAATATGTAGCAAATAAATTATTATATTATAGCAAATCCGATCTCGTTGGAGACATTTTAGCAAGACTCAAAGATACGCTTGTAGCACCGCCGCCGATCACACGTAGCAGCGCTGCCAACCCCATATAGCAAATCTCGACATTATAGGTAGCAGTGACGGTAGCAGTAGGTAGCAGCGTCGCCAACGCTATGTAGCAAACCTATGACGTTGCTGTAGGTAGCAGCGTCGTCAACCCTATGTAGCAACTGAGTAGCTGTCAAGTACTCACACATGGATGCTCTTGGGACGTTGTTCGATGGAACAAGCACGATTGAGTCGCTACTCTGAATTAAAATCGGTTACAACATTTCTTGCAATTATGTGACATTAGGCATTAGGGGCAAAATTGTCCTTGTGAGACCCCGATTAACCCCGCTAGCTCTAAAAATGCACCAGAGTGTCATATATGACAAAAAGAATTATACAAGCGGTCAAATATGAAAGAAAAAACTTTTTAGTATCAAATAAGAAATTATATTGAGAAGTAATGTCAAATAAGGAATTATTTCTAGTTTTTCATACTTGACAAGAAATAGCTCCCTTTTTCTTGCCCGGGCGATGGAAACTACGGTCTTCAAAGGGTTCATGCCATCCAGTTTGACTCTAACTCGATAGAAATTGTTCTCAAAATCATCAGACATTCCTTTAGAGCTAATAAACTTTTGCACTTTTGAGGCGAGAGCCTTCACCTTAGCTAGGAGCATATCCAATGGGAAAATCGTGAATCTGGATCCAAATATCAAAGAAAAATAAACTCATCAGTGATGGCTTCA
Source organism: Avena insularis (assembly GCA_023614405.1). NCBI lineage: Eukaryota > Viridiplantae > Streptophyta > Magnoliopsida > Poales > Poaceae > Avena > Avena insularis. The sequence continues at coordinate 298,912,007 of CM042693.1, read as the reverse complement.
TGAATCCATCATAAGGATCTATCAAGGCAGGGTTGCCACAAAATTGCCAGCCCCCCATCCATCACTTGTTGCCGATCACCCGAGCATGATAATTAGAAGGTATGTAGATTCCCTTCCATTGATTGAGTCTTCACTTCCTAAGCCAGATGCCTAGTTATGGCCAACCAATGAGTAGCTTCAGCCAGGGGCGGATTCAATTCTTCAAACACCGCATCATCAAGATTTTCCTCTCCAATTCCCGATTGGTGCATCATTGACTCCAACATCACCGCCGCTCGACGATTCCTCCATATATCCCTTCAACATGGTCATTCCATGTCAACAAACCGATCGGGTCCTAAGCCCTACTCTCCAATCTCCGCTATCACAAAGCCTGGGCAGTATAGGCACTCGCTCCAGGTAGGAAATTGGTGAGGAGGAAGAGAAAACAGTCTCAATACTAGAGATCGCCGCGAGAGAAACGATAAACCCTAATGTGAGGGAAACGATCTATTCCTATCATCTTTTTTTGAGAACGTTTGTTCCTATCAGCTAAAGGTCTCCCTTATGTATAGTTATGTGGCGTCAGGCCGTCAGCAGCCTTAGTGCATGTCCCGTGTGTGGACGTCAAGCCAGCTTGCAGGTCCATATGGCCGGATCTTCTTCCCTCAAATTATTCCGGCGGCGGCTACGACTGACCCCTACAAGCTAAAAGGCAAGGTACGTTGGGGTGACTCGGGGCAACCCTAGCCGCCGCCGGCGGCGGGCTCCCCCCGCGCGACTCCCTCCGCCGCAGGTCCCTCTCGCGGTGGCGGCGGGCGCCCTCGCCGCCGAAGGTTGGAGAGGGGGGGCTGCCGTGGAGGCGTGATGGCGGGTCGAGGCGACGGCGCGGCCTGCTCTGGAGGTCACGGGCGACGCGCATGGTGGCTTGGCGGAGGCGGTACGGGTGGTGTAGGGAGGGGCCTCGCTGCGACGACGACCGTCTGCGGGTGCGCCACGTGGGCTAGATCTGGGGCCATCTAGGCCAGGCTGGCCCTCGGTGGGGGCGCCGTGGTAGGCAGCGGTCAAGGCGTGGCGCTGGGATCTTGCTGGGCGGCGGCTCCGGCGCTGCTGCAGTGGTTCCCGGTTTGGCTCTCTTCCTTTTGCCTACTCGATCCGTCCTCCGGGAACCGGCCGGTGGTGTGGGGATCGCTGTGTCGGATCTAATAAACACTACTGGAAAACAGGCCTTCGGTTCGATCAGTGCAATGTCACCAGTCCCGGCCCGTCATGAACCGCGACTAGTGCTAGCACTAGTCCCGGTCCGTGAGGCCTCCAACGGCTAGAAATGGCCATAAGAACTAGTCCCGGGCCGGACCAGAGCATTAGTCCCGGTCCGGAACGGGACTAATAAGCTGGAGCGGACCAACAGCTCTTTTCGGGGACTATTAGTCCCGGGTCGTATCACGGCCCGGGACTAATTGTCCATCACTATATATACAGCTCCCTGGCCAGCTGCCCTAAAGCATATGGTGGCCATTTTTATCAAAGAAGCAAGAGAGTTCATGCCATTTTTTTTCTCAAGATTTGTCAAGATTTAGTTTGCAACACCTAAATCCAAAGCTTTAAAAGGTTAGAACTTCATTCTTTCATCTCTTATTGCTACTTTAGCTCTATAATGATCTAGAAGTATAGAGATATGGATCAAATGCATGCATGCTCTAGAAGTAGCTAGAAGGATTTTGATATATATGTGTAACAAATTTTGATTAGGCACATAGTTACTGAAAATTGAAATGTGTAATTTTAGAGTTTCAGAGCTTAGAATGGAATGAGGTTTTCACTGATAGAACAATAATAATAAAACTCCACATAGAATAATAATTGTAACATTTTATGAGTGAAGATGCTCCATGCATGTGTCCATTTTTATAGTGTTGTCTACAAACAATCTTGAGTGTGTTAGTTCCGTTTTGTGGCTGGACCGGGACTAAAGGAGGGCCTTTAGTACCGATTCATACTTACCATTAAGATCTGATCTCCAAACGCGTGATGTCACATATTAGGGAGTCCCTCTATGACCAGTTTCTCGGAGATGCCGGAGGACTGGGCTCCGTCGGCATCTCCCTGAAACTGGCCGTAGTGGTGTCCCTGCTCTCGAAAACCATTTTGCAGCTTGTAACTTCTCTAACTAGATCAATACGCCTGGGAGCTAACTAATTTCACATATTAGGGAGTGCCTCTATGACCAGTTTCTCGGAGATGCCGGAGGACTGGGATCCGTCGGCATCTCTCTGAAACTGGCCGTAGTGGTGTACCTGCTCTCGAAAACCATCTTGGAGATGCCTCAAACTGGCTGGAGGACTAGACTCACAAGGATGCCTATTTATAGTACAAGCAGCTCGGCATAATGTCGACACTCACGACATAATGTCGATACTCACCCCTATTATTAGTGCTGACTCATGTTTAGTCCCGGTTGGTGTCTCCAACCGGGACTAAAGGTTCATCTTTAGTCCCAGTTGGTGACACCAACCGGGATAAGGTACAAGCCGCACGACATAATGTCGATACTCACCCCTATTATTAGTGTTGTCTGGCCCAGTCTGCCACAATCCCTTCAGTCGCGGTTGGTTTCTCCAACCGGGACTAAAGGTTCATCTTTAGTCCCGGTTGGTGACACCAACCGGGACAAGGTACAAGCCGCACGACATAATGTCGACACTCACCCCTATTATTAGTGTTGCCTGGCCCAGTCTGCCGTAATCCCTTCAGTCGCGGTTGGTTTCTCCAACCGGGACTAAAGATGAACCCTATCTTTATATAGTCATTTCCTTCTATTTATTAGGTAACACTCAAGACATTTATTAATATTAAAAATCGGAACTAGCGAACACTCAGGACTAAAGCCGTCCCCTTTAGTCATAATCATGCATAGTCCTATAGTACGCAGCTTCAGGGTCTTCTTCGTCATCGTCATCATCATCATCGTCGTCACCTGCCACTCCGGGGATCCTCAGCCCATCCATGGCATATACCAGGGGCCATTCCAGCCTCGGATTCACGGTGGGCGGGAGAGGGGTCTCCTGGAAGACGATGCCGCTACCGCCGGGCCGGTGTGGGGCCTTTTTGTGGCTCTGTGGCAGGTGGACTCGTGGGCACCGCAGGCGAGGATGGTTGCCCCCGGCGATGTAGCGCATCACTCTGATGATAGTACGGTTCGCCCACCACAGACGACGGCCGGCTTTGTTGTGGTTCACTAGTGGTGGGACATCACCCTCGTACCTGGCGAGCTCCCTTTCCCGCCTATTAGCGAAGAAGGCATTCTAGGTGTCGTAGTTGTCGGGATCCCACTGGGATCCATCCGCTGCTCCGGCGTGAGCTCATGGTAGAAGTGGTTTGTGATGGCCGCCTGGCGTGCAGAACCTTGAGGGACAGGAGGGACAGGAACCCCTCCAGCGCTCAGCATCCAGTGGCGGCGGTAGCCCATGGACAAGGGTAGTTGGAGGCGCACAGCGCCTCGGTCTCCTCGAGGGTCAGAATGGCCCAGTAGGCATTGTCCATTGTTCTAAGAGAGGAAGGTGTGGATGTGTGGATAGCCATGGCGCGATCGCCCTAAATATAGAGGAAAAGGGCAGGAAAACTTGGCGTGAAGCTTTGGGAAATGGCGAGAAATATCTTTAGTCCCGGTTAGTGACTAAATCCGGGACTAAAAGCTCTAGTAGAAAGGAAAGGGCAGGAAAACTTGGCGGGAAGCGGTGGGAAATGGCGGGAAATATCTTTAGTCCCGGTTTGTGACTACAATCGGGACTAAATCGATATTATATTAAGATTCTTTATATTTTTTGATAATAATAGACATATTATTTGTGTTATTTGGATTATTACAATAAAAGATATGATTTTCCAAAGTTTTTATATTTGATTTGAATTAAAAAAGAAAATTTACAAATGTAATAATTTATAAATGATGCAAACAGATAAATGGATATTATATTAAGATTCCTTATATTTTTCTGATAATAATAGACATATTATTTGTGTTATTATTTGGATTATTACAATAAAAGATATGATTTTCCAAAGTTTTTATATTTGATTTGAATTAAAAAAGAAAATTTACAAATGAAATAATTTATAAATGATGCAAACAGATAAATGGATATTATATTAAGATTCTTTATATTTTTTGATAATAATAGACATATTATTTGTTTTATTTGGATTATTACAATAAAAGATATGATTTTCCAAAGGTTTATATCTGATTTGAATTAAAAAAAGAAAATTTACAAATGAAATCATTTATAAATGACGCAAACAGATAAATGTATATGATATTAAGATTCTTTATATTTTTTTGATAATAATAGACATATTATTTGTTTTATTTGGATTATTACAATAAAAGATATGATTTTCCAAAGTTTTATATTTGATTTGAATTTAAAAAAAGAAAATTTACAAATTAAATAATTTATAAATGATTCAAACAGATAAATAGATATTATATTAAGATTCTTTATATTTTTCTGATAATAATAGACATATTATTTGTTTTATTTGGATTATTACAATAAAAGATATGATTTTCCAAAGGTTTATAATTGATTTGAATTAAAAAAAGAAAATTTACAAATGAAATCATTTATAAATGATGCAATCAGATAAATGTATATGATATTAAGATTCTTTATATTTTTTTGATAATAATAGACATATTATTTGTTTTATTTGGATTATTACAATAAAAGATATGATTTTCCAAAGTTTTATATTTGATTTGAATTTTAAAAAAGAAAATTTACAAATGAAATAATTTATAACTGATTCAAATAGATAAATGGATATTATATTAATATTCTTTATAGTTTTCTGATAATAATAGACATATTATTTGTTTTATTTGGATTATTACAATAAAATATATGATTTATATTTGATTTGAATTAAAAAAAGAAAATTTACAAATGAAATAATTTATAAATGATGCAAACAGATAAATGGATATTATATTAAGATTCTTTATATTTTTCTCATAATAATAGACATATTATTTGTTTTATTTGGATTATTACAATAAAAGATATGATTTTCCAAAGTTTTATATTTGATTTGAATTAAAAAAGAAAATTTACAAAAAAACAATTAGTCGCGGGTCGTGGCTGGACCCGGGACTAAAGGGTGCCTGCGCGCGCGAAAAAGAAACGGCCGAAAAAAACACTTAGTCCGGCCGTGGCTTAACTCGCGACTAAAGACCCCCCTTTAGTCGCGGGTTAAGCCACGACCCGGGACTAAAGACCCTTTAGTCGCGGACGGTGGCTTAGCCCGGGACTGAAGGTCTATCTGTATATATTCCGCGCGCCAGGGGGCTGCCCAACACTTAGCATTTCTCGACGAACAAAGCAGACGAAGACGAAGCATCGAAGACGTAGGGGAGGTGCTGCCCAGACGCCGGCCGATTCCACCGCGCCGCCGCCCATTCTCCGTCGTGCTCCGCTCCTTCTTAAGCAGCATGTGTAAACCCGCCTCTATAGCGCCACCGCCTCAATGTGCGTTTTTTAGCTAGGAATTTTTAGTTTCCTTTTTTATATCTTAGTACAATTTTTAGTAGCATTTTTAGTTTCTTTTTTTAGGAATATATAATTGCTTTTAGTTTCTTTTTTTAGAATATATATTTGTTTATATAATTGTTTTTAGTTGTTTTTAGGAATATATAATTGTTTTTAGTTTCTTTTTTTAGGAATATATAATTGTTTATATAATTGTTTTTAGTTTCTTGTTTTAGGAATATATAATTGTTTTTAGTTGTTTTTAGGAATATATAATTGTTTTTAGTTTTTTTTATGAATATATAATTGTTTATATAATTGTTTTAGTTTTTTTTAGGAATATATAATTGTTTATATAATTGTTTTTAGGATATATAATTTTTTAGGATTAGGATTATTGTTTTAGTGATTTTTTTTGTTTTATTTATTAAGATTACAATTAGGATTAGGATTAGGATTAGGGTTATTTTTTTGTTTAAGTTATTATAATTAGGATTATATTGTTTTAGTTATTAGGATTATTGTTTTTTCTAACCTGTTTAACTCTCTTTTTGTTAAAGATAATTAAGTCATGGATCCATCCGAAGATCCTGGTCGCATCGGTGAAGGTTTTCTTCAGGGCATGATAAGAGGTGAAATTCCTCTTATTACTACCGGCGCCAAAGATATTTTGCTCGAGAAAGAGATATCCTCATATCTGAATCCATCCGGTGATGGACTAGAGGAAAACCTAATGTACCAAGGGGAAGACTAGATGGACGAAGGGCAAACAAATAACAACAATAATGATGGCCCCTCGACAGGATCCGGCGAGGTACATATATATATGTGTATAAAGTCTCGTGTTACCTCTATTTATTAATTGATATAGATATATATTAATCACTCTCTCTTTTTCTTTTAGCCCACCGGATCGAAGCAATCGACAGCTCGAACAAAACAAGGGCCGAACAAAAAGTTGGATGGTAATCAGAGGTTCACCATCGAAGAAATAGATGATGATGGTGAACCGATTGCTCCAGAGAAGCACTGGAGGATGTTTGTAAATCAATGCGGGGTGCTTGTTAGGGACAACCTGCCGATCACCATCCAAGAATGGAATAAGTCAAAGAAAGCTGGTGAAAAATCCAACAGCTATGTCACCGATGATGCCAAAGATGACCTTTGGCAGAAGCTCATAGCGCATTTCATACTACCTCCAGAGTATGAGGAATTTGAGGTAGATGGTATTACCCCAAGGTCGGGTGGGCTTGAAAATAGAGCGAAAGTCAAGGAGTGGGCACTAAGCAAGATGGTTGAACTGTACCGGAACCACAAGAAAAGTTTATACGCGAAATATGTCGCGAAAAAGAAAACTCCAGACTTCAAAGGAGTAAACGAGAAGTTGAGAGAACATTGGCCCGATTTTGTACAGTACAAGCAATCTGATAAATCAAAGGCAAAGTCGGCAAAGAACGCGTTAAATGCTGCCAACAAGAAATACCATCATAAAATGGGGACAGGTGGCTACAAGAGTGCCATCCCTAAGTGGGAAACTATGGAGAAGGATATGAGGGCCAGAGGCGTCACTCCTGGTACAGATGGATGGACCGAGAGGTCAAAGCACTGGTGGTACGGGCACGGGGGATCCTTGGACCCAGAAACAGGGAAGACATTATTTCATGATGAAATTCTAAAACCCTCCCAAGACCTTATTCAAGCAATGAACTATGCTCAATTGGGCTTGTTCCGTCCCGAGAGAGAGAACGACGAGCTGACACGCGCCCTAGGGAATCCTGAAAAGGGAGGGCGAACACGAGGCAAAGGCGCTGGTGTCTCGTGGAAGAAAGGGTTTCCTTAGTACGATGCCAGTTACAGAAGACGTCAAAGAAAGAAGGACCGGGAGGCAGACCGGATCTCCAGGGTAGAGCAGGACCTAGCTGATCTGAAGAACCTCATGCATGAAATTAGCCAAAGGCCGCCGTCGTCAACTCACCCGCGGTCTGATGATCCAGCGTTGGATCTTAGCCAACGGAGAAGCAGCGTGGCTTCCACGGAGGTCCGTGCTGATGATCAAGCACTGCTGGATGATGCACCGGCTCCTCACTACCCCGTGGATGATGTTAGAGAGATGGCACAATGTGAGCTACATCAGCCATTGAACAACCTGTCCTTCAAGGTGACAATCGGCACTGCTTTACCTTGTCTACCTGGAGCACTCCACCATTCACTTCCGATTCCACCAGGCTATGCTCGTGTCACAATGGATGACATAGTAGACGATTTTGCGGACCTAGAGATTGAAATCGATACGCCTGAAGGCCTTACGAAACTAGGAGATGTCAAGCGCAACATCATTCTATGGAATAAGAAGTACATCAAGTTTCCAGGCTCGGCGCCAAGGCCACCGACTCCAAGGAATCCAAATCCATCCCGCATCGAATATCGTCAACCTCCAAGTCCACCCCAACCCGATTATCGCCAACCTCCAAGTCCACCCCAACCCGATTATCGCCAACCTCCAAGTCCACCCCTCCCCGTTGAGGATCGCCGCAGCAGGAGTACATCAACTCGATCTCCGCCTCCGCCTCCGTGCAATACTACTACCTCGTCGAAGAAACGGAAGTTCGACGGTCCCCCGCGCCCCACATCGAAGAAAGGTCAAACGCCGAAGATATTCGATATCCCGCCGGCTCTTCCAAAGAGACCTTATGACAAGACCGACGAGGAAACTAACGCGGATGTGGCTGCCCAAGTTAAGGCGCATTTTGCACCCAAAAAGCCTGAGCCAAAGCCGGTATATAACGAGAAAACAAAAAAGTGGGCTAAGTCCTTTCTTGAGCAACCATCCCAGATATCGATGAATCTGGAATCAGACTATGACCGGGAGATTATTAAGCAAGCACAGAAGAAAAAAATCACAAGTGCAAAAAGCGGGAAGCAAGTTTCCCAGCTCGGAGCACAGAAGAATCAATCGGTCACCCCGCTCAAAGTCATTTCAGACCTCGACAAGGCCTTCAGAGCTGAAATGGATATGGACATGCAAATAATGGACCCTAGAGCCCGTAATAATGCTGCACTTATGGGAATCACTGTATCGGAGGCTAAAGCACTTGCTAACGAAGAAAATATGTCTCTTGGTCAATATTTAGGCTATGAAGATACGCCAGTGGGTCAGATAGTACTGTAGTATGTCCAAGGGCAGCCTCTAGTCAGTAATGAGGAGCTCGCGCGTCTATCCACACATATGAGAAATATGCATGAATGGTATATGTCGCAAGCACAAAAAAAGCATCAGAAAGATTGGTTTTCGGTGGACGTTTGAAAAGAGCATCACTTCAAACCATACTCGATACAGGTTCAAATGACCGAACTGTTTCAGTTATACAACCAGCGCGCCCTCAAAAAATCTATCATTGGTTGCTACTGTCTGTAAGTTATTTATTTCTATAATTAAGTTTGTAGCTTTAGTTCGTTCATTGCATTTAATATATTATCCTAACTATATATCCTTTTGTATGATGATATTATATTACGCAGAATGAAGATGCTTGAATGCAAAAGAGCTAGAAGATACGACGTTGGGTTCATTGACCCATATATCATTAATGAATATACGTTAAAGAATCACCCCAAAGACGTGGAGGAAGACCTATCCAGGTTCTTAACCGAGCATAATTTTGTTAAGGAAATACTATTTCCTTACAACTTCAAGTGAGTGTTTATATCTTGTACACATTTTATTTTTGCTTACTGGAGGAGATATGCATGTATGCTTATGTAAATGTCCGCATATTCCACTGGATCTTGCTAAACATTCAAGTTGACAACTCCCTAGTTGAAGTCCACGACTCATTAAGTTGGGACCAAGAGAAGTGGAGCGACATGAAAGCAATGCTCCATAAGTAATTTCAATCATTATCGCATTATATCGTCCTCTTTCATTCATTTCCTGATATCAAGTAACTAATAACTCCTTTGTTCATTTTCTTTGCCGAGCAGGTGTTGGACACGGTTCAGACAGAAAATACCAGGTCCATTCAAAGAGGAGCTAACTTATAAAATGGCGAAGAGTTTACAGCAGCCACCGGGAACTCATTTATGTGGATACTACGTCTGCGAGTACATCCGCGAGTTGACCAGTGAGCGGAAAGTTGACTCACATTATATTTATGATTTGCGAGAGAAACTAGAGCCAGACCAACGCATAAGAGCAATTCAAGAGGAGCTGGCGGGATTTATGATGAAGGAAGTGCTTGATGTACATGGAGAGCATTATGCGGATGACGTGGAACTCGATTTGCCTTAGTCATCTCCATGTAGCTCATATGATATATATATTCATCAATGACCATGTAATTTCAAAACATTTCTTCCTTTTGATATGATTGATTATATGTATGCTTGCAAGGGATCGATTAATTATATAAATGCATCGACGTGTAGTGTGTATGTAGTAGCATATAATATGTATACTGAAATATATGTTTGTTATAGTGAAACACAAAACAAAAAAGGAACAAAATGGCAAAAAAAGGAAATACACAATCTCTGTCGCGGCAGAGAAACTGCCGCGGTAGGAAACCTTTTAGTCCCGGGTGGTGTTACAGCCCGGGACTAGAGGGTTTTCGCCCCCGTGGCGCTGAAACAGCCACGTGGCTGTTATCAGTCGCGGGCCGTTGCGAGCCGGGACTAGAGGGGGGGGCCTCTAGTCCCGTTTTCGCAGTCCCGGGCCCAAAACCGGACTAGAGCCCGTTGCGGCCCGAGACTAGAGGCCTGTTTTCCACCAGTGAAAGGTGGTGGTCCTTTGATTTCTTTTACACGAAGACGAAGATCTGCTTGATGTCTGACCTCCTTGATCTGGTCTGGAGAGGCGGGTTCCGGAAGGCTCCGCCGACGAACTCCCATGGACGTATCATGTCTGGAGATTACTGGATCGGAAGGTATTCGGTACCGCGCACCTTGTTTTTCTGGCCGAAAGGTTTCAGCGGGAGCGGTGCGAAGCTCTGTTGTTTGTTCCCACCAAGTTCCATGCTTTGAGCCATGGTGATGTCAGATGCGAAGAATGTCAGGAAAGCGGAAATTTGAGGGTAGCGATGCTGATTTTTGTTCTTGTGGTGACGGAGATCTGGCTGCGTGATCTGAGACTCGTTGCAGCGACTGTTGGTGCGGGAAGACAACGCAGGGGAGTTTCCAGTCTTATCTTGCAGGGTGAAAATCCAAGGTCTGTCCTTAGCTGGTTGTGCCTGGCAATGATCTTGTTGAAGACATTGTTTTGTGAGTAAGGACTTTCTTCAGGGTGAAAACCTATGGCCTTTGGTCGGGCAACGACGGCGCTTGGACACTGTTTCCTTCTTGAAGGCGTTGTTATTGGAGTGAAGGACTAGTAGTGTTGTTCTGATGATATCAATGTCGTTTCTTTGAGGATTATTTCTTTGTAGCGGAATTTTTCTTTTTTGTAATTTCTCTTTCTTTTTTCTGAGCTGTGTGCATCCGTAGAGCCGCTAGGACATGCGTTGTTGCAGAGGCTGAGTGTAATTGGTGTCTTTGTGATATTAATATAAGCTCTTTTCCAAAAAAAACTATAGTTATGTCCCGCAGAATCCATGAGCCAGGCATGTCCGTCTTTGACTCATTTCCATGGACCATTGTACAGGAGCCGATAGGGAAGCCAGCTACCTAACAAAACCCCGTATCGATGTGTGTCCCTATTGACCGCCTTAAGCCGAGCGTATCCGAGACTCAGCGCGAAGCGACCTCTTCATGGGCAACAAACGCGGCCCAGCAAAAATCTGAACATTTATTAAAAATGTTTTTTTTCAAAAATTTAAAAATCATAAAAAAGTAAAAGTAAAGGAAACAAAAGAAAAAAAAGAAAAACAATGTAAAGATTTCCTGTAAATGGGCTGGCCAGGGACAGAAATTCTTCAGACGGTGTAGAGCCCGCCTAGAACGGAGAATAAGATTCATGAAATATTATATGCCGCTCTATGCGGCGCGGGAGCCTAGCTGCTTTCACGTAACGAACTATTTCCCAGCGTATCGTGGTTCTATCACGTATAACTTACAAACGTACAGGAACAAAGCCTTGTTTTAGGGACAGGAACGCTACAGCCGAATCGGGTTTCTACTCTACTGGGCCGGCCCGTACGGAATTTTCTTCAGCTGCGTGACGTCCGCACCGTAGCACCCCCGATAGGATTCGCCGGTATCGATCGGAATCCCTTTTATCTACCGCCTATGCCCGTAGCGATCGAGAGCTAGCTGTTAAGATCGACCGACCATCTCGATAGGGAAAATCTGTTAGGTTAGGCAACAAGAACCCGTCCGCCGACGATGGAGAACCCCGTGCCGGTGGTGATAGTGGTGGACGACGACGACGACGACGTTGGGGCGGCAGAGCATGCAGCCCAGCATAGCTTTTGGGCGTGGAAAGACTGGCTGGAGAAATTACTGACCCCTGGTCCAAAGTACATAGGGGTGGATGCCGAATCTGTGGCGCCAGAGCCACAACAACTTACAAGATGGATCCTATTGTGCCTTATGATCTTCGGGTTCATCGCCTCTTTATGTGCGACGTACTATCTTACCACCTGTGATGGCCTAGAGCTACATCATCGACTCCTCCGAGCCAGAGCCGATCATCGTGCTGGTTCTCTTTGTGACGGTCCTGGCGGTAATTCTGCGCGTTGTTGTTTCAACTTTCTTTTGTATGCTTTGCGGTTCTGGTATCTGTGAGTAGTGTATTAGGTTTCCTGGACAATATCATATCACGAATAACTTGCTCCAAATCTAGCTTGCTCAACCGACACCTGTACGTTTTTTTAGATGACATGCACCTGCAGGCTTTCGTTCACTAGCTAGATCATCATGGCCGATCGATTCGTGAAACAACGTACCCCCGGGTAGCTTTCTCTAAACTAGATTTAGGCGTCTTGGCGCATGACCCCGTGGCTATCGCGCTTTCTATTATGCTAGCTAATACAGACACATGTGTAGCAGGACAGGATAAGCATTGTACATATTTATATTTCCTAAAGTGGGAGATATCATTGCTTAACACTTTACAAAAAGGAGTTTGAATGGCATATCAGCCATTTGAGAGAGGATAGCATGCACTGGAAACAGTAGACTGCTGAGAAATGCACAAACACCTGAAGATTCTTGAAGTTTTGATGCGTGCTAATGTAGAAGATCGGAATTGAGTTGAAAGAGTAGCAGATGAATATCGCCCCGGGTTGAGGAGCAATCTGCCAGTGCTCAAGTACAGCGGGACATGTTCCAATCCACTGAATAAATGGTCTTGTTGTCTGCAAGGATAATAGGCTGCCGAGAGCAGACTTTCTGAAATATTGGTAGCAAGCTGAACCCCAAATTGTTTCAGACTGAAGAGCAGAAGAAGCCAGAGGTATCACCACCAAGATGAAGATTCTAAATACTGCATTGGAGTACTAAAAATATTAGGTGAGTAAATAAAGAGGTATTTTTCACATGATGGAATGCATGGCACCTACCAATCAAGCAAAAAAGGAATTAGCGGGGGAATGGATGCAAGTAGAGATGAACTATGTATAACAAAATGCTAATTGCTATACAGAGTAAACAGAGCATTCAACCATTAAATTTGCTACATCACAAAAGCCTAACAAAGACAATGGAAAATTTTAAAGAATTGGAAACTACTTGTTACATTCTGAGCACCTTAACTCTTGAGGCAAGATATGTAGGGTCGCTGCACAGCTATATCTCACAGCAATGGTGTCCATCAATGCAACAATAGTAGAAACAAAGGCCTCCATTGGCTGATCTGCACCCATGATACTACAACCTCGCCTGCAAAAGCAAGGTTCAGCTTCTCACGAAGAGGAGCATCTAAAACATGCGTCGAGATGATTTCAATAGCATGATTTATACCAGTTCATTGCAGACTGGAGTAAAAAAAGTACAGTTTGATATACCTTTCTATGAGCATAAGCAAGGTTCAGCTTCTCACGAAGAGGAGTATCTAAAACATGTGTGGAGATAATTTCAATAGCATGATTTATACCAGTTCTTTGCAAACTGGAGTAAAAAAGTACAATTGAATATACCTTTCTATGAGCATCCTAATATTTAGATCTCGTTTCTACAGATAATAAAGTGGTCACTCCATTAGGAAACCATGCATTATATTCTTCCAAAGCGTGCTTAAGACTGCGTAAAAATAGAAGTTCTAGGACATGGATAACTCATTGGATTGCTCAAAGCATATGATTTGAATTTTAGGATTATAAAATGGTAAAAGAAATTCAAATATCCATTTGAAATTTTAGTTGCACTCACATAAGAAACCAGAAGGTTTGCCTGGATGTAAAAGTGACCTCATCTTGAAACCCTTTAAATAAGAAACACCTAGCTATTGCAAAAATTTACCAGGTGGATGCAGCCCCATGTGCTGAAAATTTTCTCCCCCGGTGCATAGTTCTCTCTATTTCGATGTCATCTTTTTGGAGCACATAGTAGAATATAACAAAAGGAAGTAAATAAAATTAATTCTCAAAATGATAAGATAAAATCCTAGCCGAATCAATTGAATACAGACCTGATACGGACAAACAAATATGAATAAAACCAAAATTTGACAAGAGGTATAAACAATGAATCCAACATATAGCCGAAGAAGTGATAAAAGCCACATAGTCTATGTTAGGCATATTTTCATTCTTTGCATCATTATATGCATACTACTGGGACCGAGAACACAAAGGCCAGTGTCAATCCATCAACTACAACATGTGACATAGGAGTTTGGATACATTGTCCGAGGTGATCAAAGGAAAAAAAGATATCGACCAACTCCATATAGCATTCAGATTTCAGATAAAAAATAGCATTTGGATTTCAAATTAAAAATAGTGTTTTGAAATCAGAATGTCACAAACAGATAGGATAGTGTTACTATATATAGAAAGATACAAAAAATGCAGAGGAGTTCGGTGACAATGTGCAACATATTATATAGTACATAGAATGCATCAACATATGGGTCTTTTATGGGATTTTCTTCGACAAGTATTAGTATACTAATGTCTTACAATACAAAAAGATGAAAAATGAAAGATTACTAAAGAAAAGGTTTGGTAATCACTCATCTGCGTCATACAAAATACCTAAATATAGACATCAGATGTTCACACGAATGCTAGTTGAATAAACATTTTAAAATGAGTGTACATACTAATATAAAGGGGTTATCATCTCTACCAAGAACATGTTCATCATCGCTCTTAAAAAATAGAGTTTCAATTGAGATCAGACATCCTTTGTAGTCAGATCGACCGAGGCTTCTTTTCCTGTACCCTATAAGCTTAATAAGTTAGTATTCTTTTCCAAATAAACTGGGATGCCATTTTTCATGTGCACAAAAATTCCACCCTTCAAATTTTGAAAACTTAAAATTGTCCAAACGCAGATCGGCTGAGGATTTTTTCAAGAATAGAATAAGTCAACTAACAAATCAAGAAAAAATAAATTCCACATAATAATAACCATCAAGCTAGTGACTTGGCGTGATGATAATCTGCTTGTACATCCTATTCCATCCTCTTTGGCCAAACTCTTGCTCTTGCTCACATATGTCCCAGGTAATAGTCTTTTCTAATCATCTTATACACTGCTCCTACAGATTCAACATCAGTATAATCCTGAGTCCTTTCAAATAGAAGATGTACATAGAAAAAAAATATTAAGCTGCACGGGGAGGTGGAGAAGATTCCTGTCCTAAACATGAAGAAATTACCTAGGGCTTGAGAATATCGTCACTAACGCCATGGAGGAGAGGGAATCATGGGCGGCCCACCCCATCTCACGGTGACCTCCACCTTTGGGTCGTACAACAACATGAGGTGAAAAATCTGTTACTGTGAGAAATCATGGACCAAAGAATAAAGGAGAGCTCTCAGCAATACAGGTTTGGAAAATAAAATTGGCAAGAAAAAGTGATCAAATCGGTAGTGCCAGTTTGGAGAGTCAAATATATTTTGGTGATCACATGATCCTCCTGACCAAAGCTATTCTGTCCATTTCTCAAGGACAGACCAGAAAGAAACAATGAGGATATATAACACCATATGACCAAACTATTTAGATCTTGTATAGTGAAATTTTAGAAGAAAAAAGGAACATATTGCTCGGTGGAAATGGAGAGAAGAGTAAGGCACCTAGCATCCCGACACGAAGCATCTTGTAAATTTTAGAAGAAAAAAGGACCATATTGCTCGAGGAAATGGAGAGAAGAGTAAGGCATCTAGCATATATGTTCCACTTGATCTGGAATTGTATCTTTTGTGTGACACTCCCAGATTTAGTTGGACATGCAAAAACTAAAAAAAAATCACCTTAACATACTCCCAAGATTCAAATGGGGCTTGATTTTTTCCTTTGAAAATCCATAAGCTCATAGGCTTAGAAAGGAAGGAATTCAAGCATTAACCAACAATCTGCTTTGGGAGTCGATAATACCTCCTAGTATCCATGGTTGTGGCTGATGATTATGCGCTGCTTGTTGCAAGTGTTACTCATTATAGCCCTCTGCCCCTGCTCGGACGCTCCTATCATTGATTTTGGATTTTGCTCAACTACCCAAGACCAATTTGAAACCACGAACATAAGATCTTTAAAAGAATAAGCACATTAGGCTATAAATAGCTCTGAACTGGATCTCCTTTTGCAAAGAATCATAGTCAAATCTGTTCAGCATCAAATAGAAAACCTAATGTTCACAAATCATATATGTGGTTGAACTGGTAATTTTTTTTGTTCCTCATGTACTTACTTACATGCTCCTACACTAAGATAAACTAACCATCTGACTGCCACATCTAAATGCTCCAACATATAGAAAGTATAGTCTGAACCAAGAAACCGCAACTACTTCCATTCATACCAATCAACACCAACGGGAGAAAAATACTAAATGTAACACAAATATAAGTGTGGCAGGACCGAAACATCACCCAACCATGATCGAGTAGCGCATAATCCAATCCACACCTTGCAATTTATGTACACATAAACAACAACTCTAAGTAAGGTTCAAATGAGTATGGCGAAAAAACAAAATTGCTGTGTCATATACGTATTACCTCAATCTGAACAGAACGCCCATATTAATTTGATTTAGACACTTTAAGCTCCATGTTGTAGCTGAAACTGAAATGCACCGATATAAAAAAATTAGGCAGTAGATATTTATTTAACAACCAGTGAAGAACATTCAGGTTCACCTCCGGATACTTTATCTAACACGTGTTTAGAAAGAAAATCCGTAACTGATCCCTTCATTAATATACATAGAATTTTATGGTGTACAAATTAATAGAGAAAGCAACTTTATATGTGGTCGCACCACTGATGCTCTGTCGCTCCTTGCCAAATTTCTATGCATACTTTCTGATAATGTCTTCTTGTCAGCGCTGCAATAAAATCAAAGCACGAAAGTTTGAAATAATCACAATAGTCAAGGGAAACCAGTCTCGAGTAGCTAATCAAAACATGCAAGAATGGATACTCAAACAGTAGTAATCTGATATCACTGTAAAACCACTGATTTACAGTGAACCAATGTCATAGCACTAAAACAACAAAGAAATTAAAACAGGCTAGTACCACAAGCTAGCAAAAAGAAAAGGAAACTACTTATTTTCTTATGGTCTGATGTTTACCGTTAGTAACTTTGCATATCTAACAGACACTACCTTTGGATAAACATTATGAGGTGCTTCTCCAGCCGTACAATGCCCCCAATCTATAGAAGTACACTCTTCCATTTTAGATTTGACAGAGGGGTTAATCTGGAATAGGGAACCATATGGGGGGAGACCCATAGACATTAGATCCACAATATCTACAGATAAATAGATCTCCAAATCATTCACAGCGAAGATGCAAAAATAAGGCAGAAGCACTTGTGATGGCTGATTACCTGATCAGATTAATTCCTATGAAATACAGGACAAAATCAAACAACCAGGTCAGGCCTGCCCTACACAATAGCATAAACTCTAGGATTAGTGTGAGACATTGAAAAGTGCCTATAATTGCTAACTGTAATAATCCTTCTATAACATAGAGCCATAATACTACAAAAAATATGCGCTACAGCCGCTGCAATGCACAGGTGACCCATGAACCTACAAAATGTGTTGCCACCATCATATAAATTAAATGCAGCATACCATTGTCAAATTGCAGACTGCTCTCTGAATAATTCATACATCCAGCTTCCAACATAATCTAAAGTTTTCTTATGCTTCATGTCTAGAAAAAAGATATAAAAAGACAAACATGTTCATTGTTAGTGAATAGTGATAGACGTGTGGAACATAAGCACATATCATCTCTCTCCAAAATAGTGATCCATCCATCTATTTGCACATCTACATACATAAATCTTAGCGCCATGGAGCGCTGCAGCATAAAGTGGATCCCAGAGAGAGGGAGAGGGAGAGAGAGAAACCTACTACTGATGGTGTGACCATGCCAATGCCGGCAGCTGCAGTGAGTACTCCTCGTCGCCATCGCCGGCTTCTGTAGCGCATGCTTCTCGTCTCCATTGCCGACAGCGACTCCCACCTCGATGGCACCATGGAGAGAAGCCGTGCTAGCTCTGACCTCTTACCATGTGAGAAACGACAGGTAGAAGATGTTGCTAAATGACCACTACAAAAAAAAAGACCAGCAACTTGTTATCACCGCTGCGACTAAATGGCTGAACCAAATTGAGTGAATGACACTCAAAATGACCACATGAAAGAGAGCTATAAAACACTCTAAATAAACCTCCTCTGATTCAGCCATCTGGATACTCGAAAATGAAGATTTTTGTCATTGTTTGTAAGGAAACGGGAATATTGGAACAAGTTCCTTCTAATTTTCACTTGATCTTGACAATCCCCTGCCCTAAGAACATGAGAACCACCATGTACATCACATGAGAGAATCATAGAGGGTTGGGGAACTCACCCTTTAAGTTGGGCGGGGGAAATCAGTAGGGGACGGAAGGATCTTTACTTCTTCTTCCTTCTCTTCCTTTTCCACACCTTCTTGTTCCCTCTTCTTCTACCTCAAGAACATGCCTAGGGTTGGCCTTACTGAAGGGTTTCTCGTTGGTATGGAGTGCGGCCGCCCAGGGCTTGACCTCGTCTCCGCTGCCGTGGCCGCCCGCCCGTCGCTGCCATGGCCGCCCGCCTGTCACCGCCGCCGTGGACGCCCGCTCGTCACCGCCATTCCCCACCACGGATTTCACCATGGGCAAGCAGATGTTGGGCAGATGGAGGCTAGGGTTTAGGAGGAGATGATTGGGGAGGAGAGAAAGAGGATTGGGGAGAGAGACACGGGAGGGGATTCACCGAGGCGGCTGGGGGCACGAGCACTAGCATTGGAAAAAATAGACGGTCCAGACCCCCACACCCATACCAAACTGGCCCATAGTCACTGACACGGGGGGCCAACTGTTTGGGGGGGGCACTTGCAGCTACAGTCGGGTAGATCACCGGCGTTCCATGTCTTGTTCCAGCGCATGTGAACGGTCCAGATCCTCCCAAGCCCCCCATCCTACGGCTCAGAGACGTGGAGCGTTGTGGAGGCTCCTAGGGGTCTCCCCAATTACATCTTTAGATGTTTCGCAGTATGGACATGTATCTCCTCTTTTTATAAATTACATTCGGTAAGAATGTTGAAATTATATGTTGTATGTTGTATGTTTGTAACTTCCCCGTATCATAGCAACTAGACATGTAAGCAGAAAATATTCCAATGCATTGTAACAGAAGAGAAAAATCCATGTCAAAAAATAAACCACCTTCAGCCAGGCCACCTGAAGTCTGTCTTCACCATCCAGCAAACTGAAGCGAGTGGACGGACGATGCGACCATGCGGGGTAGGAATCAGAGTTCCTCAACACGAGCTGATCTTGTCCAGCTCATCAGATAGCAAAACATTGTCCACTAATTTAGTTAATTTCGCGAGGGCCTCAAAATTCGGTCCTTTTGCCAAATCATGCAGCTATTTTTTATTGTACAACGCGTTGGAGAGTTTTTTTTTTGGCTCCCGAGCTTCCGTGCTTCCTACTGACTACACTTATAAGTTCAAAAAATTAAATCTCAACTCGGAGTGCTTTGCATTCCGAGCTACACAAAAATGACGAAGTGTGACTTTTTGTGATTTGAAATCACTAGACTATAGATCTATAATTTTGTTATTTTTTTGTTGTTCAAAATACACATTATTGGGCTAAACGGTCATCGGTTGCACACCGCGTTGCCCCCGTGTCGCCAGGGGGAAACACTAAATCGCCGCCACCGGCAGCCCCTTCCCCCCTCTACCTTGCTTCGCCGCTGCTGGAGAGGACGGCGGCAAAGCCTGCGCGCGCCCGGGGGAAAGTGGCGGCGGGGCGTTTCTTCGTCGACGTAGCGCACATGTGTTGAGTGGCGGAGGTCCATGGCGTGACGATGGTGGTGTGCGCCAAAGTGCGTGCAGGCAGTGAGGTCACGACGGTCGGCAACGCGGCTGCGAGCGGCGACGGTTGTCGACCGCATAGCCACTACTAGAAAACCAGCTATAGATAGAAGGATCTTTTGTGGCTCATATGTGTGACCATGCGCCACAGATAAATTCCAGTGACGCATTTCAGGCAATGCACATTTTAGATTTCTGTGGCACATATAGGGAAACAATGCGTCACAAAAGTTTGGTGGGACCCGCCACCGGGGTTGGGCTCCCTCACTTTCTATTCGCATACGACCATATGCGCCACAGAAAGTGAGGGTAGGCCCCACAATAGAATCTTGTTGACCAACCATCTGTGGCGCGTATGTCTATATGCACCACAGAAAGTGATATTTTGTGGTGCATATAGATATATGCACCACATAATGCTGAAAATAGACCCCCTAGGATCGCCTTTTAACTTTTGTAAAAAAATAATAATAAATGATAAAAATTCAAAAATTAATTCCTTTGGCATGTAGTTATATTTTGTGGTATAATTGTAGGAAAAATTGAAAAAAATGAATTTCGATGTATTTTACAAAAAAGATCATGGCAGAGTAAAATGACCATAACTTCTCCATACGATGTCGAAAAAAAAGTTTAATATACTAACATGATCGTGTCGAAATTTCCTACTCGATTTCAACCGCCGGAAGCTGTTGAAGTTTTATGGATTCCCCAAACTCAAAAAGAGTAAAAAGTTATGGCAGAAAGAAGATTTTTTCCTGCAAAAAAATAAAAAAGGGGGAGAAACTTCTGTGACGCATTGCTTCCATATGCGCCACGGAAGTCTTGGGCGGGATTCGAAATTTGAATCCCGCCGCCCCTTCTCCCTCTCTTTTCTCCTTTTCACCTCTTCCTCTCCTCCACACTTCTCCTTCCTCCACTTCTTCTCTCCTTCTCCCCTTCTCCTCCTCCTCCTCCCCCACACCGGTGAGCTCCTCCTCCTCCTCCAGCGACCCCCTACTCCTCCTACTCTTCCTCCTTCTCCTCGGGCGACCCCTCCTCCTTATCCTCCGAAGATACCCTCCTCCTCCTCCTCCTCCTATTTCTCCTCCTTGCGACCCCCTCCTCCTCCCACCTCCGGGCTAGCCCTCCTCCGGTGACCCCACCTCCGACGACCCCCACCTCCAGCCACATCTGGCCAGCTTTATTTGAAATTTGAAAAAAAAATAGGTGGCCCATATTGGCAATATGCACCACAGAAGTTTTAGATCTAGCCCGCCTTTTTTTTGAAATTTGAAAAAAGAACTTCTGTGGCGCATTTTGAAATGCGCCACAGAACTACAGTTTAGTGGCGTGATAACAGTGGCGCATCCCATATGCGCCACAGAAGTTGAAAAATGGTGCGCCACTGATGACCTTTTTCCTATTAGTGGGCTCTGGGCGGAGGCAGAAGGTGTCACGCGTCTGGGTCGCCTGGGTTGGATCTAGGCCTAGGCGGGCTCGAGAGAGGTCACGGTTGGTGGCTAGCAGCGGGCTCTTGGGCGTATTGCTGGTAACGTGGGACATCGTGGAGGAGGGAGTCACGGTGCTGAAGCGAGGTTGTTTAGTACATGTTGCGCTGCCGCTTCAGTCCACTATACCTATATAGACGAGAGTCGCCAAATTCTAAGACTCAACGTGTACTATGCTCAGTACTGACCGCTCTCTTTTTCCTTTGCTCTTTGTCGGTACCCTTTAGTTTTAGCAGGTTTGGGATCGACGACATTAGAAGGGTTACCCTTCCAGCTTGGCCTGGGCAGGGTTATAGACGTCATTGGTTATTCTTCAGGGCTCTTGGCCCAATTTGTATCTTGTCCATTGATACGTCATAAACGTATCTATAATTTTTGATGCTCCATGCTTGTTTTGTATCAACTTTCTTATGTTTTGTCTATACTTTGAGGTATTTTTATAGATTTTTCGGAACTAACCTATTGACAAGATGTCACAGTGCCAGTTGCATATTTTCTGTTGTTTTTTGGTTTCAGAAAAGCTAGTAAGGAAATATTCTTGGAATTGGATGGGACAAAAGCCAAAGCCAATATTTTACCAGAAGGAACACGGAGTCCGAAGGGCAGCCGAAGTGGGGCCATGAGACGGCCACACCGTGTGGCGGCGTGGCCAGGGGGCACGCTAGCCCTAGGTATGGGCCCCTCGGGCGCCCATCGACCTTGCCCCTTCGCCTATAAAAGCACCCCGATGCAAAAACCCTAAGGACCCGATCAAATCTCCACGAAATAGTCTGTAGCCACCGCCATATACATCCCTAGATCGGGGGATCTGAAGCTCTTCTCGGCACCCTACCAAAGGGGAGAGATCAGCCCGAAGGCCTTCTTCATCACTATGCCAGCCATTGGAGTGATGTGTGCGTATCTCACCCTTGGACTATGGGTCCATACAGTAGCTAGATGGTTGTTTCTCCTCTTTTGTTCTATCATGTTTAGATCTTGTGAGCTCTGTTCATGATCAAGATCATCTATTTGTAATCATACATGTTGTGTTTGCGGGGATCCGATGGATATTGAGATACTATGTCAGATTGATTATTGATTCTATCATGTCCATGTTATTTGTGATCTTGCATGCTCTTGATACGCCCAATTTGCATCACCATTCTATATCATAATTTACCTCTATTCATTGATATTTGTCTTATTATGAGGTATTACTTATGGATTTTCATTTGTTTATGCATGTTGGATGATTCCTGGAGGATGGACTGCCGAAGTCTGGATTCTGATGGAAAAGACGGCGTTTTGGTGCAATTTCGCGAAGATCAGAAAAATACCAGAAAAATATGGAAACATATTATTTTACCGGAAGACGAAGGAAGCCATAAGGAGGAGCGAAGGGGGGCCTCAGGGGACCCACACCCCCTAGGCACGGGCCCACCTGACCCCGTGCCTAGGGTGGGTTTGGCCCACCTGTTCGGCCTCCGACTCCGCCCCTTCGCTTATATCTTCCCTACGGAACCCTAACACTAGGGGTGCGACCAAAAATAGACTTCCGCCGCCTCTGGGAGGCGGAAAACACCGAGACAGAAATAGCTCTTTGGCAGACAGATTTCTCCTGGGGGAATTCCTTCCCGGAGAGGGGAGACCGTCGCCATTAACACCATCATCAAGCTAGGCTTCATCGGGATAATCATCATCATCCACACCATCATCACCACTCCATCCCGCTGTAACAATTGTGTTGGATATTGCTTAGTTCATTAGGGGAAATTTTCCCGGTGTTAATTACTATTGTAGTTGATGCTTGTGAGTGGAACCATTGGATTATTGTTTATGTTCAGATTGGTATCCATTATCATATCATCTTTGATTTTGATCCATATGATGTCTTGCGAGTAGTTTGTTTAGTTCTTGAGGACATGGGAGAAGTCATGTTGTTAGTAGTGAATCTGTGATGAGTTATTATTCAATGGTTTAGTATTTAAGTTGTGGTGCTATTCTTCTAGTGGTGTCATGTGAACTTCGACTACATGATACTTCACCAATTATGGGCCTAGGGGAATGCATCATGTATTTGGCTACTAATTGTGGGGTTGCCGGAGTGACAGAAACCTGAACCCCCGTTAGGACACCTTTGCACAAGGGAGTGTAGGATCTCAGAGTTTAAGGCTGTGGTCAGATTTATATCTTAATTACTTTCCTGTAGTTACAGATATTTGCAGGGGGTTTAATCACAAGTATGTATTAGTCCAAGGAAGGGAAGTATGTTAGCACAGGTTCACCCACACAACACTTACAAACACCAGAGCAGAGTACTCAGCTATTTGAAGTGAAAGCACTTGACCGAATTCCCATGTGTCCTCGAGAATGTTTGGTCCTTATAAGTATTTCCACCGGCTTGTCCTTTGCTAAGAAAGGATTGGGCCACTTTCTCCATTTGTTCGTTACTTCTATTACTTGCTCTTTGTTTTGTTACTTTGTCAGAAAACCTCTAAAATCCGTTTGCTAAGTATTCACAGGGATTTCCTGCTCCATACCACTGTTCAGCACCTTCTGCTCCTCGTTGGGATCGACACTCCTATTTATCGAAAGTACTACGATACACTCCCTATACTTGTGGGTCATCAAGACTATTTTCAGGCACCGTTGTCGGGGAGTGAAGCGCTATTGAAGAGTGGAACTGGTAAAGGAACTTTTACTGTGAGTATTTCCTTTTGTTACTGTTTGTTTGTTTGTTTGTTTCCAATATGGATAACCCACTTGGTTTTCTGTTTGGGAAAACTACTACCACCAAAAGGGTAGTAGATAAACCACCACCTATTGAGATAGATCCTTTTAAGATTCCTGCGAGTATTGTTAATCGTGTCATGGATAATTATTATTTTGGGGATGGAACTGTCCATCCTAGTGATCACTTGCTTTATATCCATGAATTATGTGGGTTGTTTAAGTGTGCAGGTATCACAACTGGACAGGTGAAGAAGAAGTTACTCTCCATATCCTTGAAAGGGAGAGCTGAGGCATGGTATAAGCTGCTAAAGAATGGACAATCCATGGAATGGGAGGAGATGGCATCTCTCTTTTACTCTAAGTTTTATCCTCCCAGTGAAATCCGAAAGGATAGAAGTATTATATATAACTTTTGGCCTCTTGACAGAGAGAGTACAACTCAAGCTTGGGGGAGACTGAAGTTACTAATGCTCAAATGTCCTATTCATGAACTCCCTAACAATATTTTTCTCAATAACTTTTATGCTAGGCTTTCTCTTCAGGATAAAGGCTTACTAGATGCTTCTTGTGCTGGATCATTCACAAGTATGAAGGAAGAAGTTAAATGGGATCTCTTGGACCGTATTCAAGATAACACCGAAGCTTGGGAGAATGACAAAGGAAGAAAGTCAGGTATAAACTATGATTATGAATGCATTAAATCTTTTATGTGAACTGATAACTTCCGTGATATTAGCAATAAGTTTGGCCTTGATCCTCAAGTTCTTTCGGAATGTTTTAATGCTTTTGCCTCTTATATTGAGATTCCCAAGAAAGAGTGGGACAAGTACCATGCTCCTTATAAAGACGTTGTTACCCACGTTCCGGCTAGTGTAGAGGTTGGTACTGTTGATCCTATTTTGCCTGAACCTTATGTTGAGAAGATCCCTTTTCCCTTCAAGGTAAGGGAAAACTCTATTTTGGCTAATGTGGTTAGCAAAAGCGCAAAGAAAACTATAGGTTCCAATGAGCTTATTGATATCGAGCCTGTGGTAGCTATTATGAAAGATCTTGTCACTAGAAATATAGAGGATGAGTACATTGTCTTTTGTGAGGATGCTACTAATATTGTTTCTCATCGTAAGAAAGTTAGAAAAGCTAGTGTTCCCGTGCTCTCTGTTAAAATTGATGATCATTGCTATTATGGTTTATGTGATATTGGTGCTAGTTCTAGTGTTATTCCTTATGAGCTTTACATGGAAATTATGCATGATATTGGTCCTTGTGAGCTTGAAGACATTGATGTGGTTATTCACCTTGCCAATAGAGAGCAAGTTTGCCCCATTGGTATTGTAAGATATGTGGAGGTCCTTTGTGGTAAGATTAAATATCCTGCTGATTTTCTAGTGCTTCGTAAAGAAGCTAGTAAAACCTATCCTATCATCTTTGGTAGACCCTTCCTTAATACTTGTGGGGCCATCATAGATTGTAGGAAGGAAAAAGTTTTTACTAAGTTTGATGGATAATCTTATGAGTTAATTTTTTCCAAATTTGCCAAAACTCCTTATGAAAATGAATTACCTGATGAAGATTTCAAGGTTGAACAACTATCTGCTATTTCTCTTGCTCCTAACAATGGTTTACAGCAGTTCATGGAAGATCATGAAAGTGATGCCTTTATGAAGGAAAGAAATGATATTGATGAGGTTTTCCTTCGTCATCCTGAGTTACTTAAGCATAATTTACCTGTGGAATATTTGGGTACCACACTACCACCCAAAGGGGATCCTGTTTATCTTGATCTTAAATATGTTTATCTTGTTGATAAGAAGATATATCCTGTTATTATTAGTTCTAAACTTTCAGGAAAGGAAGAAGAAAGGCTATTGGAGGTATTGAAGAAGCACCGAGGAGCTATGGGTTATACTCTTGATGATTTAAAATGAATTTCTCCCATTATATGTCAGGATGTTATTAATATTGAGCCTGATGCGAAACCAGTTGTTGAGCACCAGCGCCGTCTAAATCCCAAAATGAAGGAAGTGGTAAGAAATGAGGTATTAAAACTCCTTGATGGTGGTATTATTTATCCTATTGCTGATAGTCAATGGGTTAGCCCTGTTCATTGTTGTAGCACCCCGGTAAAATCGTTACTAGTAAATAGCCTGTTGTTATACTTTGTGCATCATCATGACATCATGCATTTGTTCGTCTAAAACTATTTTTCTACAAACCTATCTTTGTTTTCTAAATCACTCCCTCTTTATTTCAAATATAAAACTCCGGTCCTTCCGGATATTTTGTTTGTATAAAAATTATTTAAAAAAGTATCTTTAAATTAAAATAAACAATCTTAATATTTTGGGAACCAGAGTAGGGAGCCAACCATTAGGCGAGGCAACCAACAACTCTGGCCCAATAAAACCCTAACCTCAAACCCTAGTTTCCTTACCCAGACCTAACCCTAACCCTATATACTCCCTCACACCACCGCCGCCACAAACCATATCACTCACACACGCACACAATACATCCCCACACCCCAACCTGACCCAGGTCCACGCAACACACCCACACAACCGTGACCACCCCTGGAACCCATCGGCCACACACACAACCAACACGCCTACACTACACGCACGCTCCTCGCTCGCGTACGCACGCAACTCACGCGCGCGGGCGACGCGACCCGCTACTCACCTACCGCTGCCCAGCCCCACCCAGTGCCTCCTCTCGCATCCGCCTCGCGAGCAGCCGCCGCCGCCTTTGGCTCTCCTTCCCTGAGAGCCCCGACCCTAGTCTCGCCCAGGGCCGCCCCTCCTCCTCGCGCCGGCCCCTCCACCCGAGTTGCCCCCGTCTCCTCCTTCCTCTGCATCCTGCCACCCCGCGTCACCTGCGCTGCCGGCACCGACCACGACGTTCGCCGCTCGTCGACAGCGCCGCTGCTGGCCTCGCCCCCGCCTCTGCACGCCTCCCCTGTCACCCTGCCCTATGCAGGTTCTCGTGATGCAGCTATTGGATTCTCCGTTCGCTAACTGTCATTTTTGTTGATACTAACTAGAGGCGAGTGCTTCTGCTAGGAAAACATTTGGGCATCACGCCAGTTTCAGATTGCAGGGGCTGTGTTCCCGTGTTACTGGCCAAGAACCCCAATATGTTGGTCGGAGAGGTACCTAGGCTTTTGGAGTACCATGAGCCCGTACCCCACCAAGATCGACGTTGAATGTAACCCGAAGACAATTGGCGCCGGTTGCAAGATCTACATGGAGCAGAAGACCGTAGAACGATCTTCTAGACGGAAATCAAGACCTCGGATTAGAAAGCCCATTTCCATCAGGAGACCGAAGCAAACCCTGAAGACCGATCCCGGCGAGCCGAACCCTGTCGAACCCCTAAGATCGCCAAGCCCCCATGTGTGACCCTCTTTCCGAGACCATATTTTTATAAATGAAATAAATATCTTGTTGTATATGAATTGAGCATCCTTGCATACATATTGTGGGTTGGGAGTATGTTGTCGACTCATCTAATAATAAATATGGAGGCCATATGCGGGCTTTTCTAGTCAAATATCGGCTCCATTTAAATTTGTGTAGCGAACTGTTGATATATTATGCCTTGATAAGACAACATTTAAATTGCGGGGTATCTAAACAACTTGAACCGATTAAATAATTGTTGGGACGCTGGTTCCGCTTAATATGGCCTAATTGCATCGCACCTTTGACATGTCATACATCATACATGCATCATCTTCTGTCATAGTATTAAATATTGCATCCGGTGTTTCTGCTAGTGTTTTGCTTCTTCACGGATTAGGCCGATGAGTTGATGCGAGTGTCGACCTGATCTTCGGATGAACCTTCAGCAATGTTTTCAGGCGAGCATTCTCCCTCTTTCTACCTATCTTACTTTTATAGTCTTTATTTCCTTCTGTTGATCTATTGCTATCTGTGTTGCGATGCTATAGATTTCGTACCCCTTTATACTTTTCTGCAGCCCATATATTGCCATGGACACATCCTATTACCTGTTGTTTGGTAGACAGTCGGCCTTGCGAGTCGCAGTTGCTTTCTCAGGTGTTGTTTCGATGTCTTCAAGTTCCACAGTTGTTGGAGAAACGCCTTATGCTTTATGTTGGAGATGATCATGACTTTAATTATAGTTTAATAACTAAAATTGAAGGTAGGTAAATAATGCAGAGGCACAGGTGGGCAATAGATGTTATTTGGTTTTTAACCATACACTTGTGTCCCGTAGGACCCCGAGTACTTGATACATGTTCTTTGAATATTCGCACTATCCGCATGTGGGACCATGAATCCCCTTAGCCAGAGCTTGAGTCATATATTATTTCTTGGGGCCACAAAGTAGTTTGGGGCTTTATTACTATCCTGTACTTATGTCATGCTTTACTGCTTTATTTACTATTGCGCGTGGAGCGCCTGTACTGTTTTGGATCGTGGCACGATTTCGCGATATCGACAAGCCTAGTCAGACTTTCAAGTTCACAGTCATTTACAGCTGTTCTCGCAAACCTCTGGGTCCGTCTCGGAGCCGGACAACTTCGTCGCGGGTAGCTTGGTTGGGTGGCCCCCTGAAATATTATATAAATCTTGCAATTTCTCTGTCGTGATGCCTCATTGGGTTTTCATTTGGTTTTTTCCGAGGTTGATCGTGCGTGTGTTGCTATTTGTGCCCCCTGTAGGGTAAAACTTTCTAAAAGCCGTGTCCGCGGTTATGGACGACTTGGAGCACAGTATCTCGATCATAGACAACTATAACTAAAGTAGTGCTATAAATTTGACTTTATAATGACTAGTAATCAGCTTCACTACAACGGAATGGCTAAATAAATGTACCAACAACTGCTGGTTTTGGGATGCCTCATGCTATATGTAGCTTACTAGTAAGTATTGCAACTACAACGGAATGGTTAACTAAAACTGCCCATTGTTTATAATATCAGGATGACTCATTCTATCTATATCTGACTAGTAATTGCCGCAACTATAACAAAATGAATAAAACTACCAACTGTGTGAGTTCCTCGGTTGACTTCCACGTTTGGTCTTGAGGGGGAAATACCAGGAAGGGTATGCTTGGTGATAGTTTCAGGTTGGATCCGAAATAGGTCTTTATTATCCCTATCTGATAGCCGCCAGTTGTATTGAGTCTCTATAGGTTGTTTAGTGCATGCTGTGTTGTCGCTTCAGTCCACCATACCTATGTAGGCGAGGACCGCCGAATTCTAGTCTCGCCGTGTACTGGCCTCAGTACTGACCGCTCTCTTTTTCTTTGCCCTTTGCCGGCACCCCTTTTGTTTAAGCAGGTTTGAGATCGACGTCGTTAGTAGGGCTACCCTTCCGGCTTGGCCTTGGCAGGGTTATGGACGCCATTGGTTATTCTTTAGGGCTCTTAGTCCAATTTGCATCTTGTCCGTAGTCGGATGCTGTATCGCTTTAAAGGTGATTTGGATCTTTGTATTGTATATCTGTAATCTTGACTCTTGGAGTCATGTTGTATATATATTTTTTGTGGGTTCCATCGTGGACTAATGTGTAATGATATTACTTCGTTTTCCACCCGCAAGAAAGTGCCTGGTGGGGACCTTTGAATCGTTTCTATGCAGGTTTGGCGAGAATCGCTAAAACTTGCATAGGGCCGATCCTTTAGGGTGTTACAATTGTGTTCCCAAGAAAGGGGGAATTACTGTTGTGCCTAATGAGGATAATGAGCTTATACCCTAGAGAGTAGTAGTTGGGTATAGAATGTGCATTGATTTTAGAAAGATTAACAAAGCTACTAAGAAAGATCATTATCCTTTGCCCTTTATTGATCAAATGCTTGAAAGACTGTCCAAAAAGACTCACTTTTGCTTTCTTGATGGTTATTCTGGGTTTTCTCAAATTGCTGTGACAGCACAGGATTAGGAGAAAACCACTTTAACTTGTCCTTATGGTACTTATGCTTATAGGCGTGTGCCTTTTCGTTTATGTAATGCTCCTGCTACCTTTTAGAGATGTATGTCTGCTATCTTTCATGGTTTTTGTGAAGAAATTGTAGAGGTTTTCATGGATGATTTTTTCTTCTATGGAACTTCTTTTGATAACTGTTTGCACAACCTTGATAAAGTTTTGCAGAGATGTGAGGAAACCAACCTTGTTCTTAACTGGGAGAAATGTCATTTCATGGTTAATGAAGGAATTGTTCTTGGACACAAGATCTCTGAAAGATGTATTGAAGTTGATAGAGCTAAAATTGAAGCAATTGAAAAGATGCCTTGTCCTTGGGATATCAAAGGTATTTGTAGTATCCTTGGTCATGTTGGTTTCTTTAGGAGATTTATTAAGGATTTCTCCAAAATTTCAAAGCCCCTTACTAATCTTCTTCAAAAATATGTACCTTTTGTATTTGATGATGATTGTAAGGAAGCTTTTGAAACTTTGAAGAAAGCTTTAACAACTGCTCCTATAGTCCAACCACCTGATTGGAGTTTACCTTTTGAAATCATGTGTGATGCTAGTGACTTTGCTGTGGGTGTTGTCCTTGGACAACGTGTTGACAAGAAGCTGAATGTTATTCATTATGCTAGCAAGACTCTAGATGCTGCTCAAAAGAATTATGCTACTACTGAAAAAGAGTTCTTAGCTGTAATCTTTGCTTGTGATAAGTTTAGACCTTATATTGTTGATTCTAAGGTTACTATTCATACTGACCATGCAGCTATTAAGTACCTTATGACAAAAAAGGACGCTAAGCCTAGGCTTATAAGGTGGGCGTTGCTTTTGCAAGAGTTTGATCTTCATATTGTGGAGAGGAAAGGTGCTGATAATCCTGTTGCTGATAATTTATCTCGTTTGGAAAACATTTCTTTTGACCCTTTACCTGTTAATGATAATTTTCCAAATGAGCAGTTAGCTGCAATAAGGGTAAATCCACATGAGAATCCATGGTATGCTGATTATGCTAACTTTATTGTTTCCAAGTATTTGCCTCCAACCTTTACAGCCTAGCAAAGAAGGAAATTCTTCTATGATCTAAGGCATTACTTTTGGGATGACCCACACCTATATAAGGAAGGAGTAGATGACATTATGAGAAGATGTGTTCCAGAATTTGAACAACAAGAGATATTGAGAAAATGTCATGGCAGTGCTTATGGAGGACATCAATGTGGGGATAGGACTGCACAAAAGGTTTTACAATCTGGATTTTATTGGCCTACTATTTTTAAAGATGCAAGGAAGTTTATCTTATCCTATGATGAATGCCAACGAGTAGGTAACATCTCTAGACGCAATGAAATGCCTATGAATTATTCTCTTGTTATTGAACCTTTTGATTGTTGGGGATTTGACTTTATGGGGACTTTTCCTCCTTCAAAAGGGTATACTCATATTCTTGTTACTGTTGATTATGTTACAAAGTGGGTAGAAGCCATACCTACAAGCAGTGCTGATGGTAAGACCTCTTTGAAAATGCTCAAAGATGTCATTTTTCCTAGGTTCGGGGTACCTAGATATCTCATGACTGATGGAGGCTCCCATTTTATTCATGGGGTTTTAGAAAAACTCTCGCTAAGTATGATGTAAACCACATAATAGCTTCAGCTTATCACCCCCAAACTAGTGGGCAAGTAGAACTTTCCAATAGGGAAATTAAATATATCTTGTAGAAGACTGTTAATAGGTCTAGAAAAAATGGGCTAAAAAGTTGAATGACGCTTTGTGGGCTTATACAACTGCTTATAAAAATCCTATGGGGATGTCTCCTTACAAAATGGTCTATGGGAAAGCTTGTCACTTGCCGCTAGAATTAGAACACAAAGCTTATTGGGAAGTGAAAGAGTTGAATAGAGATTTCAAACTTGCTGGTGAGAAAAGACTGCTTGACTTAAGTAATCTAGATGAGTGGAGAGGAGAAGCTTACGAGAATGCTAGACTCTTTAAGGAAAAAGTAAAAAGATGGCATGGTAGGAGAATTCTCAAAAGGGAGTTCCATGTTGGTGAGAAAGTTCTTTTGTATAGGTCTCGTCTCAGATTTTTTGCAGGGAACTCTCCAAATGGGAAGGACCTTTTGTTATCAAGGAAGTGTACCGTTCAGGATCCATCAAAATCTCTTCTTTGAAGGATGACACAACACAGGTGGTTAATGGTCAAAGACTAAAACATTATATTTCTGGAGATTCTTACAATGAAGAAGTGGATGTTATTCAAATGGTGAATCCAGAGGAATTTATGAAGAACCAAACACGAGAATCTGCAGAATTCGCTTATGAATAGGTAAAAAATGGTGAAAACAGAAGGTTTGTGAATCTCTAATCTTTTTATATTTTTGATGTTTTTAATACATAAGGGATGTTACGAGATGAAAGTGAAGAGGAAACGGAGCCCGGGGTGGACAAACCCACCCTAGGCGCGGGCCCAGCCTAGCCGCACCTGAGGGAGGGGGGGGGGGTGTTCCACCCCCAGACTCCGTCCTCGCTTCGTTTCTGTGTCAAAACCTTCCTGATGTATTGATTCTTCGTAATATATAACCCCCTGGATCCCCCGAGGTTCGTGCATCAAGTTCTCGTCGTGTTTTCTTTTCAATCTGTTTCTGTCAGGAAATCTTCTCAAGTTTAGAGAACCATGGCCTGCGCTAACGACAAAGGCAAGAAGCCCGTGGAGATAGAGTTGGAAGAACACCAACACAGAAGGAGTGAATCGTCATCAGGTTTGGCATCCCCTTGGCTTGTTCCAAGCTTGGGGGAGTGCCGCGGTATCACCACCATTATCTTTCATATTTTACCTTTTTAGTGGATTCATATCTGTGGTAGAGGGGTTATCCTATAGTTTGGTTTGCATGTGGAAGTATCTCTCCTTTAGTTGATTATCTAAGTACCCCTTGGTGTGAATGCCTTTATTGGAATATTAGTGAGAAGTCTCATCTTTACTTTTTGCACTTCTTATTTTTAGTTTGCAATCTCTATTATATGATGGATCTTGTTGTTCGGTATTGGAACCACTTTGGGATCATCAAGTGGAGCTAAATTGGTTTTGGCAAACCAAGTTCTGGTCAGTGGCATTAATTTGAAAAAAAAGAAAAAAAAGAGCTTACAGGTATTTGGTATCATTTGTTTTCTTTCTTGTTGGCTCATAAGCTTAGTATTCTTTATTTAAGATTCTTTTTGTGTCTTCAAGGAAGATTGCATGTTTGGCTTTATTACTTGCATGTTTGCTCGTTTCTTTCAACTCTCTTGCTTGCCACCCAGCCTTGCTAGCCAAAAACCTGTTTTTAGAAGGCATACTTCTCATGTTTCCAGAAAACCTTTGAACCAAAAACTTTTGCCACTTGTGTCCACCATATCTACCTAATAGCTATTGCTATTCCTAGTAAATTCTCAAGCTTCATCTACCTTTCGAATTAAAAAGTATTTTGTTATGTGAAAAGTAGTTAGTAAAGCTCTCACGAACTTGATGGAACACTTTATTTACTTGCCCCTAATAAACTTGAACCATTGTGGACATCGAAGTTGTATATGCTTGCATCTATATGTTGGGATTAGCAGAACCGTGCTGTCATGGGTAACGTTTTCAACATAGCACTTGTACTTTGTACATCGTTGATATCGTGCTCTTTTGTCTATGGATGTCAACGGTGTGAAATAAAGAGGGGACTTGTAAGTTCATGGAGTTTGTATTCTGTGTTAGAGAAACGCCTGGGCCGCTAGCCTAACCCATGCTTAATTGTGGTGGAAACTTGCAGCATCACCATAGTGAGTCATCTATGAAGCATCCTCAATAAAAAGCTATACACATAGTAAATAAAAAGACTGCTGAGATGCTCATTGTCTGCTTGCCTTGTCATTTTGGTTATGGGAAAGCTCATGTACCATGTGCAAGGGGTACCCCGTTGGCAGTTCTCAATGATATGCAAATACTTACAATGACAAGAACTTACCTGGATCCAAAGTTGAGTATGCATGAGGAGTGACCCTCATATTCAAGGGACATGAGATTGCCAACTTATATTTCGACAAGCATATACTCCATCTTTTTTCACTTTAACCTTAATCATCTCATGATGCTTATGATAGGGGCAATGAGGGCTCAAAGCTAGTAAGTATCATAATCTTTTGAAAGCTCTTTATGACTTGTAATCCCAGCTACCCTCTATAAAGGGACCTTTCACCAGTTACCATTAGAGTCAGTAAACCCACTTCCTCTCCATTTCCAGGAAGCTTTTGAGTTGTTGTGTTTCAAGCATTCATATGGTGATTTATTCAATCATGTTCTTTATCTTCCTTGTTAGCACAAAACTCTTATCTATTGAGTATTACTTTGAAAGCCTTCACTTGTGAAAAACCTTTTTGAGCAAAGAGTGCTCCGGTTTTGAAACTTCTACAAAAAGCTTTTGTGAAACTGTTTATCAGGTGTTCTCTGACCAAGAACAAGTTTGCCAATTCCAATTATGATTTATCTTTATGTATCTCTATTGTAACTGATGTACTTGGTTGCAAGCTAAGTTATATATGGGTGAGTTGCTTTCTTCTATGAGTTGTGCAAAGGTAAGTGTGATGCTTCTTGTTCGTATTCTTTTTATCGACACTTCACTCCATAAACCTGTGGACATGTTTACTGAGATCAGTATTCGCTTGGGGACAAGTGAAGTCTAAACTTGGGGTAGTTGATACGCCCAATTTGCATCACCATTCTATATCATAATTTACCTCTATTCATTGATATTTGTCTTATTATGAGGTATTACTTATGGATTTTCATCTGTTTATGCATGTTGGATGATTCCTGGAGGATGGACTGCCGGAGTCTGGATTCTGATGGAAAAGACGGCGTTTCGGTGCAATTTCGCGAAGATCAGAAAATATGGAAACATATTATTTTATGAAGACGAAGGAAGCCAGAAGGAGGAGCGAAGGGGGCCTCAGGGGCCCACACCCCCTAGACGCGGGCCCACCTGACCCCGCGCCTAGGGTGGGTTTGGCCCACCTCTTCGGCCTCTGAATCCACCCCTTCGCCTATATCTTCCCTACTGAACCCTAACACTAGGGGCGCGACCACAGATAGACTTCCGCCGCCTCTAGGAGGTGGAAAACACCGAGAGAGAAAGAGCTCTCCGGCAGACAGATTTCTGCCAGGGGAATTCCTTCCCGGAGAGGGGAGACCGTCGCCATTAACACCATCATCAAGCTAGGCTTCATCGGGATCATCATCATCCACACCATCATCACCACTCCATCCCGCTGTAACAATTGTGTTGGATATTGCTTAGTTCATTAGGGGAAACTTTCCCGGTGTTAATTACTATTGTAGTTGATGCTTGTGAGTGGAACCATTGGATTATTGTTTATGTTCAGATTGTTATCCATTATCATATCATCTTTGATTTTGATCCATATGATGTCTTGCGAGTAGTTCATTTAGTTCTTGAGGAAATGGGAGAAGTCATGTTGTTAGTAGTGAATATGTGATGGGTTATTATTCAATGGTTTAGTATTTAAGTTGTGGTCCTATTATTCTAGTGGTGTCATGTGAACGTCGACTACATGACACTTCACCATTTATGGGCCTAGGGGAATGCATTGTGTATTTGGCTACTAATCGTGGGGTTGCCGGAGTGACAGAAACCTGAACCCCCGTTAGGACACCTTTGCATAAGGGAGTGTAGGATCTTAGAGTTAAGGCTGTGGTTAGATTTATATCTTAATTACTTTCCTGTAGTTACGGATGTTTGCAGGGGGTTTAATCACAAGTATGTATTAGTCCTAGAAAGGGAATATGTTAGCATAGGTTCACCCACACAACACTTACAAACACCAGAGAAGAGTACTCAGCTATTTGAAGCGAAAGCACTTGACCGAATTCCCATGTGTCCTCGAGAACGTTTGGTCCTTATAAGTATTTCCACCGGCTTGTCCTTTGCTAAGAAAGGATTGGGCCACTTGATCCATTTGTTTGTTACTTTTATTACTTTTTCTTTGTTTTCTTACTTTGTTAGAAAACCACTAAAATCCGTTTGCTAAGTATTCACAGGGATTTCCTGCTCCATACCACTATTCAGCACCTTCTTCTCCTCGTTGGGATCGACACTCCTATTTATCGAAAGTACTACGATACACCCCCTATACTTGTGGGTCATCAGCTCTCTGTTGCTAGTAGATATCTTGGCCAAGTATATGCTTGTAACTCCAAGAGGGAGTATTTATGCTCGATAGTAGGTTCATGCCTCTAGTAATCTGGGGAAGTGACAGAAATCTCTAAGGTTGTAGATGTGTTGTTGCTACTAGGGAGAAAACAACAATCCTTTGTCCATGGGGCAATTGTATTGTTTACTTTACACACATTGCTTAATGCAATTATCTGTTGCTTGCAACTTAATACTGGAAGGGGTTCGGATGATAACCTGAAGGTGGATTATTAGTCATAGATGCAGTGGGATTACGGTCTATGTATTATGTTGTAATGCCCAATCAAATATCGTAGGAGTCAAGATGTATAGTATATGCATTGTTATACTTTCTCAATCCGTCAATTGCCCCACTGTAATTTGTTAACCCAACATGCTATCTATCTTATAGAGAACACCTCTAGTGAACTGTGGGCCCCGGTCCATTCCTTTATCATTGATATACCATCTAATGTTACCGTTTACTGTTTACTTTCTGCAAGCAATCACTATCTTCCACACTATACGTTTAATCCTTTGTTATCAGCAAACCGGTGAGATTGACAACCTCACTGTAAGTTGGGCAAAGTATTGTGGTTTGTGTTGTGCAGGATTCCAAGTTGCTAGCAACACTTTGGAGTTATTTCCTTACTCCTACTGGTTCGATAACCGTGGTTTCATAACTGAGGTAAACTTGCTGTTGTGATCATCATACCTTCCGCTTGGGGTTCCCAACAAGCTCTACATATTTGAGCCATCATCCATACTCAGATGTTGTATCGTTTTTAAGGTGATTTGGATCTTTGTATTGTATATATGTATTGTTGACTCGTTGAGTCGTTGTTGTAGATATATGTTTCTATGAGTTCCATCGTGGACTATTGTGTAATGATATTACTTTATTTTCCACCCGTACGCAAATGCCCGGTGGGCATCTTTGAATCGTTTCTATGCGGGTTTGGCAGGTATCACTAAAAATTGCATAGGGACGATTCGAGGGTGTTATAACTAGTCAAAAATAGGGCTTCTGTCAGAGCCACCCGGAGCAATCAATCCCGGTTGCTTTAGGAACCAGGACTAAGGCTCACATTAGTACCGGTTCATAAGGCCAGGACGACGAACGGGGCAGGGCCAAGATCGGTCCCGGTTCATGAGTGACCTTTAGTCCTAGTTCATACTAGGAACCGGGACTAAAGGGGTTTCGCCGCATAGGGTAGCTTCCTTAACCCATTTAGTCTCAGTTTGTGCTAGGAACCGGGACTAAAGGTCCATGTTCATGTATATATAACCCTCCAGCCCCACATGCTTGCGTGAGCTAGTTTGTTTTTCCCCTTCCATGCATAAGTGGTGTATGTTTCTTTTTTTTCGCTCTATGCACAAGAGGTGCTTGATGAAATGCGTGAGAGCATGATGCCACTTGAGTTCACCCAAAAAAACATGATATGAAGTGCCTGAGCCACAGTTAAGCTTTCTTCACTTTCGTTCCTCCTCGATCAAGGTTAGCAACTTAATCATTTCATCTGTCATTGATACAATGCATGTGTCGATGTACAATGGTCATTTCTCTAGATGTTCTGTAATGGTTTTTGATAAACATAATTATATAATGCAGATGAGCTGGCAATGGATGTACAGTGACCAACGCACTACCGAGTTCATTATGGGTCTTCATAATTTTATCGGTGTGGCTAAGGCAAACAGTCTGAATGGTTTTTTTGTGTTGTCCATGTGTTTTCTGCCAGAATCAGAAGGATTACTCTTCCTCGAGAACCCTTCACACCCACCTTCTTCGGTCTCGTTTCATGCCCATCTACAATCGTTGGACCAAGAATGGAGAAAGAGGGGTTATGATGGAAGACAATGAACAAGAGGATGATGGCAAATATTCTATATTCCCTGAATACGGTGATACAAAAAAGGGAGAAGCTGAAGATGAAGAGACACTAGATGATCTCGTTGATGATCTTCACTGGGACATTGTTGATGCATAGAGAGAATGCGAGAGTGAAAATGAGAAGTTGAAGCGCATGTTAGAGGATCACAAAAAAAATTGTACCAAATTCCAAAGATGACAGCACAAAGCTCGGTACCACACTAGAATTGCTGCAATGAAAGGCAGATGATGGTTCATCTGATAAGGATACCGAATTGCTTGCCAGTACCTACGAAGAAAAGAAGGTTCTCTGCCCTCTAGGATTAGAGGTGCAGAAGATACATGTATGCATTAATAATTGCATCCTCTACCGCGGTGAGGAGTATGAGAATAAGAATGAATGTCCGGTATGCGGTGCATTGCGGTATAAGATCGGACAAGATGATCCTAGTGATGTTGAGGGAGAGTGCCCTAAGAAGAGGGTTCCTGCCAAGGTTATGTGGTATGGTCCTATAATACCACAGTTGAAACGTTTGTTTAGAAACAAAAAGCATGGTAAGTTGTTGCGATGGCACAAAGAAGACCGCAAGAAAGATTCGATGCTGAGACACCCTGCCGATGGGTCGCAGTGGAGAAAAATTGAGAGAGAGTAACCAGGCTTTGCAGATGACGCAAGGAACTTAATGTTTGATCTAAGTACAGATGGGATGAATCCTTTTGGGGAGCAGAGCTACAGTCATAGCACCTGACTTGTAACTCTATATATCTATAACCTTCATCCTTAGTTATGCATAAAGCGGAAGTCATAGCACCCGTCGATGGACATGTTCAAAGTGATCACCAGAACAGGGCCCCCAAATTCTATAGGCCCCTAATTTTCTACTGCCTAGTACACTTAGTCAACTGTCGCAAGTAATTTTCTAGCGGCCCAACTGCAATAGGCCGCTTACATTGCTCCTGTAGCCCAGCACCAATAAGCGAACGCAAAAC
Organism: Avena insularis; assembly: GCA_023614405.1. NCBI lineage: Eukaryota > Viridiplantae > Streptophyta > Magnoliopsida > Poales > Poaceae > Avena > Avena insularis. The sequence continues at coordinate 298,872,810 of CM042693.1, read as the reverse complement.
TCCAGGAGACCACAATCGCACGATCCCAGTCCCAATCAATTCCAGCCTTCCACGTGTAGAAGTGATTATTTTTTGCTCGCCGCTCGCGTTATTCCGCCTTAGAGGTTAGAGCGAGACTGCAAGAGCGACACAAGGCGGAGGCAACATCCTGTAAGATCCCAGCATTAGAGCCTAGAAATAAGCTAAACCCAGATGTGTGCATTGCATTCATGCATAGAAAATCCGAATAATTTTCACGCTTTTGAACAACACTTGTCAAAGTGATTGAAGCTTCTCTTAACTTGATGGAATAAGAAATAGATCATCAAGTTGACTGCGATAAGTTTCAATATGACCTTTGCTAAAACCTTATTTTTGGGAAAAGGGAGATTTGATCTAAGGATAGATCAAATGTAATAAAAGTTAAACTCTAATACATTATATTTGATCCTTAGGTGATCATATCATAGTATTCATTATAATCACTCATGAGTATTAGGTTAAGGATATAACACCAATAATAATAAAGTAACAACTATATCATAATCTCATCTGCATATACCATGAGTATCATGTTAAAACCTAACCCTAATTTTTAAGTAAGATTGAGTAGGAAAGAATAAATGCTATTCCTAATACATTGGTTAAATGATTAATATCTGATCCTTAAGGGATCATATCATACTACTCATCATAACAACTTATGAATAACCAGTTAAGATTACAACTAAAGTAATATAAATGTAATGACTAATCCTGACCTATCTTATTCTTATCTATTCTTACTATGAGTATCATAGTAATACCTAACTTTAACTCTTTAATGAGTTTGAGTTGGAAAGAGACTAAGTCAAGAGCACTCACCATATATCTTTCTTTCTATAGCAATCTTTATGGAACCTATCTCAAAATCTATTGTTCATCAATATTGAGTAATCAACCATTGATTCACAAATTCTTTAACTATCAATACTTGATCTACTATTTCTTGATCTTGTCATAACATCTACTTAAATCTTTTAAAGAGGGCATAGTCCATGAATAACCTTAATCCAATATGAGATACTAAGGAGATAATTTTAATACAATTGAAAAGTAGTATTGATAAAGCCTTGCTTAGCTAACTAAGGACTTAAGCAATAAATGATTAAAGAATTATAATGGTGATGCTTTAGCCACTAGTATTGAATGCTTATATTTAGTATAAGTGACATTGGTGGGTAGAACATGTTTAAAACCCAGTCTAAATATATTATCCTAGTTTAGCCATGACTAGTCACATTAATATAATGTGAGGTTGGAGGATGAGATACTGGAAAGTATAGACAAGATAGTATGATTAAGATGATGCTAGAGCAACATGGGATCATAGAAGTAGCAGTTTCCTCTTGGAAAATACCAACACTTGAAGTAAAGTAGTTTGATCTAGACATCTATTGAAGAGATATTGATAATGGATGATTAAGGAAGATTATGAGTGGAGTATGAAAGAACTACTTGTTGGATTGAAGATTTTCAATAGTAGAATAGTGGGTATAACCAAGCAAGGATATGAGAAAACTAGGAAATGCTTTAATATCAAACTCATTGGATTCATCCATGAGTTTAGAAGAGTAAAGGGTGAATAAGAACATTTTGTGAAGAAAGCTCATCATACTAACTAGGATGATGGATAGGAAGAAGTATTATATCTAGGAAAGGAATTCCTTAATTAAAGGTCCATGATGGTGAAGAATGGTAAAATAGACATTCTTGTTAAACAACCAACTCTAAATCTTAAACCAAGTATAATATCCATTTCAGGGAATTGATTCAACATCTTATGTCTACATCACTCTATAGGAATATTTTCCTATAGCAAATCAAATAAACACATCTTTGTTAATTCCAATCATCATAATCATATGTGCTCAAGAGTATCTTTATCAATCCCTTTCTATAAAACATTCAAGATATAACTTTCTATTATAAAAGGTGATGTCATCAAATATCACAAACAGAAGTCAACATGTTTAGTTTTTAAATCTGTCCTCACATCCATAAAGGAATCTAAGTAAATTAAGAACCCTAAACCCATGGGTAAACATTTATAATTCAAACTTTAAAACTTCTATGATTACCATAACAATATATATAATACCATGTTCTCAATTAATGAAAGTATTATTAACCATATTAAGTTCTTTTGTATTTTATGCATCAAATAATGATATAGGATCATCATACATATAAAAAATTTCTATTTAAAACTATGAGCCAACTAGAGTTAAGTTTTATAACCAAATCATAATATATCATTCAATAAATCCATGGTTAAAAGAGGAAAGAAAAATAATAAGAAAATCTTCTACAAAATATTAAAAAGGGGTTCATATAGACAAAATAAAAGAAATATAAAAAGATTATATAATAAAAGTTCACAAAAGAAACTAAATATATTTTAGTATTACTACAATTATCCAGCAAATAAATTCTATAAAGAAAAGTTCAAATTGAAAGATTATATATAAATCTGAAAAGGAAAACAGAAAATAGAAAAATAGAAAGCAAATAAAAAACATCACCTGGTCGTGGCCCAACACCTCTGTACTTATCTGACGCCCATGTGCAGCCCACAAAAAGGCCTAGTAACCAGCCCAGCTCTTTCTCATCTGTGACTGATGAGTGGGTCCAGGGAAGGACTGCGGGTTGAGAGGAAAGAAATGCCAAGGGGTTATCCGCAAAACAGCACGTCATCGTCATCCTCACGCACACAGATAGCTCGCTAGAGGAGCTCACCGCCGCCTGATGCCATCATCGTCGTCCTTGCGCCAAGATCAACGCCGTCATCGCCAGGAGAGGATAAGGAGGCCACCGCGACATCCCTGCTCGTCCTCATCCTCAGTTTCCCCCTCTGAAAACCTCTCTGCCTCTTTTCCCCAACCATGTCGAGAACCCTAGCTCGGAGGTGAGTCGGAGCCGGTGATTCCGTGCTCGCCTCGGCCAGATAAGACCACGGTGGAGACCGCCGTGCTCTTCTCGTTCGATTGCCCCATCTTGCGACTTCGAAGGAGACGTGAATCGACCTAATCGCACCCTCGATTCCCGATGTTGTTCATCGACCTTGCCGTCGTATCCGACCGCGCCTCGCCAAACCAAGCACACCATCGCGTTCCTGGTGAGTCACCGAGCCTCCTAGCATGCGCTGATGCTTTGTTTGCTTCCTAAATCGATGCCACCATAATCAACAGCAAGCACCGCCGCATAAGCTCATCGTCGGTTGCCCTCCGATGACCATTAGATAGCGGCGCCACCACCAATAGGTTCGCCTTGATCTCCTCTGTCCAACGCACCTAGCCACAGCCCCGCGCGTGCACCAGATCGATCGATCGATCCTCAACCAGTGAGGATCAACCCAGGTGACGTCATGCCTACATCAGGTTCGAACCACGTTAGCTAGTTTGACCAGTCTTTGCTAGCGTGGTGTGTTACGTGGCCCAGGGCCCATGTGTCATCGTCTGGGCCTAGAGAGAGGGTCAGTAACAAAATACATTTACTAACCTGAGTGCTGAGGTGGGCACTGGCCCACTGGTCAGTGACTTAGGCTAGCTGTGGGTGCGGTGTAAAAAGTATTTCCTGTTTAAGAAATAATAAAATGTTATAAACTCTATTATTAATATTCCAGAAATCAAATAAATGATTAAATCTTGTTTAATTAATAACTTTTGATTTACAATTCAGAAAAATATGTATAATATATGAAAATTTGTAGAAAAATAAAATCTACAACTTAAACTTATTATCCAATATTATTATGATGATTATTTAAATAGATATTTTTTAATAAAGGTTTAAAAGTAATAAAACTTTGATAATTCATATTCCAATAATGGTAAATATTAAAAATATGAATAAAATACCAAAAAAATTAGAAAAATAAAGACTATAATTTACAACTATAATCATGCATTATTATTTCACTTACTTAAATATTTATTATTTATTAAGTATTTTAAAAGTATTAAATCTTATAAAAATCATATCTTATTATTTATAAATCATAAAAATAAATATAATATACCAAAATGATCACAAAAAGAATATCTACATGTTAAAAATATAATATTCCACTTTTTAGTTAATTAAAAATTGAAATATTTTAATAACTCAAATTTAAACTTATTTACTTAGTTTAAAAATTCATATAAGGATAAATAACAATTATTAATATTTCTAAATTAGTCAATTAAGTTTAATGAATATTATTAGTCTTCAGTATTAATAATTGAGGCCATAATGGTTTAAAATACTACAAATACCTTATTATTAAATTATCTTCAACCTTAAGTGAAGATTATATTCTAAAAAGATTCCTATTCATCATAAAAATTAAAGCACAACTTGTGAATACATCAAATCCTTTCTATCTACTTTACCCACCAGATTACAAAAACTACCACAACATTATAGTGAAGTAATATTATATCTTGGTTTATAAACTATAACCCCTCATTTATAAAAGGTAAATGATACTACTCCATTATAAAATCAAGAAACCATCACACCAAGTAAAAGTATAACCATTTTTAAGTAACCTTAAGGAAACATTACCAGGTACACAAGATACAAATATTATAAATATTATACTTTTAAACTATCTTTGTTTTAAGTTAACTTTAGTCTATAAGAATCTAAATATAACACTATAAACATTGTTATACATTTTATAGTTAACTTTGGTCTGAAGTAGTTAAGTTATAAAAACACCTCAAACTCAAACCATTCGAGCATGCATAAATAACATCGACCAAACTCTATTAACCACAAAGCTTGTTTAGACCTTAGAAGAGAAACCTTTTCTTCGAAGGTTATTCTTTTTGCCACTTCAAACAAGAACTCTTATATGAACAATCTTAAGTAGTATTTCACCTTTTGTGTGTGCCGCATTTCTTATGATATTGTCATTATATGATTATTCCACACATATTCACAAGCCTTAATAACAAGCACAAGTATGAAATCTATCTAAAAGGGACAACACTTTCCCAAAGTAACCATTTCCGGAATCCAAACCCTAGAACAACGTTATCCCCGGGATACGCGTTTATAATGTGCATCACATTACTTATGCATAAAAGCATATTGGTTATTTAAACATTAGTCCTAACCGGACCAATGATGCTGATTTCAGATTTTGGATCTTATATTGACTCGAAGACTGGGAGTGCATAATCTTGCAATCACAAAAGGCGAGTTCACACTTGCTCATGTCCTTTGATTATTTTCTATAAAGTATTTTGCAAATCTAGTGTTGTCATCACTTGCATTTGAAATGGATCAGAAAATACTATTTTCATAATAAAAGGATTATAGGTTATTACCATGAGGTAATAACTTACTATAAAAGTTCTGGTGGTAAAGGAACATAATATCTAGGACTTAACAACCAATGTCACCAGTGATTCTTGCGCCGTATATTACGCGTTAACCATGAGATTTGGAATGGGACGGAGAAGTCACCTGTATCCTTTTCCTCTTGTATGGAGGCAAGACGACCTTAACGTGACGTTCTGATTCCTTGCGTGGATCCAACATATGGGTGGGCACCCTTACGCCCCACACTTTTGGTGTCTAGATTATCTATGGATGGTGTTTAGTGGATGGACCATTTAATATGGCACTTCCCAGGGAAACACCAGGTCATAGAGACTTCGGGAACTCATCAGGGTTTTAGCCTGCCCGAAAGGGGGCTTAACGAAGATGAGCCAGCCTAAAGGATCGTGCAGACATATGAGGTCGCGGAGAGGGCAGTGATTGGCTTGGACCAACTACTGGGCCCCACAACATGGAATTGTGGACGGGTAAGCTGCCTGGTTGTGCAACAAGGAGTTGATCTCTCATGGGAAAAGTAACGCACCTCTGCAGAGTGTAAGAACTGTAACTTGTTACTCCCTGTTCCGGGAAGGAGCTGCGAATGCTGCGAGAAAGGAACTCCATGAAAGTTCTGGTAAACCCGTGAAGGCTGACGGACATAGCTTTTCAGAATAAAAGCAACCTTTGGAGAAATATTTATGAAAACTTGCATTGGCCTAGGACCTACGGTCTGTGTCTGTAGTTATAGTACATCAAACAATCCTTTTCTAGTGAACTTGTTGATTACACTCGTACTCAAAGTATCTTCTTCACCCTTTCTAAATTCTGAAGCCATTGAGACGATGTCTACACCAAGTTATGCTCCAGGAAGCATCATCCAAAGCTAAAGCTCTTCAACAAAGACAAGGAAGTCAACAAATACCTCAACTCAAGTGAAGACGAAGTTACCGATTAGATAGGAATATAATCTCTAGACAAAGAACCTATTTCCGTAGCGCGTTGCAATAGCAGCAATGCCAACCTCTTAGCTAGAATGCTAGTCTTACTAGTATAATAGTTCTTGCGTTGTTTATCTTTGATTCTTCTCCATAAGAAGTTCTCTCTCTCTTTAACCTAGAGTGTTCTCTAGATCTTGTGTACAGAGTGAGTTGTAACCATTAGCCATGTATTGGACCCGCTGTGTTTCTGTTGTGCCATTCTGAGGGATGTAATACTAGTGAACGGTGTTTCATTGATGTTATGTCAACGACTATAGTATACTTCATCATGTAGTGGTATGCTGGGTCACCGTAGTTGGTATCAGAGCATATGCTTTGACCTTAGGTTGGAAACCTAGTAAATGTGTAGAACCTGTAGGACATATCCTAGCAATAATAAGAGTTCTCTAGTGATATGAGGGATATTCACTTGAGAATAATCCTGTTATGTTACTAGTGCGATAATTCTTTAGAATGATTGTAAATTCGAGCATTACCCAAGAGTTTTCACTCTATGTGACTGATGATAATTTCTTATCTACAGTTCCACATGGCACCTCTATATCCACCCCAGAATGTTCAAGTGATGAACAGGACACTGAACGACTACGGAGGGTATTGGACAGACAATCTTCGACAACTTCTATGGAGTTTGGAATGTGAATCGAGACTTTTGGTCAAGATTTACAGTTACTATGATTGGCAGGTATTAGCTAAATACCGTGTCATGATCATGTTACCCAAGAAGTTAGGACTTAAGGGAGAAATGCCATCAGGAGAGGCAAGGTGCATGGCATCTGCATATCAGATTGCCGTAGCTGCAGCCATAACCATGATCCGAGAACAGAAATCCCAAGCTCTAGAAGGTAGTACTCATACCATTATACCACATGAAACCTCAAAACCAGAGCATGAGTTAGATCACTCTACCCTTGTCCAAGCTGAACCTACTCCAGCTGTAGAGTATATGGATCGTTATCGGTCTTTGCTAAACACTTATCATAATACTCACCAAGGCTTGTTCCAGGAACTGGATATGGTCATTGAGGATTTTACGGATCCTAATAAAGCAATGGCTTGTAGGAAGAAGTTAGATAAAGAAGCTAGGCATCCAAAATACATACCTTCAGGAGAAGTGTATGAGGAAACTGAGTTTGATGACCCAAACTCAGAAAATTATGCCTACTACCAAAATGACTTCAAGCCACCTGAAGACCTATGGACCAAATACAACTCCGAACAACAAGAATGGAATAGAGTTATTCCAAATAACCCCGAGTCAAACAAGCATGGATGGGAAGTAGAATCTCAAGGTAGAACCATAGGAAATCCTATACCTTGTGATACAGGTATTGAAGAAGAGACCAACTACAACCATAGAGAGCCTTATGGACCATATGGGGTGATACTAATCCAATCAACTTATAAGAGTATTCCGATAGCTACTACACCAATATATATGACTGGATCCAAGAAAAAGCTAAGGAGCCAACTTACTATGAGGAAGCGTTACCGGACAATCAGGAATATCCTGAAGAGTATTACGCCAACTCTAGTCATTTTTCAATGACTAATCTTAGTCTCGGTAGTTCTAATCAAGAATATGCACCTCCTGGATGCTCTTACGCTCCAGAAGGCAGTCGTAGGACTTTACGTCATCATGGACGGAACTCCAGGAAGCACTAGAGGAAGATGAAAGTGAGAGAGGAATGACATCCCAAGGGATGAGGGCTTGAATAATGTATATAGAGGGTAATGCGTATTGTAGTTTGAAGGGTTTGCCGAAATAAGTGAGGATATATCCACAAGAACAAGAAGTTCTTGTAAGATAGTTGTGTAAATAGGTGTGGAGCAAATCGTTGGAACATCTAGTACATTTGTAGATTATTTAAAATCTATGTATAATACATGGTATATGTTTTGTTGTTTATCGACTTTTGGATCTTCTTGAATCTTCTTGATTGACTAGATCTGTACATGAAGTTAATTAGGTGTGCAAATGCATGATGTAACACCCAGTTATTACTTGATGTCATGTATCTAGATAGAAACAGGAATTCGTGTAAGGGAGTGACGAGTTTCAAAGATCATAAGGAAGGCTTACTTGAAGGGTGAAGCAAAGTATAAGGAGTATTAACACCATTTGGAGGATAGATAGAGCATAGGTCATTTCTAGCCAGCTTAGGAAGAAAGTTTATTGTAGAAGATGTAGGGAGCAACAAGATATAATAAACTTAAAGCTCATTCAAAGTAGGTAAGATGCTAAGAAGTTAATGAAATAGTTGTACCAAGTTCATAGTAGTATCATGAATAAGTACAAATAAGATGCCTTGGAACCAAAATGGTATTCAAGCTCCGACAATTCAGAGAGAATGCCAGTAGTAGGTCGGAAACTGTAAGGTAATACCTACCACCCAGAATGATCCGCCATTTGTACTTAATCCATAGTCGGTATTCCAATCCACAGTTGGTATTTTGTCCGCAGCTGGTATTTGGTTAACTTAGTTAACCAGACATTCTTAAAAGTTGCATAAAGAGCATAAAATTTGGCCTAAGCTAAGTAAGACCTAAAGAAGTATAAAAATTTAAAGGCGATTGTCTTTCGAGATGCTTCGCAAAGTCAGACTTATCCCAGTGAAAATGTCCAATTGTAAGTACGACATATAATGCTGAAAGATTTGCTTGGGAGATCCACAACTATGTGGATACACCGTACAATCTTTCATCGGAACCTAACTAGGTAAAGTATAAACTGAACAGAGACCGACATTCTACTTATAAAGCCCATAAATGCTATATATACAATTTAAAGACTATTAGTCAACCCTAAGGGGGAGAGTAGACATTATGAATGAAAGATTAAAAAGGTACTATAGGTGATAATGAAAGATTATCTAAAGCTTTAAAAGGTATAAGCTTGAAGGTGATAAAAGGATAATCCTAACTGACCAATTCTAGAAGAAACAACTCTTAAGTGGTCCCTAAGATGTAATAAAGCACATCCAATTGGGCGTAGGTAGAGAATAATAAATTCCAATGGGTATGGACTAAATGAGTTCAAATCCAAATTTTGGAAGTAGTACCAGTATCAATTATACTATGAAAAGAATAGAAATATAGTTTTCTAACCACAAAAGCGGGTATATAGAAACTTAAAACTTGTTTTAGTGAGACCCTCTAGACTGTATTTAACATAGTAATAAAGTTTGATGTTGAAACAAAAGAATTGTATTAGGATATCTAATCAAGTTATAGATTACCACAAATAATTACATTTAAGGTCACCATAGAGTGGAGAAATGTAGCAACCACTACAAGTCAATTCCTTACCCGAAACGTGAGAGTTTGCGAACTTCGAGGATGAAGTTTATTTTAAGGGGGAGAGTCTGTAACATCCCAGCATTAGAGCCTAGAAATAAGCTGAACCCAGATGTGTGCATTGCATTCATGCATAGAAAATCCGAATAATTTTCGCGCTTTTGAACAAAACTTGTCAAAGTGATTGAAGCTTCTCTTAACTTGATGGAATAAGAAGTAGATCATCAAGTTGACTGTGATAAGTTTCAATATGAACTTTGCTAAAACCTTAGTTTTGGGAAAAGGGAGATTTGATCTAAGGGTTGATCAAATGTAATAAAAGTTAAACTCTAATACATTATATTTGATCCTTAGGTGATCATATCATAGTATTCATTATAATAACTCATGAGTATTAGGTTAAGGATATAACACCAATAATAAGAAAGTAACAACTATATCTTAATCTCATCTGCATATACCATGAGTATCATGGTAAAACCTAACCCTACTTTTTAAGTAAGATTGAGTAGGAAAGAATAAATGCTATTCCTAATACATTGGTTAAATGATTAATATCTGATCCTTAAGGGATCATATCATACTACTCATCATAACAACTTATGAATAACCAGTTAATATTACAACTAAAGTAATATAAATGTAATGACTAATCCTGACCTATGTTATTCTTATCTATTCTTACTATGATTATCATAGTAATACCTAACTTTAACTCTTTAATGAGTTTGAGTTGGAAAGAGACTAAGTCAAGAGTACTCACCATATATATTTCTTTCTATAGAAATCTTTATGGAACCTATCTCAAAATCTATTGTTCATCAATATTGAGTAATCAACCATTGATTCACAAATTCTTTAACTATCAATACTTGATCTACTATTTCTTGATCTTGTCATAACATCTACTTAAATCTTTTAAAGAGGGCATAGTCCATGAATAACCTTAATCCAATATGAGATACTAAGGAGATAATTTCAATACAATTGAAAAGTAGTATTGATAAAGCCTTGCTTAGCTAACTAAGGACTTAAGCAATAAATGATTAAAGGATTATAAAGGTGATGCTTTAGCCACCAGTATTGAATGCTTATATTTAGTATAAGTGACATTGGTGGGTAGAACATGTTTAAAACCTAGTCTAAATATATTATCCTAGTTTAGCCGTGACTAGTCACATTAATATAATGTGAGGTTGGAGGATGAGATACTGGAAAGCATAGACAAGATAGTATGATTAAGATGATGCTAGAGCAACATGGGATCATAGAAGTAGCAGTTTCCTCTTGGAAAATACCAACACTTGAAGTAAAGTAGTTTGATCTAGACATCTATTGAAGAGATATTGATAATGGATGATTAAGGAAGATTATGAGTGGAGTCTGAAAGAACTACTTGTTGGATTGAAGATTTTCAATAGTAGAATAGTGGGTATAACCAAGCAAGGATATGAGAAAACTAGGAAATGCTTTAATATCAAACTCATTGGATTCATCCATGAGTTTAGAAGAGTAAAGGGTGAATAAGAACATTTTGTGAAGAAAGCTCATCATACTAACTAGGATGATGGATAGGAAGAAGTATTATATCTAGGAAAGGCATTCCTTAATTAAAGGTCCATGATGGTGAAGAATGGTAAAATAGACATTCTTGTTAAACAACCAACTCTAAATCTTAAACCAAGTATAATATCCATTTCAGGGAATTGATTCAACATCTTATGTCTACATCACTCTATAGGAATATTTTCCTATAGCAAATCAAAATAAACACATCTTTGTTAATTCTAATCATCATAATTATATGTGCTCAAGAGTATCTTTATCAATCCCTTTCTATAAAACATTCAAGATATAACTTTCTATTATAAAAGGTGATGTCATCAAATATCACAAACAGAAGTCAACATGTGTAGTTATTAAACCTGTCCTCACATCCATAAAGGAATCTAAGTAAATTAAGAACCCTAAACCCATGGGTAAACATTTATAATTCATACTTTAAAACTTCTATGATTACCATAACAAAAAATATATAATACCATGTTCTCAATTAATGAAAATAATATTAACCATATTAAATTCTTTTGTATTTTATGCATCAAATAATGATATAGGATCATCATACATATAAAAAATTTCTATTTAAAACTATGAGCCAACTAGAGTTAAGTTTTATAACCAAATCAGAATATATCATTCAATAAGTCCATGGTTAAAAGAGGAAAGAAAAATAATAAGAAAATCTTCTACAAAATATTAAAAAGGGGTTCATATAGACAAAATAAAAGAAATATAAAAAGATTATATAATAAAAGTTCACAAAAGATACTAAATATATTTTAGTATTACTACAATTATCCAGCAAATAAATTCTATAAAGAAAAGTTCAAAATGAAAGATTATATATAAATCTGAAAAGGAAAACAGAAAATAGAAAAATAGAAAACAAATAAAAAACATCACCTGGCCGTGGACCAACAATTCTGTACTTATCTGACGCCCATGTGCAGCCCACAAAAAGGCCCAGTAACCAGCCCAGCTCTACCTCATCTGTGACTGACGAGTGGGTCCAGGGAAGGACTGCGGGTTGAGAGGAAAGAAACGCCAGGGGGTTATCCGCAAAACAGCACGTCGTCGTCATCCTCACGCACACAGACAACTCGCTGGAGGAGCTCGCCGCCGCCCGATGCCATCATCACCGTCCTTGCGCCAAGATCAACGCCGTCGTCGCCAGGAGAGGATAAAGGAGGCCACCGCGACGTACCTGCTCGTCCTCATCCTCAATTTCCCCCTCTGAAAACCTCTTTGCCTTTTTTCGCAACCATGTCGAGAACCCTAGCTCAGAGGTGAGTCGGAGCCGGCAATTCCGTGCTCGCCTCGGCCAGATAAGACCACGATGGAGACCGCCGTGCTCTTCTCGTTCGATTTCCCCAACTTGCGACTGCGGAGGAGACGTGAATCGACCTAATCACACCCTCGGTTCTCGACGCTGTTCGTCGACCTCGCTGTCGTCTCCGACTGCGCCTCGCCAAACCAAGCACACCATTGCGTTCCTGGTGAGTCACCGAGTCTCCTAGCATGCATCGATGCTTTGTTTGCTTCCTAAATCCACGCCACCGCAATTAACCGCAAGCACCGCTGCATAAGCTCGTCGCCGGTTGCCCTCCGATGACCATTAGATAGCAGCGCCACCACCAATAAGTTCGCCATGATCTCCTCTGTCCAACACACCTAGCCACAGCCCCCCGCGTGCACCAGATCGATCGATCGATCCTCAACCAGTGAGGATCAACCCAGGTGACGTCATGCCTACATCAGGTTCGAACCACGCCAGCTAGTTTGACCAGTCTTTGCTAGCGTGGCGTGTTACGTGGCCCAGGGCCCATGTGTCATCGTCTGGGACTAGAGAGAGGGTCAGTAACAAAATACATTTACTAACCTTAGTGCGGATGTAAGGGTCCCAACCTTTAATAAGGTAGAGATCCCTGTGTTTACAATGCTAGTCCCTGGATCAATATCTAGCATCCACGGTTAAGATGTAATATCAA